>JADLZK010001878.1:0-600000 GCA_015847255.1 Hyparrhenia diplandra | reverse complement strand
CGGGCATCCGCGCGAAGACGATCGGGAGGACCGGGGAATCGGCTATAATTGAGGAATCGCGAATCGGAGACGATCGACGCGGACGAAGCAATCCGCGCGTGCCTTCCGTCACGGCGACGACTATTCTTGACTAGTGGCCGTCGGGGGAGCCATGCCTGGACCGGCGGCAGAACCTTCCGCGGCAGAAAGTTCCGTCGTCGCGCGCGAAGCTACATGCGCGTGGGATAGGAGAGCGACGGGAGTGCGGAAATATACGCGTGATGGAGAGATTTTTTTCGCATGCCCAAAGATTGGGAGGTCGTATAGGGTACTGTTGGAGTAGTGTTTTTCATCTTTTTCAAAAAAACTAGGATTGGGATGCCATATAGTGTACTGTTGGAGTTGCTCTTATCGTAGGCCTCCTTTTCCACCGCTGAGGGATCCCTGCATCTATCGATGAACCCCAACCGCTGCATCGTCAAAATCTCACCATGTTTCGCAACCGGGAGACGAGATAGCGGCTGAGCGGCGATCCTCTTGCTATGGTGCGGCAACGTTGGTGACGGCGACTTCTGCACTGCAAGAGGAAACAATACGACAGCGACTTCTGCACTGCAAGAGGAAACAATACGACGGCGCCTTGCGCAGCACTTGGCCCGCGAACCGCTTCAGCCTCGTGGTAAGGGAGGCGGTAGATCAAGGAGAGGCGACCGCATCCATGTGGGGTGGAACGTGCGGTCGTCTCAAGATCCACGACGCTGTGCTGACCTTCCGGGGGGGAGCGGCGTACTTGGTTCCGCCTGCATCGGACTGTTGCCGGGTGGCCACTCCTCGTCTACCGCGGCTGCCTCAACATGCCCGTGGGTTCGTCGAACACCAGACACATTAGCGTTACTGACAGACCCAGCCGAGTGGTCATCGAGGGTGAGGCAGGGCGTGAAGGTGATGTCTGCGGCATTGAACAATGCTGAGGAGGATCCTGCGTGTTAGTGATTGCTAATTACATAGATATTACTAAATTACGTGGAAAGTTTTGTTTGTGGCATATCCTACGGTAAAATCCTGGGTCAGCCACTAATGGATGGATCATAATTCTTACTTGTGTACCAGTGTGTGCATCACGATTGCACCCGTATGTGTAGCTAGGTGCCTAGTCTTCATTAATGCAGTTATATAGTTTGACCCAGACTCTATGAATAGACATTGGTGAAGCTAGAGCAAATTGAGGATTTGGTGCATTCGTCTTCTAGGTATATATGTTTGTATAGCGATAGTGCATATATGGTGAAATTTAAGCCAAAACTAATGTTTTCTTTCAAATTTTTGGATAGTGCATTTGCACCACCTGTAAATAGCGTACCTTTTCTTTCAAATTTTTGGATAGTGCATTTGCACCACCTGTAAATAGCGTACCTTCTCCCCTACATGACCTACCCTGGCTATCAGCCCACCATGGGTGTCATCCATAAGGATGGCAAAAGTTAATTTATCCAGCAGCTGCAGGAACTACTAGCTACAGTGAGTTTGCAAGCGGTTCATTGCCTCTACTAGCTACAGTAGTTATGAGCACGACGGGAACTACAACAAGCTGTCCTCTAGCTAGCAGTAGATCTTACATCTCAATCTGAGATTTAATCGGGCCAACATCTAACAGAGGCATTGAACCGCTCATGGCGATCGGCTGATGGCCATGGATATTGGATCCCGTCCATCGCCGTCACGTTCTACACATGGTGGCCATTTTTTTAATAAAGAATTTAAAAATCCTCTATCTACAACAGTAGAATTAGGCCACATGTTGTAAAGCGCCACAGTTTACAACCCGAGTTATTGACAAAAGTAAAATGCACTCTGGGTATCTAAACTATTACGTGGGTACTAGATAGGTACTCCAACTAAAAAACGTAACAGTTTAGGTACTCAAACTATTATGTGGGTACCAGGATAGGTACTCCAACTTAAAAATATAATAAACAGGTACTCAAACTATTCGTGGGTACCGTGATAGGTACTCCAACTCAAAAACATAATAGTTAGGTACTCAATTCATTTTTCTCATTTCTTTTTTTTTTTTCTTTTACATTTATTTAACTAAAGCATAATTAAGTTGTTATTTACGTTGCCGCTAACCTGCACACACATGCAAGTTCTATTAAACTTCATAGTATTCATAGGAGATATTCATAGTATAAAATTCTCATAAATATTCATAGCTTAAAGTTCTCGTAAATATTTATAGATAAAAGTTACAAAGATAAAACTATTGTGCTAATTATTTGCGTGTTGATTATAGTAACAAGATCATTTTTGTAAATTATAGTTGCAGCATGCTAATTATAATAGACAGAATGCATGCTAGTTTTAGCACCGTGTGAAGGCTAAAATCAGCTTCAACATTTTTTTTGCTTGTACGGCGTACACCTAAAGAAGACATCGGTTGTGTTGCGGTGCCAAATGAAATATGCAAGTGAAGCAAATATTATTTTCAATATTGTATTCCTCCCATATTATTATAACCGAGCCAATTTTGGTGAAGTGAAATTGTCTAAATTATATATCTTCTCAACCTAATTATTATTTTGAGCCAATCTAAATATATATTTATGAGAATTTTATACTATTAATATTTCCTATGAATACTATGAAATTTAATAAAACCTGCATGTGTCAGGTTAGCGGAAAGTAAATAATAACTTAGTTATGCTTTAGTTAAATAAATATAAAAGAAAAAAAAGGAAAAAGAAATAGGAGTACTTGGCTATTATGTTTTTGAGTTGGAGTACCTATCTCGATACCCACATAATAGTTTGAGTACCTATCTCGTTAAGTTTTTAAGTTAGAGTACCCATTTGGTATCACGAGAATAGTTTTTACCTAATCATTACGTTTTTTAGTTGAGTACCTATCTCGGGTACCCACGTAATAGTTTAGGTACCCATGGTGCATTTTACTCTATTGGCAATGTTAAGCACCACGGATTACAAACACACTGAGTAGAGTTCGAATTTAACCAAAACCAATCCATCGACTAGAGAGTCATCCTCTAGGAATGATGAACTCCTAAGGGGACACCTCCAGCTGCCAACACGCCAGAACTAATTGAGCCTTCTCGTCATCCCGACGCTGCAATGTGGCCCACTAGCATAGCCAGCGTGTTACTCTGAAGAGTACCTGCAATTTTTTTTTGGTTTTGCTTTATTTAAAAAACCACCCCATTTCTTATTAGCCATATTTCCCAACATAGTGCAGCAGCCGCAACTAATAATAAAATGTTCCGTTTAGTACCTCCCAGTTTTAACCAATTAGTGAACATGCCATCTATGTTTACTAGTCGTTATACCAATCTAGCCATTGGCTACCTGGATTGAATTTGAAAATACGAATATTTTTTATACATAGGTGCTATGCCTACATTATTAGAGCAACTCTAACTGGGCCTCTATTTGAGTCCCCATAGTTAAATATGGAGGCAGGCCAAAAATTCAACTCCAACAGTGCCCGTACTATAGACCCCAAATTTGTTGTGCCAACAAATTCTACCCTAGGACCAACAAATTTGTTAGGTCACAACCCCCATCCAGTAGGTAGCCGCGGCTTCCTCCCTGCGTCCGTTTGGACACAGCCTTGCCTGGCTCCCTCCGACGCCGGTGACCTCACGTGGACCACCTGGGTGGCGTGACCGACCTCCCGCCGTTGCCCCCAGCCTCTATTCGACTCGCCTCGCTCCACACCCCGGCGCCCTCGCCGCAGCGGATCCTAACGAAGCGCCGGCCGCGCCCACGCATGTGGCACCGGCACCCGACGGCGAGGTCACCACCGTCGCGCACATAGGTGTGCATCACATCGGCGTGCAGCTTTCTTCCCCCACGACTCTCCCCTTCTCACCATCTCCCTCCTCCACCGAGGCCTCCCGATGTCCGGGCGGCAGATCCGCATGGACACGGCGCGGATGCGGCGGCTCGCCCTTCCCAATGGCTGGCGGCGCATGGGCGGCGTGGGCGCGACGATGACTATCCCTTCCCGATGGCGGCAGCGCACAAACGCGTGGGAGTAGCGCCCGGCCTGCTCGCTACGTAGCTTGCTCCGCTCTGCTTGTGTGGACAGGAAAGGATTTTGTCAATGATGTTTGTGGCCCTCGTGTCATTGTCTCCGAATATTGATTTGGGGGTTGTTGTTGGAGTACAAGAAACTTTTGGACCAACAAAAATTGGGGTGGGCACTCAAATCTCAAATGGGGGCTTTGATTTAAGGGCTATTGTTGGAGTTGCTGTTAGCAGCCAGTAGCTTTACCTAGTTTTAACCACTAAAGTGGATGCTGAGCGTATTCCTACGATAAGGCTTGGAAGCCAAGAAATTAAAATAGCTTTACCAGGCTTATCTATCATTAGCTAGCCTTGGGAATCAGCTTGACTGGAATATATTTTAGCTTGCCCCAACGACCACCCGGCGGGAGATATGCAGATGATGATATCTAAGATAATTTGAGGAAATATTTTTTTATGAATACGCAAGAGCATTGCGTATCTTTGTATTAAGAAGAAAGAAGTTTTTAGATACAAGAAGTTTTTAAGCTAATTTGAGGGAATATTTTTATCTCTCATATAGATATAAGGTGTGCTACCATGAGGTTATCATCAATCAATTCTAAACGACTCCCTCCATTATAAATTAAAAGTATCCGAAAAATTTTGGAGAGTCAAAGCATAAGTTTGACCAAATTTATATGATAAGACAATAATATTTATGATGTCAACTAATTATCATTAGATTTGTGTCCAGTTTTGAGGTGCGGAGAAGCGAGCAGCGACTCCCGGGCTGCCCTCGACCCCGCTGACGGCCACCGGGCGGCGCCGGCCGCCAATCGGGCGCCCGCCGCCCCCCTTCGCCGCGGCCGGATCCGCCCGGCCCCCGCATGGATCCACGACGAGGTCTCGCCGCATGCCCATGCCGGGCTGTGTCGAGGCGCAGGTCCCGGGCGGACTTGGCCACCGTGGCGTTCAAGATCAACACCGACGCTGGGCGGGCCAGGCTGCCGCTCGGAATACGCCACGCCGCTGGGCTGGGCCGGGCGCTAGGGTCCCCGCTATGGGCGGCGCCGCCAGGTGTTCTCGCCGCCACCGCCGAGCGATCCGCATCCGTCGTGTCCCGTCGAAGCGATCCGCGCGTCTCGATCTGTCGCGATGACGGGCCACGGCGTCCACATCTCGGCGCCGAGATCCGCGGGGGCTCGAAGATCGCAATCCACCCTTCTTCCTCCCGCGCCATCTCAGCTGCGTCGCCGCTCCTCACCCTCGACATCCGAGGTGCTGCTCGGCGGGCGGTTATCGGGAGGCAGCGGTCTGGCGCCATCTTCAAAGATGCTGTCCACCGTTGCTACCCCATCCTCCACCGCCTGTCCCAAGCTCCTCCGACGTGTTGGCTGGCCACCTGGCCGTTTCCGGCATATTCTACGTCGGCGGCCACCCTTCCGGTGGGCCGCAAGGACATGTGTCCAGTTTTGTCGTGCTGAATCTGTGCGATTACTATCTAAAGTAATCCCAATGGGATCCCATGCCCCCTCTAATCCTGAGGGGCTGGGCTCCTGTGGTCGCGCGGATCCGCATGCTTGCGGGAGTCCATGGGCGCCGATCCTCCGTCGCGTCTCATCCCGTGTCGGCAGCCTCTGCAATCGCATGGGTCCTCCCGAGTCCGGGTCGCTGATGTTCAACAACCGGGTGAAAACCTAGCCTCGGTTCTCTCGGGCCGACGGTATTGGCGCGGTTGGCGCATCGTCGGTTCTTGTTCGTCGGGGGCGGTCTCGGTCTAAAGACCTTTTGTGCTTCTTCCAAATGGCGATGGTGTCTCGCGGATGTCAATTTCCTTCCCGAAGGCGTCCGCTGAGCACTTCCTTGCCACCTGCCTGTTTGGAGTCACCTCGTTGTTGTGCATCGCATCTTCCAGGGTACAGCTGCGTGTGTTGAGCAAGCCTAGAACACACTCTCCTTGATGAGCATTACAGCGATCAAAAGGAGGGTGGAAGCATATATTTTATTTGCTTTAGTTCTTTTGTCCATCTTAGGGACTGGTTCTGCTCTTTTTATCTATTTTGCTTTTTGCAATCTCTGTAATAATTGGCTGTGGTACGTCCCACGGACGTAGAGGCTGGATTTCATCCTTTATCTAAAAAATTATCATTAGATTCTTCATCAATTATATTTCATAGTATACCTATTTAATACCATAAATCCTTGTAATCTTTTCTATAATTATGGTTAAACTTAAGATGCTTTGACTCTCTAAGATTTTTGGAACGAGTTTGGAATGAAGTGAGTACTGCTCTTTTGATGATATGCAACAACAACGAGGGGTATTGCACACACGGTCTCTAGCCTTGAGGCTTGAGCTAGCCAAGAGAGGAGCCCTTATAAAACCAGCATCGCGGCAGCCAGCTGTTGGCACTCGATCCTTAATCAAGCCAGCAAGCACCGACATTTACAGCAGCAACACCATGTCGTGTATCCCGAAAGAGTCCAACACACAGGACATGCTCCAAGGCTATGTGGAGCTCTACCACCATGGTCTCTGCTACGTCAAATCCATGGCGTTCTGGTGCGCAATTCAGCTAGGCATCCCCAGCGCCATCCACCGCCGAGGTGGGGCGGCGACGATCTCCGACATCGTCACCGAGACTGGTGTTCATCCGTCCAAGCTTCCATACCTTCGACGGCTAATGCGTGTGTTGACCGTCTCTGGCATGTTCGTCATCGCCGGTGAGCCCTCATCGCGCGTCTCCGCCGCCAGTGGTGAGAGTGACACGGTTTACATGCTCACTCCGGCGTCCCGCCTGCTTGTAAGCGGCGCCGGGCTCCGACTCCATGCGACATGTCCCCGATGGTGCGCGTCTTGGTGCGACCCACGACGTCGGTCGCCAGTTTCTTCCACCTGGAAGAGTGGTTCAAGGACGCCGGCGACGCGACGCTCTTTGAGATGGCGCTCGGCATGCACCCGGTGAGTCTGATCAAGAACGATGCCTCGTACAACAAAGCCCTGAGTGACGCGTGTGCGGCGGACAGCAGTTTCGCCATGGATACGCTCTTGAAGGAGTCCAGTGTCACAAGCATATTCAGTGGGTTCAGCTCCCTTGTTGACGTCGCCGGTGGCCACGGCGCGGCTGCGGTGGCCATTGCTAGGGCATTTCCGCACATCCAGTGCAGCGTGCTGGACCTGGAACAAGTGGTGAACACTGCACCTGCTGAGGCATATGGCACGGTGAAATTTATCGCCGGCGACATGTTTCAGTCTGTTCCGGCCGCAGATTGTGTTTTACTAAAGGTACACCTGCCCGCTGCCAGTGTTACTAATATTCCCTGTTCCTCGATATATAATGTCGTCTTACGTGTTGTTTCAGTTTGTTCTGCATTGCTGGGATGACGACAACAGCATTAAGATACTCCGACAGTGCAAGAGAGCAATCCCTGCAAGAGATGCCGGAGGAAAGGTGATTATCATGAATATGGTTGTTGGGCATGGGACACCAGATATGGTTACCAGAGAGACGCAGGTGATGTTTGACGTGTATATGATGCGAGCCCATGGGGCTGAGCGAGAGGAGCATGAATGGAAAAGGATTTTCTTAGAAGCTGGGTTCAGTGATTACAGAATCACGCCGACATTAGGTTTTCAATCGATCATCGAGGTTTTTCCGTGAAGAAGCTCGATCAGCGTGAGGAAAACGTGTATCATCATTAAGTTATTAATTATATAATAAGACACATATGTTCCTGTAAGTTATGACTTTAGATAAATAAGTTTATGCATTTTGACAGAAAGGCTGTGACATATCAGTACTAGTAGTTCAATTCTAAACACTATTTTTATCCTATAATAAGTGATGAGCTTCTTAATAGCGTGCACTCGTGGATTTGTCAATCTCAATCTTCAGATTTCTCAGGCAAGTTTATAGAAGAAATTGAAGGGGTAGGTACGCATATTTTTTTAGATAATGGATAATAAAATCCGGCCTCTACATCTAGGGATGTACACAGCCAATTATTACGAGTTTGGAAAAAAAGAAAAAACACAGGTGCAAGCCAAGTGTCTGTGAAATAGACATCGACATTGGAACTAAAGCAAATGGAAAATATGCTTCCACCCTCTATTGGAGATTTCTAGAGCAACTATCTCCAATTGTTTGCTCAATGAAACGAGGGCGTCCTTTGCTTCCTCAGCACGCTGCAACTGGGCCCAGGAGCGCATCCAATAAGCTCCCCTGAAGATAAGCTGCATAATAGAGTTAGACTTTATTTTTTTAAAAATCGTGTCATTACGACATCTCCAGATGGCCCAGAATAAAGCCGCCACACCAACCCAAATCAGTGGCTTAGTTTGTTTATGTTGATTATGAAGCCAGGTACCAAACATATGGTTAATAGAAACAGGTTGGGTAAGATTAGTAGCGTAGAAAATAATCCTCCAAATCATCTTAGCAAAAGGGCAATCAAAAAAGAGGTGTTGGATAGTTTCATTCATATTACAACACTCGCATTTCGACTCCTTTCCAATTTTTCCTAGCAAGGTTATCCTTTGTCAAAATGACACCTCTTTGGACAAACCCGGAGAAAAATTTTAATTTTTAGAGGTATTTTTCCATTTCCAGATTCTCTTATGTTGGAACGGTGGATTTCTATCTATAGCATCCGGATACATAGACCGGACGGAAAAAATTTCAGACCTGGATAAAGGCCATTTAAAATAATCTTTACCATTCACCAGTGTCACATTAGAGACCCGTGCTACGAGGATTAGCCACTCGTAAAGATTATGATCCACTAAAGATCTCCTAAATGAAATATTTGGAGGGTTAGAGGACAAAACTTTTGAAACCGTTGCATGTCGATCCCTTGCTATATTAAATAAGCTCGGGTATCTAAGTTTGAGGGGCTTATCACCTAACCAAGCATCTTCCACGTAACCTTGTATTGGTTCCATCTTTAATTAGGAAACAACCTTTATCAAGCACCTCATCTTTAATATGCATGAGGCCTCTCCAGAAATGAGAGTCATTGGGTTTGGCTGATACTTGGGTTAGGGTCTTGGAATTTAAATATCTATTCCTTAGTAAGGATTGCCATGTACCATCGGTGTTTATAAGATTGACAATCCATTTGGTGGTAAACATTTGTTTTGTAGGTATAAATCTATAATTCCAAGACCACCTTGATCCTTAGGGCGACAAAGGATGTCCCACTTAGTGAGTCTATATTTATGTTTCCCTGTTGACCCTTGCTAGAAGAATCTTGATCTGAATTTATCAAGATTCTTGAGGACTCCTTTTGGGATCTCAAAGAAGGACATCATGAACATAGGGAGACTACTCAAGACGAGTTTAACAAAACAAGTCGTCCCCATAGGATAGGTATCTTGCTTTCCAACAAGAAAGTTTTTGTTCAAAATGTTCTTCTACTTTTCTCCATTCGAATTTAAGAGTTGTCTATGGTGCATAGGGATTCCTAAATATCTCGAAAGGATAAACCCCCAGATTACAACCAAAGAGTGTTGTATAATAATGTTCCATCTCTTTGGCAGCACCATAATGAAAGATTTCACTTTTGTGAAAATTAATCTTTAGACCGGATAATTGTTCAAAGACACTGAGCAAGAGTTTCAGATTTTTTGCTTGCTCGGGTCGTGGTCTAAAAAGATAATGGTATCATCGACATATTGTAAAATTGATAAACCATCATCAATTAGGTGTGGGATAATCCCTCCTATTTGTCCATCGGCTTTTGCTCTATTGATGAGAAGAGCTAGTATATCGACAAACGATGTTAAACAAAATAGGTGACATAGGATCTCCTTGTCTAAGGCCACGTTTGGTGCGGAAGTAGGGGCCTATGTCATCATTGACTTTAACCCCTACACTACCTCCCGTGACCATATTCTGAACCCATCTACAACATTTGTGGGAGAACCCTTTCATGCGTAGAGATTGTTGTAGGAAGGACCATTTGACCTTGTCATAAGCCTTTTTAAAATCAATTTTGAGAATGATGCTGTTCCTTTTCTTAGTATGTAATTCATGGATAGTTTTAGTGGAGAATAACTACTCCTTCCATGATATTTCTCCCGGCACGAAAGCCGCCTGGGTCGGACTTACCACTGTCTTAGCTACTTTATTCAGTCTGTTAGTTCCTACTTTTGTGAATATTTTGAAACTAACATTAAGGACACAAATTGGTCCATATTGCTGAATAGTAGTAGCATTTTGGGTTTTAGGGATTAGGGAGATTATTCCAAAATTGAGACTAAAAAGATCAAGACTCTCCTTATGGAATTCTGAAAGACAGGACAAAAGATCGCCCTTAATCACCTCCCAAAAACCCGATAGAATTCGGCAGAAAAACCATCGTCCCGGAGCTTTGTTGTGTTCCATTTGGAAAATGGCTTCCCTCACTTCAGATTCGGTGAAGTCAGCAATAAGAATATCATTCTCCTCTTGGGTCACCTGTGGAATATCTATAATATGATCTTCCATCAAGGTTATTCTGGTGTGCTCCGACGCACCGAACAGATTTTTATAATAGTTTGTAATGTGGCTTTTGAGACAGTTATCACCAATAATAACACCTTGATTATCTTCAAGTCTAAAAATGTGTTGTTTTCGGTGTTTCCCATTGGCCACTAAGTGAAAGAACTTGATGTTTGCATCCCCTTCTAATAAGGATTTCACTTTGGCTCTCTCATACCATTTTAGTTCCTCGTCTCTCAAAAGAGAAACTAAATGCCCTTTTAAGTATTGCTTGAGATTGATCTCTTGGTCAGATAGACAATCAGTCTCAGCTTTTTATCTAAATCGTGTAAAAGTTCTAAAAGGGTCTTCTTTTCTTTCTTATAGGTTCCTGTAGTATTTGTAGCCCACCCTCTAAGATACCGTCTTAGTTTACGGATTTTAGCTTGCCAACGCTCTAAAGGGTTGGATCCAGAAGTTTCAGATTGCCAGTCATTTGCAACCATTTCATAAAACCCTTCCCTTATTAGCCACCCCCTTTCAAATCTAAAGGGTCTAATCCTCGGTCTAGTGGGTAGAAGCACACATTGCTAATAACCGGGAGTGTGGTCGAGATATTTCGATCTCTCGGTTCCACAACGGTTAGAGGAAATTGAAGCTCCCAATCCGTACTAACTAAGACTCGATCAAGCTTTTCAAAAAGTTGGGTCATCCCCGGTCCGCCCAAGTATATTGGCGGCCCGACATAGCAATTTCTCTGAGATCCGGAGATTCAATGACCGCATTAAATAAGTTCGGCCACTTAGGGTCAAAATCCCCGCTGCTTTTATCGTCAGGGCTTCGCATTATATTAAAATCCCCACCTATAATATAAGGGAGAGTTTCTTTGGAGCATGTATTAGCCATTTCTGCTAGAAAAGCACTCTTGTTTTGATGTTGTGCTGGTCCATAAATAGAATAGAGGACAAATTTAAAGTCATTTGTTTTATATCGCAAAGTGAATTTCACATAGAAATCCCCTTCGTCAATGGCTCCAATGTCAAAAATTGACAAGTCGGCACCGAGTAAAATACCCCCGGACCTATCATGGGGAGCCATAGCATGCCAAAGAAAGTCACGCCCTCCGCAAAGATTTTTGAGGACATGATCCGGGAAATCGTCCCGACCAGTCTCAGAGAGGGCAATAAAATTTATCTGCTCCTCTCTAACTAATTCCGCCAGAAATCTGTGTTTAGCCAAGTCAGCAAGACCTCTGCTATTCCAGAATACTCCTTTCATTTTAAACTTATTTTAGAAGGAGTCTTTGGCTTTTTAGGAGACTTAGTCTTATTAAAAATTTTCTTCTTACGCCTGACAGGGGAAAGATCTATAATATGATCATTTTCCGCTAGCAAGCTCTCCTTAAAATTCCTACAAAAGTGGTCGAGAGCTGCATCCAAGCGTTCTTCTTTTCATCATCGCTATTAAAGTTATTAATTCTAGGTTTTGATTTCTTTGAATTAGCAGCGAGAACCAATCTATCAACCTCTAGATTTTTAATAGCAATAATATCAGAAGAAGAAATATTGATGCCTACCCTACCAAGTTGAGAAGAAATAGCAGAATCTGAAAAACTGGCCAAAGAATTACCTGGATTCTCAAGGTTCTTTTTCATCGCCATCCTTTCAGTCTTGCATAGGGTGTGCTCGTCCGCCCTCAACGCGTTCCTTCTGCTCCGTCGGAGATGTGGTGTGGAAGCCTTCAATTCCACCGCAGCAGAAGAAATGGCCGGCACTGCGTATTGAGGGTGGTCCTCCTCAACTGGGATCAGCACCTCAGGAGCAACCGCCGCGGTGGCTGCCACCCCATCAGCGGCCGCCCGTTCCAGCCCGTTCTTGGACCGTCCGCTACCGCCGGCGAGTGTCGGTGAGGACGTGGGGTTCACCAGCACTCCGATAACGCCAGCAGCAGCGCCCACCTCGCCTTGTTCCTGTCCACCGAGAACGGACTGGGTTGCCGCTGCCGTAGCCGAGAGGAGCAGGGGCGACAGTAGCAGCTCGCCGGCCGCCGCGGCTGTCTCGCCCTGCGCCTGACCAGCAGCAGCTCCCGCCGTCACTTGTTCCTGTACACCACCTGTTGCCGTGGCCAAGGGAGGTGGCAGCCCCTCGACACCAACAACGTCACCCGCTGCATCAACAAACGAAGTGGGCACGTTGGCTGGAATTGCCAATGTTAGATCGCCGGCAACAGCAGGAGTCGACAGAGTTGGTGACTCCGGCGTAACCCCAGCCATTAAGATCAGTGAATCCGCCGAATCTTCCATGCACACTTGCTGCTCCTTGTCGCCAGCGATAGTGCCCAAAGCGTGAGCCACATGCCCATCAATGACATCGTCCACAGCAGCTACCTGTTTGTCATCAGGCTCCGCCGATGCAATGAAAGGGACCTTGACTTCTGCAGCAACCTCAGCCCACGCTTGCACCTCACCAGCAGTCGTGCAGTCAGCAAGTGCATCCCCCAACATGCTAGGTATCTCATCGCTGGCATGAGCAGAGCTAACCGGCGATAGAGTGTAAGAAAGCAAGGGTGGACCACCCATCACCGGAGAGACTGAGGCATCACCTCTCGGCCTCAGAAGATATTGGACTGGAGGTGCTAGCAAGGCATTGTACATAGCCATCTCTTTCTCTGAGAAAGGAGAAATACATTTGTCCATACCCATCTCCATGTTTGCCAAAAAATTACTTACTTCTTCAAAGAAAGAGTCACTATCCATGGTAGCCCCTTTTATTGGATGTCCCGTCACCCGAACGCGAGGGTAAAGAGGTGCCGGCAGCTGAAGAAGATCCACCCTTCTCAAATTGAGGCGCATCAACATCATCCGCATCCTCCATCTCCCTATCGCCATCAGAATCCTTATCATCATTTCCCAGTAGGTCATCATCATCCGGAAAATTCTGATATTCTTCTTCATCGGGCTTGAAGTAAATGCGGAAGAGGCTTCCCTTGACACAAACATCAGCAAATGGTGGGATTTTTTTAACATCAAAAACAGCCACCAAAATACGGATCTCCCCTGTCTATCGAAGGTGATACATGTCCACCTTTTGGGTTGCACCAATCAACGTGCCAACAGCCCACAACTGAAGGAAAGAACGGAGTGGATGTGGTACATTAGTAACTGTCACCCAAACCTTCTCCAGCACTTTAATAGGCTTGACTTCGTCGACGAACTCTTTGATCAAAAGGACACCCTCTTTATTCTTTGTGGTAACAGTTTCAATAGCCACTAAACGGTCTAATTCCTCCTTGCTAGGAAAAGGAATAATATAGGCCTGGCCTGTCACCTCCTGCACTTCCCATTGCCAACGCACGGGAATGATCCGTGCAAGTTCGGACAGCAGCAACCGAATAGGCACATCCCCAGATTGGACTGAGATTAGGGCCGCTACCGAATTCTGAGTGGGAGAAACAATATCATTGAAATTTGCGGCTTGAATTTGAAAGAAACCCATACCATCTTCCGCAGCACCGCAGTAGGCAACTGTGGGTTTCGGGCCGCGCAACAGCGGGCACTGATTAGTGTAGTGGTCAAGCAAGCAAATAACACACTCCACATTCCCCGAACGCCTTCTCTTTCTTTGTTCTTCCATGGCAAAGATCTCCCGGAGCACCCGTGGCGGCACGCATACCGCGAGGGTTGCCCCCATCCGGATGTTGTCCCCCCCAAATTTTGATCGGGGGCAGCATCTCCATCACGGAACCGAACGAGCGGCAGCAAGTGGTATGATCAGCTGCAATTCCACGCCCGCGACCTTGATCAGCAGCAGGCGCATGGCCCCGATCTACCGCAGCCCGCGACCCCGATCGGCCCGCGTTGCGCGACCAGCAGTCCCGCGTCCACCAGCAGCGGGTCCCGCGACCACCGCGATCTCGATGGCGTGGTCACCATCAGCGACCCTTCGACCAGCAACTCCACGTCCACGATCCACCGTAGCATGACCATGGACACCCTCGCTAGCCCTTCCGACCAGCCTCTCCACGTCCAGCTGCCATCCCACGACCAAGGATTGGCACGGCCGCCGCCCCTTGATCACGAAACGGCACCACATCCGGCAGGCCGTTCCCGATCCCGATCTGCACCCTCACCACGACCGGGGAAACACCGACCCGGTGGAAACGGCGACCACCACAGGCCATGAGGACTTCAACAGAGGGTCGGTTTCGGAGGGAGGAATTCGGCGGCACAACCGGGTTGACAAGACGATGTCTAGGTTTGTGGCAAGTGAGAGGAGGCGTCGACTTGTTACGGGCCGGGCCGACAAGAGTTGAGCCCAAGGAAGGAAACGATGTATGTTGAATCAACACCGTTCCTTGATCCAGTTTTGAATTTCAATCTCCGACAAAACCGGATCAGGCTCTAGACCGCTGAGAACACCGCCGCGGGAGGTCACCAAATGTCACCGGCGGCGAGGTACGGGGAGGCGGAAGGGGGCCCTTCCGGATGGATTTCGTGGCGGCCGAGGGTCTTGGAGACGCCGGCTTCTTCATCGGCACATCCCGCCCGAGGAACACTTCACGGTCCGGCACCCGATAGAATTCCGGCCGCCGTTGAAGAAGAGTCACTTGTAGACACGAACTTTGCCTTTGATTGGTTGGCAAGAGTATCCGCGCCATGGAACTCCACCTCAGAATCCGAGTCAGAATCCCAGAATTTGCCAACCGGACGCGGCAACGCCGACGAAGAAGGAGGGAAGTCCGGCGACGTCGAACACGACGCCGAGCTTCCACAGGATCCGTGACGGGAGAGGGATCCTTGGCCGTGATCCTATGCAGCGCCTTCTTGATAGAATGCGAGATGGTGACCGTCGGCATCACCCAAAGGTTGGGGAGAGGACGGTGATCACCGAGGAGGGAGGGACCAAGGGAAGAGGGAGGCCTCGCGCGGGGGGGGCCGGCGGCGGTGAGGGGCGGGTTCAAAGAATAAAAAGAATTCGTACTATATGGTAGTAAATAGGGGTTAACTATTGTAATTTTGTTGTAAAAAACTCGGTAGGTACGCATATGTGTGTTCACAACTTGTAAGACACATATGTACTTGTAAGAAGTAGTTCTGGGTAAGAGGAACCATATCTTCTCTTATGTTGTTTGGCCGTACTGTACCCAGCAGGTAGCACAGAGCTCTGGTTTCGTTTATCAGCCAAAACGCTGTTGTCGGATATGCAGCAGGGCCTCCATGCACCACTTGTGTTGTCGGAACAGAACTGAACAGGTGGCGGCACAAAGGTGCATGCATGCAGCTATCGTAGTACCCACGGCGCCCTGCGAATCAGTACAAAGTATGAGAATTGATCGACCTGTTTCCGGGATATAGCAAGCAGCACAAGGCACTTCAGAATTGACTACGGCAAGTTCTTGATGGAGGTGAGACGACCGCGCCGGTCTTGACGAAGGACTGGGAGGCTCGCCGATGCCGGATGCGTGCGCTCGACGAAGGCGGCGCGGAGGGACGGACTTGGGTGCTCTGGACGAGAGTCGCCATGAAACGCCTCGTCGCCGAGCATAACCATGTACGCCTCCCGCACATATTTTCGTCCCAACTAGGAAAGCTCCGTTCCTTGACGCTCAACTTCAGCAAACAACAAGGCACTAAATAAGTTAGAGATTACCTCATCGTACGAGGCATTTGTCGACTCAGTCCACTCGACTATGGCCATTGACCAGTAACTTTAACATTAGGAATAAGCAGAAGCAAGGGAAATATACGAGGATCTCTTCCCTACTCCTATCCTCTCAGCCTCATGTAGCGAGACCTGAAAGAAACCATAAGTCTGCACAAGCTTGTCCCGTTGAGGAACAGAACAGAACAGGGTGTGGTGGCAGACAAGGTGCATGATGCGGCGAAGCAGTACAAAGTTTGAGAGACACCTTGCTGCGACATCCATCCAACATGGCACATTGCTAGTGCAGCATACAGCAATATACAAAAGCACCTGCACAGCTCGTAACACATGACACGAGCAGTAGAATTATACTCAGCTCGTAATACATGGCAACAGCAACTTATTTGGGAAAGTCCAACAGCCGACCAACTTATTACATGCATGGACGGAAACGAAACGCGCGCACAGGGCATCAATCAATACAATTACAAATGGAAGTTTAATATTAAACACACAAAAAAAATAATCGTTACGCAGGAGGGAGGGGAACAGCTGAACTAGTCCATCCCGTCCTAGCTCATTTCAGATCCACTTCAGAACAGGTTTAATTGGATTCCTAGCAAGCTCCTCCCGCAAGTCAGCCACGGGTCGCCCGCCGTAACCTCCCTTCAGCACAAGTTCCTTGAGGCTCGGGAGAGATGACAACCCAGATAAGGAAGTATAGGTTCTGTCACCTTCACGAAACAGGAACAGCTCAAGCATAGGCGTAGCTCCTTCTCCAAATTCCACTGATTTCAGGGCATCTATTTTGTTCAGCTGCAACACTGTCAGAGTCTGGAATAGCTCCTCCCCACGGAAAGTGAGGCGGAGTTTTTCACCCTCAAATGACTCCTCCAAAAGACGTAGGACGGTCAGGTTAGGCAGCTTGCCAAGGATTTGTATAGTAGCATCCAACTCTGATAGCTTGGTCTTTTTAAGCTTCAACTTCACAAGATTGTGGAGTCCCTCTATCCATTCTGGCAATTTGACCAGGATGCCGGCCAGCTTGAGGCTCTGGAGATTTTTTGGAGGCGAGGACACGCCATCCAACAAGCCACATAAACCTGGTTCCCCTGCTGACTGCACTGTCAGCGATTCTAGGCTATTGAGATTATCAAGGGCGGAATAGAACTCCTGGTTGTTTTTCCTGTTGATGCCCGTCACTCTTAACCTGCGCAACTGGGTGAGGCTTTTTATATCCTTTAGGATGTGCTTCCCAACAGCGATGTTAACAGTACTCAGTGTATGCAGCGATCTCAGCTTTCGTAACCCCCTCGGCAATGCAACACCATATTCTCTTAGCTCCTCGAGTACCAAGTTGAAAAAACTACAAAACCCATTGTAGACATCACGCCTATTTGCTATGCCATCTTCATCCATAATCTGAGGTGTGCACCATGCGGCACAAAAAACTGCTGACATAACAGTCAAAAGTGATATCTTGTTTTGCAACACCTTGGGAAAATCTCCATAGACATTGCTCGCAAATATTTCATATGTTTCAAAACTGCTTCTGCCAGCATAAATATACAACAAATTCCTGAGATTGATGATTGTATTTGGCAACTCCAGTATGCTTGTATCTTTAACATCAAGAGTCTGCAGTTGCTTCAGGTTACCCAATGAATCTGGAAGGTGATAAATACCATAGCAACCTCTTAGAGAAAGGTATTTTAGGTGGACAAGCTTCCCAATTTCCATAAGATGATGATCACGTAGATCTACAGTGTTTTCCAGGTCTAGCACTCGCAGCAAACACATCTTGGCAGACATGAAAAACCGCCTCCACTTCCCAAACACAGTTAATGACCGTATACGAGAGAGGTCAACTGCACCCTCAAACTCTTCCTTATCTCCCTCCCAGTTGCTGCTCACAGTGAGGTGGTGCACAACACCATTTATTTTAACCTGCTACCTTCTTCTAGTCTCAAAACAAGATTTTCCTCTATTGACTTTGTGATGCTGATTTCACGCATGAGATCGTGAACTTGGCAAGAGTCAATTCCGTTTCTACTGTACAATGATTCTTGACATGGTAGGATCATGCTCCTACCTATTAGTTCCATAAAGTATCTATCAGCTATTTCATCTGCAGGCTTTTCACGAATCTCCCGTGAATAACCTTCTGCAGTCCACCGTTGAATCAAGCGCCTTCGGCTAACCTTGTGGTCTTCAGGAAAGATGGACATATATAGAAAACAAGACTTGAGATGATATGGTAAACCATCATAACTTTTACCAAGGATTGTTTTAATGGCTTCAAGCTCTGGGTTGATCTCCAATTCAGCACTAATATGCTCATTTATTTTCTTCCACTCGAAAGCTGTTTTGGTTGGTTCCTTAGGAAGCCACCGATGGTGACTATTGCAAGGGGAAGTCCATTGCACTTCTTCAAGATAGATTTTGCTTGTATCAGTACTTCAGGATGCTTATCCCAATCTATGGTCTCCTTCTCCTTAGATACCTGAAATCCATTAAATTTTGTTAGCATGGGTACATCTTCTACGTGAAGATTGGCACCAAAATTTTACTTTTGTATTCCTCAGTTGATCCTCACTTCAATGTTTTTTACCACATCCTTCCATTTTAGTATATTGTTAATTGGAATCGTCACTTTATTTTTTTTAATGCCTGTGTATTTCTACAGTCATACTGATTGAGTTTTTCTCTGAAACTTTCTTTTATGTCTACCATATTTTTGTTCATCTACCCAATGGATTTCGACATGTTTGCTAGAAAAAAAATAGTATATTGACTTACAATATATTTCTTTCTACTCAAATAGTCAAGATTTATTCGAAAAAGTCGGTTAACTGACATTTTCATGATCTATTCGGTGAAGACTTTGTTGATATTCGGTTTTGAATGTAATGGCAGGAGCTCTGCCTGGCTTTAACCGATCTAATTGAAATTTATTATGTTTATTATATTAAGCACTAAACTTGTACCCATTTACATATATGAATGCGTATTTCTATTGGACTTTATTTGTTAGAAGCATTTTTTTTTGTTTTCCCTTTAATTTTATTTTGTTGCATCATTCATTTCTTGGTGCTTTCCAACAGGATTTTATGTTGTTGCATTATCTCCGGTAAAGGTATAATATGTACTACGGTTAACCGATTAACTGAACTGATTTATCTGAAACTGATTTATTATTTTTTGACAACAAATTATGTTAACGCTACTTTAACTTGAAACCAAAATACTTGTTTACCAACCAATTTCACTGAACTAAGTTAATGCCTAGGCCTAGGTGCGTGTGCTAAACTCTAGACTACAACTTCTATGGTGGTTGGGATGAAATGGTTATGTCGGCACTCAAGTTTTCTTATGCAATGGAGAAACTATGCTTTACTTTGACCTTTTCTTGGTCTTCATTTTTTTTATTAATTTTTATGTAGATTTGTAATAAATTCTGATCATTCACAGAAGTGGTCGGGGGATTCCCTTTAGAAATTCTGATCAGTCATAGAAGTCAGCAGATAAATAATATTGTCAATTGCATAATGCAAACAAATGGAGACAGAGTGGGTGGACCAATACCTTTCTGGTGAAGAGGTCAAATGCAATATTGTCCTCCAAAAATTTGAGGATGTATATATTTTCTTGTTTATTATCTGAACAATGCTTTGCAATATTCTCTTCCCTTGTGGTCACTATGATCCGACTTGTTTTCTCCATTTTGGGAAAATTCTTTTATTATTGTGTCCCACTCTGTTGTAGATGACACATCATCAAGAACAATCAAACACTTACTGTTTAAAAGTGTCGTTAACTTTTCTCTTACTGCATCCTCTCCCATCATCACTAATTTGCTTCTTGTGCCGCCCCAAATATTTGTTGGACCCTTCTTCTCTGAAGGTTCTGCACTTAGTTGCACAATTAAGTTATGCAAGAGCTCCTTCAAATTGAAAGGGCGCATAACTGTGACAAAAGCCCGCTTCTCAAACTTGCCAATAAGATTTTGGTTCTGGTAAACATCTCTGACTAGAGTGGTTTTCCCAATGCCACCCATTCCCCACACAGAAATCACCGAAAATTGCTGGGCAAGGTCATTTGAGATCAGTTTGATCATATCATCCGTTTCCTTCTTACGACCAATAAGTCGAGATTCTTCTAAAGCACTTTCCATAGTCTTCATGCGAGTAAAGCTCTTTGTAACTGCCTTTCTCTCATTTCCACATTTAGATCGATTCTCTAATATCTCATTGGTGGACGCTGTTGAGTTGAAGGTACATATTGTAGCTGTATCTGGCATTGATGAACTGGTTCTATCATGACAACCCTGAACACAAGTAAACTGTCACATTTTCTTTCATGCCAATGTATGCATAATATTTTCATTGTAAATAAGCACATAAATTATACCATTTGTCGTAGATGTGAAACCTGATGAACTAGGAAAAATAAAATTATAAAAATAGAAAATATACTATTCGCTTAAACAGATAAACCGGGCTGACTTATCAATAGTCGAACAATGTTATCTTAAACAATATTTTTCTCTCACAACAAATTAGCATAAGCTGACTTATCAACCACAAAAACCAATAGTCGACCAACTATTCTATTTGAAAGATTCTTATAACACAGCATACATGATAAAAATCAATACATTTTGTTTGACATGTGAAAATTTGCGTAAAGAATACTTTTGATTGTGTCAACCTTGATTTCTCTTAACTAGATCTTATACTAATCTAGAATCAGAAGAGAGGTACACTAGTTAAAGTATTTCTAAACCATGAATACTGCCTTGACAAAGAAAGAACATTCCTCTAGAAATGGAAAAGTGGCATAAATACTACTGCTACATATAACAACTTTGTTGTCCTAACTAGCTTAGATGTTAATCTGCATGTCCTGAAAAAAGTAACACCCGACAAGATTACTTTGAAGTATGAAGGATATACCTTGTCATAGAAAGCATAAATAGTCTGGTCAATGGATAATTGCTTGAGCTCTAATACTTGGCTACCCTGCCCAGCACATAAGCTCGCAACTTCTGCTTGTGGTGTGCACACTATAATTCGGCTCCCTTTCTTGTTGTTTGGGAAACATGTTATAATCCCTTTCCATTCTTCAATGCTGGACAAGCCATTAAGCACAATGAGGTAACTCTTCTGGTTTACGTATCCTGTGAACTCTTCAGTCAGTTGTTCTCTGGTCTTCTCTGCCTCCAATAGAACGTCAATACCCTCGGCTGACCGGAATTGCTTCACTAAGCTCTGGATGAAATCAATTGGGTTGAAAGGATGCAAGACCCTTACCCATGCTCGACAAGGAAATTTCTTCTTAATGTCTGGGTTCTCATAGGCTTCATTTATAATGGACGCCTGCCCAAGGTCACCACTTGTACCCCATACAGCAATCACTGTAAGATCCTCGCCTTCCAGTTGGATAAGGTGGCGAAGATCCACTTTTGAGTTGTCCTGCTTCGCAGCACGCCATGCATCGTCGACGCCAAATATTGCTGCAGCTGTAATGTTAGACTGCTCAAAAGAACTGGTAAGCTTGGAGCTGGAACTTTTTATGAGTTGATAACGCAGGTTCCTCTGGCTCACATCCTCAACTCTTGCTCTAAGCTCCTTCATCTGCTTGGCAATGCGGCGTCTCACTTTTAATGTGCTAGGGAGACACCACCCAGACGAAGGCTTATGGAGATGGATAGAAAAATCTTGGAGGCAGTCCTTCGCATCATAGGCCACATCACGAACCTGTTTTACCCAGGTCATGAGCACCTCGTGGTTGTCGCGCTCATCGTGCGCGACCATGAGGAAAGCCTGCATCATCTCAAGCTCTCCCCTGATGAAAGCATGGTCGCGCTGGACGCCGAGCTGCAAGACCACCTCCTCGGCAAGGGCGGATTTGGCGTAGCCAAGTGCTCCGTCCAGCACCGACTTGCCTACGCTCAGCGCTGTCGCCTCCATATGGCTCTCCTCCCCGTGGTCTTGTGTATCTTTCTCTGTGCGGAAATCGGTCAGTGAGTGGTGACAATGGCGAGCAAGTAGGAAGGCCTCCCTTTGAAAAGTTGCAACGTCATTGAGAGGCAGGCCGGGATATATACCTACAGAGGCGAGAGGCAGAGTCTTTTCTTTATTCAAATGTCGAGTTGAATCATGAATGCTGAGCAGCTGCAGTCAGCACATGCCAAGTCTCGTGACTGTAGATTGATGAGCTGCTCTACATCTACAACAAAGTAAAAAAAAAAAAAAAAAGTTCAAAAAAAAAAAAAAAAAAACAACGGAGGGCAGAGGGCACTACCGCACTCGTTTGAGTACCTCAATCCATGTGAAAAGGAAAAAGCTTGGTAAATTTACCTTGTGAAAGCTCGATCCCAGGGTTGGGTGGTCTACGCGTCTTGGTGAGAGATCTGGTTGAGCACTCAAGCTCCTCTCTAGGAGATCTGAAGATTGCCAATCTAGCTTCTTTGGGGCTCGATTTGGCCAAAAAAATGATGGATCGGCGAATGGTAGCTCGATTTGGCTCAGCGAACGTGGGAAATTGATCTGATTTGGATGGTGGAATGGAGAAAAGTGGAGGACACGGAGGAGGCGAGGGGCGGAGGTGGAAGACACAGCATGAGGGAGAAGACCGAGAGGAGGAAGAGGAACCAACGCCAAGATGAGTGCTCCAGCCAGAGTGAACAATGCCAGCCAGTTCCTGCCGAAGTACGGCGGACCCACGAGGCCGGCAGAGCCGCAGAGGGGCATCAAGTCGTCAGCAGGCAGCGGCCTTCCAATGACATGGTCAGATACCAGTGCGCATGGTCACATGGTGCAATGCCCCTCACAGTACGCAGCACATGAAGCTTTTCGCCTTGCATTGGCTCCGTACGTCCAGCTTGAGTCGTAGCAGTAGCTCTTGCCCGTGGCGGACGGTCACCCTCACCGTCATCACCGTTCACACGCACACAGTACACCTCCGCTCCGCCGAGGTTCTGTGCATATGCTGAACATGCAAAAACGACCATTTCATGTTTCAAATCTGTGCCTTTAAAACTGGTTATAGTTTAGTCTGCAGATCTCGAAATAAAAAAATGGTTATCATAGACATGTTGTTGTTGACAAGCATGTTGCTCGTTGTGAAAAGAATAACGTCGTTCAATCATAATATAAATCTAGAAAAATACGATCATCCGTGCCAAGTTGAGGTGATAGATTCATCACCACCTGGGGTACACTCAGTTCTTCGTGAATACAAGAATCTTATTTTCGGATTTCAGAAGCCCGTGGCCACAGCAGCTGTTAGCACACAGCGCACCACTAAGAAAGAACACAGTAAAAGCTATAGTTGTAGCACCTACTTTAGTGCTACTGAACTGAACACTACTAAATTCTAGAAATTTTCACAAAAACTAGAAGTATCTGTCCTATGACTTGGTAGAGCAATCATTGTTGCATTGGATCTATTTTGTTTTCTGAAAAAATGTATATCTTTGCTAAAAATACATGACAACCTGAATTATCCATCTACTCTTGTGCCAAATTATTAAAGTTTGACCAAATTTATAAAAAAATTATACTAGTAATATTTATGATGTATAACAATTATCATTAGCTAGATTGTACGGTAAACTCATTTGGAAATACAAATATTAACATTATTTTCGGTATTCCTACTGACTCCTTAATGAAACGAGATGTGCATGTACGTGAGCTTGTGTTTGAAGAAAGAAAAAGATAGGGACTTCTGGACTTGTAAGAAGTACTGTGGTAAGAGGAACCGCATCTCTTATGTTGTTTGGCCGAGCTATATACCCAGGTAGCAGAGAGCTCTGTTTTTTCGTTTGTCACCCAAAATGTTGTCGTCGGCTATGCAGCAGAGCCTCGATGCACTATTATCATGTCTGCACAGGCTTGTGGCCTGTCCCGTGGAGGAACAGAACTGAACAGGTGGCGGGACAAAGGTACATGCATGCAGCGCCACGGCATCCAGAGTTCATCTCAGCCCCTCTTCAGAACTGAACAGGTTTGTTTGGATTATATTCCTAGCGCTCATCGCGCAAAGCAGGCCCAGCTCCGGAGACAGACGACCTAGATAAGGAAGTTGTTGTTCTTAAACAGCAACATCTAAAGCATATAGGCGGGCGGGGGGTGTTGGCCGCCGACCACCCAAGTTGGGGGGAAGGCGCCGACCACCCCCCGATTGGGCCGGCCCAAGCTGCCGCAGCCCAAGACGACGAGCGGGCCCAGCCACTGTTCATCTTCCTCGCCGACGCCGCACCTGCACGCGACGCCGCCGCCGCTCCTGCGACGCCGCCGCCGCTCCGGCCCCCAGGCCCCCGCCCCGGGCGGCCCGCTCCGGCGAGCCCTAAGCGCGCGCCCGCGGCCCCCCTTCTTCCCTCCCCCCGCCTTGCTTCCGCCGCCGCCGCCTTCTCCTCCAACTCCGGCAGCCTCCGTCGTCAGCGTCGCGCCATGGCTGACCTTGAAGCCCCGCCGCCTACCCATACCCACCGGATGGGTCCGGCCTGGCCCGGCTCGGCGGCGCCCGCGCCGAAGCTCACCGCTCGAACCGCCGCCACCGCCGTGTCGACAGCCGCGGCCAGGCCGGCCGGCCGGATTCTACAAATGGGGAGAAATGGATGGGGAGGGAGTCCGGAACCCTAAAGCGACGGCCCTCGGCCGGAACCCTAAAAGCGGCGGCCGCCGGCGAACGGAAGACGACGACGACGCTGCTGCACCTCCTCTCCGTCGACGAAGACGACGACGCTGCGAGACGACGGCGAGGCGTGACGAGGAAGACGATGGCGACCTGGGCTATTGGGCTACGATATTGGGCCAAAAGTGATGGGCCGGCCCAGCTGGGGGTGGTCGGCGCGCCGTTAACTGGGTCGGCAAAGCACATTGGCGTAGGCGGGCAGTCGGTCATTGCATATTCAAACTGGCGACGGGCCTCGTGAGACATGCATTTGGGCCGCCCCGACTGGACTATGTGCCGGACCGGCCCATACATACACCCACAGATATGCTCTGCTTCCCTCGCCAACTACCACAGCATTCGAGCTCCCTCCCCTGCTTCAAATGTCGCCTTTTCGATATAGGCTGGGTGTGACGATGTTCATAGTTGATAAACCGAGCTGCCATTGCTGGTTTCTATGACTGATAAACTGGTTGATGTTGTTTTGTCGTAGGGAAAAAACATAGTACTATGGCTAATAAGTTCAAGAGAGAGCAGTGGCCAAGGTTCTTTTGACAACTCTACTGTCTAAACGATATGCTGGACAAATTTTGACGGAATAAAGATTATGCTTGTAGTACAGTAGTAAGGTCCGCAAGAACACCACTTTGATATCGTGTCCTTGTTCTTGCCTCGTACATGAGGAATTTTTTAGTTAAAAATTTTGTAAAACCACTTCTCTATTAATACGTACCTGCCATACTCTTGTCACTGGTTCTTCAGAAAAAAAATTGTAAGTACAGCAAGGGTATACTACAAATCTAGGTGGAAGTTGGATGTCCATGGATGTCCAATAGATACCCTTCTAGTTCAGAAAAATAAACTAGAAAGAGATGGTCCCCACCAAAATTTAAATTTCTAAGTTATTTGTCAAAAATCCATGGATGTCCAAATTAGATTAGGCTTCCACCTATGACTACAAAATGAAAGTAAAGAATTATAATATGGTCATTAACAGAAGGGACTACTCATACAGTTGGTCATAATGTATAGTCAATTTTTTTTTGAGTGTTATCAAAAAAAAAAAACTTTTTTGAGGCAAATAATATATAGTCAACTGAAGTTACAGTTTTCTTTTCCTCGTGGGCGCTTGCAGTTGCAGCCCATGATGTGCCCACAACAACAGGACCCTGGCAGCGCCCCCGCCGAACGCCGCCGTACTCTGCTTCTACAACATGATATCGGCAAGACATCATGTTGACGTCAAATACTAAAATTTCCCTTGAAAAAATAAAATCAGAAATACAATATGAATTAGAAATCCATGCACAGGATTCATGCAATATATAGTTCACATGCAAAGATGTACTGGTGAGGTTAACCAAACTTAACTTGGTCAGTAGCTTTTGAATAGATTGATGACATCTTTTTTTTTTTGGTTTGAAACGATTGACATCTCGAGTAAATTTTGTTAACCCTACCTGTCAGACTGGGAAGAATGTTTGGTTCCTTTAGTCACTCCAAAGTTTAGTCATTTTTAGTTATCACCTTAGCACGCCAAAGGATGCTAGCTCAGTTGGTCTAGTGCTTCCGACAGCACCCTCCAGGTTCTGGGTTCGACTCCCATTAAAAACGAATTTTCACGCCGGAGGTATAAAAATTCCCTCGCTGGCCCCGTGTGCCAAAAACACTAGTGGTGACAGCCCGTCCCCGCATGTGGCATGTGGTCCGGGCGCCGGTGTTAAACCGCCCGTTGATGGTGTTTCGGCCTAGGTTACGGTCCCCTAATTAAACTTTAGAGAACCCTAACCAAACAGGCTCGGCAGATTCGTGAGCTAGCAGGCCGGCTGTTGGTCCAACGATGAACCAATGAACCATACATATGGATGATAATTGTGATTTTTTTTTAAAAAGCATACTGACATCATCAACCAAGAAGAGATAGCAGCAAATTGATGCTCTGACGTCCTCTTCTCTCTCTCTCTCTATATATATATCTAAGCCTCTATGTCTCTCATGTTATTTGTTGTATTTGTGCAGTTGACATTGCAATATTCACCCATTCATGCTACAAAAATTCTCATACATATTCTCTTCTTCGTGTTCCATCAGCTCTGCCAAGGTGAAGACATCACATTACCAAGTAATGAAGCAACTAACCTCTAACCATTATAATATGAGGCCATCTCAACAAGCTCTTCTTATGCTCAGGTTGTTTTATGAAAATGACTACCACTGTGTTCCACGTCATCAAGTAGCTGAATAGTCATACTCCCTCCGTCCCCTAAATAAGTGTTGTTGGGATCTAACTTTGATTTCTAATTTTAAAACTTTCGCCCCAGACTTTGATATTTTCAGGGTGCATGAACTATTAGCAAGAGAAGAACAGAGTGTGAGGACCGAAGGTGACTTCGCGAAGAAATGGCTTCGCGATCCGACGGTAAAATGGAATTAAGAAAATCAGATCCGAAGATTCCAAGCGAAGGTGGTCGGTGTCGGCTTCGCCGCGAAGTTGTAAGTCATCTCCGAAATAATGAAGGGCCTTGTGGAGATGAAGACCATGTATATATCGTCGCGCGAAGACAAGAGAAACATCTTCGCTTGAATAGTTACATCGTAGAAGTTCATTTCAGAGTTCTTGACATTTTTGTACAACTACGGTCGGGGGGCCTATAAATACCTCTTGACCTCCTTTGTAATCGCCATGTTGAATGGTCACTTTGTAAACCATATCATCATCAATAACATGTTGTGTTGAGCATTCACCCAACATCTTGGCGCCCACCGTTTGTGTGAGCAACGATCTATCCCACGGCCATCAAGAAATCATGGGGAGACCTCCCAAGAACAAGTCAGCAACTATCACTGAAGAAGCAACAACAACAGAGAATGAAGCACCAAGAGCAAGCGGAGACACTGTCTCCAAAGAAGTCATTCCGAACGAAAATCAAAGCGAAGAAGCAAGGAAGTTACAAGAATTAGAAGAAGAATTGATCAAAAAACAGAAAGAACTTGAGGCTTGCAAAGCCAGAACAAGAGAAAAGACTTTGAAGCAGAGAATTGAAGAAGCCGAAGCAGAGTTAAAGAGATTGAGTGAAGAACTTAAAAATCAAGACCGCGAAGTCACAATAACAGGCGAAGCCAAGACAGACCAAAGCAATGAAAAAGCAATAGTCACAATTGATCCAGAATCTCCATTATCAGTAGACCTGCAAATGGCGAAATGGCCAAAAGGGTTCAAATTCAACGTCATACCAACTTATGAAGGATTGACAGATCCAAGACAGTTCTTGATGAGCTTCGAAGCAGCTGTTGAATCAGGAGGAGGAGACGACAAAACACTAGCGAAGTCACTCATAATGGCAATGAAGGGACCGGCTCAGAAATGGTACGCTTCGCTCAAGCCAAGATCTCAAAAAAGCTGGGAACAACTCAGAACAACTCTGTTAGTTGACTTCCAAGGATTCCAACACACAGGCTTAACAAGCGATGATCTATTTGATATCAAACAATATCCGAAGGAGCCGATAATTCAGTATTACAAGAGATTCATCCAAATGAAGACCCAAATCCCAGAGGTTTCAGACGAAGTCGTCATCATCGCTGCAATCAGAGGCCTCAGAGCTGGACAATTGTCTTCGCACCTAAAGAGAGAAAGACCTACAACTGTTGCTCAACTATATGAAGAAATCCAAAAGTACGCAAGATCAGATGATGACTTCAGGAAAAAGATTGAAGAAGAAAATACGCAGAGAAATCAAGCGAAGACAAACAACCAGTTCAAACAATACAATCTCGAGCGGAGACCATATTACCATCAATGCCAAGCACCACTTCGCGTAAAACCAAATCAACAATGAGCAAAGCGAAGATAACACTCAAGCACAAAACAATCAAATAAGTCAATATAACAAATGAAAACTTCAATAACAACCAAAGAGGAGGTTTCAATCAAAGATTTGGAGAAAGAAGAATTTTGAAGCCCGAAGAAATGTATTGCATCATTCATGGCAAAGGGGCTGGCCACACCTCGAAGATGTGCCCAATGGTGAAGAAAAGCATAGAGCAATTACAACAAGAAGGCAAATCAATGGAAAATCAAAGATCAATAAATTTTACGTCTCAAGCAAGCACTTCGCAAAAATCAAGCCTACTTCGATCCAAGTTACAATCAAAGAATCTTACCAGGGGCCACCTCCGATATACAATTGCCAACCATTAGCAATAGCTCCGCCACAATGGGGACAGGCACAAAATTTGCAACCCGAGGCTTCAATTGCAAACAATACACCAAAAATACAAAACAATGCTTTACCAAATTTGTATCAACTACAAGCGAGGGCGGAATAAATGACAATCTGGGCAAGAATAAAGATAGAACATACAACAAACAACGAAAGAAGGAACTACTTCCGAAGAGTTAACTCAATAACAATGGAGGGACCTTACAAGAAGACAAAATGGTCACACCAACCAATCATTTTTACGAGAACAAGACATGAAACTCAAAGATTACCCACACATGGATGCCATGGTCATAGAAGCAAACATAGATGGATGGGATGTCACAAAAATTCTAGTAGATGGAGGAAGCTCACGATATACTCTTCGCATCAACATTAGATGCAATGGGAATCAAAAAGACAAAATTTAGGAAGAGCGAATATCCATTAGTTGGCTTCGGTGGCAAAAGGATAAATTCAATTGGAAGAATCGTACTGCCAGTATCCTTCGAAACAAAAAACAATGCAAGAACAGAACAAGTGGCATTTGATGTTGTTGAAATGCATAGCCAATACAATGCAATCTTCGGAAGAGGGAGTTTAAATATCTTCGGCAAAATCAACTACTCTTACTTGTGCATGAAAATTCCAAAGAATAAATGGGCCAATATCAATTCATGGAAATCAAAATGAAGCAAGAAACATTGAGAAAGATTCAACTCCGGCCCAAAGAAATGTTTTGGTCATCGAAGAAATCGGAGACGAACATGAGACGTAAAACGCCAAGTCACAAAAAAAAAAAAGAAAGCGAAGACATGTTCCAAGAAAGAAACCAAGGAAGTCTTGTTAGATCCAATGGTAATGCACAAAAAAGTCATCATTAGCGCCAATCTAACAAAAAGAAGAAGAAGAATAACTTATAAGTTTCCTAAGAAGCAATCAAGATGTCTTCGCTGGTCAGCAAAAAAGACCTAGAGGGGGTCAGCAGAGATATCATCGAACACCGACTGAACATCGACCCAAATGTCAAGCCAAAGAAACAAAAGTTACAAAAAATTTCCGAAGACGAGAACAATGGCCGCTAAGGTGAAGTACGAGATTGCTTGATGCAAAAGTTATAAGAGAAGTTCAATTTACAACATGGCTGGCAAACATTGTGATGGTAAAGAAAAGCAATGAAAAATGGAGAATGTGCATAGATTTTACAGATCTCAACAAAGCTTGCCCAAAAAGACAATTTCCCTCTACCAAGAATTGACACATTGGTCGATCAAGCTGCAGGAAGTGAAATGCTAAGTTTCCTCGATTGCTTCTCGGGATATCATCAAATTTACATGAAAAAAGAAGATGAAGAAAAAGACAAGTTTTATCACGCCATTTGGAACTTACTGCTTCAAAGAATGGCGAGGGGCTTCGCAATGCGGGTCAAGCTTCATCGAGAATGACTTCGGTAGCACTTAAAGATCAAATCGAGAGACAATCTGCTAGCATATGTTGACGACATAATAGTGAAAAGCAAGAAACGCGAAGACCACACGAAAGACTTAAAAGCGGACTTTTGAAAATTTGAGAAAATCAAATCTCAAACTCAATCTGAAAAAATGTACCTTCGAGTACAAAAAGGCAAGATTCTCGGATGCATAGTTTCAGCAAAAAGGCATCGACCTGAATCTAGAAAAAATAAAAAGCAATCATGCAAACGGAAGTTCCAAAGAATATCAAGGACATCCAAAACTAACAGGAAGATTGGCTTCGCTAAACCGGTTCATATCAAAGTCGGCGAAAAAAAGCTTCCCAATTTTTCAAGCACTCAAAGGGGCGAAGACAAACTTCACATGGGGAGAAGAGCAACAAAAAGCTTTTGAAGAAATAAAGAAATATCTCACAAGTCCCTCTACATTGACAACACCAAATGTTGATCAAGAAGCTGCTCTTATACATCTCAAATCCAAAAAAGCGGTAAGCGCAGGTTCTAGTGCAAGAAAGAGAGAAAGACCACGCGAAGAAACAAGAACCAGTTTACTTTGTCTCGAAGCCCTCTCCGGATCAAAGTTGTTTTACTCAATCGAGAAAATAGCATATGCAGTACTTATGGCAACAAGAAAGTTGAAGCACTACTTCTTGGCTCACAAAGTAAGAATTCCAACAAATCAACCACTCAAAGATGTACTTCAAAGTTGTAAATCTTCAGGAAGACTTGGAAAGTGGGCAGCTGAAATCTCACAATATTTCATTGAATTTGAGAAGAGAACAGCAATAAAGTCACAAGTATTGGCAGATTTCATCTCGAGATTGGACACCGAAGAACAAGTTGCGAAGACCAAAAAAGATCATCAAGAGTGGACTTTGTTCTGTCAAGAATGGACAATGAATTGTGACGGACATGGGGCTCCGCGGTAGCATAGCAAATAATCACTTCGCCATCGAGAGTCAAAATGAAATATGCGGCAAGACTTGAATTTCGATGCACCAACAACATCGCGGAGTATGAAGCAAGTATTCTTTGGGGCTTCGCAGCAAAGAGCAATGGGCGTACAAAAGAATCTTGATAAAAACAGATTCTCAAGTTGTGGCGGGCCATGTCGAGAAAAACTACAAAAGCAAAAGACCCAGAGTTAGCAAAGTACTTGCAAAATGTGAGGGATCAAGAGAAACATTTCAAGGATTCACGGTAAGAAGCATTTCAAGGACAAACAATGAAGAGGCCGATGAAATCGCGAAGGCAAAGACTCAAAAAGTAAAGTTGCCTCCAGATGTGTTTTATCAAATATTATCGAAATCTTCGATAAAAGCAAAACTTGAAGAGCCAAAATACATTCACATCATTGAGAGCGAAGATTGGAGATCGAGAGATAATAGCATTCTTAAGAGGATTTTATGAACCGTAAAAGCGAAAGGCAAGAAATAAGAATGAAGCACAAGACAAGAAATTACAAGCTTATTGACAATCAACTTTTCAAGCATGGCATTTGTGAACCATTACTCAAATGCATTTCAAACAAAGAAGGCAAAGACTTGTTTGCAAGAAATACACAATGGAACATGTGAAAATCATGCCGGCCCAAGAGCCATAGCGGGAAAGGCATTTAGACAAGGATTCTACTGGCCAACAAACCCCAAAAGATAGCAAGGAAATAATCAAAACTTGTCACAATTGCCAAATCTCAAAGAAAACAAGTCAAACGCCCCACCAATCCAATTCAAAGCACATTGAACCTACTTGGCCACTAGCAAGATGGGGAATAGACATAATTGGCAAACTTCCACCAGCCCAAGGCAATCATCAATATGCGAGTTGTTGCAGTTGAATATTTCACAAAATGGATAGAAGCTAAGCCAATCACAAACATGTCATCCACAACAATGAAAAAGTTTCTTTGGCAAAATATCATTTGCAGATTCGGAGTTCCAAGACACATAACTTTGGACAACGGTACTCAATTTGACAAATAAGATTTCGTGCTATTGTTGAAAGTATGGGAATCCAACTTTGCTTCGCATCAGTCAAATATCCTCAATCAAATGGAGCAGTTGAAAGAGCAAATGGCATCATATGTGTGGGAATTTCAAAGAATCTAGTAGGACTCCCAAAAGGAAAATGGGTTGAGGAATTACCAAGGATTATTTGGAGTCACAATACAACCACAACAAGATCAACAAAATTTACACCCTTCAAGTTACTATATGGTGATGAAGCAATGACTCCAGAAGAGATACAATTCGAAGGTCCAAGAACAAGTGTCCAAATCACGAGCGAAGAGGACCAAAAGACAAGCAAAGACTTGCTCGAAGAAGAAAGAAACCAAGCTGTGATGAATCTCAAAAATACCAAGAAGAAACAAGCAAGTGGTACAACAAGAAAGTAGTGAAAAGAGATCTACAACCAGGAGACTTCGTGCTCAAAAAAGAAAAAGAAACGAAGATACCGTGGGAAATTTTCAGCAAAAAGTGGGAAGGACCCTTCATCATAACAAAGTCAAACAAGCAAGGATCCTATCACTTGGAGAATCTCAAAGGAGAAGAATTAAGCCATACATGGAACATCAAGGACCTTCGCAAAGTATTATCCTTAAAGTTTTTTCCTTTTTAAGTTTTGTAAATAAGCAAGTTAGATTCAACTTCTTAGAAGCATTTTATCATTTCAATCAAGAGTCGCACTCTTTTTCCACTCGGGGAAGCCCTTCGCGGGGGTGAGTGGTTTTTTAACGAGGCGTACTCTATTGTAAAATTCTCATGTCAAATATAAATGAGAAAGTAGTTTCCCCAAATGTGTGCATTCTTCAATTATCTTTCAATTCACTCAAAAAGCCGAAAAAGCAAAAGCGCTTCAACATCGGCAAAAAGTTTTCACAAAAATAAAACAAAGTAGGTATAATTTAAGTACAAAACTAAAATTATTACCTACAGAATTCTCTAAGGAGAAATTTTGACTTCAAATCGAAGTCTTAGCCCTACTTCGCAAAAAAAGAAGGGGACGACGTTTTTCTAAATTCTCTAAGGAGAAATTTTGACTTCAAATCGAAGTCTTCGCTCCTACTTCGCAAAAAAAGAAGGGGACGACGTTTTCTAAATTCTCTAAGGAGAAATTTTGACATCAAATCGAAGTCTTCGCTCCTACTTCACAAAAAAAGAAGGGGACGACGTTTTCAAAATTCTCTAAGGAGAAATTTTGACTTCAAATCGAAGTCTTCGCTCCTACTTCGCAAAAAAAAGGGGACGACGTTTTCAAAATTCTCTAAGGAGAAATTTTGACTTCAAATCGAAGTCTTCGCTCCTACTTCGCAAAAAAAAGGGGACGACGTTTTCAAAATTCTCTAAGGAGAAATTTTGACTTCAAATCGAAGTCTTCGCTCCTACTTCGCAAAAAAAAGGGGGACGATGTTTTTCTAAATTCTCTAAGGAGAAATTTTGACTTCAAATCAAGTCTTCGCTCCTACTTCGCAAAAAAAGAAGGGGACGACGTTTTCTAAATTCTCTAAGGAGAAATTTTGACTTCAAATCAAGTCTTCACTCCTACTTCATAAAAAAGGAAGGGGACAACATTTTCAAAATTCTCTAAGGAGAAATTTAGACGTCAAATCAAAGTCTTTGATCACATTCCAAAAGAAAGCATGAACAACAAACTTTAAATTAATAAAATTCTTTATTATAAAAAAATATGTATACAAAGGTACAACAACATCCAAGATACTTATTCAAACTTTACATACATCATATTCAAAACTTTACACACTCAAAATTCTTGAAGCAACACTAGTTCTTTGCTTCGCCAAAATATCTTCAACAACCTCATTGATTATTCTATCCGCCAGTGTCTTGCAAACCATCTCCAAAAATATAGCTTGGAGATGCACTCGAGCAAGAAGACCTAAACAAAAAACCTTAAGTACATCAAGAAAGAATGAACGTAGACTAAAAAAGAAATAACCCAAAATAACACGAATCTTACTTGTCCAATATTCTTTGAAATCAACAACCCCAGGCATCCTATAAGAATCTTTTTGCCTTAGATTTTCCAAGACACTTTTCCACAAATTCATCAATATTAGCACTACCGTAAGCCTCAAAAACTCCGAAGCCTCGAAAACAAAGTCACTCCTCGCAATCATAAGGGGCATCAAGACAACAATATCTTGCGCGAGCTTCAAGTGAGAAACCTCGCGCAAGATTTTCCAAAGTCAAAATTAAGCCATAAGAGTCGAGAACAAAATATAACCTCGCAATAATAATTAACCCGCAAATTCATGAACAGTAAGCATAGATAAAGGCTACACACAAACATTTAACTTATCAACATTTACAACAAATCATCAAACAAAAGTTTCCTTTCTTTCAAACTCCCAAAGTTAAACCACAAATTTTTTCCTAGCCTCTCTGCTCACTAACATTGTTCTTCTCTTTTCTTCAACTTCATGGGCAATCCTCTCCTCCTCTTCCTTCAACTTCCTAAACTTCTCTTCCTCCCCGTAAGATGTCAAGTTCAAGCTGTTAAAAGGCAAAGTCGAAAAACAAATAAGAACAAGAAAAAAAGAACACAAAAAATAATAAATATATATAAAAAATATAAAAAGAATAATACCCTTCTTAGTTTCTCCTTCACTTTCTCAAGGCAATGCTCTCGCCCACAATTGCACCAATATTGTTTAAAGAACTTCGGCACAACAACCGTGATGCGAGGAGAGATTTGGCGACAATCACCAGGGAAATTTATAGTTCTCATCCGCGAAGGCATCATACAAGGGATCTTTGGCTTCTTTCATAAGATGAAGAAGTGCACGCGTAGAATACATAACACTTGTATCTGCGGCGGCTTGAATCATAACCCCAAGATCTTCATACTTTTTGCAAGAAGCCGGTGAAAAATGGGTCATACTCTCCAAGATCCCAACAAGCATCTTCGGGCATAGCACCCCATTTTTCATAGGCTTGCTTGCAAAGCTCCCAAGTTCTGTTAAACCTTCGCATCATAAGATCGTCGGTCTCAGATTTTTTTCTTTTCCAATGACGCCTTCTCTTTCTTAAGAGTTTCAACAAATGCCTTCGCAACTTCAAGTTGACGATCTTTTTCTTTGATAATATCGGAGGCTCCGTGATATAATCGGTCCGATCTATGCCATTCATCGACCGCATCACCTCTTTCTTTCTCCTTAGATGCGAGCCGAGACTTAAGAGATTCAATTTCCCCAAGCAAGGACTTCTCACGAATGCAAACAAAAAGCGTAGCACTATCCTCAAGGGACTTTTCGAGCCCACGATTCACAAGAGCACCCTAAGCACACGAAAACCAAGTAGTTAGAAATAATTCATAAGCAATAAAGTTTCCCACCACAAAAAAATATATATATAATTCATGAGTAAAAAAGTTTACCTTATACATCAGATTTATACCGCATCGACCAACTCAATGGATTCATCTTCGCTAACTTCGCCCTCGGCATCGGGAACCGAGAACGCATCATCGATACACTTGGTTAATCGCTTCTCGTGTCTTCTTCGGGAGGACGCTGAAGCTTGTCTACTCCAACCCCAACAAATTTATAAGAATCTAAATTGATGCCGCTCTCAAAGCGAGAATTTCAAAGTATTATCAATGGACTTGAGATAGCTTCGGAAGTAAGTTCGGTCTCAACAAGTAGCAACTTGAGGAGTTGGATGATCCCCAACAACGTCTTTCATAGATCCAATATTGATAATCTTTTCTCTCGATGAAGTTGCAAAATCGAGAAAAATTGAGCTAAAACAAATAAAGAAGGAAAAGTCAAGAAAATGGAATTTTCAAATACAAGAATTATAAAAAGTAGCAAAGTCAAAAACACTTACAAACTCTTTCACCGTCCCTCAAAGGACAAGGAATTTTTTTTGTGCCTCAACATTTACCATCGATTCTGACAAACGGCTTCGCTGATCAAGCTCGGCCTCTTCATCCTCAACATCAGATAAGTCATCAAAGGAAACGCCAATGGTCCTGGTCCCTTTCCTTTTACGTGTTTCCTTTACAACTTCAATAGCTTTTTCAGCTCTTTCTTTCAAAGATTTTTCTACATAAGAAGCAAGGAAAATAAGATAGTGTATACAAAATAGCAACAAAAAATCAAAATACGTACCAATAACAGCTTCGCCTTTGCAATTCGCCGGCTTTTCAACAACAACTTCGAAAACCTTTGCGGGTTCCGAGGCGGCTCCTTGATCAACTTCAACTGCGGCAGCCAGCGGCATCTTCGTTTTTCTCAACAACTTCCGGCTCCGCGGAAGGATTTTCTGGATTCACTAACAAACGACTCATATGAATATCTTTAGCTAACTCAACTAATTCTGGACAATCTGGATCATCACATGAAGTGGAAATCAACTTCGGCTGAAATTCGAGTTGGATCCCTAAGTCTAGGAGAAAAAGGAGATCAAGAAGTACCGATAGGGAGAAACCGGGGTCATATCTACATCAAAGACCACGGCTAGCACCACCCGAAGTCCCCAATTTCTGCGAAGACCCAAAATTTTGTAAATATATGGCTAGCGGAGTAAGCAAATCCGAGTCAGTCCCTAGAAAGCAAAGTTCTACTAATCTCTCTCACCTCCAAATCTTGAAGAGAAGTTCCAAAAAGCGAAGCCTCAAGCTCGAGGCGTCAACTTCACTATCGGTGAGATCAACTCTATCAATCAAATCCTCAACAATCTTCTTAGCTTTCTTCTTAGAGGCTTCGGGACAATCCGCCTTCGAAGGTGTTTTCGCCGAAGAAGATGGCTTCAAGCAAAGATCACTCCTCTTTCTCTTCAAATCCTTGTCGGATTCATTCTTGTCCTTTTTGTCCCTCTTACGAGCATAAGCGGGGGGTGGGCGAGTCCTTGCCAATAATTTCATCCATAAGTTTTCTTTTCGGATGCAAATACTTCCCAAGCAATTCAAGTAGCTTTCTTTTCAACAAATAAACAAAAGTCCTTTTCGGTCTTAAACTTCGAGGGCATGACGGTATCTCTATCGGGAAAAAATATAATCCTTTTCTCTCATCACCTTCTCGTGGTAGCGAAGGAAGTCCCATCCAAGCGAAGAGGCCAAATGCCGCCAGCCTACATACTACTCAACCAAATCTCGTGGGATTGTTGAGAAACAACTCTTCCAAAAGCTTTCAAACACTCGAGCAATTTTTTGATTTAGTGTAACCAGGGCTTACACTCAAATTTCTCCCTATGCATCCGCCAAGCCGGGGGATAACTTTTCTTCACACCTTTCCTTCCAAGATTTTCTTCAACCATAGGAACTTTGTGATAGAACCAATAGTCATACCAACCATCGGCCCACTTATTCTTTGAAGCGAGAGAAATTTGCTTCGACCTCGAAAGTTGATCTTAAAGCTACAACATCCGGCATGCAGTTTCACGTAACGTTCCTCAATCTTTCGAGACCGAAATTGGGTATGCAATTCATGCAAAGCACAAAAAGCATCAATGTCGCTTTACTTCTTGACTCCGCACCGCCCAGATGAAAACCGACAACTTAACTATGGCATTCGGAGTAAGATGGTGCATTTCGATGTTGTATCTTTTGAAAATTTCCTCAAGAAAGTCTTGAGGTGGCATGCGAACCATGCAAAAAAACAAATCTTTGAAAATAACGCATTCATCGGGGCTTAGGCTTCAAACCTTTTCATCGGGCTCCGTGGCCTATAATTGACCCACCCCGAAAGCACGCCATCTTTCACCATCTTTTTTGTAGTCCTCGTCGGTCATCTTATCTGCGACCAAAACTCAAGGAAATCCTATCATCGGAAGTAGCTCGATTCGGCGAAAACTTCCGACAATCCATCTTCTCAATTCTCTTGTCGTGAGTTAGCCCCTTGTCAACTTCTTGTTCTTGGGAACTAGGCGAAGCATCCTCAACAAGTGCCATTCTAAAAAAAAAAACCAAAAAAAATAGCATTTATAGTTATAGCAATCAAGAAATTAAATAGACTTCGAGAGTAAAAACTTAACTACAAATAGCAAACAACTAACAGGTTCTGCAGAGATTTTAGCTTCGCAGGAAGAGCTTCGCAAATACGATCAAACTCCGCAAAAGCAATTTTTAGCTTCACGTCAACGTAAAAAAATTTCAAAAGGTGGCCCCTCTTCGAAAAGATGAAGAAAACAGGGGTGGGGGGGGGGGGTCCTTCGCTATTTATAGACCCCTTCGGTCAAACGGTCAAACTAGCCGTTAAAAAAAATCATCATCATCAACAAAGAGAGAAGCATCCAAATAAGATATTCGCGAAGTTACAATCGAAAAGTCCAACTTCAAAGTCTGGGGCGACGTTTTCGGATCGAAACAAAGTTTTGATAAAACTTATGATTCGTGGGTTTCATGCCTTTGAAGTCGGCCTTAAGCCCGCGGGGGCCGTTGGGATCTAACTTTGATTTCTAATTTTAAAACATTCGCCCCAGACTTTGATATTTTCGGGGTGCATGAACTATTAGCAAGAGAAGAACAGAGTGTGAGGACCGAAGGTGACTTCGCGAAGAAATGGCTTCGCGATCCGGCGGTAAAAAATGGAATTAAGAAAATCAGATCCGAAGATTCCAAGCGAAAGGTGGTCGTGTCGCCTTCGCCAAGTTGTAAGTCATCTCGAAATAATGAAGGGCCTTGTGGAGATGAAGACCATGTATATATCGTCGCGAAGACAAGAGAAACATCTTCGCTTGAATAGTTACATCGTAGAAGTTCATTTCAGAGTTCTTGACATTTTTGTACAACTACGAAGTCGGGGGCCCCTATAAATACCTCTTGACCTCCTTTGTAATCGCCATGTTGAATGACCACTTTGTAAACCATATCATCATCAATAACATGTTTTGTTGAGCATTCACCCAACAAGTGTTGTTTGTGCTTCCCAAAAATAGCTTTAACTAATTTATTATTTAAAAATATTAATATCTATGCTATAAAAATTAGTATCGTTGGAAAGATATTTGAATCTAGTTTTTTAACAAAATTATTTGAAGACACAAATGTTGCACGTTGGTGTGTTTAGGACCCAAAATTTGGAGACACAAATGTTGCACGTTGGTGTGTTTAGGACCCAAAATTTTGACCAAAATTTTTACCAAAATTTTGGACGGATGGGACATGGATGTCACATCATACACTCTAGCACGTTTCGTTTGTTAGTGGTAAATATTATCCCACCATGGCGTAACTAGGCTCAAAAGAATCGTCTCGCAATGTACATCTAAACTGTGTAATTAGTTTATTTTTTTTAACTACATTTCGTACTCGATACATGTGCCGGCATTTTGATGTGATGAGGAATCTTCTTTTTGCATAGTGAAATTTGGGGAGGAATTGGACTCTAAACACACCCCACGACATTAGGGACGGAGGGAGTATGTTCCAAATTTTGTTTGTCACGTACAACTTTGAAATTGTAAATTATGTTTCTTATTAAAGAATCAAGAGATGAAACTAATAAAACGCCATATCGTCCATGGCACACAAGATGCTCTGACGTGCTCTCTCTCTCTCTCTCTCACAGTGAGTCTCTATCTCTCAATCTTATTTATTATTTGAACGGTTGACATTATTGCAATCTTCACTCATTTACGCTACAGAAATTCTCATATTCTCTTCTTTTGTTTTCCGTCAGTTCTGCCAAGGTGAAGACATCAAATTACCAAGCAATGAGGCAACTAACATCTAACCATTATATATAATATGAGGCTATTTTAGCAAACTATTCTTATGCTCAGGTTGCTTAATCATCAAGTAGATGAAAAGTCATATGTTCCAATTTCTTTTTTGCCGTGTACAACTTTGAATTTGTGAATTGCATTTCATATTCAAATATCAAAAGGCCATCAAGTATTAATGCCATAGTGGTGGTGGAGGATACGAAAAGAGGTAGCGGCAAACTAATAAAGAAAACGTCTTGCCATCCATCGCAAACATGATGCTCTGACGTGCTCTCTCTCTCTCTCTCTCTGAGCCTCTCATATGTTTTTTTTGTTGTAGACAGTGACATCGCAATATTCACTCATTTATGCTACAGAAATTATCAAATTCTCTGCTTCGTGTTCTATTAGTTCTGCCAAGATGAAGACATATCATTACCAAGCAAAGAAGCGGCTAACCTCTAACCATTATAATATGAGGCTATTTCAACAAACTCCTTATTTTTCGGCTGTTTCATAAAAAAAAAGATTCATGTAAAAAGTATATATTAGTTCACCCACTCAACACAACTCCATTTATATTTACAATTTTTTTTTATATACAACCATATTTGTATATATTCTATTAAGGTGCAACTGATGGCATGACATATTTCGGCAAAATTTGTATTCCATTTTTTTCTATCACACCTCTTCTTTCACTCAACTTGCTCAACTAATATTCTGGATTGCCACAGCAAAAAGCATGTGACATCATCAACTCTGCACAAAGGCTGTTTCATGTCATTATTAACTAGCTAGAGCCGGGTCATCCCGGCCGGCTGGCTCTGAGTAGAAGGTCTATAAAATGGGGCAAAGTACTAGCTACGATCTCTCACACACCGCGTGCACACATACAGATACATACAGTGTGTTTCACAAGTGTCTCTCTGTTGCCAGGATGACTTCCTCCGCTATAGGTTTCAAGAAGATGGCCGCCATTATGATTTGTTTGTTGGTCCTGATCATGTTCCAGCTTATTACGGCAGCTGCTGCTGAGCCATCGTCATCGGTGTCGCTCCTCCATGCTGCTCGGCGGATGCTCACGGCGGACACGTGCCCGTGTTTGCCTTGCTGTATCGACTGCCCTTGCGTCAGCAACTAAAATCTTCACGTACGAGGGGCCGGGGCGGGGACATGCAGATGAGATAATCATCATCGATCTCGATCCTTCTGTGGGCACATCTCTTTTGCTCGCTGATGCTGTGGTTTTGATTCCAAAATGTTTACAACCATTCGAGATTTAAGGTAATAAATAATGCTTGTCTTCGGTCTGTACGTTACCTTACCATATAAATATGTTTGTGTGCTGTTCTTCTAGACTTACCGTCACCGTTGTTCATTCCAATGTGTAAACCTTGTATAAAGAAGTAATACAGCCGTGCATATTTTAGTTTCTGTAAAGAAAGATGTCGGAATCATTCTTCTGCACACTGGCTTCTTCCAAGGATCGGGATGGATTACGAAGAAGATTAATCAAGCTACTAGTTCTTCCTGTTAAAAGTTCATTTGTTGACAATATATTCGTCACACTGATTCAGTGGCCGCACTAAATAATATTTTGAAGCTTAATTACGGTGGATGGGGGGTTGCCGCCATTTGGTGCTCAATCATAGCAAGCGCAATGTAACAAATGTACGTAGCAGAGGAGAGCAGAGCAGTCCTGAATCCTGCCCTGAGCAAGCCCGCACTACTTGAGGCCGTGCTCTGTTTGCTCAACACCTTATCTGATATCTCCCCTCCGCTCCAGACGGGGCGGGCTGCGATCATCGTTGTGGTTGGGGAATTCCGATCCGCGGGTCATCTGGACAATATTTCTAGAGTAATATAATCTTAACAGCACGTACTCAAACAATACATCTCAGCTGCAAACTCGCCTTTTCTCTATTATATTCCCTAATAACGCAAAAGCAGCAAACATGGTGTATTATTGATGCCATCACAAGAGAAAAAGAAAATGACAAATAGCTACCACCCTAACTGACACTGACCAACAACAACAAGAAGAAGAAGAATTGAAGAAGCTGAGTCCTGGCCTGAGCGCTGGAGCATAGGCACTGGAGGCCAAGGCGCTGTCAGGCTGTTGTGCTCTGTTTGCTCAACAGCTTAATTCGGTGTTTCCATCTCCGCAGTTCAACGACATGGACTGTAATTCGCTTTTACTATGCTGCACTGCACTGATGAGCTCATCAGCAACCCGAGCGTTACTGGCTCCAGGCGATGTATGTCCGACGACCATAGGAGCAAACAGCTCAATCTTCTCTGCCCGGGACCTCGCATAAGGCGTCCGTGCGCCCTCTAACGATGTTCTACATAGCGATAGTTAATGAACCGAACTCAGCACTGTCTGTGGTCATGCTTGCATTCCTTTCTGCGTCAGTAAAAAAAAAAAAAAAAAAAGCATCAGAGCCATGGCGACTAGGAATCCTAGCTGCCACGGAAAGCGTTCGAGCGCTGTGTTTATGCGTGTACTGTACTACAGGTTATGTCGCCATGGCGACGAGCAGAGGCAGAGCAGGCCAAATTAAGACGCAAGACCATCGATCATGAGTGAACCATGACCGGCGGCGGCCGGCTGTTGTAGTTATAGCTGTACAAACTTGCCGTCAGAGTGCATGGATCGATATATCAGTGTCAGCCACTCGATCCACTGAGATTGCATTGCATTGCTTTGCTTGGTAACAACAGAAAATAAACAGAGCACATAGTGTACTAGCTAGTACTTGAGTAGTTGTGTCACCTGCAACGTGCACTTGATCAAATCGTGACTTGTGATGAATGATGATGTACATACATGTACTAGGGCAGCATACAACAACATTACTTGCAGCTGCTTGAGATCGAACCAACTCAAGCAAGCAACGACGAGCATTCTACTAAGTTGACATTTTCAGAAACGAAACACTACAGCTTGCTGTACATACAAAGGTACTAGTAGCATTTCACACACAACTCAAGGTACATATGTACATACGCAGGGCAGTTTGATTGTTTGGGGTGGAGACTCCTTTTCGACGTGGTGCAGGTGCAGCACCGCAGCCAACGCGCCTCGCTCGCTCCTTCATCCAGCTCCCCCGAGTCCATGATACTCCTGCAGACAGACATACACGGATTCAAATGAAAAACAACTCAAGCAGAGGTCTGTACGTACTCCATCAACAAAACAGGGAGGGGAGCAGTGAAGGTAAAAGAGTACTGTACCTGGCTTCAATCGGTTGACTGCATGCGTACATGCACGCTGCTCACGCCCTCTTCAAAACGGGATTATTTGGATTCCCGGAGATCTGATCCCGCACACTTCCCATCAGTTCCTCAGTGCAAGGACCCTTGATCACAACTTCCTTCAGGCTCGGGAGAGATGACAGCCCAGAGATGGAACTTGTGGGCTCTAATGCATGTTGAAGCACGAGCAGCTCAAGCTTAGGCGCTGCCCCTGCTTCTCCAAATTCCATCGATCCAAGGTTATCTGTGTCATACAGGTGCAGCACCATCAGGCTCGGGAACGCCTCCCGATGGAAAGTCAAGCAGAGCTCTTCTACATTGAACGAACGCCCCATCAGGCGCAGGATGGCCAAGTTTGTTAGCTTTCCAAGGACTTGCATGGTGGCATCAACCTCCGTTAGCTTGGTCCACAATAGCACCAACTTCACAAGGCTCGAGGCCCCCAATCCATTCTCCGCAATTTGACCAGGGTAACATTCAGCTTGAGGCTCAGGTTTTTTTGGAGGCGAGGATACACCATCCAAGCAACCATGTAAATCCGACACATCAGGCGAGTGCACTGTCAATGATTCCAGATGCCTAAGCTCATCAAGAGTGGAACATAGCTCTTCATAGTTCTTCGATTAATACCGTCACAGCTAACTTGCGCAATTGGGTGAGCTTTCTTATGTCCCGTAGGATAGCTTTTCCACTACCTCTGATGTTTATGGCACCTAGTGTGTGTAGTTCTTTCAGCTTCCTAACACCTCTTGGCACTACAACACCATATGGATTTAGTCTCCTTGATGCTAAAGTAGGAAACACAACGTGGCACCAGAAACTGCACACGTCATGCAAATTTGGATCACCATTCATTCTTTCAACACCCTTCGTAACCCTAGGCGCACAACATGCCCCACAAAGTTTGGCCAGATCATCCGGTAGTCTTTTATTTGCGCCTCCAACACAAACAGGAGCAAAATCACCGGCAAAAAGATATTGCAGCATCGTAAGCTCAATGATTGCTTTTGGCAGCTTGCATATGCATGTGCCTTTCATATCTAGTGTTTGCAATTGCCGGAGCTTACCCCATGAATCTGGCAGGTGATAGATGTCAGCACATCCCCTTATAGAAATATATTTCAGGTGAATGAGCCTCCCAATGTCCTCAAGGTGATGGTCAAGTAGACCCTTCGTGCCTTCCAAGTCTTGCACACGTAGCAACCTCATCATCTTGTCACAAATGAAAAATGGCCTCCAATTGCCAAATACCGTTAACGATCGCATGTGAGTCCAGTCCACTGCACTCTCAAACTCACTCTTGTCACCTTCCCAATTGCTACTTATGGCAACATGACGAATCTTGGCATGTGTATTATTTGAGCTGCCGCTACCTTCCTCTAGTGTAAAAACAAGATTTTCATCCATTGCCCTTGAGATGCTTATTTCACAAGATGAGATCATGGAGTTGACAAGACTCAATTCCTTTTCCACTAGGAATTGATTTCCTAACTGGTAGGATCACACCCCTATCAATGAGTTCCATGAAGTAGCTATCAGCTATTTCTTGCAAGGACTTGCCACGCACCTCATTTGAGTAACCCTCTGCAATCCACCGTTGCACCAAGCGTCTTCGACTAATACTATAGTCTTCGTGAAAGATGGACAAATACAGGAAGCAAGACTTGAGGTGATATGGCAAGCCTTCATAACTTTTAATGAGGACGTTTGGTATTTTTTTCTGGAGCTCTATATTCATCTCCAGATCAGCACTAATATGAGCATTAAATTTTCTCCACTCCATGGTAGTTTTTGTTGCTTCGCCAAGAAACCACCCATTGTAACTATTGCAAGAGGAAGTCCTTTGCACTTTTTCAAAATGAGTTTTGTTTCATCTGCCAACTCAGTGTATTGTTCATCCGAATATTTAGCCGTCCCAAACACCTAATAAATTTGATTAGATTTAAAATTTCAGCACATACATAGATAACCATTATATTCTAAAATAATAATAATAACTTTTCCATCTCATTAAAATATTGTGGTCCATTGTTTTAGCCACTACTCCCTCCATCCTAAAATATAATATATCACATCATTCAAAAATTATCAAAATTATAGGTTTTCTAGGTGAATTAACTCCCATGGCCCCTGAACACATGCATACATGCCATTAATGTCTATTTTCCCCAAAACACCAGACTCAAAATTAAATATGGTAAACACAATGCCCTCATGATAAAGGAAGCGTTACATACATCATTTGCTCTAGCCCATAATGTGTCATATAATTCCTACGATGCCTTCGTGTAGTCCAATGAAAAACACTTAGTAGTTTAATTTCTGTGACATGCGTATCATATAGGCACCACCTAAGAAATTATTGATCTCAATACACAATGTCTAATTATGGCTACAAAATAAAAGTGCCCCAATCATTTGTCCTCTCTTCACCAGTCACCTTCCTCAAAAAACTTATTTTACCTTGGTATATGTGATACCAATTCTAACGGATTTCTTGTCGTTTATATTAATTTCGAGTTTTGTGCAAGACCTAGTTACTTTTTTAGTTTTCATCTCTCCCTTAATGTTGTTGCCACACACCACAAAAACATGCAATGATGTGGCACCTTATTAATTGGCATGAAAACATCATGGTTTAAGGTTGGGAGTGCCATTATATTTCGGTGGGTTTTTTTTTGTCAATTTTGGGACATTGCGGTGTGGTGTTTGTACTAAGATGGTATTATTCCTCTTCCATGAGTTTGAAGAGGATGAAACCAGATTTTTCTTTTGCATTATTAAGAAAAGATTGTGCTTCAATTTAATCAAAATGTGCCAAAATCAAAGGCCTGATTTGTTTAAAGAAAATTTTAGGCTAATTTTTGCTTTTCTTCCTAGTCTCCTAAAAAGAAGCCAAAATATGTGTAATTTTATTATTAATTGTATTACCGCATTTGAGTGTTGTTCCTTGTTAGTACGAATAGTGTGTGCATTGAGAGTTATTCCTTGTTATTATGAATAGTGTGTCATCATAAACACCATTAGTCTTATTGGTCACACGGTATAGAATGCACAAATGGGAAATCTTCCCGATTAAATCTGCTTGTATGCCTACAATGTAATTATATGTCGAATAAAGAGGGTATGGTCATAAGCCATATGTCATACCTTTTCTATGAAGAGTTTGTGCGCATCTTCGTCTTGTAGAAGCTCAAGCTTGTATATGTTTTCCTTTTTTCTTCGAACAATGGTTACAAATTTTCTCCTCCCTCGTGGTTACTACAATCCTGCTTGTTGGAAGAATTGTAGGAAAGTATTCTGCTACAACATCCCATTCTTTAGTGGATGATAAATCATCAAGAATGATCAAATAACGTTTTCCTTGTAAAAGATCATCCACCGCCACCATCGGCCTCTTGCTTGTCACCCGGTTGTGCAGCTTCTTGCTTATCATGCAGCTGTAGCCTCTTGCTTATCACGCAGCTTGTGCAACTAAGCTACCAATGAGCTCCCTAGGATTGAAAGGACGTTTGATTGTGACACAAGCACGCTTCGCAAACATTGCATTGAGCTCTTGGCTTTGGTAGACATGTTTAACTAAAGTAGTTTTCCCAATACCACCCATTCCACGTATAGAGATCACCTCAAATTCTTGACAATGTCTATCTGAAATCATTTTGATAATTTCTGATTTGTCCTTCTCTCACCAATGAGCTGAGATTCCTTAAAAGCAGCTAGCATTGTCTCCATACGAAGTCAGTCCCTTTCCCTCTAAAGAGCTTTTACAATTAACATTATCGCAATATTTGAGTTGGAACCTTCCCCCATTGAATTGCTCCAGCTTGTGAACCCTAAGCACAAGCTATCCGTGTTAGTTGATGCTTTGCATTCATAATGAAACACAAATCATGTTTTGAATCTTCAGAATGTTTTCAAGAAAATTCCATGGAAAATAAATTAAGTTTCATTCTTCAATGGTATGTGGCACATCTGAGATATTTATTAGTATATAAGATTATGGCATAGCTAAAAAGGTAGGCATGTGTTGGCATTTGTTAAGTGCTAAAAGAATATGAAGGATTCTCGCAAGCGCCTAAACACCTACCATTGTAGCTTTTCCCTAGGATGAGTATTCTAGAGTATCGTATCCACAGGGAAGCTTTGGCTAAAGAATTCTAATAAGTCACAATTATGTATCCACTAATTTAGCAAACCACTAGACTAAAGTGAGGAGGTAATTAATAAAGTATAAGTAAATGTCAATGCATAAAATAATAACCTACCTAAGATGTCAAAGAATAACTAAATTAAACAAGAGGTCAAAGGGAGAGATCAAGGTTCCTAGATACTTCTCTATTACTTAGGTTCTATGATAGCAATTACACCATAACACTTCGGGACATCGTAACACTAGCCACGTAAAGAGATGAGAAAGGGGCTAGGAAGCTTCGACTACGGTCCTACAAACACCAACCCGAACGTGGTGGAATACGTCGGCCATCGTGGCTGTCACCACCTGGGGCTACCACAAACTATCCGTGGGGTTGGGTGCAATCTCGGGTAACCTATAGCCTAGACACCAAGTCTATACTATAAATTACTACTCTAGCTACCATGAATAACTAGAGTCCTCAATACGAAGCGGAGATCCCATGCAATAGCATAACAACTATACTTAACCATATATGTAAAACATGGAAGTAAATAGAGAAGATAAATATGTGAATCATAAGTCTTGTAGAGAAGATACAAAGACATACCATACCCCAGAAGACATCTCGAACAAGAGCATAGCTCCACTCTCCTTTACTCTTGATTAGATCTAAGTTAGATCTAATCTAGTTCTAATTACATGTCTAATCTACTTCTAATTACATGGCTAATCTTCTTCTAATCTACTTCTAATTCACTAATCCCGAGAGAGAGGTTATCCTTACATTGGGACACCTCTACAACCGAGAGATAATGAATAGAATGAGATAGAATGAATTAGGGTTTAACCACAGGGTCAAGGGGTCTTCTTATATAGGCCTTGGCGATGAACGATGACCATTGGATCAAACCGACCTTGGCAACGGTGTAGATACAACCTCAATGTCGGTGGTAAACCGACATACAAAGCCGAGGGCGACATGTGGCCCCTAAGCCCGGGCGGCCGCCTAGTTGGCACCGGGCGGCCGCCAGGTAGCATGCCACGTCGGCTTCCCGTTTCTTCGGTGTCCTCTGGTACCTTCTAGAATGTTTTAGTCCACTTTTCGGTCGAAGTTACTTCACGGTTAAGTCTTGTCATCATATGGGATGTATATTCTAACTTTCTCCATTCTTCTCTCTGCATTTATCTATTAAGTCCCCGAAATTATATAAATCACCAAAACTCGTGGAATTATGTTAGTTAAACCCCTAGACTTATGTTGATATTCATTTTAAGCCCTTATCCAAGTTTAGTTGACTAGTAATATTATGCTATAACAGTGTCAACAAAGATGACACACAAAATATGAATTATTTCTGCCGGCTCTAAAGGATACTAGGTGCAATTATAGAAAAGATGAGAAGTAAAACTAGAAAGTTGTATAGTAGGTTAAGCTAGATGATACAGGGGTTTTGGATATTACCATCTTATGGAAAGCGTAGAGGATTTGGTTAGAACACAATTGTTTGTGCTCTGGTTGTGTAGCCTCTGCCTCAACACATAAGCTTGCAACTTTAGCTTGCTCTGCAGACACAATGAGTCGGCTTCCTTTCTTGTTGCTTGGGAAGCATTGTTTAATCTTGTCCCACTCCCGAATGTTGGACAGGCCAAAAAGCACTATCGTACTTCTTCTCGTTGACATATTTGTTGAATTCATCAACCAAATCATCTCCTATCATTATCCCTATCCTCCACAAATCTTGGGATACGGGAGTAGAGAATCTGTTGTGATGTCGTTCTTTGTTTCTTTAAGATAATCAACATAGAATTGCTCTGACAATGTTTTGCAAAAACTCGCTTAGATTGAAAGGGTGCATGATCTTAACCAAAGCTTGGCATTCAAACTTCTTCCTTCTTTTTCGTCATCGTAGGGTCGTTTTGATGATGGATGCCTCTGCAGAACACCACCGTCCCCACAAAGCAATCACTCTAAGGTTATCGCCCTTCATATTGATTAGCCCAATGAGTTCCACTTTGGCTTTGTCCTTCTCCCATCTTGCTTCCTCTATGCCCGACATTGTTTCACCACTCGTCATGTCAGATCGACTAGTTCCGCCCGGGCAAGCTTGGTGTCGGATCCCTTGATGAGGCGGTAGCGCACGTTTCTCTGGGCCGACATCCTCAACCTTGGCTCGAAGCTCCTTCATCCGCTTGGCCACACGGGCGCCCGGTCAAGCAGCGTCTGCGGAAGACGCGCCACCAAGATGGCTTCCCCCAAACGAACGGCGAAGTCCTCCGGGGAGTCCTCGGCATCATAGGTGACATCACGGACCTGCTTCACCCAAGCCTTGACGACCATGTGCTGATCGCGCTCATCATGAGCGGCCATCGTCGAAAGCAAGCATCATCTCAAGCTCATCCCTCGATGAAAGCATGGTCGCTACTGGGCGCCGAGCTGCAAGGCTACCTCCTCTCGCTAATGCAGATTTGGCGTAGCCAAGCGCTCCATTCAAGACGGACTTGCCCACGCCAACGCGCCTTGCTCGCTCCGTCATCCAGCTCGGTCGTACTCCCGCGACGGAAATACACGGATTCAAATGAAAAACAACTCACGCAAAGGTTTGTACCCCATCAAAAAAAACAGGAGCCGGGGAGCGGCGAACCTAAAGGGAGTTACCTACGCACGCAGCTCACTCCCTCTTCAAAAACGGGATTATTTGGATTCCCGGAGATCCGATCCCGCACGCTTCCCATTAGTTCCTCTCTGCAATCACCCTTGATCACAACTTCCTTGAGGCTCGGGAGAGATGACAGCCCTGAGATGGACCTTGTACTGTCCCATATTCCATATTCAAGCACCAGCAGCTCAAGCTTAGGCGCTGCCCTTGCTTCTCAAGTTCCATCGAGCCAAGGTTCTCTCGTGCCAAACAGTGCAGCACCATCGGGCTCGGGAATGCCTCCCGATGGAAAGTCAAACAGAGCTCTTCTACATTGAACGAAGGCCCCACCAAAGCAGGGATGGCCAAGTTTGGTAGCTTTCAAGGACTTGCATGGTGGCATCAACCTCCTCGTTAGCATGGTCGCTGCAGCACCAACTTCACAAGGCTACGGATGCCCCCGATCCATTCCGGCAATTTGACCAGGGTAACATCCAGCTTGAGGCTCAGTAGGTTTTTGGAGGCGAGGACACACCATCCAAGCAACCATGTAAATCCGACACATCGAAGCGATGCCACCGACAATGATTCCGGATGCCTAAGCTCGCAAGAGTGGAACGAGCTCTTCATAGTTCTTCCGATTAATGCCTCTCCGCGGCTAATTTGCGCAATTGGGTGAGCTTTCTTATGTCCCGTAGGATAGCTTTTCCACCGCTGCGATGTTCACTAAACCCGGTGTGCGTAGGGCTTTCAGCTTCCTAACACCTCTTGGCACTAAAACACCAAATGGATTTAGTCTTCTTGATGCTAAAGTAGGAACCACAACGTGGCACCAGAAACTGCACACGTCATGCCAATCTAGATCACCAGTCATATTCTCAACACCCTTCGAAGCCTAGGGCGCACAACATGCCCCACAATGTTCTGCCAGATCATTCGGTAGTCTTTTATCTGGGATAACACAAAGAGGTCTCCAATCACCGGCGAAAAGATATTGCAGCTTCGTAAGCTTGATAAATAATTTTGGCAGCTTGCATATGCCTGTGCCTTTCATGTCTAGTGTCTGCAGTTGCCTAAGGTTACCCCATGAATTTGGCAGGTGATAGATTTCATCACAGCCCTTTAGAGAAATATATTTCAGGTGAACGAGCCTCCCAATGTGCTCAAGGTGATGGTCAAGTAGACCCCTCGTGCCTTCCAAGTCTAAAACACGTAGCAACCTCATCTTGTCACTAATGAAAAATGGCCTCCAATTGCCAAATACCATTAACGACCGCATGTGAGTCCAGTCTACTACACTCTCAAACTCACCTTTGTCACCTTCCCAATTGCTACTTATGGCCACATGACGAATCTTGGTCTACGTGTATTATTTGAGCTATCGCTACCTTCCTCTAGTCTAAAAACAAGATTTTCATCCATTGACCTTGAGATGCTTATTTCACGCATGAGATCGTGGAGTTGACAAGAATCGATTCCTTTCCTACTAGGAATTTGTTTCCCAACTGGTAGGATCACGCTTCTATCAATGAGTTCCATGAAGTCCTTGTTAGCTGTTTCTTCCAAGGGCTTGCCACGCACCTCATTTGAATAACCCTGCGCAATCCATCGTCGCACTGCCGACTCCGACCGATATTGTAGTCTTCGGGAAAGATGGACATATATAAGAAACAAGACTTGAGGTGATAAGGTAGGCCTTCATAGCTTTTAATGAGGACATTTGGTATCCTCTCAAGCTCAGATTCATCTCCATTTCAGCACTAATGTGCTCATTGAACTTTCTCCACTCCATGAGAGTTTTTTTGGTTGCTTCGCCAAGAAACCACCAATTGTTGCTATCGCAAGAGGAAGCCCGTTGCACTTCTTCAAAATCAATTTTGTTTCATCTGCCAACTCACCATATTGTTCATCTGAATATTCATCTGCCCCAAACACCTAAATTTGTTTGAATTTAAGATGTCAAAGACTTCAATATAACTCACAAAATTGCAATTCTAATTTATTTCTTAAATTGGTTATGATGGAATATATACTTTCTTCCTTGAATATAAAAATAATATTCTAGAAAAGAAAAAATATTTTTTCATATCGTTAGACTATAGCCATGGTCCATTGACTTGACTACTACTCCATCTGTCATACATATATAAGGTAATGGAACATTCAAAATTTATCCGAATTATAATATTTTCTAGTAGGTGAAATAAATCTAGCCGGATCTAATCATATGTACCTACCATTAATAACTATTGTCAACCCAACCATTACACTCAAAATAAATCAAATATGGTAAGCACAAGATGTCCTTGATAATTAAAGAATTACATGTCTGTCATTTCTTTTATTCATAGGATAACCTTAAATTAATTTTAGGGGGAAGCAAAATAATTTTTTGCTTTTAGTTTCGGTGGTTTTCTTCATAACCAATTCTCCTAGGGAGAACGTATCTAAAAATCACCATAGTTATCATGTTATCTTCCCCAATTTAATCTGAGTTCTTTTTTCCTACAATGTAATTGTACGCCAAATAAAATGTGCATGATTATCTGCTATATATGTCATACCTTTTTTGTGAAGAGTTTTTTTGTGCATCTTCTTTTTGCAAAAGCTTGAGCTTGTGAATGTTTCTCTCTTTCTTCGAACAATGCTTGCAAATGTTCTCGTCCCTTGTGGTTACTATAATCCTGCTCGTTGTAACACTTGTAGGGAAGTATTCTACCACAGCATCCCATTCTGTGGTCGATAACATATCATCAAGTACAATTAAGTAGCTCTTTCCTTCTAAAAGACCAGCCAATTTGTCACCTTCTCCTTTCTTATCACCCATTTGTGTAGCTAAGCTATTGAGGAGCTCACCAGGATTGAAAGGATGCTTGATTGTGACACAAGCACGCTTCACAAACATTGCACTGAGCTCTTGGCTTTGGTATACATGTTTGACTAAAGTTGTTTTTCCGAGACCACCCATTCCATATATAGAGATCACTTCAAACTCTTGGCTACCGCAATTTGAAATCATGTTTATAATTTGTTTCTTCTCGTTCTCTCTACCGATGAGCTGAGATTCCTTGAAAACAGTTAGTAGTGTCTCCATACGAGTCAGTCCCTTTCCCTCTGTAGAGGTTTTACTACTATTAATAATGTCCATAGTGTTTGAGCTAGAACCTTCATCCATTGAATCTGTTCCATCTTGTGAACTCTAGACACAAACTATCAGGTTAGGTGTTGCTTTGTATTTGACGGTAAGTGTGTGTGATAGATCAACAATATTTAGTAATACAAGATGATATAGCTATAAATGTAGGCATGACGCAGGATATATATGAGTTTTTCCATCACAAGTTTAAAATGGATTTAACTTTTAACTGATAAATAGAACTATAAAATGGAGAAATAGTAGATTAAACTAGACATTCAGGGCTTCGGATATTACCTTCTCGTAGAAAGCATAAATTGTCTGGTCAGAAGATAATTGTTTGTGATCTGGTAGTACAGTCTCTGGCCCAACACATAAGCTGGCAACTTCAACTTGTTGTGCACACACTATGAGTCGGCTTCCTTTGTTGTTTCTGGGAAACAATGCCTTAATCTGGTCCCACTCTTCAATATTAGATAGGTCAGTAAGCACTATGAGGTACCTCTTCTCGTTCAAATATTTCTTGAATGCACCAACCAAATCACCTTCAGCCATCATCCCCATCCTTCGCAAATCTTGGGCTCGAGGACTAGAGTTCTGTTGTGCTGTCATCGTTGTTTCTTCAAGGCAATCAACATAGAATTGCCTGATGATGTTTTTCAAAACGCAGTTGGATTGAAGGGTTGCATGATCTGAATCAAGGCATCACATTCAAACTTCTTCCTTCTTTTCAGGTCATCGTAAGATGTTTTGATGATGCATGGCTCCTGTAGAAAGCCACTTGTTCCCCACAAAGCAATCACTCTAAGATCATCGTCCTTCTTGTTGATAAGCCCAATGAGCTCCACTTTGGCTTTGTCCTTCTCCTTCTTGCTTCCTCCATGCGACATTGTTTCACGGTCATGTTGTGCTGACGGTTCGATGGTAGGCTTGGTGTCGGATCCCTTGATGAGGCGGTAGCGCACGTTCCTCGGCTAACATCCTCAACCTTGGCTCGAAAGCTCTTTCATCCAGCTTGGCCACATGGCGCCCCTGGTCAAGCAGCGTGCGGAAAAAACGCCACCAAGATGGATTCCCCAAACGAGCGGCGGTCCTCCAGGAGTCCTCGGCATCGTGGCGACATCACGGACTGCTTCACCCAAGTCTTGGCGACCATGTCTGATCGCGATCGGCGCTCATCATCTTGCGACCATCGAAAAAACCAGCATCATCTCGAGCTCATCCCCGATGAAAGCGTGGTCGCGCTAGGCAGCCGAGTCGCAAGGCCACCTCCTCGGCAAGGGGCGGATTTTGGCGTAGCCAAGTGCTCCATTCAAGACGGACTTGCCCACGCTTCGATCTTGTTGCCTCCATTAATCTCTTGTCTATGGCCTTGTGTTTTACGTGCGTGTGGATGACGGTCGATCAAGAAGTGGTTTGCAGCGGCGACAAAAGCACTGCCCGATGAGACACGATATTAGTGGCGATATGAATGCTTTGCAAAGCTGTTGCACCACCCGCGTCCGCACACATGTGCCATGTCTCGAACTCTTGATCGTGGTTTGTAGAGTGTAGACTGAAGAGGGAAAACCGGAAAACTGATGAAAAGCTCTACAACAAGGTCAAAAAAAAAAAAAAAAAAAAAAAAAAAGGAGAACACACTACACAATACAACGATGCTTGTCTGTACCTCAATCCGTGTAAGAAAAAGGCTTGATAAATTTCCTTCTGAAAGATCGTTCCCCGGATTGGGTCGTCTTCTCTTGCACCCGTGAGGGATCTGATGGAGGATTCAAGCTCCTCTGTAGGGATGGCCAATGGCGCTCTTTTTGGGGATCGATTTGGCAAAAGAAATAAAAACTCGATTCGACGATTGGTAGCTCGATTTGGCTGAGCGTGGGAAAAGATCTGATTTGGGTGGTGGAGAAAAGCGGAGGGGAGTGAGGAGCGGTGGTGGATGACAGCATCAGGAAGTGACGGGTGTGGGGTATTGAATTGAATTATTGATTCTTATCCTACTCATGTAGGTCCCGCTCTCCATTACCTCTGAATAAAAGACATGTACAGGAAGTTCCTGACATGCAAAAAAAAAAAGGCCTTATAAAGCCACCAGTGACACTAATCCCAAAATCAGAAAAAAAATGTTAGACATCTGTGGTTTGATTTGGAACTGCAGGTGGTCTTCAAAAAAGAGGGTGTGCTACTTTTCTTAAAAATCTAATTTCTCAGTATGAATTCCATTTTGTGGGACTACAGGAAACAATGATAAAAAATTGTGATGATAAGATATTAAAAAGATTTGATCCTAGACAAGACTATTTGTGGCTTAACACCCCATCCAGCGGGAGATCTGGTGGGATTTTGGTGGGTGTGAAAATAGACCTTTATGATGTGGGTGCCTTTGAGGAGGGAGAGTTTATGCTCCAACTGAATTTATGGGATAAAATCAACAAATTCAAATGGAATCTGATTGTTGTATATGGATCCCCACATGATGAAGGGAAAATGAATTTTTTAGTTGAGTTGGCTTCCTTCTGCTCAAGAAACACAGAGCCTTTTATAATAGGTGGTGATTTTAACATAATCAGATACTCTTATGAAATAAATAAATCCAGACTCTTGAAAAGGGTCTCTGGAATCTTTAACTCTCTGATTGACTTTTATGAATTAAGGGAAGTAGGAATGTCTGGAGGTCTATTCACTTGGTCTAATAACCAAGATGACCCTACATTGGAAAAACTGGACAGGATTCTCATTTCTAGCTCTTGGGAGGATTTGTTCCCAAATGTAATAGTTAAAAAACTCCCAAGGGAAGTCTCTGATCATAATCCATTGATTCTTGCTTCTGGCACTAGGAAACCCATCAAAAGAAGTATTGAGTTCAGATTTGAAAATAGTTGGTTATCCAACCCTGACTTTGTGACAAATGTCAAAAAAATCTGGGACAAACCTTGTAATGCTAAATCTGCTCTAGATAAGATTCAACAAAAACTGAAACTTTTCAAACAATACTTCAAGGGTTGGAGGTTTAACCTTTAGGGGGAACTTAAAAAGCAAAGAGCCAACATTAGTGATGAATTGGCTATTCTAGAGTGTGAGGAGGAATCTGATGGCCTCAATGCTGATCCAAATATCAGGAAAATGAATCTGTTGAAGGAGTATCATCAATCCTTGGAGTTAGAAGAGTCTTATTGGCATTCTAGATCTCATGAACAATGGTTGCTAAAAGGTGATTGTAATACAAGCTATTTTCATAAGATAGCAAATGGAAGGCATAGGAAAAACATGGTGATTTCACTTGAAAATGAGGGTAATATAATTGAAGGGAATGATAATCTTCTCAAACCCAACAGTTTTAGCATCGTCTTGCGTCTAGTGATATAGATTCCTAGTGCTTTTAGAGCTTTTTCCCCCAATTAAAATATATCACCTTCCAAAGTTGTTTGCATTGTGTGTGTGCCATGTAGAGTAAAGTTCAGGGTATTTGAAATGGCCGTGGTCAATCTGCAGCTGTCTTAGTTTTGTTTAGTACTATCTACTATGTGATGGTCTGTGTTACTGTGCTCTGTCATTGTCTTCAGCAGCAGATAACTTCAGTTACTTCACTTCAGGTGTTATGTACTGCGAGTAGTGTTGAAATAAAGTTTCTGTTCTACCAGCCAGAGAGAACTTCCTTTTTCTGTCAGCGAATAAGAATACAGAATAGCAATATAGACGGTAGCTGTACTTCCAAAATCATTTTCTGGACACTTTTGACTGAGAAAGAAAGGATCCATCATGTTCATTTATCTATCTTTATCTCCGTGGCATGCATCATTTTCATTTTGCAATTATTGTACTGTCATGCTTGTAGCTCCCTGTTCGTTTGGCTGGTTGGCTGTGGCAGTCTGCTGATCTTTGTGAGAAAAAATACCGTTGACCTGGCTTGGCCATTACTGGTGATCTTTGTGAGAGAAAGATTTCTTGGTGGCTGGTGATAAGCCAAGCGAACAGGGCGTGTGTGATTGGGTTGCTTGCATTAGAACTTATGCAGCAGGACCCAAACCAACATTAACGTATGCAATGTCTTGGTACTTGGTTGTCCTGCACGGCTGCACTGCCAATTCCTGTTTGGTTTCTTACTCCCTCCGGGAAAAGATGCAAATCCAGGAGGAACAGTGCCATGTCCGGTAAAGAATGCAAAGCCTAGGCCAGCAGTTGACAGGCGTGGTCTCGTGAAACCCGTTGGTGGGATAAAAAAATCTACTCCTGTCATGAATGAACAGCCGGCCATCCTCGTCCACTCATCTGGAATCCAGCGCACAGTATAGCAATAAAAAAATGGAACCTTATCTCCTCTCCTGATGGGCGAGAGCTCGGGCCTGCTTTCTCATGGTGCTGTCAACGCCACCGGCGCCCCACGGAGACCCCACGATGCCATGCGCGACGAGCTTGCGGCCGACGCCGCGGCCACCGGAGGGGACGCACACAGTGGAGTAGCAAGCACATCTCCGAGTCCCATACTCCCATCACCTCGCTGCGCCTCCGTCGTGCCCATCTCCCGGCGAGCTCCGCCATGGCCGCGCAAGCGATGGCCCCCGGCGAGCTCTGTATTCATCTCCAGATCAGCAATAATATGGGCATTAAATTTTCTCCACTCCATGGGAGTTTTTGGTTGCTTCGCCAAGAAACCACCCATTGTAACTATTGCAAGAGGAAGTCCTTTGCATTTCTTCAAAATCAGTTTTGTTTCATCTGCCAACTCAGTGTATTGTTCATCTGAATATTTAGCCGTCCCAAACAACTAATAAATTTGATTAGATTTAAAATTTCAGCACATACCAAGATAACCATAATGTGTCATCATTTGCTGTGACATATAATTCCTACGATGCCTTCGTGTAGTCCATAACGTGTCATACATCATTTGCTCTAGCCCATAATGTGTCGTATAATTCCTACGATGCCTTCGTGTAGTCCCATGAAAAAATCACTTAGTAGTTTCTGTGACATGCGTATCATATAGGCACCACCTAAGAAATTATTGTTTTTTTAGATTACACAAGCACAACGCAGACGCTTCAACATGCACACACACACTCACCCCTATAAACACACATACGCAAACCCTACCCCTATGAGCACCTTTCGAAGGATCGAGCGTTGTTCTCAATACACAATGTCTAATTGTGGCTACAAAATAAACTCCCCCAATCATCTTTGTCCTCTCTTCACCAGTCACCTTCCTCCTCAAAAACTTATTTTATCTTGGTATATGTGATACCAATTCCAACGGATTTCATGTCGTTTATATTAATTTCGAGTTTTGTGCAAGACCTAGTTACTTATAGTTCTTTGTCGGATGATGACGAGAATTAATGAAGCCCTAAATTCAGGATTAAACAAGAAAAGATTAATCAATCAAACTTCTCAGATCGACGACATGATTCCCTAGCACAGTTTTAGATTGATCAAAAACAAGTCTATGCTTGAGAACAAGAAATGGAAAAAAGTCTACTTAACTCCTTCAACTATTGGTGGTTGTCTACTTCAAAACCTCACCTATAAAACAAGGTATTTTACCCCTCAAACTATTGAAAACCATCTAAATAACCACCTAAGGCAGTTTTGAAAATGGTTTTGCTGATGTGGCATATCCAAAAGGCTATATAAGACTAGCTGCACTCGTCTACGGTAAACATTCCTGGATACGCACATAGCGGAAAAAAGGCCCGCGGCGGCATCCGCTACGGCCTCCGGTGTGGTCCAGGAGCTGCGCTAGTCCAGCAAATTTGTCGTGGTAGCGGGAGTCCTGGATGCGCCCCGGTGGGGCCCGCGCTCATCCTCTGCCCGTGAGAGAGGGGGAGAGATGGACGCCATGGCCGAGGAAGGAGGGAGCATGCTCGTCGCCATGGCCAAGAGCAAGCAGCTCCAGGTCTCTTCCCCACGCGTCCATGCGCCCGCCGTCGCCCATCGACCGCCGGAGAGAAGGCGTCGCCCACGCCCGATCCGCTCGCCGGCGGATGGAGACAGAGAGAGACCACCGCCGCTGCCCCGCTCTCAACCGGATCCGCCCTCGCCGAGGTACGCCGACACGCCGACCGGTGGATGACGTGCTGCTACAGATCCTGGGACGGTTGGAGGCAGACCCGCGAGACTGGGCGCGGGCCTCCTACGCGTCCCCGTGCCTGGCCGCGCTGCTGCGGGTGGCTTGCCTCCCGCCGAGCTCCTCCCCGCCGAGCTCCTCCCCGCGCTGCCCCCGTACAGGGTGCCCGCGGCCTGGGCACGGGCCTCCTACGCGTCCCCGCGCCTAGCCGCGCTGCTGTGGGTGGCTTGCCTCCCGCCGCGGCTGTCGCGGGGGCTCCCGCCGAGCTCCTCCCCGCGCCGCCCCCGCACGGGGCGCCCGCGGCCTGGGCTGCGCTCCACAAGCTCTCCGTCTGCTGCCCGGGCCTCCTCCGCGCGACGTCGTTGTGGTCGGGAGCGCGCCCGAGTCCTCTCCAAGCGGCGGCCTGGGCCGCGCTCCACAAGCTCCCCGTCTGCTGCCCGGGCCTCCTCCGCGCGACGTCGTTGTGGTCGGGAGCGCGCCCGAGTCCTCTCCAAGCGGCGGCCTGCCATCGGAGCCGCCTAATGTTCTCCTCGCCTCCTTGCCGGTCGTCGTCCACCACCTCCGCCTGACGCGTGCTACATCTCCTCGTGCCCTCGTCGAGCTGGTTTGGTCTGTTCTCATGCCATCTAATTGATTTTGATGCTTTTCTTATTTGCTTGTTTCATTGGGATGGAGGACGTGGTGGACCAAATCAATGCTGCCCCAGCAAAAAAGGTTCTGTGAGTTTAATCCAGACAATTATGCCTCTGTTTGTTTTGGCTAATTTATGTTACTGTTTTCAATGTGTGTGCAGGTCTGCAAAGCAATGAGCTCCAGCCTAATTTATGTTACTGTTTTGAGTGTGTGTGCAGATTGATCCACGTCTCCTACCTTTGGAAAGAGATGAGCTCCAGGTATATAAATATATAAAAAAAAACTCGGTCGGGTGGGAAAAGACCGCCCCACCGGCATTGTTCTTAAGAAGAAACCTCGGTTTCTCCGACCGAAAAATCCCCCGAACCCCCAAAAAATCCCGACACTAGGAGCCTTTTAGCCCATGGGAACTACGATCATCGATCCTTCGGAGAGGACCCGGGCGGTTTTCCACCATGACCCGGGCCGGTATACCAACCGTAACCCACGGCTCGATCCACCTGGACTGGGCCGGCTCTTTTTCAACTAGTGCTTTGGCACCGCACACGACCGACGAGGGAATTTTTTAACCACGGCGTGAAATTCGCTCCCACGGGGAGTCGAACTCAGGGACCGGGAAGTGCCGCCGAAAGTCTTAACTGCTAGGCCAAGCATCCTTTGGCAGGTATATAAATATATGTTTAGCCTTTCTACAGTATGCTGACTTATAGCTTAACCAATGTTAGATATCTACTGCACTTAGTTGGGGATTCTTATACTATACGGACTACTAAGAAGCTTGTCAGTTAAATGTTAATTAGTACATGTTTAAGTCATCGGTGGTTGTGCTTATCGCTAGATCTTGAATGGATCGTCAATGAATCAGGTTTACGCCATAGTGGGCCATGGCCTTGCCTTAGTAATATGTAGTGCTATGTACTCTTACAATGTGTGTGTGCGCGGGCGCGTGTGTGTTCAGGCTTCAATATTGTTTAATCAATGTTAAGTACCTATTGCACTTAGTTGGGACTCTTATACTATACACACTGCTAAGAAGCAATGGTTTAGTCCAATATTGGTGGAATATTTCAATCTACTCAAACTTGGAACTGCACGGGCGCTTTCGCGCGCGTCCTGCTATGTTATCGTCAGGTTAGCCTTAATCGCTTCACCCCGTACATTTGACCCGGTGCGCCATGGAAACTTCCCCAAAAAAAAAAAAAAAAAAAAAAAAATGCCACCCGGCCGAGTTGAGTTCCCTCTCGGCCGAGGAAAAAAAAAAAAAAAAAAAACTCCGCCCCATCCCCGAGCGCCTCCACCGCCGCCATCCGCGCTCCCCTCCGTCCTCCCCGCCGCCGCCGCCCCGGCCCTAGCGACGCCTCCAACGACGGCGACCACGATCCCCGCCACCACCTCGAACCCCACCACACCTGCGCCAACGCCGAGTCCCATCGGGCCGGGCCCGGGCGGCAGCGGAAGCCGGCAGGCCGCGCACGCGTCCCTCCCCGATCCGGCTCGTGTATTCGTCGGGCCCTTCACCGGCGACTCCTGGCACGGAGCCCTGCCCCTTCCCGCCTAGGTTTTTGATCTCGCGTTCATCTACTGGCCAAGGGGCCGCCGACATACCTCGACACCAACAGGCGGCCAGGGGCGGCGGTTGCGTGCCTCCAGTTAGCTCGCTGTGTTCTTGCCCCCAACTTTAGGTATCTTATCTCTGGATCCCCTTCAGTTTCCGATCTCCCCTTTCGTTTCCGATATCCAGAAAATTGATCCCCTTCGGTTGCAGAGAAAATGATACCTGATTTTTTCCTGCATCGTCTGCTATGCACATCTTGTTTATTAGAGGATATTCTCCCAGATTTCGATGATTGAATAGAAGCCATGGGCGAGTCTGGACCATACGTCGAAGATTAAAAGAGTGAGACCTTTTCGATCTTATTTTTGTTTGCAGAGTACTAGAGACAGTCCAACTTACTGACCGTTGTAGCTGCTGGTCTTGCTAATGTTGGACCAGGGACATGAATCCAACTTACCGACAGTTGTAATGCAGCAGTGGAGGTGCAGCAGCAAGAGGATTGGTACCGAAAGGTCTGGAGTACATCGTTGTGAAGGTCCTACCGCTGGAGCAGGTGCGCGGAAGGCATGGCAAGTGTCTCCTGACTGTTGATTAGCAGACGAGGCTGGCCGGATTACGCAGGTTCGGCTCTAGATCATCATCCTCTCCAAAGAAGAGGCCAGCTTGCGCAGGTTCGGCTCTCGAGAACTCACTGCTTGCTCTTACATCTTCGATTGGTTTGTATGTATTAGACTTTTTAAAGGTGCTTTAGTAATCAGTTTGCTTGTACGAAGGCATACTCGCCTTTTAAAGTTCAAATTTCCGTTGAATAGCATGTGATTGAAGTGGGTACAGAAGTATTTTACTAATGTAACTTTGTTGTACAGAAGTGGCTATGCTTCCTGTTGCCTTCGTTTTGCTGGACTCTTTTCTCTCCCTCTTTCTGAAATTACATGGTCCATTCTGACAAAACAATAGCAGACAAGTTTCTTTTAATTCTAATGTAGTAAACAATTTAAGTGTCAGTGTCAGACGAGTTTATTTCAGATCATGGGCTTAATTCAGTGCACCGAAGCTTGGTGATGTTTTGTTGCAAGGTTTAACTCTATCTTTTCTCTATTCTTCAAAACTTTTTTTTCTAAAAGGAAAGGAAGGGTAGTATTAATTAATAAGCATAGACCACATGTCATCTGAGGGGTGTAGTGGACCTACTTATAGGCGCAGCTGAGGCCCTGGTAACTGCGTGCAGACACGTCCACACCGCTGTGATCGCCCATTGCTGCCAGTGTTATTGATTTGCACCAACTAATCATTGTGTAAAGCCAACTGAAATTTCTTGGTTTTCTTGCTATATCGCTTCTGTTCCTGGGCTCTCTCTTTCATTTGTAGAAAGCATTTAGTACTAAAAGAAGAATGATAGGTGCATTCTGAGCAATCCATACTTTTGCTGTAACATAATATAAAGTACTGATGAATCCGATTTCCATCCACCCCAACCAACTAAGTTATATGGAACTAAACTATAGCTTCTACCATCATAAAAGCATAAATATATGCTAGAGCCTAAAAGATTTCTTTAATATATTGAAATAAGACAAATAATAATTTGGCTCATGATAAGTACTTTGTCAGGTAGAAGAATGGTCAGATAAACTAGGATGTCTTTCTCAGATTTTCATAGCAACTTCTATAATCAGTTAACCAAATCTGTTTCAGTAATAATGGAACTATTTGTGACTAGACGCAATTAGGTCAACTGGAAAATGATGAGCTACTGTTATAACTGAAATCTGGGAGAACTTGGAACAATGCAACCACACTCTATTTTGTTGAAGAGCTCAAAAGTATCGGAGTCCATTGAAACTATGTACTTGACCTGTTAAGGCAATTCAATTAATATATCAGAGGTGTCCTATTGTCCTCAGTGGTAACAACCTATCACCCCTACCCTCTTGAAGGATTGTCGCCTGCATTGTTTTTCTGAGTTCCTTTTTGGTTGTGCAAATGTTGTCTTCTTCCTGAAGTAAAAATAGTTATACAGATATGCTTGGTGTATCCATATGCCTGTCTTATACGCCCTGACCCTGTGATTTGTGGGTAAATAATTTGGCTGGTTGGGCTCATTTGTACACTCATGTTGTGTGTTTTATGCAGAGCCGGAAGGACATGGAGGGGTCGCTATAGTCGTCAAGAAACATGTAACATCACTTTCTCAGAGGCCTAATGAAATTTTTACGGTTTGCCAATGTCGATCGTTCAATCAATTTTCTATCCACTGACAAAAAGTATGTTCAGTTGTGCTGTGAATTGCTTCTCTCTGTTTCCTAGATGCAGATTAGGGCTTGTCAAATTTTTTTTTTTTTTTTTGGGCATGTACATTTCTTTGTCAGCGAGCTTTTTGCCTTCGCAATGTTTACAAACTGACAGACATCTAATGCCTGAGCACACCAGGAAACAATTCGGCAACTATTCTTTTGCCTTTACTTTCTGAACTTCCATGTACCATGACTCAAACTGCCAATTGACATTGTTAAAATTAAACTGAGCACAAATATTTCAGTATACTCTTGTCATTCAGCATTTATGATTTTTTTTTTTTAAACCAAAGCTGAATTATGGCCATAATTGTATATCTCAGTTTTTTTCTCATGCTGCAATCCGGAGAGGAATAGGCAAACACCAAGTAACTTTCAATAGTTCATAGGATTGAGTATATGAGATACACCAATAGTTTTTTAAAAAAGACATTGCTAACAATCCGATAAATACTAATATGAAAAATATGTTCTACAGTTTTTTAGGGTTCCATTAAATGGAAAATAGCGGTTCATGTACACCACTCGGAGACAATACCAACACTACCAATGGAGGTATTTTTACGAAACATCATTTTACTACATTATAATTTTACATGATGTAACATGGCCAATTCATGACTGTGAACAGGCAGATCTAGAGTTCGCAAAAGGGAAACGGATAGCGCTCGATGGCAAGCAATGTCTCAAGAGAAAAGGGACGAAACGAAACAAATAGAAAACGTCGAGAAGCATATAAAAGAAGAAAGGAGAGAAAGGAGCAAAATGTGCACTGGGCCGCTCTCGGCATTCCCGCGTCTGCCAAATGTGCACTGGGCTGCTCACTTCTCTTTCCCTTCACTGCTTCTAACTAGCTATTTCGGTTGCACCCCTTATCGAGATTATGCCTTGATTTAGTCTCTAACTATTTAGATTGGCTTAATTCACCTTTACAAGAATTTGTCTTTTATTCGGTGCTTCTCACACAAAACATATACCACGGTGAGATCAACAGAAACAAGTAGTATGTACAATCTCTATTCGTCAAATTAGCTAGTTTAATTCCTACCAGCCACGCGGCTGCACGCTCCCGGCACCTCCCTCTCCGCCGTCGCCGTCTCCTGTCCACGGCGCACCTCCTCCGAGCGGCCGGAAACCGTCGCTGTCGAACCAGTTGCTGCTGCTTCCTCGGCTTGGCGCCATGCCTGCCCGATGGAACCCTTGCCTACAGCTGTAATAGCTGCTGCTGCTCCGTTGCGTCTCGCTTCCTGCCCCATGTCCGTAGCTGCTCTGCGCGCCCCCGCCGGCCGCGGCGACGGCGGTGCCGGCGCTCCCTCTTCCCCGGCCCATCCAGCCGGTGCCGGCGTGCTTGTGCTCCTCCCTCGGCGTCGTGGGCGCGCTCGGCTTCCAGAGCGTGTCCGGCCTCTCAACGTGCCGCCTGCACGTCCCCAACGAACAATACACGTACGTGGTCATCTCATATTATGTTCTCTTTTTGTTGGGAATTTTTTTTTCTTTCTTTAGCTGTATTCTATTATCTAAAAAGAAGAAAAAGAAATGGATTGGTTTACTTGGGGCGTGGCGGCCTTGAGCCCGGGTACGTGTGCCAGAGCGGCCGCTTCGAGATGTCAGCTGCCGTGACAGTCTGCAGAATGATCTATGAATTAGTTCCAAAGATAATGGTGGTGATGATCGGTGAGCTCTAAAATAGATTGGAATGATAAGCAGCTTCATAGCGACAAGCATGCATGAGTCCACCTTGTCAGGTATTCTGACGTTGCCTAGTAGTCCTGGAACTGGATTCACCGCCTCAGGGTTGGAGAACGTGGCTGATCTGAAACAGAATCAAAACATAAGGCGCACAGTTCTCCTGTATGGTCAAGTGCGAACACATGGTTGATTTAGGTCGCATGTGTTTAGTTTTGTGATGTAGTGATTGTCAACAATCAACATTCTCCTTCTATTTTCTTTTATCTTTTTCTGCTTCGGCTATGCTTCACCGGCACACGTGGAGTGTGTCGAAGACGATATCTCTTGGTTCGTGTTGTGCGGTGTTGAGCTCGGAGATGGTAGCCGACGGCGAGGTGAAGGGGCCAAGGAGGACGTGCCCGCCGACGGACCGCGCGGAGGTGAAGGACGGACGTGAGGCTTGGACCGAGGGACCGGATCGCCGGGTGGCTAGCCATGGAGGCCGACATCTGGGGACATCGACGGATGCGAGAGGGCGTGGCGGGACCGTGTCGATCGAGTCAAGACGGCGAAGCGCGCGGCGAGCGGGGAGCTCGGATGACTTGGCGACTTCGGGCGGTCAAGACGGTGATGACACGTGTCGAGGAGGTTTGGTGGTTTGTCCTCAAAACCATCGGCGCGGGTTTGGTGGTTTGGGCCTCAAAACCACAAAGCGCGGGTTTCGCGGGTTTGGGCCTCAAAACCCGAAGTGTTCCGGGCGGACGGAAGGGCGGCACGTGGCGGCATCGGGAGGGTTGCGTGGAGGCAAGGCTACCGATGAGGAGGCGCGGTGGCCGCCGGATCAAAGATTACCCGTAGTCGACCGAAATAGCCTTAGGGTTACAAAATCGACTCATGTATCTTAGGGGTAGTTTAGGCGGAGGAATTGGGGCTATTTAGCGGCATACCCCTTCATCCTCCCTTGCCTCTCATTTTACATTTCTTAGCTAGGGTTTTCAATTCTCGGTGTGAGAGGTCCACCGATCTTTGTAGCGAATTTGAGTGGGCAAGGGTTAGCCCTAAGTAGCCTGTGCCATGGTGGCGTTTTGATCTGAGCACTTGTGCCCGTGTGTTCTAATCTGAGTTCCGGTGTTATTTCTCGTCATTCTTCTCACCTCCCTCTTTCCGATTCGATTCCTTCGATTTGAGGTTGTTTTAGTTCGTTCTTTTTGCGCTGGTTTGTGCTATGATGTGAGTGGAACTCATCTACCAAAGGAAACTCCCTAAATCCTCACGAGCACAGAGTTCTCGGCGTTTTGTTTTTATTTCCCTTTTCTGTCCGTTTTCGCGTGATCTGAATTTCCGATCGATTCTCTTGGTGAGGTGCTGCGATTTCTTGGATTTAGTCTCTTCCCTATGTCTAGTTTATCTGGTTCAAGTTCTGTGATTTGAGATGGTGATTTGACTAAGTTCTGTTAGGATTGTGCCTCGTCGGTTTCTCTGTTCTTGGCGTCGACGTTTCTGTGCCTGCAGTTCGTGCTGTCTTTTTCAGATTGAACGCAAGCAGTCCCTGCGTCCCTGTGTGCAGCAGCTTCTCATCGGCAAGCAAAAGCCTCGAGCTGTCCGGTGCCCAGGTGCTCGTTCGTGAGTCGTCGGGACAGCAGCTGTCCAACACCGAGCTCTCAGGTAGCTTCGTCAGGTTCCAGTTTCAGCTTTCTGCATTTGTCTCAAGGTAACAGCAAGTGACGGCTTTGTCGATTGGAAATTGAATCAAGTTCAGTCCTACGTAGCTTTTATTTCCTTGCATCCGAGAACTAGTATTTAGCTATCATGAGCAAATTATTTCTGCATTTATTTATATCTCTTTTGTTTAGCTAGTAGCTGCAGCAGCTTCATTCATTCAGTAACTACAGCAGGTAGTGCTTCACCTTGTTTTTCTGAGTTCGTTATCAGCAGCTATCAAGGTGTTAGTTTTGTTTGGTCTGAGATCTTGCCTCCTGCATTTGTGAATTATTACAGCTATCACTTTCAAGCTACAGGACCTGTCATTGCAAATTCTTGAGTGTTGTGTGTGTAGTTGATTTGGAGTTTATCTCTTGCTAATTATTTCTTGGTTAGCTCACTGATCTTGCCGGCTCTCGGGATTCGTTTAGTAAAGCAAGCAAAGCAACTTGCAGCAGCAGCAGCGTACGTCTGTTCTCAGTAACAGACGCTAGCAGTTTTCTTCAGACTAGTTGCTTGTGTACATTTTTCGAGCTTGCTTCTTTTGTCCGAAATTTGATAAATTGAGCTCTGATTTGATAACCGATTTTTGCGTTCGACTCTTTGAGCCCAACACTTCACGTTTGATATCTTGCTACCGTTAGCACGTATATCACTCGTATTTTCTTGTGAGATCGTTTTTGAGGTCGGGGGTTGAGCCGATGACCCAAAATTGAAAAGGAAAATCGAGGCTCCCATTCACCCCCCTCTGTCGCTGTTTCGTCCTTCAATTGGTATCGGAGCCGGTTAAGGATCATATCCACCTTAATCGGTCCGTGATCCGCAGAAGGCGACATGGAGAGGTTTGGTCACTTTGGTGGCAAGCCTCCGGAGTTCGATGGCACCAACTATCCCTATTGGAAGATTAAGATGCAAGCACATCTTATGGGGATAGATTGGAGAGTGTGGGGAGATTGTCGAGGATGAGAACTACCAAGTGCTGGCCGCTCGAGTGGGTGAGAATCAAATAGCCCAACACAATGCCAACAACCGAGCGAGGAGCGTCTTGTTCTCTAGCCTCAAGGATACCGAGTTTGAGAGAGTTGCCACTTGTGAGACCGCTCGTGAGGTGTGGAAGACACTAGAGAGCTACCACGAGGGAACCCCACAAGTCAAGGCCCGCCTATACGAGACCTACAAGAGAGAGTACAACAACCTCATCCAGCTTGATGGCGAGTCCATCGATTCTCTCTTTGCTAGGTTTCGCATGACGATCCGCAACAAGCTTTCGGGCGAACAAGCCATCGGAGAGGCTTGACGAGCACGAGAAGGCGATGCGACTCTTGTACGCTCTGGATCGGAAGGTGTGGGATGTGAAGGTGTCCGCAATCATGGAGTTCGCCAACTACGACACCCTCACACCCGACGAGCTCTACAAAGCAAGCTCAAGTCTTACGAGATCGAGGCTCGAGATCCAGCGGCCGAAAGAACCCATCTGCGCCGAACGTTGCACTCGTCTCGGTAAGGGCGTTTCCGGTTCTTACGCTAACCCATCACATTTCTTTCGCCTTGTCTTCCTTGGTGTCCGTGACGAGGGAGCGGATGGAGAGCCTTGGGGATGATGAGCTTGCACTAGTCATCGGCCCGATTCTCGCGGTTCCACAACAACCGCTTGAACCGGCCGGCGTGGCGGCCCATCCAAGGCGGATGCTTCGAGTGCGGAGATCCGGACCACTTCCGCCGCATGCCCCAAGAAGAACAAGGACAAGTACTCGGCGAGAAGTACTACTCCAACAAGTACGACTCCGACAAGCGCAAGGACAAGCGAGTACACCTCCCAAGCACAAGTCCAAGAAGGGCTTCGACAAGGAGGCGATCAAGAAGAAGTACCTCAAAGCGTGCCAAGGAGCACAAGCACGCCTTCCTTGCCTCTCTCGGCCACCTCGACAACGACTCTTCGGACGGGCAATCTTCCTCAAGCGATGAGGAGTTCGAAAGCAAGGTCGAGGACAAGCTAAATGGACTTTGCTTCCTCACCGACTCCAAGCCCGGGGTTTTACGCACCATGGCCCTCGATGGAGCGGTGGCCGACAAAGACACAAGCCACACGGCAACGACTCTTCTCCCTCCGAGGTACCTCTTACAATCGAATCTCTCTCCGATGAGGTTGAATCTTTGGGCGATGCGCTTGTGTGTCAAGAGAAGTTGCTTAAAGCGTGCGCTAGGGAGAGAAAGGAGTACAAGGAGAAGTGGGAGATGGTCGTGACGGAGATAGAGTTGCTTAGGAAGCTCGTCGATGTCTCTGATGAGACGGAGTGTGATGCTTGTCTTTGTGCATATGTCTAGCATCATGTCTTTGCGATCCAAGTATTCGGCCTGCTAGATGAGCACGTTGATCCGAAGTCTAGGCCGATCTTTGTTGAGTGCGTGCAAGTCTTGTCCCGACTTGCGATCCGAGTTGGCGAGAGAAGGCCGCCAAGCTTGCTTTGTGCTTGAGAAAGCCAACTCGTAAAGCACCGTCTTTGGGATGTGCTAAGTGTGAAGCTTTGGAGTTGGAGCTCATGTCTTGTAGGCATGACAAGGGGAGAGTCGAAGAGGAGATCAAGTATCTTCGCCTCTGTCCCGAAGTTGGGTGTCCTGTGGAGAGCCGCGGCTTGGCATGATGATGAGTCAGTTCAAGAGGGGACCGACACATCGGGTTTAGGCTTTGCTATAGGTGGGAAGGGAGAAGTCATTTATGGCAAGGTTGGTCAAGGTAGTGGTTTGAGCTCGAGTGAGAAACCAACCAACACTCCCAAATTGACCAAGATCACTCCACCCGAGCCTACCAAGCCCATTGTGCAAGATGGCATTCTTCAAGAGCCAACTAAGACTCCACCTCCCAAACAAGTGTGGCTCCCCAAACCGAATCACCTCAAGAACCCACTTGACACTTTGCCCGGGATCCTCGAGGAAACCCTTCCTAAGGCCAAGACCACAACAAGAGTGAACCATCCACCCAAGAGAGTGAACCAACCACCACCTAAGAGAGAGGTGAGGTATCACCGTGAGTATTGCCGGAGAGATGGTCACTTGGTTGAGTTTTTGCTTTAGGAGGAAGAGGGATGCTAGGCGTCGAGTGGGAGTTTGAGAACCGTGACATGTATCACCCACCACTTGGCATGTATGAGAGGGGTGTGCGGTCGGTTGCAGGCGGTTTGCTAGGCCCGAAGGTAGGAGGCCTCGGAGGTTTGGGCCACGGTTTGTGAGACCGTTTGGTGGTCGTGCTCCGCGAGTGGATGTAGATCCTCGCTTTGGGAGCTTTGAGGTTGATAAGAGGAGTGCACCACGCTTTGTTGTGCGTGGTAAGCGATTTGGTAAGATGGGGCGTGGGATGGTTGTTTTGCCTAATGCATATTTGGGGCAAGATGGTCAACACCGGTACTCTTCCAAGTTTACTAACCCCGTGTTGTGCCATATGCTCATCCCATGTTCTATCGTTGATACAGGAAGAAGGCCGAGGACATGTGGCTCATTGACTCCTTTGTTCTCGACACATGACCGTAACTCCAAGTGGTTCTCCGGCCTCACCCCCATGAAGACGAAAAGAGTACATCACTTTCGGGGCAAAGAATGAGAGGGAAGATTCTATCTCGAGGGTCAATCGGAATCAATGACCACTTTGTGCTCAAGGATGTGGCGCTCGTCTCCAACCTTCACTTCAATCTCTCACATGCGTCTCTCGGCTCATGGCGGCGCATGGGTATGAGGTACGCTTCAAGGTTGGGTGTTCTCGAAGTTTTGGACTCTCGCGATGATCTCATTTGCTTGGATTGTGCCATTTGGGCAAGTCTTTCGTGCTGATTTTTCTCGAGGCTTTGGCACTTCTTGTTGCTTGTTGGCCGGGTCCTCCTCCGATTTGTGGAAGTGGCATAGGAGACTAGGTCACTTGAGCTTTGACCTCCTCGCGAGGTTGAGTTCAATGGATCTGATCCGAGGGATTGCCTAAACTCAAATTTGAGAAGGATTTGGTTTGCCACCCCCGTCCGCCACGGGAAGATGGTATCCGCTTCTCACCACCCGAGTTACTCAAATCATGACCTCGAGACCCGAGAGATCCTTCACATGGACACAGTTGGTCCATCTCGGGAGGTCGGTCGGTGGGAAGTGGTATTGTCTAGTGATCGTTGACGATTTTTCGAGATACTCTTGGGTCTTTTTTTCATGGAGGGCAAGGATGAGGCTTTCGGTTTTGCTCGCGATTTGATTTTGAGACCGAGAACTGAGTTGCCGAGAGACAGCCATTCGAGCGATTCGCAGCGACAATGGCACGTAATTTAAGAACTCTCGCCCGAGTCTCTTTGTGCTAACTTGGGTGTCGAGCACCGCTTTTCTAGCCCTTATGTCCCGCAGCAGAACGGGATTGTTGAGCGGAAGAACCGGACGCTTGTGGAGATGGCAAGGACCATGCTCGATGAACACAAGACTCAGGAAGTATTGGGCCGAGGCAATCAATACGGCGTGCCATGTCTCCAACCGCATTTTCCTTCATGCTTTCACCAAGAAGACATCATATGAGTTGCGGTTTGGGAGATTGCCCAAGGTAAGCCACTTCCGTGTGTTTGGATGCGGGTGCTTCATTCTCAAGCAAGGTAATCTCGACAAGTTTGAGTCTCGATCGGTGATGGCATTTTTCTTGGATATGCTTTGCACTCACATGCCTCTGAGTTCTTAATCTTGAGACTAACCGCATTGTAGAGACATGTGAGGTTACCTTCGATGAGACTGCGCCTTGTTCCTCTTACGTGTTTGAGTGTGTAGGAAAGGAGGAGATGGAGCGAGCATCTTTGTGGAGGAGGAGCAGGGAAGACGTTGGGTCGGGGTGATCCCGGCGACTCCACCGCTTGTCCCAAATTTTGACCCCGCGGACGACGACGACGGCGCTCATGGACCGGACCCTACTACCACTACTTCACGGGGTCCCGTGGAGGCGGCTCCCTCGGGGCGAGAGACAACAACTGAGGAGGTACCCGCTCGGTCGAGGGGGAGGCGACATCTTCGCGCCTGGCGCCCTCGACATTCATTCAGCCGCCACCCCCGTGAGACCATGATTGGAGGACTTAATCGAGGGTAACTTCGTTCCAAAGCTTATGCCATGTGTCATTTCGCTCATTCTACATTTGTTTCAACTCTTGAGCCCAAAGATGTTAACACTTGCTTTATCGGACTCGGATTGGGTTAATGCCATGCATGAGGAGTTGCGTAAACTTTGAGAGGAACCAAGTTTGGGTGTTAGTCCCACCTCTGGCCGAGTGTCATCCCATAGGTACTAAGTGGGTGTTTAAGAACAAAAAGCAGTGAGGATGGTATGGTGGTGAGAAACAAAGCCGATTAGTTGCCCGGGGTTTTGTCAGAAAGAGGGGATAGACTATGAAGAAACCTTCGCTCCTGTAGCCCGCATAGAAGCTATTAGGATTTTGCTTGCTTTTGCAGCCTCGAAGGGTTTTAAGCTCTTCCAAATGGATGTCAAGAGTGCTTTCCTAAATGGGTTCATAGAGGAGGAAGTGTATGTGAGGAGGCCACCCCGGGTTTGAGAATCCTAAACACCCGCACTATGTGTACAAGTTGTACAAGGCCTTGTATGGTCTAAAACAAGCCCCCGTGGCGTGGTATGAGCGATCGAAAGCCTTCCTCTTAGCAAAGGGGTTTGAGATGGGGACTGTTGACAAGACCTTGTTCCCGCTTAGGAAGGGCAATGACATACTCCTAGTCCGGATATATGTGGATGATATCATCTTTGGTGGCTCTTCACATGCTATGGTATCGAAGTTTTGCGAGAGATTATGAGCGGGGAGTTTGAGATGAGCATGATGGGCGAGTTGACCTACTTCCTTGGACTACAAATCAAGCAAACCAAGGGCCGGGATCTTCGTACACCGGGGCAAGTACACGAAGGACATCATCCGCAAGTTTTCGCATGGGTGAGGCCAAGCCTTTTTCGACGCCCATGTCGGCGCGGCGGCGGCCCTGGGCGAGGATAAGGATGGAGAAGTCGTGGACCAAAGGGAGTACGAAGCATGATCGGTTATTTCGCTTTGTACGGCGGCGACGCGCCCGACATCCGGTTCTGCGATCGCCCTCTGGCGCGCTTTTCGATCTTCGCCACGCACCTCTCACTTTGGTTGTGAAGAGGATCTTCGTGTACTTGCGGTTTACCCCGACTTTGGCCTATGGTACTCGGCCTCTTCCACCCTCTCCCCGACCGGTTATTCGGACTCGATTATCTTGGTGATCGTATGCATAGAAAGTCTACCTCAGTACCCCTGTCGGTTTCTTGGTACTTCTCTTGTGTCTTGGTCGCCTCTACAAGCGATGCGGTGTCGCTTCGGTCCGTTGTTGAGGCGAGTATGTTGTTGCCTTTGCTTGTTGTTCCCAAATTCTTGTGGATGGTTGCCACTTTGAGAGACTTTGGCCCGAGTTTTTTTCTCGTGTACCCTTTATTGTGTGATAGCATGGGAACCGTGAGTGTTGCCAAAAACCCAGTCCTTCACTCCCAGACCAAACACATTGAGGTGAGGTACCATTTCCTGAGAGATCACCAGGAGAAAGGGGACATAGATGTACAGCATGTGTACACGGAGCAACAGATTGCGGACATTTTCACGAAACCACTAGACCAAGTCCGTTTTGCCCAGCTTCGTGGAGAGTTGGGCGTGTGCTATCCCTTTGAGGAGTAGCTTTGTAGTTGATGTACTGATTTAGTTTTAGGTTTGTTTTTTTCTTTTTGTATCATACTTGCATATCATGAGCTTCACTTTTATATTGATTTGAATGAGGTTGTGCTCTTAGTAGTATGAACATGATAGTGCTTCTAGCTTGAGCTCTTTTTAATCATGTGATGTATGTTATGAGTCGAGCAACGTTCCCACATGTGAACTTGATTAATGAATGATGAAACTTAATCTTGGTTCACTTTTGAGCTAGCTTCTATCATGAGTAGGATGTTGAGATCCTTTGAGCTTTTATGTGTATGCTTGGTAGCTATGTCTCATGCTTTGATTCATTCACTTGCTTAGACTTTCATGATAATACCATGCTAAAACATGAAGTCTAAAGCTAAAGTGATGAAAAGATCGAGTGGGTCCATTTTGCCACACTTTGAAGTTCGAGACCGCTTTCACTTGCACTCTTGAATGAACTTAGACTTCATTGTGTTTGACCCGCACCATTGTCTTAAGCTAATCATTGCTCACGCATAGGCTTGACATGGTTGATTAGTAAGGCAAGGCAAATGTGGATAACCACTGCATGCTCCTTTGTAACTTGTGAACCGGCCGCAACTCAACTAAAATGAACACAAGTTTTTGCCATAATGTCTAGCATGATGTCTCGAACGCTTTGCTTGGGGTAGTTCACCCAAGTTTACATGTTTGAGCACTTAGTTGATCTCCTATCTACTTGTGCTAGGTGCTATGTTTGATGGTGAACCTCCTTTTGCAAGATACTAAAAATTTGCTCAAAATGCTTTGTGCCATATTTCATATCATCTCGATTAATTTGAGCTCGCTAGCACTTGTAGTTTGTTGCTTTTGTACCACTTTGAGCACTCTCTCATTCGGTTGAATATAATCTTGAAGCTTTGCATTGTGACATATTGCATTTCATAGCTTGATTAGTGCATGTGCCAACAAGGGGAGAAAGGTACAAAGACAAAGGGTTGCATTTGTCCAGGGGGGAGTAGCACTTTGAGCTAGATGTGTAGAGCCTTTGCCTCTCGTCTTGAGGGTCTAGCCGCTTGTGTGTGAAAGTTATTGGTTTGGAGCTTTGCTAGTGGTGTTGAGCCTGTTCTACCTCTTCTTAAGGACTAGCCGTCTGCGCTTTAGCTTGGTTGTGTCGAGCCTTTTGTCCATGTCTTTGAGAACCAAGTTTTTGCTCCATGTTTGCTATCCGCTGAGATTGTCTTAGCTTTTGTCTAGCTTTTGTTCACCGGATGTGCTATCTTCTACCTTCTTTTTCGTCTTTGTGTTGAATGTTGACAATGCACTCATCAAGGGGGAGATTGCGAACACATGGTTGATTTAGGTCGCATGTGTTTAGTTTTGTGATGTAGTGATTGTCAACGAGTCAACATTCTCCTTCTATTTTCTTTTATCTTTTTCTCGCCGGCTTATGCTTCACCGCACACGGAGTGGAGTGTGTCGAAGACGTATCTCTTGGTTCGTGTTGTGCGGGTGTTGAGCTCGGAGATGGTAGCCGACGGCGAGGGTGAAGGGGCCAAGGAGGACGTGGCCGGGCCGACGGACCGCGGAGGTGAAGGACGGACGTGAGGCTTGGACCGAGGGACCGGATCGCCGGGTGGCTAGCCATGGAGGCCGACATCCGGGACATTGACGGATGCGAGAGGACGGGGCGGGACCGTGTCGACGAGTCAAGACGGCGAAGCGCGGGCGCAGAGGCGGGGAGCTCGGATGACTTGGCGACTCGGGCGGTCAAGACGGCGATGACACGCGTCGAGGAGGTTTGGTGGTTTGTCCTCAAACCATCGGCGCTGGTTTGGTGGTTTGGGCCTCAAAACCACAAAGCGCGGGTTTCGCGGGTTTGGGCCTCAAAAACCCGGCGTGTCCAGCGGACGGAAGGACGGGCACGCGGCGGCATCGGGAGGTTGCGGGAGGCAAGGCTACCGATGAGGAGGCGCGGTGGCCGCCGGATCAAAGATTACCCGTGAGTCGACCGAAATAGCCTTAGGGTTACAAAAATCGACTCATGTATCTTAGGGGTAGTTTAGGCGAGGAGGGAATTGGGGCTATTTAGCGAGGCATACCCCTTCATCCTCCCTTTGCCTCTCATTTTACATTTCTTAGCTAGGGTTTTTCAATTCTCGGTGTGAGAGGTCCACCGATCTTTGTAGCGAATTTGAGTGGGCAAGGGCTAGCCCCTAAGTAGCCCGTGCCATGGTGGCGTTTTGATCTCGAGCACTTGTGCCCGTGTGTTCTAATCTGAGTTCCGTGTTATTTCTCGTCATTCTTCTCACCTCCCTCTTTCCGATTCGATTCCTTCGATTTGAGGTTGTTTTAGTTCGTTCGTTTTTGCGCTGGTTTGTGCTATGATGTGAGTGGAACTCATCTACCAAAGGAAACTCCCTAAATCCTCACGAGCACGAGTTCTCGGCGTTTTGTTTTTATTTCCCTTTTTCTGTCCGTTTTAAGCGTGATCTGAATTTCCGATCGATTCTCTTGGTGAGGTGCTGCGATTTCTTGGATTTAGTCTCTTCCCTATGTCTAGTTTATCTGGTTCAAGTTCTGTGATTTGAGATGGTGATTTGACTAAGTTCTGTTAGGATTGTGCCTCGTCGGTTTCTCTGTTCTTGGCGCCGACGTTTCTGTGCCTGCAGTTCGTGCTGTCTTTTTTTCAGATTGAACGCAAGCAGTCCCTGCGTCCCTGTGTGCAGCAGCTTCTCATCGGCAAGCAAAAGCCTCGAGCTGTCCGGTGCCCAGGTGCTCGTTCGTGAGTCGCCGGGACAGCAGCTGTCCAACACCGAGCTCTCAGGTAGCTTCGTCAGGTTCCAGTTTCAGCTTTCTGCATTTGTCTCAAGGTAACAGCAAGTGACGGCTTTGTCGATTGGAAATTGAATCAAGTTCAGTCCTACGTAGCTTTTATTTCCTTGCATCCGAGAACTAGTATTTAGCTATCATGAGCAAATTATTTCTGCATTTATTTATATCTCTTTTTGTTTAGCTAGTAGCTGCAGCAGCTTCATTCATTCAGTAACTACAGCAGGTAGTGCTTCACCTTGTTTTTCTGAGTTCGTTATCAGCAGCTATCAAGGTGTTAGTTTTGTTTGGTCTGAGATCTTGCCTCCTGCATTTGTGAATTATTACAGCTATCACTTTCAAGCTACAGGACCTGTCATTGCAAATTCTTGAGTGTTGTGTGTGTAGTTGATTTGGAGTTTATCTCTTGCTAATTATTTCTTGGTTAGCTCACTGATCTTGCCGGCTCTCGGGATTCGTTTAGTAAAGCAAGCAAAGCAACTTGCAGCAGCAGCAGCGTACGTCTGTTCTCAGTAACAGACGCTAGCAGTTTTCTTCAGACTAGTTGCTTGTGTACATTTTTCGAGCTTGCTTCTTTTGTCCGAAATTTGATAAATTGAGCTCTGATTTGATAACCGATTTTTTGCGTTCGACTCTTTGAGCCCAACACTTCACGTTTGATATCTTGCTACCAGTTAGCACGTGTATCACTCGTATTTTCTTGTGAGATCGTTTTTGAGGTAGGGGGTTGAGCCGATGACCCAAAATTGAAAAGGAAAATCGAGGCTCCCATTCAATTTTACTACATTATAATTTTACATGATGTGACATGGCCAATTCATGACTGTGAACAGGCAGATCTAGAGTTCGCAAAAGGGAAACGGATAGCGCTCGATGGCAAGCAATGTCTCAAGAGAAAAGGGACGAAACAATTAGAAAACGTCGAGAAGCATATAAAAAGAAGAAAGGAGAGAAAGGAGCAAAATGTGCACTGGGCCGCTCTCGGCGCATTCCGCGTCTGCCAAATGTGCACTGGGCTGCTCACTTCTCTTTCCCTTGAGCATGCATGAGGGATAGTTGCGAGGACGAAAATGTTTCCGTTGGAGCCTGCGCCCACCCGACCCTGGCGATGGCGGCTCCGCCGCCCTCCCCTCGCCCGGCCACCCTTCCAGCCCCTCCACCTCCCCTCTGTCACCGGATCCGGGCTCCCCAACGCCGGATCTGCCGCCCCCATGCCCTTCCCGGGGCAGAGCCCGTGCCCCGGCCCGACCGGGAGGTCGCCGACATCTCCGCCACCGTGGGCTACCCTCTCCTCCCACGGTGGCGGCGCTGGGCGCGCTGCTTCGCCGCCGGACGCGGCGCGCCGCCGGTCGGCCCGGGCCCGCGGCGGCGGCGGGCGTCGACCGGTGGGAAACGCCGTACGCCCTCGCGGTCGGCCATGCCGACTGACGCTGCCATTTGCTGCGCCGCTTCCCCGAGTCGGGGTCTCAAGTCGCTGCGGAGGACGACGCCTCGTCGGCATCGGCGGCGGACGGCGGCGAGGAGGTGGAAGACGGCGAGATTGCGGCTCGTCGCCGTGACATCTCGCCACGGTCGCAGCCGCGCGTGGGGCACGGCCGCCACCACCGTTGCTTCCGTTACCCGCCGACCGCCGAGTCCCGAAGTCCATGGGCCGCTCCCCCCACGCTGCCCCTTCCACCCCGGGGAAGCCGCTGGGCGCCCAAGGCAAGCCCGGTGGACGGGGCCGCTCGACTCCGGCGACCCGCTCCCCGCCGCCGGACGCCGTTGGTATCTTGATGCTGCTGCCGGGCTATTACACCCACGCCTTCGGCCGATGGGTGGTGGGTGCGCAGCGGCGGGCGGCGGCGTCGGCCCACGGCGTTCAATCCCCGCGCCAACGGTGCCGACGGGCGCTGTGCCCGCACGTCGCCCTCAGTCCTCGGCAGCGACGAACTCCCGGCGGGGCTAAAGACTTGGCGAGGTAGTCGCCGGCGAGAACTGCCGGGCTCTGCAGCCGTCGTTGCGGACCACCACGGCGTCGATGGTTTCGTTGGTCACGGCGGCGTCGTCGCTCGCGGACCATGGAAACCCGGCGCCGCACCGTCTTGGTGGAGGGCCTGCGCTCCAGCGCCTTGCGGCGATCATGCGTCGCTGGCTGTGTCACCTCCACCGTCGTCGCTCGGATCTTTGGGACGCCGGTCACCGTGCGGCGTAAGCGTCATCCGCCGTCGATCCACAGGTCGGTGATCCACCACCCACCGGCATCGCCGACAGCGCGCGCGGGGACTCTTCCTCGCCGTTCTTGGAAATACACATGCTCGTGGTCGGTGCCGGCCGCGCTCGCCGGCGTCCCCTCGGGCGCCCTTATTGCGCGATGCCTTGCACGCCGACCTCGGCGCCCAGCCGGTGTCGCGTTGACCGCTTGCGCTTCTGACGGCAATGGTGGAGGGGACCACGCATGGGTTGACCCCATGCTTTCGTTGAGCTCACGGCCTCCTTGCCGCGGCGCCCAACTACCTTCCGGAGGATGTGGCCGCAAAACCGGTGTTTGCGCGCGACCGCCGTCGGCGACCCTACACCGCCTACCGCTCGGGGCCGGTGGACGGCCGGTGGGCCAGCTTGGTTGAGGCCGAATTTCGCCGTCCCACCGGTCACCGTCGTGTCGGATGTTGCACGGCAACACCACGTCCGCGTCGCCCGGGCTCAGGTGGTGAGCTGCCCGGCCGCAACTGAAAGCGGTCGAGGTCGGGGTCGATCTCCGGTGCGACGATGCTCGTGGTAACGAAGATGGTGCACCGCACACTCTTCGATCCCCATGATCGCGCCGTCGGTCGACGAGTTCTTAGCGCTTTCACGGAAGCGGCCTGAACCTTCCATTCTCTCCACGCCGGTCTTGAGGAAAACGCCCAGCGCGCCGGGATGCCTCAGATGTATTGCCAAACGCAGCGCACGGCTCGCTGCAAAGAGTGGGGCTAGGCATCTTAAGCCGAGGACCGTGCAAGGAGAGTGTTGCTCAAGAAGATGGGGATCGAGGTTGAGGCCGAGCATGAGGATGCGGTCTCCTTCGATGAGTTGCAGCCTGCCCTCACGGGCCCCGACGCCGAGGCCAACTTGGAGGCCATGGAGGTCTTCCTTTTGGGGGGAAGAAGCGGGCGTGTCGGTGCAGCCGGTCTGGCCTCGAGGACGCTTCCGGTCTAGTCGCGACATTTGGTTCTCTTTGTAATCGTCGCCGTGTTGCATCCAGTAGTTAGGTTGCTTGCTTTGGCGCTGAGTTGTTTTGCTTTTGTTGTGTTCTGTTTTGTTTCTTCTTCCCCAGCCTGATGTCCACTTTCGGCATCCCGGCTTAGTTTGTAATTGATTTGGTTTTTCCTCCTCTTAATGAAATACGGGTGAATGGCCCGATCGAGAAAAAAAAACTCTCTTCCCTTCACTGCTTCTAACTAGCTATTTCGGTTGCACCCCCTTATCGAGATTATGCCTTGATTTAGTCTCTAACTATTTAGATTGGCTTAATTCACCTTTACAAGAATTTGTCTTTTATTCGGTGCTTCTCACACAAAACATATACCACGGTGAGATCAACAGAAACAAGTAGTATGTACAATCTCTATTCGTCAAATTAGCTAGTTTAATTCCTACCAGCCACGCGGCTGCACGCTCCCGGCACCTCCCTCTCCGCCGTCGCCGTCTCCTGTCCACGGCGCACCTCCTCCGAGCGGCCGGAAACCGTCGCTGTCGAACCAGTTGCTGCTGCTTCCTCGGCTTGGCGCCATGCCTGCCCGATGGAACCCTTGCCTACAGCTGTAATAGCTGCTGCTGCTCCGTTGCGTCTCGCTTCCTGCCCCATGTCCGTAGCTGCTCTGCGCGCCCCCGCCGGTCGCGGCGACGGCGGTGCCGGCGCTCCCTCTTCCCCGGCCCATCCAGCCGGTGCCGGCGTGCTTGTGCTCCTCCCTCGGCGTCGTGGGCGCGCTCGGCTTCCAGAGCGTGTCCGGCCTCTCAACGTGCCGCCTGCACGTCCCCTAACGAACAATACACGTACGTGGTCATCTCATATTATGTTCTCTTTTTGTTGGGAAATTTTTTTTTCTTTCTTTAGCTGTATTCTATTATTATCTAAAAAGAAGAAAAAGAAATGGATTGGTTTACTTGGGGCGTGGCGGCCTTGAGCCCGGGTACGTGTGCCAGAGCGGCCGCTTCGTGATGTCAGCTGCCGTGACAGTCTGCAGAATGATCCATAAATTAGTTCCAATGTTTTTAAAAAAAAAATGAATGTTCCAAAGATGATGGTGATGATGATCGGTGAGCTCCAAAATAGATTGGAATGGTAAGCAGCTTCATAGCGACAAGCATGCATGAGTCCACCTTGTCAGGTATTCTGACGTTGCCTAGTAGTCCTGGAACTGGATTCACCGCCTCAGGGTTGGAGAACGTGGCTGATCTGAAACAGAATCAAAACGTAAGGCGCACAGTTCTCCTGTATGGTCAAGAAAAACAAAATCAAAATCTAAACCCTTTGCCCACCGACGATCGAACCCCAGGTTTGAAAGGGTGTCCCCAAGCCTTATGTTCCGAGAGAAGACATACACTGCCTGATCATTCGTGATGTCCTGCAGATTCTTTATGGGCGAGCAGAAGAAACCGTTGATCGAGCCATCGTCATTGTCACCAGGCGACAACCACCCTCCGATTCCACTGTGGGGGAAAAAAATCAAAATAATGATTCAAAAGCGTTGATACTTTTAGATCATTCAGTTCAGGGACTTTTACCTCGTAGCTGAATCGATCGGAACCTTTTGGGGTGGACAGTATGGTGTTTGCACAAAAACTTCATCATGTCCCAGAGAGTTTGAGTCCCTGCGCAGAAAGATCTTCTCTTGCCGAGCAGTATTCCGTCTCATCTCATGCACCTAATTTACAACAAATTAAATTAAAGCAAGGAGCAAATCACCTTTGGTTATGGTTTATGCAACAGCAAGAAAAAAATCTGTATGAAACGAGCACTGATCACAAGCAATTGTTCTACCGAGAGCTCTCTATCTGCCTCTTCGGTGGCTGAAAGCAGCAGCTCCTCAGAGATAACCTGAAAAACAATTTCTTTCATTGAAAATTAGCAACGACCCGCTTTGATTAAAGAGTTAACGAAATATGGCACCTCAAAGGCGTAACTTTTTTAACAGATTATCAGTTGATTAAGTTCATCTATCCACTGCATAATAATGGATGAATAGCTCACATTCCAGAAGAAACGTTTCCCATTCATGTCAGTCTGCAAATTTGGACACAACGGCTGTATTTTAGACTCTTCACGGGCCATTAATTTTCTGTAACATTTTGGGAGAGCACGCCCGCTGGAAAAAAAAAAAAAGGCGAAATCATTAACTTTTATAAAATCCCAACAGGTAACGTGCATGGCAGAAGAATGCTGAACGTGCCTTCGTGGTGGCAATACTGCCATGAGCTGATCAAACGGTCGTAGTGGTTTGTCCATAGTGAAGGATATCTCAAACTGAGAAAGGCCTTTGAGATCAGATACGAAAGGAGCACAATAGAATGGGTAGTACCTGCATCAAGTTGCACCATAAGACATAGAATTGGAAACATTTTGAGAATGAGACACAGAGAATCCATAACGACAAAACAAAGGTTCAGTATATGTAAACATTTTGTTTTTACCAGCTCCATGATGGCACATCGGCAAAATAGCATTGAAGCACCCAACAAAGTCCTTCCAAATACTTCTGAGCCTAAATTCAAAGGGGGAGAAAGGGAGAAAAAAAAAAGGAGGGGAGATTATATAACGATATAAAATGCCACCTTGGCACGCCTCAAGGGAAGGGATTCCATTAGGATAAATAGACAAGGAAAAACATAACCATGTCGTTCTTCAGCTTTCCAATTTCATTAGAAGTTTCAACACCAAAATATTCCCTGTAGAACCGGGATTTCCATCCTGGCAATCCCAGTCTTATCTGCAATAGATATGTCAAAATTGCTGCAGGACTGAAGGAGCAGTATTTATCATTTGTCTCGAAAAAGGAAATATTTATCAAAATGAGCATCACTAACTGTGTCATATGGATGGTCTCCGTTAAAAAAGAGGTCCTCTAATTTAGGCCTCAGCTCTACTCTTTCACTTTCTGAAGCTTCATGCAAAAATATCGCGACATATCTTCTTCAAGGAATCCTAATGGCCAAAACGAACATATCGACAATGATAACACATTCCATTTTGCTATACACTATTGACAAGAATGCTAATAACATACCCGTTCCAGTCGATATCTTTTGAGAAAAATTTTCTCTTCAAACACCGACAGTTCATGAAAAATATTTCCAATCTTGAGACATCGAGATATGCAGCATGTTTATCATTGATCTGTTGTCAGTAACAATGACAAAACTATGTCACAGTATAACTCAATGGATAATCATTCACAAAAATAATGTGGAATTCTTCAGGTACTTTGTCTGTGCTGACAATATAGCCCCCATCTTGTTGAAGGTTGCTTTGTATACTTCGATGAGAAGGTCAACTGCACACTGTCACACGGAATAGATGAGCATGGGCTATATTTTTTCAAGGTGATGAACAAAGTGAAGGATGCAGTTATAACAAAGTTCCATAAAGCTGTTAGAATCTAAAGGCATAAGCATGTACATGCCTCATGTGTCTCGAGTGACGGAATATTTGGAACGAAATCATTTCCCAACAGGAAAGAGATAAAGATGAAGTCATCTATTAGCCTCTCAATATCAGGCTGGCATACTGGGTCCAGTATCTTCAAATCAATTTCCAAGTATTCTCTCAGAACCCATATGTTCAGAAACTGAAATACCATGGGGTCATGGACATAGTTAAAATGAGAACAACTGCCATTATCAGTGGTGGTGGTGGTGGTGGTGTGTGTGTGTGTGGAGGTTGGGGTTGGCACCTGATATGGTTTCTTCAGATTGGATTCTGTCAAAATAGAACTATTTTTTGCCTGATATGGAAGTCGGTCATCCTGTTGAAGTTAACAGAAGAGTATTGTCAATCTCAACCCCACCATTATAAACATATTGCTGAACTAGTTACTTTGACAGATTTTACATACTACCTAGTAGCCTAGTAAATAGTATGCCAGGTATGACAGCTTAAATCTGCCTTCTATATATGCTACCACAGTATTAATCATGTGACTCTTTTCGTTTAAGCAGGAAGTTAGAATTTGGTGAGGGATTAACAGACCTCACGCAGAATAGAGAAGTGAACTTCGTGAGACGCCAAAGCCAGCACTATCAGGTCGGCATCCTGTAAAAATTGTTCGCAGTTAACGACTCCAGTACTAATTATTAGACAGGTGCCAGAACTGGGTCAGAGCTGCAGAACAATCGAAACGATGAGATCGTCAAGACTAAAGGATTGATACATATTTCCTACATGTCCAAACAAGCAGTGCCGAGTGTTGGGGTCATAGCCTTCCACGCTGCGCTGTGCACGGATGAAAGACATGATCTTGTGCTCTCCTTCTCCCGGAACATTCGCGTCGGAGAGTATTACCTTCAGAACATCCGTATATGAAGCCAGCAACGAGCAAGCCACATTGTGCGCAAGAGCAAGAGGATTTTTACAATACACACTACCATGATGTGTTTCCACCCGGGGTCACTGTTCACCCTGGCACGGACGTAGTACTGGAGCGCTTGTGACAGCTTCTCCATGAACTCGGTCCCTGGTGTTATGATATTGGGATCTGAGACCTCGGACGACGATATCTCCTGCCGTGGCACCTCCTTCCCTTGAGCTCTGATTCCTCCCGCAAGCGATCCTCTTCCATCTTGTACGAACAGAGCGAAGCATTTCCTCAAATCAATTGCTGTTGCAGCAGCAGACATATGTGCTGTGGATGTACTAGGAATGAAATGAAATGCAAGGGTGTGGGTGCATTCACCTCTGCTGTAGCTTGTCTGTTGGCAGTCTGAAAACGTCCGCTCCGTATCCGGTTCATCTTGGCACAAGAAGCAACGCCGTCTGCAAACAGTAATGGAGTGCATCGAGAAACAGAGAGAGAGAAATTGCAAATAATTGGAGACAACAAACAACATCCATGGCACTTGAAAGTAGCATACTGCTCTTGCTTGATGTTAACAACGTATGGTACTCGAGACCGAGCCTTCGCTCGGGTGGCTAGCGGCGGCAGTGACCACGCAGCCGGCGCAGGTTCGATTCCTAGAATCCGACGTGCGTCGCTCACCGGGACTTAGCTCCCAGAATAAAATCTACAGCCTCGTCTCGCGTGATGCTACAAAGGGACTCGCGACGTTTCCGCTGCCTACGGTTATAATGGTTTCGGTGATCTCCAGAAGAACGCGGTTTCTACTCTGTGTAGTTGTAGGTTTAGTCGTGCACGTGTGGTATGAATGTGGTGTGCGTGAGTGCGTGCGTGTGTGTGCTTGAACAGATACTATAATTGTACTCAGATAAGAGGCTTAAAAAAAAAACAACGTATGGTACTCTTCCCTAAAAAAAAAAGGTATATATGGTACTCTATACTTCTGTACTGTATATTGTTAACAGCAACTCAGCAAGCAAGTATATGGTACTCTAGGAGGGCGAAACAAGAATATAATTAATTCAATTTGATATCCAGAAATCGATCGATGTACGGACCCACTGCCAAGTAGAGGAGCCTCCTCGGCCTGACGATGCCGACCAAGCGGTCCATGTACGCGAACATGGACTCGAACACCTCGTCAATCGTCGTCGGAGTGTGCACCTGCATCGATCACTGGTTAATATTATTAAGACACAAGAACTCCAAGCCCAAATTAACTATCCCAAACCCCGAATTCCGACACTAGATGCATAGGTTGAAATTGAAATGTGTACTACATGACACGTACATGTGTGGGTGCATGCATCTCATCCCGTGGGTGGAAGCAAGAATGGACGATGGGATTCATGTCGAGGTAGAGGTTGTCGTAGACGGTGCAGTCAGGGCTGCTGCCATGGCCGGCAGTTGGTTCCTCCTTTGCAGGGGAGATGACGCCTGGGTATTTGGTCACGACCCACTTGAAGAAAGAAGGTATTCCCATGGCAGCTGCAGAGAGGGGGAGAGAGAGAGAACAAAGAGGGAGCTAGAAGGTAAGAACGATGCACCAGTTGATACTTCCCCACTGTCAAAGTCGGTAGCTGATTTGATCAGACTAGTGAGAAAAAGTATGAAGTAGTGGTGATAAAGGAATAAGAGACTTTTGACAAAGATGTTGGCCCCATTCAGTGTGTCAGGCTGCTTTCCTTAACGATGAATCAAATTTCTTTTTTCTGGTAGGCTTTGTTTCCTAGAGAAATCAGAGTGGGTGTTTGGCTAGACAAGTAGGAAGTGATGAGCAACATGAGCCCCGCTGATCGGACAATGCTTGGTTTCCTAGAGCAACAAGTAGGCTTTGTTTCCCTCGTGCTCTCTCTGGCTCGACGTCAGACAATGCTTCAGCGGCCGATCGGCCATTGCACGCAGCTTGAGCCCCGCTGCGTCCGTCCATCAAGGTGCCTGGGCAAGCACAACGGGAACGGGAACAGCTACCACCCTCAGTGACAGTCTGTTAAACAAGCTCCCCAATTTCCTGCTGACCAGAGCTGAGCTAGCGGGCACTGGAGGCCGAGGCGCTGTCAGGCTGTTGTGCTCTGTTTGCTCAACATCTTATTCCTCGGTGTTTCCATCTCCGCAGCTCGACAACATGCACCGTCATTCGCTGTTACTATTGCACTGGAGGTGGCTTCACGCGATGTATGTCCGACGACCGTATAGGGGCGCCATGGCGAGGAGCAGAACAATCCCGAATTAATAAGACGCAAGGCCATGAGTAAAACCATGAGCGGCCGGCAGCGGTTGTAGTTGTAGCACTACAAACTTTCCGTCAGAGTGCATGGATCGGTGTCAACCACTCGATCGACCGAGGTTGCATTGCATTGCATTGGTAACAACTGGAAAGAGAGAGAGAGAGAGAGAATACTAAATACAGAGTGTATTAGCTAGACAAGTAGGAAGTGATGAGCAACAGGGCGTACGCCAAGGAGCAGAGCAACCATAAAATACGTCCTAAACGCATCAATGTTCCAAGAGAAGACACCTAAGTAGTGCCAGTAGTGCAGTAGCTGTGTGACGTGCAGCGTGCACTTGATCAATTCGTGAATTGTGATTATGTACATGTACGGGAGCTTCAACACTACTTGCAGTTGCTTGAGAACCGACTCAAGCAACGACGAGCATACTACTACGTTGGCGTTTCAGAAACAAAATACTAAAACTGTAAAAACAAACATACATATACATACATACATACTAATAGCACTAACATGAGAGTTACAGACACGACGGTATTACATATATACGCAGGGCAGTTTGATCGTTTGGGGTGGAGACTCATTTCGACGCCGTGCAGTGCAGGCGCAGAGCAGCCAGCGCGCACGGCTCCTTCATCCAGTTATAGTCGTATGCCTTGAGGAGCAACCGACCAGAAAATGATGCTCCCACACACACACACACACACACACACACAGAGATATAAATGCCAGAAATTGATGCTTTGCAACATTAATTATTCGGGCGTGGAAGACCATACCCATACCCAGTGAATAATTTTCAAAAAATATGTTTAAAGATAATTCATATGACAGAATATGATAAAGGTCGGCGACTGTTGACAATTATTGAAGGTTCATAAGACTCCTCACGAAGATTGAAGACAAGAGTCGCTGTCAAGGCAACAGTTGAAGAAACAATAATCGAAGGCAGCTTCCTTATCCGATAGAAGAAAACGATAAAGACGTCGCCATCACTGCACATATAATTGAAGATGTCTCTGAAGCGGCTCCAGAAGACAAATAATTGAAGGACCATTTGAAGGACAGCTCAGAGGATAACCACGAAGGTAATCCAGAAGACTCATCCACCCTTCAGAAGATAAGAACGAGGACATCCTTCCCGTGTTATAAAAATGAGAAGGAGATGTGCCCTCAAAGCAGATGCGCCCTCACACATCATCATCGGCAATCGCAAAGCATCAATTGGCTCACACACATCGTAGCAAGACTCACCAGCATTCACATGAAGAACCCGATCTCGTAGTTCCTCTCAAGATCATCCACCACCATAGTAGTAGTAGTACTCCTCCACTACCACCAATCGTACCATACCACCTTTGTAAATTAGTTTGTAACGGAGGTCCTCGTGATCCTCTACTGCCAGGAAGGTAATCGTTTGTACTAAGTGCTTGGGGTTTCCCCAAGAAAAGCCGTATGTAAGCTTGCTCGTGAAATGGACCGAGTTTTCCCTGTTTTAATCCCCTTTCCTTTAAGCCGGTTCATAAGGGGGCAAAGTCTCTACGCTAGGGACCCTATAGGAGAAACCTCTGCGTGTGTTGTTCTCGCTTAGCCCAGTTGCAAAATTAATATAATAAACCTAAATTATATAATTAAGACTAGTCCTATAGAAGCAACACCTAAAGATATAGTAGAATTCAAAATGCATATAAAAGAATTACTAAAGTTTGGAGCTATAAGAGAAAGTAGAAGTCCTTATAAATCACAAAGATTTATAGTTAGAAATCATGCTAAAATAGCTAGAGGAAAAATCAAGAATGGTTATTAATTATAAAAGACTAAATAATAATACTATAGATGATGGATATAATATACCAAATAAGCAAGAATGGATTAATAAAATACAAGGTTGTAAATACTTCTCAAAATTTGATTTAAAAGCTGGGTTTTGGCAAGTAAAAATGGCGTAAGATACAATAGAGTGGACTGCTTTCACATGTACTCAAGGTCATTTTGAATGGATAGTAATGCCTTTAGGATTAAAAGAATGCCCTTTGCATTATTTCAAAGAAAATGCAAAATATTTTTAATAAAAATCAAGAATTTATATTAGTTTATATTGATGATATTTTAATCTTCTCAAAATCTTACAAAGAGCATATAGCTCATTTAGAAACATTTTTTAGAAAGATAGAACAGCATGGGTTAATACTTTCTAAGAAAAAAATGGAAATATATAAAAGAAAAGATAAATTTCCTAGGTCATCAAATAGAGAAGGAAAAATTCATTTGCAAGATCATATTGCTAAGAAAATTTTATAATTTTCTCGATGTAATGAATGACAAAAAGACCTTGCAATAATTTTTTAGAATAGTAAATTATGCTAGAAATCATATTGAAAATTTAGCAAAGTTAGCTGACCATTATATGCTAAATGAAGAAAAAATGGGCAAAAAATATTTTAACTCAAGATATAAAGCTAAGATCTAAAACCCTTAGAATTACCCTTAGAAGATAATTATTTTATTATAGAGACAGATGCATCGAAAATTAGGATGGGGTGCAATACTTAAACAAAAGCCGCACAAATACTCATCGAAGTTAGAAGAAAAATATGTAGATACGCTTCGCGTGGTAAATATAAGTTAAAAAGCAATAAACAATACCGATAGAGAAATTTTAGCCGTTATTAATGCAATAAATGCTTTTAGATTATATCTAAGATTCAAAGAGTTCACAAAGAAGAAATCGACTATGAAGCCATATGTAAATATTATAATAAAGTCAATAGTAAGAAAAGAGTTCAACTAGACGATGGGTTTTGTTTGAAGATATTATTACTTGAAATGGTTATAAAGTTATATTCAAGCATATAAAAGGAAGGATAATACCTTGCCCGACATATTTTCACGATCATCATCCTTTTTGCAGAATGAAGAGAGGAGCAAGCCCTAGTCCTTTTGAGAATAAATATTATAACTTTGGAACAGATAATAAATTAAGAATATTCCCATCTAATACTTTTAACTTGAAGCCAAGAAGCCATATTGTCCTAGACAACGTTCAAGAATGCATCCTAGATAATTTTTGGTATCAATATAATAATAGAAGAGAAGACAAAGGTTATATGTCGGCAATTTTAAATAGCTTAGCGTAATATTTCCATATAGTTAATAGGAAAATACAATCAAGACAATCATCTAAATATATAGAACAAAACCTTTATATGTTATATATCAAGGAGTGAAGCCAGAATCTTTATATCATATGAAGAAGTCATAGCTCAAAAAATAGAAAAAGAAAATGATGGGGAATACAATGGAAAAAAATATTTAGATATTAATCAAGCCCTATCATATGCAAGAAAATTAATAGGAATAAACTACTTTATAGAGCCAAGAAGAAAAGAATATATTCAAAAATATAAAAAGATAAATGACAAGAAGACAAAGTTGCCAGAATGAATACGCCCGAAACCGGTCCATCAAGAGTTCCTACATATAAAGAGATAGCAAAAAAAGATATATTGAATGAGGATATTATTGAGAAGAAGATAAAAGAAAGACTTGATTCAATAATTCCTCAAATAAAGAAGAATATAAAAGAAGAAGTCTTGAAGGAGGTAAATGAAAAATTTTAAATTATAAACAAGACTATGAAGAGAATATAAAGAATGATTATGAAGAATACATAAAGAAAGATTATGATTTGAAAATGAATATACGTACATCGCAACTATGATATCAATGGTGATGATAACAATAATAATGATATGTTAGATAAGAATATGATCGATATCCGTGGTCATGGTCAACCACCGTAATACTTATAATTCGATATTGAAGAAGATATTGAATGGTAAAGAAGACTCAATATATTCCACAGCTCAATATCAATGAATATATTCCTTATGTTGATAAGGTGTTATCAACAATTTCGCCGAGGAAATATAATATACACATGCTAGAAATTGATGTTTTGCAACATCAATTATTCTAGCGTGGAAGACCATACCCATACCCGAATAATTTTCAAAAATATGTTTAAAGATAATTCATACGACGTAAATATGATAAAGGTCGGCGATCGTTGACAATTATTGAAGGTTCATCGAGTCCTCACGAAGATTGAAGACAAGAGTCACCGCCAAGGCAATAGTTGAAGAAACAATAATCGAAGGCCGCTTCCTTATCCGACAGAAGAAAATGATAAAGATGTCGCCATCATCGCACATATAATTGAAGATGTCTCCGCCGCTCCAAAGACAAATAATTGATGGACCGCTCAAGGACAGCTCGTAGGATAACCACAAAGGTAATCCGTAAGACTCATCCACCCTTCGAAGATAAGAACGAGGACATCCTTCCCGCGTTATTAAACGAGAAGGGAGATGTGCCCTCAAAGTAGATGCGCCCACACCATTATCATCGACAATCGCAAAGATCAATCGGCTCACACACATCGTAGCAAGACTCACCAAAGATTCACATGAAGAACCCGATCTTAGGGTTCCTCCTCAAGATCATCCACCACCATAATAGTAGTAGTAGTATTCCAATACCACCACCGTACCATACCACCTTTGTAAATTAGTTTGTAACGGAGGTCCTCGTGATCCTCTACCGCTTGTAAGGTAATCAGGTTTGTGCTAAGTGCTTGGGGTTTCCCCGAAAGGGAAAGCCGTATGTAAGCTTCCTCCGTGAAATGGACCGAAGTTTTCCTTTTTTAATCCCCTCGCTTTAAGCCGGGTTCATATGGGACAAAGTCTCTATGCTAGGGACCCTATAGGAGAAACCTCTCTCGCGTGTGTTGTTCTCGTGTTAGCCCAGCTTGAGGCGTTTGTAGAGAACCCCATTTGCCGCAGAGAAGTGTTCCCTTCGTGGAACCGCCTCGGGAGACGATAGGGCCAGAGTCATGTGTGTGCTTGGCTAGGGTTAGCGTGGGAGAAGGCCGGGTTAGGCTAGTTCTGAAGAGAGCTAGTGATGCATACGGTGAGTACCGGTAGGATCAACACAAGCATAAGTCGCACGCATAGGCCGAAAGATTGGTCTCGCCAACCTTGCAAAGATCCCCGTGGAAATATCAGCACGACGCATTTTCACTAATCACGCACCTAATAATCAAGAAGTCGCTCGGCATATAGTAACCTTTGAATATTTATATCTCTTTTGCACGCATACTTTGCCATAGTCAAATAGTAGCTAAAGTATCTTGCATAGTAGCCGAATAGTGGTGCTTTGAATATTAAATAAGAAGGTTCCTAAGTCACGGTGAGTGCTTTGTGTTCATATTCCCGAATTTGAATAGTATCACGAAATTTGAACAAGTAATAATTATTTTAAATAGTGCTATGAATAGTAACTCATGAATTTTAAAATTTTGAAATTTGAATTTGAATAATTCCCAAGAGTCCCCTTAATATATATTTAAAAATTTATTATTTTATTGTGTTTGTGTGTGCATACGGTGAGTACCGAGTAGGATCAACACAAGCATAAGTCGCACGCACGGCCGATAGATCGGTCTCACCAAACTTGCAAAGATCCCGTGAAATATCGCACGCATACTCATGACCTGCACGCATAATCACGCATTTTACACCGATAATCACGCACCTAATAATCACGTGTCGCCTCGCCATATAGTAGCGTTGCATATCTAATTCCCTCGTAATAGTGCTAAATAGTAGCCTGTAATATATATATTGCATTGCATAGTATCCCAAATAGTAGTCTTGAATATTTATATCGTAAAGTATTGCATAGTAGCTTTAGTAAAGACTATTACTTTGAATGTATTAATCAAAGTTGGGTGCCCGAAAGTGCTCGTATGAGGTTCATATTCCCAAATTTGAATAGTATCACGACTTTGAATAAGAGTCACAATTTGAACAAGAAAATTATTTTGAATAGTATAGTGAATAGTAACTCATGAATTTTAAAATTTGAAATTTGAATTTGAATAATTCCCAAGATTCCTATATATTTATTGTGTTTGTGTGGACACAAACACAATAAATATTAATTTAAATATATACTTAGGGGAACTCTTGGAATTATTCAGATTTAAATTTTTAAGATTTATGAGTTACTATTTATAAAGACTATTCAAAATAATTATTACTGCTCAAATTCATGGTACTATTTAAATTCGGCAATATGAACAGAGCACTCACCGTGACTCGAACCTTCTTATTTAATATATTCAAAGCACTACTATTCAGCTACTATGCAAGGTACTTTAATTATTCAAGGCTACTATTTGACTATGGCAGATGCGTTAAGAGAGATAAAATATTCAAGGTTACTATATGCCGAGCGACTTCTTGATTATTAAGTGCGTGATTAGTGAATATGCGTGATTATGCGTCGGATATTTCACAGATCTTTGTAAGGTTGGCGAGACCGATCTTTCAAATTTATGCGTGCGACTTATGCTTGTGTTGATCCTACTCTGTACTCACCGTATTCATCACTAGCTCTCTTGTGGAATATTATTCTTATATGTGCTTCCTTCTTTCTTTAAGTCTACTACTTACGTGTATTTTTCTTAAATTTGGTATTTACTACTGCATAATTCTTTTTATCTTTCTCAAGGTTAAACATAACATACATGCTTGTCTTAAACATAGACTACATGTTGCTCTTTCTACTTTGGATCTTGATAATATATGCAATATACACATCTTATATTCATTCCTACAAAAGTAGATGAACATGTATCGTAAGGTATTGTATTCTCCTTTCATATGCTTAAAAACTATTTGTTCCATCATTTCAATCTTTAATCCGCACAACTCATCAATTAGATCTAATTCTTCATCACTTGATTCTTGTTCTTCATCACATTTTACCTCTTCTCGTCTCTATAATTGAATATATTGATTCATCATCCATTATATCATCATCACTTACTAAAATATTTTCATTTACACTATCAATTATTAGAACCTTATCTTGTTCTTCCCGCTTATTTGAGTACCTCTTTTTATCTTTATTAGGATAAGTTTTACTTAAGTGATCTAGTGAATTACAAATAAAACATCCGCAAGTACTATCATAATTTTTCTAGAAAAAAGGAGCTCTATTATCCGATCTACGCTAAAAAAATAGCGCTTCTTCATTCTTACATTTCCTTTTCTATAATTCTTAGGATATTTTTTGTACTTAGATCTCTCTTCTCCATACGTCAATGGTATTTGAACTATATTATTACAAAAGTTGTAATCAGATTACTTCATTGATCTTTGAGCTTGTATATTCGTACATATCTTTCTTAATTATTTAAACACAAATGTTATAGCCCGAGAGATATTATATTCTTTAGTATCACCCATTTCTTTTTTATATTCTTCAAATATCATAGATCCTAAAGGATCTCGGCAACTTATTAAAATATTTTTCAACTATTCCTATATTATAGCCTTTGTTTAGCAGTTGTGGCATTATACAAATAATGTTGAGAAAATTCTTTTTTATCTTTTTCTAATTAATTAATGATAACTTTTCTAATTCCTTTAACCTTTCATTTTGTAAAATCAGAAATCCTAATTTAGGATCTTCACCTATTACTATACTTGATATAATATTTGTAAAATTATGTGGATTACCGTCGGCTCTTTTTAATTCTCCATAAAATATAGGGAAAGATTCTACCCATTATTCGCATAAAACTTTAAACCCATTCTCCTAAAAAAAAGTTTCTAAATATATAATCATATCTTCTACCCTATTTCCTATATTATGTTGATTCTGTATATATTTTTACACTATTAGGTTTTTCCATATGCTAAGTATATTTGGCACTATAGGATCATATGCCGCTAAATTTAATATTGCCCCATCATTTTTATAATTTGAAATTGAACATTTTTTTAAAATCTCTTCTTTTTGAACCCATATGAGTATATTGACCGGTATATAATTATAAGTAGAATCTTCTTTATTATCCGGTGGCCATTTTTCCTGGATTTCTAGTTGGTTTTTCTTTTTCTCGCTTCAACCTTTATATCTCGTGCCTCTTCTTCTTTTTGATGAAGATGGATCTATATCCATTGCTTCTATAAAATTATCTATTTTATATAATTCTTCATATTCTAAAGGGTTTGTAGTATCTACCAAGTTATTATTGCCTAACTCATTTATATCTTCATCATCTTCGTCTTCATAGCTTTCTAGTAACAACTTGTTATTAATCTCCCATTGCTCATCTTCATTATCTCAGTTTATTCAATATTTATTATTTTATTTTTTTAATTCTTTTTTGAGCCTTATCATTCTTATTTTCACCGCTTTAGACGCAACTTCAATGTCTTTGTTGAAACATTTAATTTTTTTACTATTTAGCTCCCTATCTTGCTTAATTTGATTAAGTCTATAAATCTGCCGTTTAAACTAAACTTTTTTTTTTTCTCTTATAGCATTCCATTTGCTTATACCATTCGTAAAGTATTCATTAGGAATATTCTTTAACTTCGCTATAATGTTTTATTTCACTATCTATATATAATTTTTTCCATAAATTCACATACACTATTTCTTCTATTTTCTACTAATTTTACTTGAACTGGATGTTTCTAAGTCATCTAGACTTCTATCTTCATAACCTACAAACCTAATACTAGTTGAACCTTCTTTACTTTCATAACTTATATAGTCTTTAGGTTGTTTTAAAACTTTTTGGTTCTATTAAAACACTTATATTCTACTTTTCTCCTGCTCTTTCTTCAGAACTTATCTTCAGTAGGCTCATAAATTTTATTCCTTTAGACTGCATACTTTCAATCACATTATTCACATTTATTTTATATTTTTGTACCACTTCTATTAGTTAACCTTCCTAAAAATTCTATACTTACTAATAAATTTGTTCCTTTAAAATCTTCATAGCCTTTGGTCTGAATTCCAAAAGTCATTTTATCTATAAATTCTTTTTACTGGCATTAATAAATGCGAGCTATATATGTTATTAGCATATTTTCATTCATATCACCTTCTAAAAATCCTAATGCTTTGCTTTATTTACTCAATCTCATCTTTTATCTAACAAAGTTATTAAAACCTTTGCTCCTAATTTCTTCCTTGTCATACCTTTAATTCCTATGATATGCATTCCTTGGTGTATATATTTATATCCAAAGTATTTTAATCCATTCTCAATTTGTTTATTAACTATATTTAATTGAAACAGGATTATTTAAAACACTTAATTCTACTTCTCTTGATATTCTATATAGCCCATTTTTATTTTTAAACCAACCCATTTGATATATTTGTTGAGGTCTTATTTTTCTTAAGGTATTTTTTAAATTATCTTTTGAGATCTCTTTCTACATCTATCATTTCTTCTAATGTTTCAATATTTTCACATCCTCCTGTTATTTTGTCCATAAGCCCTAAAGGTCTTATGTCTCTATTTACTACTTAGAGTGATTTGTCTCTTCTAGATAGGCTTTCGTGTATTTCTATTTATCTGAATTTAATAATCTAATATATATATATATATATATATATATATATATAGGGCTGCGCTAAGTAGTACCTGTGGTACTGATTATTAAACAAGCATTACTGAAGCAACCCCCTCCCCGGCCAGCCCGAGGAGGCCCCGCGCAAGAGCATGCTTGACTCCCATCCGAATACGTGTGCGGGTCTCATCCACACGTTCGTATCCCCGCCATTTTTTTTTTTTTTTTTTTTTTTTTGTCGAATCGATTTTGTTCCTTTTTTTTTTTCTTTTTCTTGACCGATTTTTTTTTTTTTTTTTTCTTTTCTCGACCGACTTTTTCATTCGCGTGATCGATGTGGCCGATTTTTTCCCCTTTTTTTTTTCTTTTATTTACTGGTTTTTTTCCTTTTTTCCTGTCTGACCATTTTTTTTCTTTTTTTTTCACCACGTAGTCGGTTTCCTTTTAGCCTGGCGATGTTTTTACATGGACAGGTGAACGCCCAAGAAACATGGGTTTCATGTATTGTTTTCTTATTCTTGGAAGATAGATTTTATTTCATATTGAAATAGGTGAGGCAACAAAAGAAAGTCTCCAACATAAAAGACGTATTTGAAACCATAAAACCTTTTATGATGGTACTGATCATAAAACTTGGGTTTTAATAGTAGATGATTAAAACCAATCGTATTGAAACCATAAAACCTTTTTTTTCCCCGCCAAGAACATAAATTTTTAGGAAAATGAATCACCAAAGAAGATTGCAATACACTTTGCGCTTTGAATACACATGGTTTTCTCGGGTTCCAACAACTCGGCCAAATTATACTACTCTTTTATTAGAAAAAATCTAATACATCCACTCTTTTCTTGCCCCTCCAATGGTCGTCAATTGATTGACCTGTCAAGAATTTCATGAGAAATAACACAATAAGCCATACACCTTACATTATAGCCGGAATTGAAATGAATTACATTTAAAGAAAGACTCATAGTATCTTGAGGGGTTGCGATCGCCATGTAAAACACAAGGTCATGACAATAGACCACAAAGAAAACTATAGCTTTTATGAGAACAAAAATTCAGAACATTGTGGCATTATGAAGAAGTGAATGAATCAAGCCACAATAATGCGAAATACATTCTTCAAAAAGAAAATAATTTTCCTATACATTAGATCATCAAAGTATAAATAGTTTTAACCAAAATACATCCATAGTGGCACTACGAAGAACACGAACCAAAATAGTACAAATTAACACCGAAAGCCAACAAGAGTCCTACTGATTCATATGCATCATATCCTACATAGATCGCTTGAATATAATTCCACTTAAAAATGGTTCAGCAGAGGGCAAAGGTGGTGGCACACCGTTGCCTTTTATTGGACAAACTTGACAAAAGCCCAAGGCAAGATGACCCTCCGGCGATACTACAATTCAAGATCTAAGCAAAAAAAATATTCTCTAGCTAGTTGTATGATTGAAAAACAAGAACACATTCACTCGAACTTCAATTGTAACCTAAGATAGATGGATAAACCGGCAAAACAAATAAGTGCGTGGCGGGGCAAAATTTTAAGTGAAATTGGTTTTTTTTTTTCTACCTAACCATAATGTCATTTGAAATACTTGTTTTATCCATTCATATGAAATTATTTTTGACTACTTAACCAATAAGGTTAGAAGGAATAGTTAAAATTTACAATTTCGTGACAACATGGTACATGATCGAGATCAAATATTACCTAACCAACACTACATATATGCATATGAAAGAAATATAAGCGAGCAAGAGGTACCTAAGCAGCCTTCATATTTGGGCGAGCCATTAGAAAGATGCAAAAAGTCTCCCCACCCAACCCCCAAAGAGAGGACCTGTAAAAACCCGATGTTCAATGGTAGTAGATAGTCCAAAGGTTGCCCTAACCTAATGCAATGTTATGCAACCAAAGAGCTAGATGATGTAATTCAGATATGTGAAGTCCATCGAAATATTCTCACGAACTACTCGAGAAGAAGAGTATTCCTTTTGAGTGACATCTTTACGACTCGCATTAAATCCCAGCTCCTGTCTCATTTACATTACCTAGAGGTTTGCTTCCTCTCTAGCTAATTGTGAATGGGAAGCACATCGACACAAACCCCATTAGCAAGTTCGGACCCTCCCGGCCTCCTCAATGGCATGGTGATTATACCATTGATCTTGATCCACCAATTACTAAACACCGCTAACATTACTACTATAATATGTCCTGTTTTTAGGATTTAAATTTAAAAGATGGTATTCCCAAAGATGCGGCTATATTTTACCAAGCATCAACGGAGCTGGTCTAGCACGGCCGACTAATTTTCAAGTAGCTTCATTTGTGACCAACCCGACGATCTTGTCTACAAAATTTCATCGAAAAAAATACCATAGAACATCTATAAATGATAACAAGTTCTAAGACGTCCATGTGGATATTCCAAGAACAAAACAATATTATATATTAGTTTATTGGTTGGGATGGGATCAAAAAGAAGATAGGGAAAAGGACACTATATGTCTCCCCCGTCATACCTTCTCAAAGACATTATAATCTCATAATCAATAGTTATCATAGTTATTTAATTTGGTTTCTATCTTACAAAATCGAAAACGACCATAGCACACATTCAAAACAAGAAAAAAAATCAAAGGTTGCCGCAAGAGATAGAAAGGAAGATTCAATTGACGACAACAAAACAAAAATTACCAAAGACACACACTTCTAACCTATATAAACTTGTATTGATGAGTGAAATCAATCAAGCGTGTATTCCGTCTACATTATCCAATTCTTACAGCCTCAATCGCCATCACCCCTTCTCATTCAAATTTGAATGTTCATGGCCATCGTGTCCGTCACTACAAAAAAACGGCCAAACAATCACAAGTCGGTTTGGTTGATGTTTAAAAAATATAAGCTGAATAAATGAAGTCTCTAATACATAAAAGCCTTGGATAGCTAGATTTCAATCAACTTGACCCAACTCTAGATGCAGTGGTGATCAAGTTCAGGTCTTAATTTGCAATGGTTATGCATCGACCATCGAAAAGAAAAGAAGAGAGACTAACCAACAGGCCAAAGACTAGTAACCTAAGTTAAGGTCTTTACATTAATTAGTTCGTACTCCTGATTTTTTTTTTACTTTCTTTCTTTTTTTTTCTTGTAAATAGCATTTCCTCTTTTATTTAATATATAACTAGCGGGGGACTGCCCCTACGGTCTTTTGAAAAATATGATTCAATAGCCATGCCGAAATGCTTGAAGTCAAGAAATGGTGTGGCTGGCATCGATGATGGAACTCCATGAATCATTGAATCCTATTACCGCCGTATCCCATGCACCCGCTCATGCTTTGCAACCAACATCCTTGCTCCCGATGTCCATGGATCCCGTTGGGAAGTCATCGAGTTTTGCAAACAAACAAGTCAATCAGCACTAAACATAAGCTAATTGGGGAAGTCGAGAGTACATTGATCATAGAAGCTAGTAAGTAGCGATTTGGATTACTATAACCATAGCAATCTAACTCAATCATGGTCCAAAAACTTGAATCTAAAATTCAAATACGTTGACGGCAATCAGTTCATTAATTAATGGACACGCGATGATTCAAATACAGCTTGACGGCAATCAGTTCATTAATTAATGGACACGTGATTGCGACTTTGAATCGAAGGAGATGATTTTGCAACAGCCCAATCCATCTCTGTGGTCACGTAAATTTTGGCATGTATCCTACTTGTACAAGATGTCCCGCGATCACAAAAACTAGGCAAAATGGTAGTAAAAAGTGAATTTTGTGAACCATAAAACCACAATTATTTGCAAGCATATCATCCTAATAGGATAAATGGCACGTGTGATTACAAAAACATCAGATATGTGCTTGAAAGCATCGAGTTGGTTTTCTACTAATGATTGTGTGTGAATCAGCCTAATGACACAAAAAAAGAAGCTCGGACTATTTTCCATCGTAATTCTATAGAAATCTAGATCCACATATTCATGAAAAAAGTATTTGCTGAAAATAGCTAAACTCACATCATCGGTGAACAAGCAAAATTTGTAGATTAGGAACATAAAAATTTAATAAAAAAGAAAAATCCTTGATCATCAATTAAATTCACATGCCTGTTTGCAGCATGAGACCTTCCAATAAAATAATACCAAAATATTAAGCACCATGAACTTACCCCTTTATTTAACTAGTATGTGTTTATATGTTGCAGCTTGCATGTGAACAATCAAGTTTATGTCAATTAGTTAGCATGACTAGCATATTTAATGATCATTGCTCATGTGGCCAAATGGCTCATTGTTGCGTGGCTGCTTCGCTCACAAGATCCTCCTCGACGAAAGGGTCTCCCATCTGCACACATATGCAAATTAGTAGTGGGAATAGTTTTTCAAGAATGCTTGCCGGACAATCTAGCATCAGCATAATTTGCTTGTCACGTATAATTAAGTATGTGAATGGGAAAAATCCCATTACCTTCTAAAATATGGAGTTATGGACAGAAAATAGTGACACCAAAAAAGTTCATCGAGATCCTCATATTTCGCAGAATAGTTTCCCTAAAGATCCTTAATCAAATCTATGTCATACCATATAAAAAACACGTGCACGGAGCATGATAACGAGAAAGAATCAAGGATCAAACCTCTAAGCTGCCCGCCTCTTCCAATCCAAAGAGACGGACCCTTGAAAAGCAAGAGCACATTTGATGCATTCTGGTTTGGCTATGTGTGGATTATTTAACCTAGACAGCCTTCAAATCAGTTGTGCATGTTCATGGATTGCATGTCTTGCATGGGTCCTAACAATGGCAAGATGCATGCGTGTGAGATGGTTTAACTTCGGAAAAATCGTAACAAATCTTCCCTCTCCATTTATCAAACGAACCTTCATAAACAAATCATGTGAGACCGATATGTCCCGCAGCATGGACATCATCATACATCGTTAGAATGAATTGCATGTCTATTGCCTCCCTCCATGGATCCTACACACGCCATGCAATTTTAATGTCGGTAATAATATGTGAGAAAATCACAACGCCCCCCCACGATCTAGCCAATATTTTAGAAAATTAAAATAAATCATGCGCAGATGATACCTACGATGAGGGGGTGACAATGCCAAGGCCATAAAGTCCCTCTTGCCCGCACAACAGAACTGAAAGTCAAAAGACGTAAAAAAGGTCCGCTCCTCTTCAATTCTCACTAACCTCAGAGTAATCAGGAACCATAAATATAAATAAGGTATATCTAAATAAGCTAAACAATCTGCAGGCTCATTTCATGCAACAAGGAAAAAGGCAGAGAATAAAGTACCCAAGGAAGCAGAGCACAAAAATCTGATTTTGATTGCAGATGAGATCATGCCATCGGTGGCAAGTCCGAGCAGATTAATGTTCTTTGCCAGTGTTGTTGTTTTGTAACTCGCCTTTTCCACGCCTCCACAGTACGCCATTCAGCGCTTCCAAATCCAAAGACGCTTAAATGTACATATTTACTAAATTATGGAAATATTCATTAGTTATCACAATCAGAAATTAGGCAATGCTAGGTCATTGAGCATGGAAAGAGCATCGAATTGACGTTGCATTGTGTAAAACACCACCTCGCCTCGACTAGTTGATATCAATAATGGAATACGTGAGTTGATATGGAACAATGGAATACAAAAACAAAGATGCACGAAAAGTGATTTAAGGAGGATAAAGGGTACCCTGACGGACAGAATTGGGTTGAGTCGGTGAAGATTGGACGCAGAGCAAAGACCGGTTGACGGAATTGGGCTGAAGCGGGCAATGGGTGTGTTGAGGAGCGGTGCCGGTGATGGGATAGTTCAGGATAGGGGCCGGCGGCCGAGGCCTTGAGGAGCAAAGACCGGCGACGGGTTGAGAGAGTCGACGGCGTCTGGACGACGTAATTGAGGACGGCCTGACGCTGGGGAGGGAGGGGGATTGAGGAGCGACACCGGACACACGGGAGATACAACGAGCGCGCCGGGCGAGAGAAAACGCCGCTGCCCCGCTACGTACTCCAAAGAGACCACCAAGCCGCCCGTACACTACGGCCGACGACGCAGGTCGCCGCCCGGCTGCAAAGGCGCCGGAGGTCGCGGAACCGCTGTTGCGGAGGCGCAGGTCGGCGATCGGGGCGGGGGTGGGGGCGTCGGCGAAGTCATTGCGCCGTCGGGCGGTGAGCTGGGTGAAACCGGCGCCTCTACCCCACGATCCGAAATTAAATTAAAACCGAAAAAAAAAATGGATGCGGATAAATGAAACCGCCGCGGGGTGGCTTCGGTGCGGTGATTTGGGCCGGGGTGGGAGTGGCTGGCTCGGTGTGTCGGGCCTCGAGTAGCCGGTGCGTTAAGGTTGGCTCGGTAGTGATTAATAATCACTACCCGTGGTAATATATAGAATCTCTCTCTCTCTATATATATATATATATATATAAAAAAATATCCAGCTAACCACGGTGTAATCTACCACCCTACTAGGAACTCTGCCACCCCTCATTTATAGTTGAGCACGCACTGTGCACCAAAAATGCACTGGCAGACTTTTTTTCTTGTGATCACACTAGCAAACAAGATTTGACCAAAACCGTAGTAAAGAAGGCAACATGCAAACTGGTTAAACTTTGCAGCCGAGAGGTCATGCTTGCTCTGACACATACGTACAGCCAACGTCTCCCATAGTCCCATCTTGAATTGGTCCATCGAGGCATGGATGGCGGCGCCCGCCATGTTGTGGTGGTGGGGAGCACGGCTGCCCTGGTGTGAGGAAGCTCGTTCATCGTCGGTGCAGGTCAGAGGCGGGGAAAGCCGCCGCATACACCAGGAAGCCCCCCGGAGGCGCCGAGACGGGCTGCCACCGGCGAGGTGTCGGGCGTGGCCACGTGGGTGGTAGGCGCCGCGGGAGTCGTCGGGCCTCGCAGCCCCGGCGTCGAGGTAAGGCGGGCGGCGAGCCGGTCTCTCCAAGCTGTTGCTCGGGGTGTTGGACCTGCTGGTGCTAGCGACGTCGCTGGCGTCTAGGTGCCTGCTCTGAGGTGGCAGACCACTCCGCGACGGTGACGCCCTGGTCGTCTCCTGCGCTACCGGTGCCACTGCGGTTCTTTTGCTATAGGATCTCCTCATCTCCATGCTCGTCCTCTGTTTCGTCGTGAGGTTCTACTGGCCAAGGGAACCCATGCGTGACGCGGGCGGCCGGACAAGCGGTGGCTTTAGTCTGTGCAGTGTGTGCGTACATGATTAGTCGGTGCAGTGTGTGTGCGTTTATTTTGACAAATAGTGTGTGCGTACTTGGTTATACACTTTATATACGGTGTGTGGCTTTAGGCTTTGTGTAGTGTGTGTGCGTATGTGACTAATGCGTGTGTGTACATGGCCAGGTGTGTGTGTCGTGACTCGTGACCGTGTCCATGCCCATGTTACATGAGTGGTTAGCATATGTGTGTGGTTAGCGTGTACGTGGTGCACCTGGCTCGAAGATGGCTGGATCGGCGACGGATATCTTATTTTGTTAACTAATTCCCTCCTGTCATTTGGGGATATGGGGACATCTTATTTTATTTTTCTAGATTTTTTTAATTTATTAAGTAATTGAGAAAATGAGAAAAAATCAATGGCTTAGATTGATTTGAAATATTACCTCTTAGGAGGTAAAGTTTGTACCTTAGCATTGCCCATATATGGATTGAAATGAAAAACAACCAGACGCAAAGTTTAATTTTGTACTCAAAAGAGAGGGAGCAGCGAACCCAAAGGAGTACCTCGCTTCAATTCAATTGGTTGACTAGGTACGTGCTTACCCTACGCACGCAGCTCACTTCGACTTCAAAAACGGGGTTATTTGGATTCCTGGAAACCTGATCCCGCACGCTTCCCATCAGCTCGCCACTGCAAAGCTGCTTGATGACAACTTCCTTGAGGCTACGGAGAGATGACAGCCCTGAGACGGAGCTCTTTACACTCATTGAATGATTCCAACAGGCGCAGGACACCCAAGTTTGGTAGCTTGCCAAGGACTTGCATAGTGGCATCACAATCCGTTAGCTTGGTCATCTCTAGCACCAACTTCACAAGACTCGAATCCCCCGATCCATTCTCGTAATTTGACATGGGTGCCTCTCAACTTGAGGCTCTGCAGTGTGTTTTTGGAAGTGATGAGGACACATCATCCAAGAAGTCATGTAAACCCGATTCATGAATTGATCTCATTGACAACGATTCCAGGCGGCTAAGATCAGCAAGAGTGGAAGAGAGCTCTTCATAGTTATTACGATTAATGCCCATCCACAGCTAACTTGCGCAATTGGGTGAGCTTTCTTATGTCTCATAGGATAGATTTTCCACGCCCTACGATGTTCACGATACCCAAAGGTGCGCATTTACTTTCAACTTCCCAATACCTCTTGGCACTACAACACCATATGGATTTAGTCTCCTCGATGCTAAAGTAGGAGACACAATGTGGCGCCAAAAAAAGTGTACACGCCATGCCTATTTGGATCACCTTGCATCCCCCTGACATCCTTTAGAAGCTTAGGGCGCAAAAACATGCCCCACAAAAAGCATTGCCAGTTCATCCGGTAGTCTTTCATCTGAGTCAACACAAAAAGGGCTCAAATCCCCGCCAAAAGACATTGTAGCTTAGTAAGCTCGATGATGGTTTTCGCAGGATGCATATGGGTGTTCCTTTCATATCTAGTGTTTGCAATTGCCTAAGGTTACCCCATGAATCGGGCAGTGATAGATGTCACCACATCTCCTTAGAGAAATATACTTTAGATGAACGAGCCTCCCATGTGCCCAAGGTGATGATCAACTAAACCCCGACGCACCTTCCAAGTCCAAAGACACATAGCAACCTCATCTTGTCGAAATGAAAAATGGCCTCACATTTCCAAATATTATTGTTAATCACTGACGTGAGACAAGTCTGCCGCCTTACTCTCAAACTCACACTTATCGCCCCCCCAATTGCTACTCATGGCAACATGACAAATCTTGGCAAGTGCATTTGAGCTACTGCAACCTTCCTCTAGTCTAAAAACAAGATTTTCATCCATTGACTTTGAGATGCTATTTTCACGCATGAGATCGTGGAGTTGACAAGACTCGATTCCTTTCCTAATAGGAATTTGTTTCTCAACCGGGTAGGATCACGCCTCTATCAATGAGTTCCATGAAGTAGTTGTCAACTATTTCTTCCAAGGACTTGCCACGCACCTCATTTGAATAACCCGCTGCAATCCATCGTCACACCAAGCGGCTCCGACCGATATTGTAGTCTTTAGGAAAGATGGACATATATAAGAAACAAGACTTGAGGTGATAAGGTAAGCCTTCATAGCTTTAAATGTGGGCATTTGGTATGCTTAGCTCCATATTCATCACCAGCTCAGCATTAATATGCTCATTAAATTTTCTCCACTGTGTGAGAGTTTTTGGTTGCTTCGCTAAGAAACCACCCAATGTGACTATTGCTTGAGGAAGTCCATTGCACTTCCTCAAAATCTGATTTGCTTCATCAACTAACTCAGGGTACTCCTCATCCAAATGTGTAACAGTCCCAAACACCTGAATTTGTTCAAATTTAAGATTTTAGTTAAAAAAACAATAATTAGAAAATTGGTCTTTCTAATTTATATTTTTAAAATTGGATATGATGGAATATAATTTTTCTCCCATGAAGATAGCCATGATATTCTAAAAAAAGGAAATCAAGCTTTTCCATCTCGTCAGAATATAGACATGGTGTGTTCTTTTAGCTACTACAACATCCCTTCTGATTTCTGAAACACGTAAGGTATGGATGCAATCAACTTTTTTCTTTTTAAATTATAAGGTTTTCTAGGTGAATTAACTTCTGGTGACCCTAATCATATGCGCACAAGCATCTACCATTATTGTCTATTGCCAATCCAACCACCACACTGGCATGGTAAACAAAAAGATGTCATCACGGTAAAGGAAATGTTGCACAGGTCATTTGTTTTATCCATATTGTATCTTACAATTTGAACAATACTCTATACTCTAATTTGAAAAAAAAAAAAATAGTCAAGAAGTACCACCATAGGAAGGCTTATAAAAGAAGTCACATGATCAACACTTCGATCAGAACGTAAAAGCAGACAAAAGAATCCCTATATATAGACGCCTCATGATTTTTTGTATTAACTGATGGAAGAGGGTGCATACGAAGCGTAGACAGGAGAGAAACTGCTAAACATTTTTTTTTTTTTTTTTTTTGCGGAGGGATGCCTACGTGGATGCCTGCATGTCGCATGCGAGAACTCCCCTAGTGGGGAGCTTTTTATAGGGGTTATAGATGACTAGGCTCATGATCACCAAGCATTAAAGTATAGAAATTTATGTAAATTATAACAAATTATAGAATTTGTTGTAATAGATTATTAATAAACTATCAAAACAAATATTTATATTAATGTATGGTTATATTGGCTACATAAAATTTGAACTTCATTTTAATTTAACAAAGGGTGGAATATGTAATTTAGAGAAACACATATATCATGCTTTATCGTTGTTGAATTATTTTCCTTAATAGCTTATGTTGGTATTTTATTTTTATAGCAACATACTTGAGTAATTAAAATGCAAATTAACTTGGGTTAGTGCACATATCTTTAATTTCATGATGACAAATTGGGAAATTTAAAAGCAAATTTGGGGTTACTTTGCATATCTTTCATAACGTGTGTAATTTAGAATCAAAATTAGGTGGTTATTTAAAATTATCTCTCATAATGATAAAGGTGGATATTAGATGCAAATTTAGAGGGTTACTATATACATTTTTATAATGCGTGAGGTGGTTTTTTTTTTAAAAAAAGAATAGATGTATGATTATTATTCACATTTGTTTATTATTGTCTACCAAATTAAAGGTCACGTGTTTCTAATTCTTATGAGTATTTATGGGATGTCTTTTTCCCCCTAGCACCTCCCGTGAAGATTAATATGGAGGTTGGTTGAGCCTCCAATAAGTAACATAAGATTTTATTTTACTGTTTCTATTTGAAAATTATCTAATTATTCAATAATGGCCAACCCAATCATGTATTTTAAAGTTGATGAGAGGATGGGGTTGTCTCTTTCAAAGTTGATGAGAGGATATAATCAAGACTTTTCCAAAGTTGATGACAGGATATAATCAAGACGTACATATCCCTTTAGAGGCGTAGGCCATAACAAATAGTATATTGTAGGATTCTTTTTATGCATGAGATTAATTGCTGAATTTATGACTTATTATATTATTTATATACCTAGTTGTGGAGCAAATTTATAGTTATTTACCGAATTGCTAAACATATTTTACTAATTTACAGGTAAAATTTTCTTTTGTGGCATATCCTACGGTGAAATCCTGGGCCGGCCAATGATGGATGGATCATATTTCTTACATGTGTGATGACTATTGGGTGCATCATGATTGCACCCGTATGTCATGGTAGCTTTAGCCAGGCTTCATTGGTGCAATCATATAGTTTGAGCCAGACTCTCTGGATGGGCTCCCCTGCAACTTGCACTTTAGGCCCAAGGGTCCAGTACACATGATGAAGGTTGATGGAAGGGGCGCCGCCACGGCTTCACGTATCGCTGTGATTCACGGGAAACTGATAAACACCGAAGCGAAGCGCTCAAGGAGCGGCGGCGCTTCATTGGCAAGCGAGACTGAGGGGGCACCATTACTCCGTGGGGAGGCTGAAACGACGCGCCGTGCGCCGATCTCACCCCAACTGGTCAGCCAACTCTCCTACATTACCTCTGTCTGCCTCTTTTACCGTCTTCAATCCAAGCTAAGGCCTCGTTCGTTTGAGGCGGAATGATCACCTGGAAAAATTCCTGACCGGAATGCTAGCTAAATTTGTATAAGCTTGGTTACTTGGAATAATTCCTGGCCTGATTTTTGTGTAACCGAACGGGGCCTAAAGGATTTGTCATTTGTCCTCTCCGAGCTGCTGCTGCTTGTGAGCACAAGGCAAGGGTGTGACCGGCGTTCGGCGAGGTAGAGCCAGCGATGGGCGATACTAAGCCCAAGTTCCCAACCTTACAAATGCCGCCTACAGCTCTGCTGGACATCGCCTGCTGCCCTACTGGAGTGGGTGCTGCTTCAAAAGTTCTGAGTTTGCAATTTGAACAAACATTGCAAATGGCCGAGCGGAGGAGGCTGAGGCAAAAAGGTAATTTCACTAATTTTAGTTATGTAATATGCTGGGGTTAAATTAGATGGATGATCTATGACCATGCGCTTATGAATGCCAATTTCTTGCAGTTTTGATTTAGGGATGAGGCGTTTCTTTGTTGATAGAAGGAATTGTCCTGATGCTGGTGGAAGTATTCTCCCCCACGATCAGACAGTAACCGTTTGATTTTCTTCTTGAGTTGATTTTCAACTTCAGCTTTATAGATTTTAAAGTAATGTTATGCTTCATCTTTAGTGTTTAGCAAGCATACGTAGCAAAAATCTGGTACAATCATAGATAAGAGTCATGAAGTATCTTTTTCCTCCTTTGGTCAATATGCCATTCATTTCGCATAAATCGGAATGAATAAGGTCCAGTGGTGCTAAATTTCTCGCCTCTTTCACAGCCTTGTGAGGTTTGCGAGGTTGTTTAGCTTGCACACAGGCATGGCACTTAGATCCTTTGACCAAATCGAATTTAGGGATTAAACTCATATTAGCTAAAAAGCGCATCAAACAACCAAAATTAATATGACATAGTCGTGGAGTGCCGATATCTGAATCATCATCATGTCTCACATGGTTCACAGATTTGTTACATGAATCCATCAAAGAGAAACGGAACAAGCCTCCGTTCTCATAGCCCTTACCATAAAAGTTCCGTGACTTGGATACAACACATTTATTGGACTTAAATGCAAGCTTAAAACCATCTCTACATAGTACTCGCTGACGAGATTCTTCTTGATGGAGGGGACATGCTGCACGTTCTTCAGCTGCACGATCTTTCCCGAAGTAAACTTCAGATTGACAGTACCAACACCATGTACAGCAGCATGCGTACTATTTTCCATCAGCAAGGAGGAACCTCGCCTGTCCTGGTAAGATGAGAACAAAGAAATGTCAGCACATACATGAATATTAGCTCCTGTGTCAATCCACCAATCTAGCGAGAGACAAACTGAAAGAATTGTAAGTAAATAATTACCATACCCAGATCCTCTAGCTTCACTAATGACCATGTTGGCTGTCTTCTTTGCCTTGTCCTTGCGGTCTGGGCACTCCTTTGCCTAGTGGTTAGTGGCACCGCAGACAAAATAAGCACCCTTTTCTTTGTTCTTCTTCTTAAAGGTTGCAACTTTAGGCTTAACAACACTCTTGACTTTCTTTTTCTTGTGAGCTACATGGGAGTTTTTCTTCTACACCAAGTTGGCGCTAGAGATCAGTCATGCTGGACTCCTACCTCCTATGCTTTAGAGAAGTGGCAAAACCAAACCAAGTGGCAAAACAAAACAAAACCAAACCACTTTCTTCTAAAGAAACCATCTGTCTGCATAGGCTTTGTCACGTGGAGGAAGAGAAGAGGTGGCGGCACAAGGTACGTGCAGTTGGTCCGTCAGGGAGCAGGGAGTGCAGGGACTGGCAATGGGAAAAACGCCATTGCAGCCGCGGTGCTCGGCAGCGGATGAGGTGATTCAACTGACCGCTGACGGGCCTGGTCGGACATGTGCTAGGGCCATCCTAACTGGACTCTGTTATCTTCCCATCCAAGGAGAAAAAAAAAAAAAAAAAAAAAGAGTCCATCTTGTTTCCCTTAACTATATGTCTATATCACAAAGCACTCGAGCTCCCCCGCTTCACGTTTCAGCTTTCGAGTGTACTCTGACGATGGCGCTAAATTCCCCTGCTTTGTGCCAGCACGTTCATCATCCATCCAGACATTTCAATTTTCAACTGCATTCGATTCGAGCATCGTTTGGAAGTAGAGTAATCCTAATCCCTAGCAAGCACGGTCATGAGCAGCCTCTGCTCTCTTTCATATCATCCTGTCTGCTCTGTTTTGTCCGCTTGAATATGGCATCAACAACTTTAGTTTTACAACAAACTAGAAGATGAAGCAAGCAGGTATGTACGTATTGGTGATCAGTGCCTTGGGTGCTGCAAATTGCAATGATACTGCCGCTGTGCCGCACTGGTTCTAATGTGGCATATAATGTGCACTTTTTTATGTGTATATATATGATGACAGTTGACAGGGACGTACGGGAGCTGCAACATTGCTTGCAGGGGAAAAAAAAACAATGGTGGCAAATTTAGTAATTTGCTAGGAAAAGGGAAACAAATGATTACAGAGTCAAGGATACAACCTTGTTGTTCCAAAACGAAATAATAGTACATTAGTACTACGTATACCCTTTTTTTTTTGAGCCAAAGTACTACGTATACTTGGCATCAACGACAATGAACAGCCCAGCTCTGCTTCGTCATCGTCAATTTGTCAATTTTTTCTTTTTCTCTCTCTGAGACTAGAGGCCTAGTTCTTTTGACAGCTCGACTGTCTGACTGAACCATATGCTGGACAAATTTAGTCGGAAATAAATATTCTGCTTAAATTGTAAGTACAGCAAGGTCATACTGCAAGAGGAAAATAAAGATTGGTAATATGCACCTTAACGAAAGTGACTCATACAATTCGCCATAATAAAGAATCAATAATTGTAATGCAATTACTCGACTGAAGTTAATAAACATTCCAATGATATCTGGCAATTATTTTGTGAAAACGCGCCTAGGCGTGGTCTCAAAAAAAAATCTGGCAATTATTTTGCACACATCAACGTAACATAATAAAGAAAGAGAAAGGGCTCAGAGATGGCACAGAGGCGGCACAACCGCCACGTCCAGTGTCCTCGGCTCCATCAGTCGACAACTCTGGACGACCTTAGAAGCGCTCACCACCTCTTCAGAACGGGGTCGTTCGGGTTCACGGCAAGCTGGTCCTGCACGTCCTTCACGAAGTCCTCGTTGTAGTCATCGTTGTCCATCGCGAATTCCTTGAGCCTTGGGAGCGATGCTAGCCCAGAAAACATCCGGCCACTCACATCACTGGGAAAAGCAACAAAACGCAGCAGCTCAAGCTTTGACGTTGATTCTCGTGCAAAATCCACCAACCTGAGGCCACGTATGCAAAACAACTGCAGAACCATCAGACTCGGGAATGCTTCCCGATGGAAAGCGAGGCTGAGATCTCCACCCTCGAATGAGTCCTTCAAAAGACGTAGGATGGACAGGTTTCGCAGCTTGCCAAGGACTTGTATGGTGGCATCCAACTCTGATAGCTTGGTCTTTTCAAGCTTCAACTTCACAAGATTGCGAAGCCCCTCTATCCATCCCGGCAATTTGACCACACTGACGGCCAGCTTGAGGCTCTGGTGGCTTGTTGGGGGCGAGGACACGCCATCCAAGCAGCCATGAAAACCTGGCTCTCCCGCTGAATGCACTATCAGTGATTCCAGGATGCTGATATCATCAAGGGTGGAGCAAAACTCTTGACAATATTTCTTGTTGATGCCGCTCACTGCTAACCTGCGCAACTGGGTGAGCTTTTTTATCTCCTTCTGGATGCCCTTCCCCACAGCGACGTTAACAGCACTCAGTGTGTGCAGCCCTCTTAGCTTTCTTAATCCTCTCGGAAATATAACACCATATCCACTTAGCTTCCTGAGTATAGGGGATAAACCCGCACCAAAATGTGGTGCACACGTCAAATATAAGGTGCGCAACAGAAGGCACAAACAAACACTGAGAAAACAGTGAAAAGGCATATCTTGTTCTGCAATAGCTTTGGCATGTGCACAGCTTCATAAAACTTGCTTACATGTTCCTCATATTACTTAAAAGTTTTGTTCCCCGCGCATAGCTATAATGTAACAAAATCTCCTCCCAAGCGCGTGCTTTCGCGTGATGTAAAAAACCTTTTTGCTTAAATACAAAGATGCGCAAACCTTTTACGTATTCGAAAAAAAAAAAACTTTCTGAGATTGATGATGGTACTTGTCAACTTGATTATGTATGTATTTTTAATATCGAGAGTCTGTTTCAGATTACCCAATGAATCTGGAAGGTAAGTAATTCCCTTGCATCCTCTCACAGAAAGGTATTTCAGGTGAACAAGCTTCCCAATTACCGTAAGATGATGGGAAAATAGACGTTCCATGTTTGGTGCGGGAAAGAGAGCACGGCTAGGGTCGGGGGCCTTTTATAGGCGCGCAATGTCGGTTCCCCAAGCGGAGCTCGGGAAATATCCCGGCCCAAGATGGCGCACACGCAGCGGCAGAGGACTGGTGTTCATGTTCGCATGATGCGGTGCGGTGTGGTGCTCGTGGCAGAGCACGGACGGGACGCGTCAGGGCAGGCTGCGCGGAGCTTCTCACGCCATCGATAGCATATGGCGGAGGGGGCGACGCGACGAGTCGGGTATAGGCTAGGGTGGATGCGAGGCTTGGCTTCGACTTAGGGCTATGATGGTGGGGCCTCGTGTATGCGGCAACACGAGGAAGCGGACAGGAGCAAGCGGCAAGCGACGGCGGTGGCGATGGCGCACGGGCGCGGCCGGAGGAGGAAGAAAAAGGGGCCTTGGCGCAATCCGTGAAATGCGCTTTCGCAGGGAAAAAAAAAAGAGGGCGAAGGGAGGCGGCTGCGGCGCCGGGCTGGGCGGCGCGCAAGGGGAGAGAGGGAGTGGGCCGAGGCTCAGCCCGAGGGGAGGGGAGAGGAAACAAAGGCGGTTCGAGAGGGAACGAAAAGGGAGGGAGACTGGGCCGGAGGGAAGAAATGGAAAATGAATGGCCCGTAAGGAAGGAAAAGTTTGATAATTTACAAGGAAAGGATTTGAGTTTGAATTTCAAAATGAATTTGAAAATTGAAAGAGGCACAGCGGGAGCACAAATAAATCTTATAAAACCAAACAACACTTAAATAATCAATAAGATTTATTTGTGTAATTTAAAGTTGTGAAAAAATTTTAAATTCAAGAGAAGTTTATACCTAATTAGCTCTAATTAATTCAAATTTTAGTTGTAAAATCAAAAGTTCAAATTTTTATGATTTTTAGAAAATAGTTAAAATTTAGGGTGTTACACACAGGGAGCAAGATACATACTCCGTTTCTTACGCCAAAGGTAATAAACCGTTTTTACCAAATGTAGAGCACGTGTATTACACGTGCTTGAGTCAAATGTTTCTTTTGAAAAGAACTTGCATTTCGGACTATGGTTGAATCCTTACTGAGATATGCTGCATGCTGTCATATCGAGTTTATGGCATCTGTTTTCAAGAAGAATGGGAAACAAAACAAGGATTGTTCTAGCAATTGCATTGCCCATAGTTGCTGCGGTGATAGCCGTCACTATGTGAATGACCGAAAACAGCGATCGAGGGGGGCTGAATGGGAGCCGTAAATTTTTCTTTTCGAAATATTTAGGCCACTGTCCCAACTTCACCGCCAAGCGTGCGAATCAAACATAGAGATGTCCATGACCCAAATGATTGGGTGGATGTTCTCTTAGAACACAGCGGATAACTCAAAACATTCACTCATGATCAACCAAAACGAAAAATCAAACCGAATGACTGAAAAAGAGACACTCAACTCCTATAGAGAAGAAGCGAGGTCTCAAATCTAAAATACTAACGTCAACTAGTGACGAGTACTTAGATAAGGTCCTTGGAACGACAGAAAACCAATGCAAAAATCCGATTCCAAATCGGAGCTCACACGGACGAAAAACTGGGCGAAACTGCTAAGCTTCGACTCTAGGTTCTCAACCGATCTGACGCACAGGAAGTTGAAAGCAGCGTCCGATGGCTCTTGTCCTGGCATCGGACGCACCATGGGGCCTCCGATGGGACGCGCCTGATTAAAGGGCCAACGGAAAACGTCGGACGCATAGCTGAGACACAGATTGGACGCGCTCCTTGCTTCGGCCAGCGTCCGATGTAAAAAGGAAACGGGACTGATCACTGCTGATCTGCACGCGCGTGCACCTGCAGCCGAAAAGTAGCACAGCTGCTGCGCGAGCTGAAGAGCTGCCTGGTCTCCACGGGTGAGTTGCTCACGGAGGCAGGGCAAGCTAGCTGCTCAGATTTTTTTTTTTTTTGAAAACACAGCTAGCTGCTCAGATTGACTCAGAGAGAAGCACGCAGGAGGGAAGACCGAACTGCAAGCAAACATTGCCAACCGTGAATACTAGTCAAGAAAAGAAGTGATTTAATACTCCAAAAAGATTAGCCAATAATTGATTTAGATATTCACGGAAAGAAGCTTTTGACGAGCGGCCAGGGGATGCTCACGGCCGACGCTAGATCAAGAACTGAACCAAGAAAAGACTAGCGGCCGGCCAGGAAACTTGACTGCAGTCGCTGCTCTATGAGCACGCACGGCGACTAGGCGCTCGGCGCTGGTAGCGATGAATCGAAGGGCCCTGACATCGACGCTAAGAACACAGAAAAGGGGACAGCAAAAAACGAACGAAATCCGACTCAAGACTCCATGAATCGACCCCAAAAATTGCACGGATTAAATTCAACTAAGGACGAACCAATCCCCAAAAGGTCATCGTCTGAGATTAACTCAGACTCCCGGGAATCAGAGAAATCACCCAAAAACGAGAAAGGAAAAAACTCATGGACAGAGACACGGGATGAACAAAATCACTGCAACATGAATCGAAAACCCAGAGAGCACGAGGAGGGATTGTACCTCCTCTTCCCACACGAACTGAGTTTTTACACAAATCATAAGAATTTGTGGACCTCTCACTCACTAGCATCTAAAGGAGAAAACCCTAACAATAAGAAAATAAAATGCAGGAACAAGAGGTGACATGGGAGGGGGCTGACATCTCTTATTTATAGGGCCTGTTACACATTTCCCTAATGCCTCTAGCTGTAATTGAGTTAGACCACTTAACCCAAGGGCGTATGGTCCAACCATGAATATGTTGATCCAACGGCCGCCGCGTATTCTCACCGGTAGCTTCGCCTCGACGTGAACTCCCCGATGCCGCTATGTGCCGCTCTTCCGCCTTGGAACCTCCGCCCGGGTTTTTGAGGCCCAAACCCGCGAAACCCGCCGCCGGGTTTTGAGGCCCAAACCACCAAACCCGGCCCGGGGGTAGCATACGCCATACGCGTCCCCGCACCTCGACACGTATCACCGCCCGTCCTCAACAGCCTGGGCACCAAGTCTTCGAGCCTCCCGCCGACTTGCACGTCTACGGTCTTGACCCGTCCCACACGGTCACTCGTGTGTTCTTGCACTTGCCGATGTCCCAAGTGTCGACCACCGTGGCTAGCCACCCGACACTCTGGTCCCTCTGTCCAAGCCTCACGTCCCCCGTTCACCGCCTCCCACCGTCGGCACGGCACGTCCTCCTTGGCCTTCACCTCGCCGTCGACCACCACCTCTGAGCCCCACACCTGCACACCACAAGCCAAGAGACACGTTGCACGACACACCTCGTGTGCCCGGTTAGGATAAAGAGAATAGAATGAAAATACCGGATAAGTTGACAATCACTCATCACAAAGCGGAACAACATGGGTATTTATCAACCATGTGTTCACACTATGACATACAGTTATAATTTAGAAGGTTAACGTGTGCGAAGGAATGGATTCTCAGTGCCTCACCTTTGAAGCCGGACATGGAGTGATGGCAATACATAAATAACGAATACGGTGAACATGAAAAAAAGAAAATTATCACTAGAAATTAGGCTCTATGTATCATGGCAAAAGTAGTTGGCGTAATACACGTGCTTTACATTTGGCATACTTTTGGTTCTTGGTAACTTTATGCATAATAATTTTGAGTTCACTTAGGTTAATTAATCAACGTTGGGGAGGGGGGGACTCTAGAAATTTCTGAAAGCCATTTAGGCTTATGTGTAAGTATTATAGGATAAAATAAAGTATGTCCAATGCATATTCTTCTACGTTGGAAAGTCTAACCCTAGATCTACATTGAAGAGAGAGAGTTCTTTACATTGGGACCTCTCTCTAATCAATGAGATGAATAATGAATTAGGGTTTCAGGGGGAAGCCCTGCCCTTGCTTATATAGGCCGGTGGGATGAATCTCAGCCCTTGGATCAAACCGACTTGATTGGACGGTGTAGATCTACTCCATAGGTCGATTGTAGGAAGGTTCCAGAAGCAGGACACGGGCTCCACAGGGGGGTGCCGCACGGTCCCACACATGGTGCCGCCCGGCCCACATCTCGACGTGTGGGTCCCGCCTTCGCGAGCCGTCTTCGTTTGTCCTTTAGACCCTTGGAATTTATACTAATCGCCGATTTGGTCCTTTTCTTTCGTTTCTCTATTTCTTCTCTTTTCTCTCGATATTACGCTATTTTCCACGCTTCACCAAAACCGAGTGTACGCAAAACTTGTGGAAATCATTAGTCTAAACCCTATCTTCTATTGTTCTTGTTCTCATATGATCTATCATTTCATGCTAAAAAGTTGACGTTAACTACCGTCAACACACGGCCAGGTCCGGCCAAGACACTTCGGCTTTGGCTCCGCCTCGCGACCGCCTTTCGCATTTGGGCTCATGGGCGCTGTGGATCGTTTCCCGGTGGTGCAACGCCCCGGGTTCGGCGGATTTGGCCTTGTTTGACCTCCCTTGGACAAAGCGTGGGTTCTGCGGTCAGCTTTTTCGTCTTTGTTTGGCGATTTTCACACTGTTTCCACTTTTAAACCTGCAAAACATATTTTCTTCAATACAAGTGGAACTAGGTTAGTAGTAAAGGTATATGTGACATAAGTTTGCCGGTTTCTCATGGAATAGACATAAGTTGGTCAGTATAAAGTGGTCGATAACGACCGCCAACACCTAGCTCTAGGGAGACTCTATTCGAGAGACTAGTTACGCGGCCGTTCCTCGTGGAAATATAATACCCCTGAATACTTCGGGTGAAATACTAAAAACGGTATTTCCGTGCGCCTTGACTTGTTCTCAAACGTTGCGGAATACCAACCGGCGTTCGCCCGCGGTGTTCTTTGCCGAATATAACAACTCCTCGGTGATATCGCTGTGGAACGTCAACAAGCATTTCCGGCGCCGTTGCGGAACGGTTGTTGTAATTTTCTAACCTAGATCACCCGTGTGTTTGTATCCCTAAAAAACATATTTTCCTTTTTGTTTCCTACCTTCTATTCATGATTCAAACAAAAATCCTATATATTTTAAAATGCATGTTCAAACTCTTGCACATGCACCAAAAATTTTCATAAATCAAAAATATCCCCTTTTCTAATATTAATTTTTTTTAAAAAGAGCTTTGACAATAATTCTTTTCAACATTTTTGAAAATTCAAAAAAAAATCAATTTTCTAAATAATAAACCCTTTTTATCTTCCTCTTTATTTTAGAAAAAATTTATATATCTCGTAATAAACCCCTTTCCAAAAAAATCAAAAGAATAAATCCTTTTATCATCATATCTTCTTTTACAAAATACTTAATAATAATAATAATAATATTTTTTTTATTCCTTTTGCAATAAAATCCTTTCTCTTTAAAAAATATATCTTTCTCCCCTTAGGAAGAGCTCTAATAGCCATCACCTAAGGAGCCGATCCACGCTTCGGCTATAAACTCTATCCTAGCTTTGGCGGTCAAAGCTTATGACCATAAAATAAGCACTCCCGGGAGATACCCCGTTATCTTAAAAAAATAAATAAATAAAAATAAAATAAATTTATATATCTCTTAAAAAAATACTTATCTTATTAATAAAAGCAAGAATATGTTATCAAGATAGTATGCACCTTCGGGTATTCTTGTCGCTAACCATTTCGTGGAGACTAAGAAGAACAAAGAGGCATGCAATGCTCGAAAAACATGGAGGCTACATCAACTAGAAACTCGATGCTCTTAGGCGAAGGAACGCACTCAAAAGGAGACCCTTACCTTGCACACTTGACTTCTTCACAAAAAGTCCAAGTGTGGGAGAGAAGATGGTGAGAATACCAAGTTCCACGCACACTAAGGGGGTCACTCAAAAAAAAGAGAAAAGAGAAAGAAAAAAAAAGATGAATAAAAAAAGATGATGTTAGCCTTCCCTTGCTAAAAAAAATATAGAAAAAATAATAATAAGAAGAGAAGAGAGGAGCAGGTTGGCCCCACATGATCAAGATGAACACCAATGTGCCACTTGGTTCCACCTAGCATTGCTTCCATATAAGCAAGAAGGGTTCTTCCTCTCCCAAAAGCCTTTGTTGCAAGCACCAAGGCTTGTGCGCATTCTTTGTGTGTGACTAAGCCTTGTTGCCCACCTGAGTGAGTTTGGTATGCCTCCTTCTGCTCCGGCCTGAGGAAGTCATAACCAAACCACGATCATCACGCCACCGATGCAGCAATTCTGAACTCCATCCACATGCTGCCGGTCAAGTACACTCAGGTACACAAAGGTAAAAAGAAAAAAAGAGAAAGGAATATATATGATTAAAAAAAAAGAAGATGGAGGAGCCTCCTCCTTTTTACACCCTTGCTACCACTAAGGCCCAAGGTCCATATACACTACTTGTGTATGACCTAAGCCTTGTGGCCCACCTGAGATGGATCATCAAGCTACCACCGCAAAAGTTTCAACGCTCTTGCCCTCATACGCGGTTGGTACATACACACTCAGGTACGCGAAGGTAATATTTCACCAACTCTTTTACTCATACTTATCTCCATAAAAAATCATGCTTCCATTGTTTATGAAATATGGTCCGGGTTTGATGTGTTTACATGGACCCATGTGATACATCCATAGGTCTTTTACATCAAGCATGGTGCTTGGGTTAAAATAACCTTCTTTAATCAAAATTTGACATGGTGTTGAAATTTGAATAATGAACCTGTGGTCGACGCCATAAACAATTGAGTTATTTGATGGGGATAAAACAAGGCTAGACTTGCATTGCATATTTATCTTAGCCTTGAGTATGAAAAGTTTGGTGAAGTTTGAATGTCCTCCCTTGGTAATAATAAAACTTCAAATGAAAATCATTGAAAACCTAGCTTGCTCAATTGCTCCTTCCTCGCATATGTTTTTGTAATGAGGAAATCACGAGGGATGGTAAGTCCACTCGTGAATCTACCATATTCTAACCATGCAGAAAAAGCCAAAAAGCACAGGGTACAATTCAGATCCATCGGCTTTGAGCTAGCTTGGGGAGGACCATAACAAGGTAATGTGAATCCTTTCACTCTCATCACTCCCATTCCCTTGATCACCGTTTCAAGTTTCCTCCATTGGATGAATCTTGTTATCATTTCATGCTTCCCTTCTCTATATTAGTATGCTTGGGTTTGAGGTTGGTCATACATCACCTAAATTGAGCACGGTGCTTAGTTTAGATGAAATGATCATGCCTCCATAGGCTTTTTTGAATTAAGCATGCCGCTTTAGGTCAAAAATCTACCTTAATCAAATTAGACATGAGTCAAGTTTGATTACTTGAACCAAAGCCGCCGGTATAGAGTTGAGCTCGATCATATGGACTAACCCCTACAGAATTAATCAAACTTCATAAGGGTAAGTCCTTGAGATGACAATGGAGATCGAAACTTGTTTGGTGAACCAAAAAAATGATGAAATAAAATAAATAAAAATAATAAACCTTTCAAACCCCAACAATGTTTGTCCCGCTATTCCAATATCATCACAAGACAAGCTTGGGGGACAGTCTCTAGCACGCTCAAAAGAAGCCACTAATCACGAATCGGGCAATAAGCGTGCACAAGCTAGCAAAGAATCCCAAATAAAAAGGTAAGTCGGCTAGCTTTGGGGAGGACTCCCGCAAAAAGGTAACTTGTATCTCACATTCCATTCAGCTTATTTTCTTATCTTATAAGAATGATGAGATATGATAATATATATATATATATATATATATATATATATATATATATATATTATTCCACTCTATAAATATGTGTTGTAGAAATGTTTAGTTCTACTCCCCTCGTTGAAATGATGAATAGTTGCTCTGCCTTATGTTTCATCTCATTGCCTAGTTTATAACTTAAATTTCTTTAAGATTTGAGTTTAGTGGTTAGTTTTATCTCACCTTGAAAAGCCCTCGAATCATGTGGGTTGCATAAGCTTATCTCGATCTAGGTAGTTGCAAGTTATGATATAGTGATATGGACTTTGCTATGACATTATTCTGAGAATGACCCGACATCCGTAGTTTTATTTTCAAAAATCAAAATTCAAAAGTTCCTCAATGATATGAAATTCCTACCAAAGCCGTATGACATGATATGTTTACTCTTGCAAAACCTTAGTCATATGTCGCTTGTTTTCATCGTGAGCCTATGTCAAATTGTTTGTGACTTATGTCGAGATTCTTTTCATATGCCCAAGATCATAATTCACGTACACCCGTAAATAAATTGTCGACTCTTACACCGAGAGTCGGCACAACATGCACCCTTCCATCCACCAAAAATATACTCCATTCATTTGTATCATGACCTCTCACCAAAATTGTGGTTACCAAAGGAGAAGTATGGGCTATGCTAAAAAAAGAGAGATGGACAAATGTCCCAATAAAAAAGATGAGGAAGTCAAGATCGTCAAAAAAAAAAAAAAAAGAAGAGAAGAAAAGAAAAGAAAGAAAAAAAAGAATAAGGTAGCCCATACCTCCTTCAAAAATTCCACCAAAAAAAGAGAGAGTCATGATACCCGGAGTACACAAATACAAAAATATTCCACACACTTGCACATCTTGATCTACGCCTATGACGAAGTCTCTCCATGCGGTTCGGTCTTTGACTAGGCAACATGACATGACACAAGTATGCCATCTTTTACCTACCCAAAACTCCACAAAAGCCTTATATAGTTGGTAGGCAAAAGAAAGGCAAATCTAAGCCTTTGGTGAGGAATCAACCAAATTGAGCGATCGAAAGTGATCATTTGAGGAACTCATTTTCTTTTGCAAAATATTTCAAAACCTCTGGATTGATAGTTGTTCAAAAGAATGAAAGATAAGCATGTCCATAGATCTCGTTTCTATCTTGCAACCACCCAAGACTCGAGAGACAGCTCAAAAGCCCCACAAACGACGAAAAGGTAATAAAGGGTGGATAAACATGCCATTTTATTCAAATTCTAGCAGAAAAAAATTTTTGTTATAAACATGGCACTTGTGAAACGTGAATCGGCATAGAAGCAACTCCTAATCAACAACAAAAGTCCTTAGCTTTTTCTCGAGGATGAGCAAAGGGTAAGCTTGGGGGAGTTTGTTGATGGTCCCAAACGACACGCTTTTACCGTCAACATTCTCGCCAAAAAGGGGTTGAACTATGCATTATTACCCACATATACATTTACTATTGACATAATTCCACTTGTATTGGAGAAATAAGTGTTTTGCAGATTTTATACACAAACAAGTGGAAAAAAATACCAAAAAGGCGCCATTCGGGAAAGCGCTTTCCGGATATCATTCACCTAATGAAGAAAAGGCCCACAAACGATGCAAAACCGACCAACACCGACGTAGCACCACTTTTTTCAGCCCGGTACCGACCAACCTCGCCAAAGTCGGGGCCCAACGGGCTAGGCCCAGCCACGCGCTGGCCGCTCGGCGCGCACACGCCCGACCAGGCGCCGCCCTGGCCGGCCGGCGTGTCGGTACATTAAATGCCCAGAGGGCGGGCGCACCGTCGGGTTGCAGATTTAGCGAATGTGGACGCCAGAGGAGGTCTCCGTTTGGTGGCACATTAACATTTAGCTCCCTCCCTCCATGTATAAGTAGCCCTCTCCTCCTCCTCATTTCCACACACCAATTCAAAGATACAACACAAGGAGCACAATGTAGAGGAGAGGGTCTTCTTCTTCCTTTTCTTCTTCTTCCTCTTCTTCTTCTTCTTCTTCTTCTTCTTCTTCTTCTTCTTCTCCTAGGCTAGGAGAGTTGACTTCTTCTACTAGGACTCTTGGTACACCCCCCGTGTGCCACGGCCCTCGGGTAGCCGGAATGCCAGACTTGTCGGTTTCCGCTACGCTTGTACCTCTACGATCAACTTATCACTTGGAGTAAGAAGATCGTGTTCACCCTTTGGCTTATTTATCTTAAGTAATTTATCTTAGCTATTATAATCTTACGGATCGATAGTTTGTCCTTTTCGGGCGGAGCTCGCAGAGGAACCTCTCGGGCGAGGGTCCCGATCAACATCGAGTCATAGTCACTAGTGCAGACGTGGTGTCTGGGTTAGTGGTTATCTATTTATAATCTTGCGGGATCGATAGTTTGTCCTTCGGGGCGGAGCTCTGGTAGAGGAACCTCTGGCGGAGGGTCCCGATCAACATTAGAGTCATAGTCACTAGTGCGTACGTGGTGTCCGGGTTAGTGGTTATCTATCGCTTGCATCCGCACTCTCCTAAGGTTGAGGGGTAGGCGGCAGTGGTGACAGCCGTCCCGTCCCTTGTATTCCCCACGCTCGGGTGTGGTGTAGAGCTAATTGCCTAAGTCGCCTAGTTTTGTGCATTGGCCTAAGGCCCGAAGCAAGGTTATAATAGCCGAGTTAAATGAGCCTAAGATCATCTCGCCTATAGGACACCTCACTACCCATAGTTATCCATGCCTAGCTCTAGGGAGACTCGTTCGTAGACTAGTTATGCAGCCGCTCCTCGTGGAAATACGATACCCCTAATACTTCGGGTGAAATGCTACAACGGTATTTCCGTGCACTTGCGGACTTGTTCTCAGAACGTTGTAGAATACCAACCGACGCTTACGTGGCGGTGTTGTCGAATATAACAACCCAAAGGATGTCGTTGTGGAACGTCAGCAAATACTAGTTGTGAAACTCTAGCTTGTGCAATTTAATGCTATCTCTTGTCTTCGTGAGCATCACCTAGGTGACATTATGAGATACGGGCATTCATTCTAAATGGCATCAACTTGTGAAGATTCCTTCAATTGATGTCAAAATTATGAAGATCATATTTCAATGGCATTGGTGGATAATCTCTCAATTTGATGTATCAAGAAATATGTCTTCAATGGGTATCTCAAAATGACCACAAGAGCTAGCAAAGGACTTTCAATTGAGATCAAGCACAAGTTTGTGATATCTCCTTGATGATGATGAAGATGAGATGGGCACAAATGAAATTATCTTGCATAAAGAAGTACTAGTCCCATCAAAGAACTAAATCCAAGTATTGAAAACATTATCATGGTGGAGATCGTGAGGCTTAGAACAAAGGTATATCGCTCCATGAACTCTTGTATTACCTTTGTGCATCTAGGCCCTTACATGCTAGTGTGTGCATGTGTATGCAATATTTTTGAGTCACACCATAAGTCTGTTCTTATGGTGGCGATTAGAGATTTCTTTATATATTTGGGTGATACCTCTTGTGGTGCCGCCATGAGTTAGTCTCATGTTCAAACTATCATCTTAGTGAGGTATGAGCTAAATATTCTAACGTTTCAAGAATCTTGACTTAAATTGTTGCATACTTTGTTTGGTAGAAATCTTAGGAGAGAAATCTTATATGCTAAACCTTTGCCTACTCTTAGTCTCACTTGTCTACCATCATTTCTTCCTTTTGGTGGAGAGATCCTTTTGGAGATTAATGCCAAAGGGAAGAAATATTGGAAGAAAGTGAGATTGATATGTTGATTTAAAGGGGTAAAGGAGAAGCATATAAGATTTTTCAAAATTTGTGGGGTGTGCGCAAGGATAGTTTAAATTGATGCTCTTTAAGGACCATTTATACTAGTGTGTGTCATTCATGCCTTGTATGGTGGATTGTTTATTTCTTGAGTGCATGAACCCGTCATGAGCATCACGGTCATCATGTTACACCTTGCACCCCACGGATGCTAAGATATAGGAGAGTTCCCACACTTCATCTTAAATATGTGCATTTGGCATTTGAGGCCAAAAGTTGATTTCCTTCAATGCACACATTTAGGGGGAGCTCACTATATAATAGGATTCAAAATCTTAATGCTTATCAATCTCTTGTAAGCTTTAATTGTGTTGTCATCAATCACCAAAAAGGGGGAGATTGAAAGTGTATCTAGCCCTTTAGTGGGTTTTGGTGAATTGAATGGCAACACAATTAAAGGTCTAATAAGTTTGCTAAGTGTGATGAATAGGATTGAGTCTGTTGCATATACTTGTGGATTGTGTATCAACAAGTATATTCAAAGTTCAATAAGTAGGCAAACTTGATGATATGCCATATATTGTTGAAGCAAAGGCCAAATTGTGTATTGTTGTGTTGGAAGATTATGGAAACAATCTAGTTCAAGCAAAAGACAACAATGCAAATGGAATCAATGAAATGGCTTCTATGTTGTGGGATATCATAGTATCATGAGAAAGCAAACATACTTGACAAATGGCAAATGGAACATAAGTTGATGATTGTGGATTGGTCTCTATAATGGCTTGCTTTGCATGAACAAGAAGAGTTGGACAATAGACTAGTTTTGATCAAGGATGGAAGAACAAATCAAGAGTGCATAAGTGAAGAAATATCAAGCAAAGGTGAAATGACAAAGGAGACAATGCATAATGAATATGAGATGTTCTCTATATAAGTTTGCTTGTATGGATAAAGATTTGGAATATCACTTTGCATTAATTTGATCAAGCTAGAAGTATGAAGATAGAGATTGAGGTGAGTATTAGGATGTCAAGCCAAAATAAAGAGAATATAAGGAATCGTGAATTGGCTTGACAACATTGATGTTGATCCACATATGTCTCTATGTGAGTCAAACTGAAGCTTGATTGATCTCAACATTCATATCTAGAAGATATTCAAGCAAGGGTCGCAATATTGAAGAAATAATTATTCAATGGATACTTAATGTGATGTGACTTGAGTATGGCTTGATAAGGTGAAGATAGCAAGGAAAGGGCTTCGAGGTACTAAGCGAAGGTGAAGAGCAAGCGACGGCTTGGGGACCGAGGTACCATGGCTAAGGTGAAGAAGAGAGTACTTGCATTTAGTAGAGGAACTAATCAAGCTATGAGGAGTCATATTGTGTTGAGGATCAAATCATTAATGGAAGTGACATGAAGCCATGAGTTGAACTCATATTTGTGGAAATGGTTCAAGTCACATGCTCAAAGCGAAGAGACAAAGATGATTGCAACCCCTTATGAAGCAATATTGAGAAGAAATGGCATATGAAGACATTGAAGACTCAAGTGGTTAAATTGGTTATATTCTCTTTATCTTGAGTATAGGTATGCCGTACTATCAAGGGGATGCAATACGAATCATAGACAAGTCTCAAGTGCTCAAACTAACCGAACCCAAGTGCTAACATGAGAGAAAACACTTAGCACTGCACTTGCACTTGTTAATCTTGGGCATGTTCTCTGCAAGGTTGGATAGCCCTCGAAACAAGCTTTCCGGAATGTCCAAGATCACTGAAATCGGAGTTCGGAGTAGAAAGTTATGGCTTTTTCTCTGAGGTGACCTGCGTCTTTGATTCGAGCGCGGGCGCTGCCGCACCTGTACAGTCATAACGGCTAGTTTTTGAATCCTAACGGCTAGTTTGAGTGGGGTGGCTATATATACTCATCCCACCCCTCCTGGTTGTCGGCCGATGTTCTAAACCTTTCCAATCCTTCTCTAGCCTTGTTTGAGCTCTCTCCAACCCCTCTCTTTGTGAGAGTGAGTGATTAGTGACTAATTACAAGTTAGAGAGCAGATTAGAGCAACCAAACCTTTGAGCACTTGTTGGGCTGCGTCGATCTTCGTTGCGCATTTGTTACTCTTGGAGGTGAAGCCTCCTAGACGGCTAGGCGTCGCCCGGCAAGCTCCCGTGCTTGTGGTGAGCTGCAGGAAAGTTTGTATTACCCCCCATTGATCTAGTGGAAACCCCTCATCTCAAGAGTTCACTCTCTTGACTTGAGAACGAGGGCAAGGCAAGCCTTGGTGGCGAGCTAATCCTTTTGTGGATACCTCAACAACGTGGACTTAGGCAAGCCTTTGTGGCGAGCTGAACCACGGGATAAATCTTGTGTCTTGTCCCTTTATGTTTTGAATTACAGTATCTTTGTGTTCCACTCGATCTACTTGGTTGCGAGTGTTTGTGAGTGCAGGTACTTGGTGAATTTGTTACTGGACACTCCTAGAATATCTCCGCCAAGTTTGGTCTTCAGCTGAGATCTTTGAAAGGTGCGGTAGTGGCGTTGTCCTCCGGTCTTGCAGTGCGTAGAATTTAACTTCCGTTTGAGCTGAAATTTTGTAGGCCTATTCACATCACCCCCAGGCCTCCTAGACAAAAACACCGTACCACTTATTTGTTCCTCTCTAAGAAGTTAGATTAACCTTGTTTTGAGCTTTTGTTTGAGATCTATTTTTTCTATTGTTGTAACATCTCATTTTCGGCTTTTCTATCAAGCACTTCCAAGTTTTGAATCAGTTCTTTTTTTCTCTTCCTTATAATCACCATTTTTATTTTTGGCCCAACTCCTTAGGAATTGTCTCAGCCACCTAATTTTATTTTTCCATTTCTCAAGGGATGTATTTCCTCTAGTTTCTTCCTTCCAAATTTTAACCACCACCTCAGGGAAATCGTCCCAAGTTAACCAACCCAATTCAAACTTGAACGTGGGTTGTGTTGCACTCAGCGAGTCTCCAAAGGTGGAAGGAGTGGTGTGTGGTCAAAAAAAAAACAAAATCTTGTGTTAGTGCATGAACAGTACTCCTCCATCCAGTGAAGATCTTTACATCAGTGTTTTGAAGTCTCCCAAATTTGATCTTCACATGAGGGCATCTCCAACCCACAGATAACTCCTGCGCAAGTTTTGGGAATTTGTAACATAGACAGTTAAATAGACAACTCATACAGCTTATAGACAGAGACTGTCTATTTAGCTATTTAATGCTTTACATGCAGCCCATGATCAATCATGGATACCATTTTTATATATCATTGTGTTTCTATACACCTCATGAATAATTCAATCATTTAGAACTACTCTCAATATTTTTACTCTTTGACTCCGTTTTATATTGGAGGTCGTTTTTAGCTTTTCTAGGTACATACATTTTACTTTGTGTTTTACATTTAAATTCTAGATCTTCGCCAAACTTGGGTGAAAATTTAGCAATAGAGTGTGTGTGCTATTTTGTTATAGATCAAGCATAAATTAGATCTCTGTGTGCTATTTTATTGCTTGTTCTAAGTATATTTTGTCCCTTTATCTAAAAATGGCTATAGTGCAACCTTCAACCTTATCTGTTCCACCTCTGAGGGCTATCACGTGAGGCCTTGGTAGTTTCTAGTCTTTCCTCTGTCGTCTCTCCCATCTCTCCCTCTGCCATGTCTCTCTCCCTCCTCTCTCATGGCCAACAAGATGAGGCGCTGTGCGGCGGCAAGGTGCAGTGAGGCCGGCAAGGCAAGGTGTGGCGCTCGGCCAGGTCAGCAACACGAGGTGAGGGGACAACGAGGATGAAGCGGCGTGATGAGCCCACTGCGGACTTGACAACGGTAGCTGCTGGCAGGATTTCCTACGATTTGGGTGATTTGTGGACTTTGGAATCGATTTGTGCTTCAATTTGTGTTGCAGGGCGTTGATTCTTGCTTCTATTTTTGATTTTTCGGGAGGCGGTGACCGGCAATCGCTGGAGGCTGAGCATGGCGACCGGCGACCGGCGCTCGCAGGAGGAGCCATGCGGTGGTGGGAGCAGCACGGAAGGCGACATGGCGAGCAAGGCAAGATTAGGCGTGCTGAGCTTTCGCACTGGATCTAGAGGATGCACTGACGGCTCCTACAACGGGCGAGAGTCGTCGTCGCATACATGGGACCACGAGCCGCTGCAGTCGTCTCACGAGACGACGGCATCGCTCCGTTCCTCATTTAATCTGCTTGGATAAGCGCGATTTGGCCCATATAGACGACGCATTTATTTGCGTTGGGATGCCCTGAGTAGTACTCGGCTTATTTGTCGTGTACAGTCATCACTTAATAGCTTGTATGTCTCAATGGGGATTTTATGGGCGTTTTATGCACATTAAATAGGGTATTACATTAGCAGAAAACCCACTTTTACATGAAACGATGAGGAGAGAGAAGGAAAACGCTTCATCCCGCTGAAATGTTTGAGCCGCCGCCCAACGCCTTGGAAACTGAAATCCGTGATTGAGGAAAGAAATCGCTTTCATCCGCCATCATCGAGCGGTGCCGCATCGCACGACGCGGGTCCGCCATCGGAGCAGCCGCCTCCGCCGCCGCTGGGAGGCTCCCCGTGCTTCGGCCGTGCGAGCGCAGCGCAGCCGGATGGCGCTGGCGAAGCGTCCTCCGGCCAAGGAGAGGACGCGGCGAGGCCGCTGAGGGGCTCCCCGGGCTTCGGCGCAACGCAGCGTAGCGGGAGGGCGCGGCGAAGCCCGCCGGCAGCGGGGAGGCCCGGCAGCCATCGGGGGGAGAGCGCAGCGGGGAGGGCGCGCGAGGCCGCCGCCGCCACGGGATGGCGCGAGAGACTCGCCGCCGCCACCGCTGGAGGTTCCAGCCACCGGGCGAGCAGGGGGCGCAGATGAGGCTGGCCGCAGAGCGCTTCTCCAGCCGCCGGGCGCCGAGCATCGCCACCGCGACTCCGCGACGCCCTTTCCCTTGCGTCCATGGCGTGCTGTGCTCGAGCTGAGTGTTCATGGCGGGCGCGCACCTCTTCTTCGGCTCCTTCAGTCCATGGCGTGTTGAAGACGGAGGCGACGTTGCAGCCTGACTTGTGTTCTGATTTTGATACTTGGCTTTAGATCGGACCTGGCTCATGTCGCCGATGTCACCATGATCATAGCTGGCTTTCTTCCCGATCCCAACAGAATCCAGAGGAGCTGCACTGATGCATGCACCTTGGCCTCAAGCCTGTTCGACAGAATGCCCAGCTCAGTGCTGCTGATGGCGGGAAAGGGAGGGGAGAGAGGGAGAGACTGATGGGACCCACGAAAGACTAAAATAATCATGTAAAACTGTGCAATGAAACTATACGTGGAGGGAGACCTGTTTCATACAAAATTTCACGTCTTGGAAACTGGAAGGTGAACATTGAGACTGGCCTTATTGGCCAACGCATGCAAAGTTAATTGCTCTGGCTCATATACACAAGCTGCTTAATACACTCTCTTATCAGTCATTGGTATTGATGAAAACCCTCATATGTAGATCTTCAGTGGATGGAGGGAACGTTTCCGTTGAAGCCTTGAAGCTAACACGGTATCCAACCTCTCAAAAGTAGCTTCCTCCAGCATACCTACTCCACGCATCTCCTTCCTCTAGTCACCTACCGTACCCCCAGTTCGCTCCTCCCTCCACATCGATTCTCCGGCCGGACACCATGGGGTTCCCGCCCGTGGTCCGTCGTCTTCTCACCGGCGTTACCAAGGTGAGCGAGGGATCCATCCATCCGTCTTAATTTACCCTGTTGGTCGAGATCTAGACGACCCTGGCGTGATCTGATTGGCTGCTAGCTGCATCTCAGGCTTTCATGCATCGGTTAGGCCGGCGTGATTGTTCCATCGTCGCCGACGAGGCTGCAGCGGCCGCCGCCGCGCCAGATCTTGCGATGGCCGCTGCCGGAGATCAGATGGAGGACCGCGTCCCGATGGTACGTACGGTACTGTTTTGATCATTTCTAGCACGCACGAGCAAGCTCGATCCAGTCGTCGCTCGCAAAGGAAGCTCCAATTAAAGCTTTGATTTGCCGATAAATAGCAACTAGCAAGTGATACATGCGTACCCTCCTGGATCTTCATCTTTATCTACTACAGGCAGCAGATCAACAAGAGACGGCGGCCGCGAGCAGCAGCGGCCGTCAAGATCACCAGAGCAGCGGCTGGGCAGGGATCATCGTGGACACGGTGCGGCGACTCCAAGGGCAGATGCTCGGGGGTTCGGCTGCAGCCTTCTCTGCTCTCCAGCTTCACATCATGGGAATATTCTGGGTATGTTCCTCTCAATAATTATCATGTTACCGACCACTTCGTCAACTTCCCGCATCCATTTCCATCGCTACTACGACACATCACATCTATCACTGGATTAACAATAATGACGAAAGGCTGTCGGGGTTCGTTGATTATTAGTACAAGTGTCATGGTCCGTTGCTAATCACATACTAATAATGTCATTCCTCGGAAAAAACATACTAATAATGTCGTCTTCAGTATAAACGTACTACAGTAAAAAAATGTTCCATCTCGACTGTATAAATTCGTATGGATTCGCCAAATTGATCGAAGATGTATCATGCTCGAGAACTGCAACTATTCGAAGCTAGCGATAGATGCGTACCCTTTCTCTTGCTACACAAACTTTCGGCATATGTGCTTTCAGTTTCAACCAACATCTACCAGTCCACTAAGCAACATGCGATGCACAATTGGCCCCAATGATTTTATGTGGAAATTAGAACACCAACAAACAAGAGTAAAAAACACTGGGCAGATCAACTTCAAGCTACTCCCACCCTCTTCACCATATAATCTGTCCATAATTCATGCACGAGTCTTCTCTCAGAACCTTTACAGGTATTTCTCGTCTGCAGCAACATCATCAATAAGAAATAATAGCAACACTAAGGGGGTGTTTGGATCCTTCGGCTAAAAGTTTAGCCCGGGTCATATCAGATGTTTGGATACCAATTATATATGAGGACTAAATATGAGATAATTATAAAACTAATTGCATAAGTCGTGGCTAATTCGCGACCCATGATTAGCACATGTTTACTGTTGCATCACATGGACAAATCATAGGCTAATTAGGCTTAATGAATTCGCCTCGCGAATTAGCCTTCATTTATGTAATTAATTTTGTAATTAGCCTATGTTTAATACTACTCCTAATTGGTATCCAAACATCCAATGTGACAGGGGCTAAAGTTTAGTCCGGGGATCCAAACACCCCTAAAGCGAGATAATGTCTGATAGTAGCTAGAACTTTCAGAGAACTGTGTTATGACTATGTCCCTGAAGAGTTCAGCTCACACCAAGCAGTATTAGTCTCCATACGTCTATAGTGAATGGACACAGGAAACAGTATACCTAAAAATATTAAAATTATAACTTAAATAGTATTCGAACTCTAATTATATATCAACGTACATCATGAATCAAACACTACTTTTTTTATTGTTTCTTAACATATATATTCTTTTTAGCTGGTCAACAAGCCTTCAGATACCAACTAATTGTTTTTGTTGCACTTCTTTTTCTGTTAATGAACCTCAATTGCTCCTTATATTTTTTGCATCCAGCACAATGCCTACAACGTAATCAATAGTTTTATTTTTGCAATATTTCTCTCATAAAATGCACCCTAGTTAGCCCCAAGGATTAAGTCCCTGCCCTATTTTGTCTAGTGTATGTGGTACTAGGAGAACAATTGATTTCTGATTGTGACTTACTAATTATTACAATAAATAAGCAATAGTATATAGAGATACTGAGAATATGTTGGACAGCTAAATATTGATCTTCCTCAAGAGCCACTGGAACATGCAATGTTAAAAATGAAGTGGTGTATAGAGCTTGGTTATAATCTTATTTGACTTTTGTGACAGATTTTTTTTTTTTTTTTTTTGGGGGTGGGGGTTACTAGCTAGCGCACATCTCTTTACTATAATTTGTATACAAGATATTTAATGTTATTATTTCTTTTTTGTGCAATGTGTAAACAGATGCGTGACATGAGGATTGAACAATCTGAAGACAATGGGCAGCACCTTATCAAAAGGCTTTATGAATACACGAAGAAGGCCATCTCCTTCGAGGCACTGCTACTAGCCGCACTCTGCAACCATCAATCCTATTATTTTAGCAATACGGCGTTCAAGGTCTCTTTGTCCATGGTCCTCCTCGCTTTCTTCGCAGATCTCCACACTGCACTGCTTCTTCACATCTCGTGCTACTTTCCCATCAAATACCTCGTCTACATTTCCAGCGTCACCCAAATGCTGATGCCTTTTGGACTCCTGGTCTCCTACAGCCAGCTCCAACCTTACATGATCCTTATTGTGCCGTTCCCCTTCTTCTCCATCGCATTCTTCCACCGAGCCAGTTTAAGAACAATAGAAGCCACCTATGCCAGTACACTAGATCATATTTTTGACATGTCTGCTGGGGTTTACGCATTATCTACTGGATGTTCACTTACCAGCCCCTACTTTATTTCCAAGGAATCCTTGACCGCCCTCCCCTAGCCTGCTCGCTCTTTCTCACCATATTTATCGCCCGATACCTGATGCTCATCTCCACATTGAGGCCGCCAGTGATCGTTGAGCATGCAGAAACCCTGATGTTCATTCTAAAGCTGCTGCTGGAATTGACCGTGATCTTTATCGCCGTGGAGTTCCTTGGATGGAGACTTGCCTTCTTAGCAATTTCCATCTATGTCATTGATGCAGTGTTGTTCTCTAAGTACCTGCTCATTCACAGTCCTAGAACAACCAACGGAGACGAGCCAAGTGATCAAAGGAAGGATCGGCAATTACTGTCGGCTGCGATGGTGGCCGTCCTGTTCGTAGCACTGACTCAGAGCCACTCTGAGAATGCTGCAACACCAGAGGCCTCCTTGGGATATGCTGCAATGCTGCGCATTGTTCTCTATTTCGGTGCTTTCCTATGGAGTCTCAACCGAATGCTCATCACGCTGGGAGACATGGCACCACTGACAAAGGGAGGACACACAGCTAGGATTTGGACTGCTCTGGAATGGGCGAGAGCTTCTGTTGTCGTGGTTGCTGCGGTGGATATGATATACAAGTTCGTCGTCTCTTTCATCGTGGCTTCAAGTGGTTAGTAGCTTTTACTTGTGTTACTTGTGGGTCTATCTTGTTTGCTTCCATTCCAATTCTCAGCTATGAGCTGACGTGATGTAATAATGAACCAGGCTTTTTGAAAACCATAAGAGGCTAGAACAATGCAAGTTACTATTTTCTAAGACTTTTAGTGGATGTTACTAAGAGTAATTTATTTGTTTGGGCGTGATATCCTGCAGTGCTTGAAAGCAGTTTATAGTACTCGGTATTGAACCAAACGTAGTAAACATTTTAATTAACAAGGTATATGCAGCTCCATAACTTGGTTTACTTGGCAAAGATTTAAACATGTAGCATATCACTACAGGAAACTGGATCGCCGCCGCATCGCATCTTCGCCCGACCGCCCGCAGTTGGCGGTCGGCGAAGATTTCGCACCGACCGCCGCTTGGCAAAGTTTCACGGTCGGCGTCTTCTTCGCCGACCGCCGGCGGTCGGGCGAAGAGCAACGCTGGCAAAGCGCCCTTTTGCCGACCGCCGGCGGTCGGCGAAGAAAAACCGGGTCGCCGTTTTCCAACGGTACCGAACGGAAATCGGGCGCCGCGCGATTTGGCCGACCGCCACCGCGGCGGCGGTCGGCGAAAGATCAACATCTTCGCCGACCGCCCGTCCGGCGGGTCCGGGCGAAGTTTTTTTAAAAAATATAAAACCGCTGCCCGCCACGCCACGTGGCACACAAAAAAGCGAGAGGGTTGGATCTTCGCCGACGCCAAAGATCCGGCGATCGGGCGACCGCCGCACTCCTCGGGCGGTCGGCGAAGATACCTTCGCCGAGCACCCTTTCGGTGCTTTCTCGAAGTATAAATTTTTTTGAATTTGCTATCACAACTTTTTGTGTGTCTTAGCTACAGTATATTTAGTACATTGTTCAAGTTTGGGATTTTTTAAAACTTTTACTATATTTTATGGGTTTTCATGTTATATTTGAATTTCTTTTCGAAAACTAAAATTTGAACTGCAAGTGATTCAAATAATGGGTGTAAATGATTCAAAAATGATAAACATGATTGTGAGTCCATATTGAGTCCTCATCCATGGCCAGCACCGAAATTCAAATATCTTGTCGCATTGCGCCAAAACACGCCGACTCACTTGCTGGATCGATCGTTTTAAAATTCTATAAAATTCAAACGGAGTTGAAAAATCATGAAACTTGACGAGTTGTCCTTATATCACATGTGTACACTATGAAAAAAGTTTGAGTCGATTTCGCGGACGCTTTGCATCTCGGGTGGCACTTACGGAGACATCTCTAGCATGTGATAACAAAACTCTAGTTGAGATGTCTAGGTTTCAAAGATCCGGGATGCAAACTTGCATGAAACCTTTTCAAATTTTTTCCACAGCTTAAACATGCAATATAACGATGCCTCGTCAAATTTCATGAATTTCCGACTTCGTTTTTTTTTTAGAATTTTAAAATGAATCGCGCCAAGACGGTAATCTAATGTCTCGCATATAAGATATTTTGATTTTCTCACGTGTCCATAGATGAGGGCTCAAAATATACTAACAAACAAGAATATTATTTTTTTTCTATCACATAACTCCTTTTTTCTAAGTACCGCAGCTTCAAATTTTAGGTGGGAAAAAATATTCGAGTAAAAGAAGAAAACTATTTAAAAATAGTAAAACGTCGAAAATGTCCCAATTTTTGATATGTTCTTGTAAACACTCTAACTAAGGTACAGAAAAATTTTGAAGTCAAAATTCCCAAAAAAAAAAATTTGCCGAGAGCAAAACATTGCGCCGGCGAAGAGTCACGCGATCGCCAGCATAGAAGGCGGTCGTGGCGCAATTTTTTTAAAACCAAAATCGCCGCCCGACCGCCCGGTGAACTTCGGGCCATCGCCGGTCGTAGGCGGTCGGCGACGCAGTTTCCGCCCGTTCCGCGCCGTCTGCGCCGAAAAAATTCCGCCGACCGCCATCCGGGCTGTCTGGGCGTCAACCAGCCCCACCGCCCCATCCGCGGCTTACGGCCGGCAAAAAAATAAAAAGAAAACGCATCACACCTGGCACCTCCTCACTCACTCACTCACTCACTCACACACACACGTAAGTCGGTGCCTCGCGCCGCTTGCCGCCATCGTCCGCCCCTCCGCGCCGCCGCCGGAGCCGCCGGCCGCCCGTCCGCCGCTCCTCGCTGATCGCCCCCCATCCCCGCCTCCCCTCTCGACCGCCCGCCCGCCGCCCTTCGCCGCCCCGCCCGCCACTCCGCGCCTGCTGCCCGCGGCCGCGCGCCCCAGGCGCCGCTTGTGCCGGCGGCGCGTTCCCAACCCGCCCGCCCGCCCGTTGGAAGGAAGGGGGGAGGAGGAGGAAGGAAAGGAGGAGGAGGAGGAGGAGGAGGAGGAGGAAGAGAAGGAGGAGAAGGAGGGAAGAGAAGGAGGAGGAGGTCGCCGACGTCGACCGTGCTCGCCGTTGTCCGTGGTCGACCCTTCCGCGCCATCCTTCGCCATATACGGGCCGGCCCCGTCCTCACCTCGCCACCCACCCCGGCCACCGACCGCACAAAGGTATGGCATGAAGCAATTAGTAGCTAGTGGTAGTAGTTGATATGTGGATATGGATATGGATATGGATATGGATATGGATATGGATATGTTAGTGGATGCCCTAGTTGAGAATGTGGATATGGATGTGGATATGGATATGGATATGTGGATGTTGGCCATCGTGCCATGTTTTTTTTTCAGTATCGAAAAGCCTCCCATGTAGGGAGGTTCTCGCCAAAATTTCGAATTTATCTCATATTTTTTTTCTTTTCGCGAAAAAGAGCCCGTCGAAGTGGTGGAGCGTCCCCGATCTCCTTCCTCTCGTTGCGGGTGTGACCGCACCGCCGCCACCCCTCCACCCTAGGTATGAATATCTCCTGCTCCGGTCGCATGGTCGTATGTCGCGCGTAACCTAGTTAGGCGTCTCCGTCGAAAGAGATACGGTTGGAGGTATGCATTTCTTTGCATATCTCGACCGTATATGCATTCGATTGTCCACGTATTTTGGACAGCCCACGGATGCGTAGATGGGTCGGGCTTTCCATGTCCCGTTCGATTCGGCGACATCACCTCCCCCACCGTTCTCCGGATGCACACTCTCCCTTCCGGACGTGTATCGGGAGAACGGGGGAGGTGCTGCCGAATTCTCGCCTCGATGAATCGAAGCATGGAAACCGACCGATCTACGCATCCGCTGGTGGGATTAGGACCTATCCCGGCCTATTAGAGAGTAGGAACGCCATGTAGATCGAACTCATGGTTGGAATTCGTGGTTGCTAAAGGATGGGCGACCACGGATGATGTACGACGGTTGGAGAAGTAAGCGTGATTTTGACGAAGAATGGATGGACAAGACCAATGAGTTCTTGAAATGGTATGGGGCAACGCCGTGCTCGTGGTCATTTGCTAGTTTGGTGTCCCCGCAGAAATGTGACAACACGAGAAGAGTCACCGAAAGGATATGCACCGTCATCTACTAGATTTTGGATTCACCAAGAACTATACCGCCTCGGGTATACCATGGTGAAGCACAACGTATGAGAGAGGAGGAGGTGAGAGCACGCCTCGACGATTGTGATGGTGATGCCGGGGTTGTAGATATGTTAGATGATGTCCACCAAGGACTTTTCAACGAAGCACGTGACAAGGAGGCGATGGAGAAGGAGGCAAAGAATTTCTATGAAATGTTGGACTCGGGCGGCGAAACCCCTTCATGAGAACACAACGGTTTTCGCGTACCGGGATGGCATTTGTCGCTATTAGGGCTGAAGTCCGAATTGAACATCGGTCGAAAGCAAAGCTTCGATAAGATGTTGTCCATTGTTGGCACCCTCGCCTCCAAAGGGCCATAACCTACCATCGAGCATGTATGACTCCCAAAACTCTTTTTACGCACTTAAGATGCCGTATGAGCGTATACATGCTTGCGAAATGGGTGTGTCCTATTTAGGAAAGAGCACGCCGATGCAAAGCACCGCCCAAAGTGCAAAGCCTCTAGGTACGAAGAGGTCCCAACCGAGATGGTCGGATGAAGCGAGTAAAGTCGCCAAAAAATTCTACGGTACCTACCGCTTGTACCGAGGATTCAACGACAATATATGACCGAGGAATCCGCTAAAACGTATGACGTGGCACAAAAATGGCAAGCGATACACTCCGCACAAGATGATACATCCATCGATGGTGAAGCATGGCAATACTTTGATGGAAAACATCCCGAGAAAGCAATGGAGGCGCCAGAATGTACGTGTCGCCCCGGCAAATGATGGGTTCAATCCCTATGGAATGAGTACGCCCCATACACTTGTTGGCCCGTGATTCGTTATCCCCCTCACCCCCGGTGTCGCCTTTCAACGGGACACCATATTCTTGTCGCTATAATTCCCGCCACCCGGGAATAAGATGGGTGTGTTTATAGAGCCCGTGGATCGATGAATTGATCAAGGCTTGGGATGAAGGCGTATGGACATACGGCCATCGAAGCTACGAAGACATGTTCAAGATGCATGTTTGGTACCGCACTCAATTCATGACTTCTGGGCGTATGGGTTGTTCTCAGCCGGTGTGTTCATGGAAAGTTCCCCGTGCCCAAGTATGCAAGGAAAGTCCGATGTTCATCGGGTTGCGGGGGTGGTAAGTTTTCGCCGTTCGACCTACATCGCCGGGCCGCCTCTTGACCATCCATTCGCACAAGACACCTAAAAACTTTACAAAAGGGGTCGTCGTGAGTGACGGAACCTCAACCGCAGATGAAGACCGGTGCCGAGGTCCGTGCTTTCGGCTAGAGTCTCTTGTGGCCAATAAACAAGGTGGTGGTTTTGTGGGGTATGGTCACAAAGATATGTGGACTCATAAGTCGGGCTTGAGAGGCTCCCCTATCATGATGACCTTCTTGTGCCACATCACCTTGACAATATGCACCGCGAGAAGAATATCATTTGAAGCACTTTTTGCACACTCATGGACACCGAAAAGTCTAAGGACAACCCTAAGGCTAGAGTGGACTGCAAAACTTTGCGATAGACCAAATCAAGAGATGAGGCCTCCCTCAGCGGCAAGAGATGGCGAAGGCCCAATGTTGATTTCGCCTTGTCTAGCCAAAAAACGAAAGGAGGTACTTAAATGGATGAAGACCACGAGGTTTCCGGATGGGTATGCACATAATGTGAAGAGGGGAGTCAATTTAACTACTATGCGAGTCAATGGGATGAAGAGTCATGACTATCACGTATGGATTGAGCGGCTCCTTCCCACGATGGTTCGAGGCTTTGTCCCCGAGAATGTATGGCTAGTCTTTGGCAGAGTTGAGTTATTTCTTCCGCCACCGTGTGCAAAGGCGATCTCTCGCACCGCTTTGTAGACAGGTTGGAAAAGGCAGCACTGTGTTACTCAGTAAGTTGGAGAAAATCTTCCCACCCGGCTTCTTCTTGTCGATGCGGCATATGATTGTGCACCTCCCGTACGAGGTACGTATATGGGGCCCGGTCAGCATACCATTGGTGCTACCTAATCGAGAGAACTCTAAAGAGTGTACGCAGAAAATGTAGAAATAAAGCGAGAATCGAGCCGTCGGTTGTCGAGGCATACGTTGTGGAGGAGGTGTCAAACTTCACGTAAAAAAGTACTATACAGAGAACATTCCTAGCGTGCATGATCAAATCCCCGTTACAATGTTGACGAAAAAATCCGGCTTCGGCCTTTTCCAAGGTCAATACGGAAGCGCCGGTGCATCTACCATTAAGCGGTTGAGCAACAAAGAGTGGCACAAGATCATGCTATATGTCTTGACGAACTCACCCGAGGTGGATCCGCACAAACGTGAATTCATTCGTGAGACTTGGTCTTTATCAAGGGATGCAGAGCCACACGAAATTGATACTCTTCTTTCACAAGGTGCCGGGACCACGAGAACCGATTTTCATTTAGTGGTTCAAGAGAAGGGCCCAAACCGATCGCTCTATCTCGTGGCGAGCTAATTGCCGCTGCAAACGGCCGTGATTTGAGGGTTAGGTCATTTAGCGCTTATGATGTGAATGGATATCGTTTCCACACGACAAAGCTACGAACGGTGGCGACCCAACCGGTACCACAAACAAATGGCGTGCTAACGATCGATAATAATGGGAATGAGTACCATGGCGTAGTCGAAGAAATATACGAGCTTTCATTTTATGGGGCACCGCATCTTAAACCCGCGGTGATATTCAAATGTCATTGGTTCGACCCCGAATGTACTAAACGTATTAATCGCAATTGGGCTAGTCGGTTCGACCGCATTCCGGTATCCACGATCCGATATATACATTGTGGCTCAACAGGCCGTGCGGTGTTTATTACCCGCCATATGCCCGCCAAAACAAAGATTATCTTAAGGGTTTGGAGGTTGTGCGTAAGGTAGCGCCACATGGTAAACTACCCGTCCCCAAATGATGAAGATTATAACTTGATCAACCCAATCACATATGAGGGAGAGTTCTATCAAGAAGAGGGTCTCGCGGGAGTTTTGTGATAGACCTATTTGGAGGTATAGGAATGGAAGTAGACGATGAAACGCCCGAGGATGACGATGACGGCGCTTGAGGTGTTCGACTTGAAGGACATAGCTATGCTAGACAGATTGAGCACGGTCAATGAAGGCAAAAATCCAAGTTCGTATTCTCTTAGTGATTTTGACAATGTTGACAAATGATGACGAAAGGAGAAACGCCCAAATGGACGATGATCCCGATTACTTCTAATACATGTAATACTATGTTATTTTTTTTTTTACTTTGTAATTATGTCTTATTTATTTATATTTTGATTACAATGCATGTAAATCTAATTATGCCTTGTTTATGTTTTGATTACAGGTGATCGGACAAAGATGGCGGGAGGTCGTGGAGGTCGTGGAGGTCGACGACCCCGAGAGGTCGTCCGTGCCTTGACCAGATTTACAACCGCATTTAAGACAAGGCCGACGGAGGAGGCGGAGAGTTCACGCAGGCGGCCTCCGTCGGTCGAGGCCTCCGGCCCCACGCCCGCCCGAGGTGGAGGAGGAGGACGACGAGGAGGAGCCGGTGGCGCCTTCGCCCGGCGGGGTGCCCAAAGAGACCCACCGCGGCGGGGGACGACGACGCCGCCCGACGCCGGTCACCGACGGCGGGAGGACGCGTCTGGTGGCTCCAACCCCTCCGGTGGGGGTTCGGACTCGGCGGCAAAAGAAGGGCTGCGAAGGTCTACTTGCGAGGCCCCTCACGACTCCCTCGGGCTCCGCCGCTCGGACAACCGCCTGGATTCGCCCCAAGGGACAAAGTAAGTAGATTTAGATGCGCACCTCATTGTCTTCATTATGCCTACTTCATGTCTTCATTATGCCTACTTTGAGTGAAACTAATATCGTGTCTTCATTATGCGGGGAGCTGGATCGTTGTGTCGGGGCGGTGACTCACGCAAGCCCGCCCGGCATCATCGGATTGCTTGTCGCGGCAGCACTACCCCGGCGTCGTCGTCACGCACCACGGGCATACAGGGCGGCCGCTTCTTTGGGCAGCCTACTACCAAGGAGAAGACTCGGACTACACCCACAAGGCGGCGGGTGCTCACGAGTTTTGGGTAACTTCGACCTCGCGCACAAAGCCTTTTTCGAATACATCGCATTCTTGAAACCATGAATTTGATATTGTATTTGTATGCGTAACTTCTTCAAATGCGAGGAAGGACGGGGAGGAGCGAGCCGCAAGGGTGCTTGAGAACGCCGCAAAAAACGCGTCACCGATATGCTTTGGATGCAAAGCCCCGTGCCATCATAAACTACTATGCAAATCCAAGTCTTTGGGTCGAAAATATCAAAGGAGGATGCAAGGACTAAGATGTTGACCCGCGAACGCTTCTTGGAGGTACATGAACAACACTACGCGGTGCTTGTTTTGAGATAGTTAATGTGATCTTGTAATCGACATATTTTTCATGACATGTAGATGAGGCCGACTTGGTTACGCTGGCCCATGGGGATTGCTTTGGGATCAGCTCGTGGACAAGTGGTTCACGGAGGAGTGGCAAAAGGTGCACGACGATGCCCTGAAAAACGTTTGGTGATGCAAGGTCCATCACACCACCAAAGGCGCTCCGGAGCTGTCGCGGAGTACAAAGAATTATGGGTAAGCGCGTTTCTTTGTTTCTCTTCCTTTGTTTCTCACAGCTCATTAATCCTCTTCCTTTGTTTCTCACAAATGAAGACACATCCAGGCCGGACACGCACCGACCGGGTGTGCCTTCTCGCATGGCGCACAAGAAGAGGGCCGCCTCGATGTTTCCTATGACGCCAATGACCCTAGAGGCGCATGCAAAGAACTCCAGTGTGGGCCAACGGATCGTTGAGTACACGGCGGCGACTCGGCAGTAAATATGGGGAGGACTACGATCCGGCGCCCATGACATTGATACGGACATCGCCATGGCGACTTTTGGAGGCAAGAAGCACGGAGGTTGGGCGTCGCCGACGGCATCGCCGACAAGCTTCCGCATGAGACTCTCCGACGTCCGAGCACGGAGGGGCGGACACGGACCCGCCGATACGCCCGTAGCGAAGCGTGGCACAGAACAGGCCGTGTCGCTGCCTTGAGGCGGAGGCCCAGCAGCCGCCCAAAGAGCCTAGCGTAGGAAAGGACGCGCCCGTCAGAGGTGGAGGCCCAAAGAAGCGGCAATGGCGGCCAAGTTCGAGGAGCTTACTAGGTTCCTTTCCACGACCGGGTGGATTGGCTCGCCACCTGGGCTCCTAGGTCCTGGTTCCCCACCATTTGTTTCAGCCCGCTCGGGTACTCCCCGTGAGTATGATAGCAAAGAGCTTCGATTTTTCGTTTCAAATAATCATGTCTAACACCTGCAACATTGTCTTCTTTGCGCAAGGCTTCCACTCCGTGATCGGGCGGGGTCGAATCAGCCCTTTGCGGTGCTCCAGGTGTTGAGCAAGGCTTCCCCCCCCGAACCATCAAGTTCCGCCTTTCCCAACCTTTCCGCCACCGCATGAACTTGTGAGACTCCCCGCGACTTGTCTAGATCATTTGTGGACTTGTTTATCTTGTGAGACTCGATGTTGGACTTGTGGACATGTTGTTGGGCGTGTGCAACTTATTTATGTGATATATCGTTGTGTTTCATGTGCCGGAGGTGTGCAATGCGATATATATATGTTATGTGATTGAATGGATGTGAGATATATTATATATGTGTTTGTTTGTCAAGGGGAAAGCGAAAAAAAAAAAAAAAATTTTTTGGCTTCGAATCGCTTTTGCAAAAACGGTCGGCGAAGGAGGCTTCGCCGACCGTTTTTGGCGGCGGGCGGGCTGGGGAGGGAAAATGGCCCGTTCGGCCCCTTTCCCACCCTTCGCCGACCGTTTTCGGCGGCGGCGAAGTTTTTTAAAAAACTTTTGTTCTTAAGCCGACCGTTTTAAGCCCCCGGGGTCGGGCGGTTTTTAAAAAAATTTTGTTCTTCGCCCGACCGTTTTAAGCGGCGGTCGGCGAAGAAATTGTTTAAAAAAAATGGAAAACACCTTTTGCCGACCGCCCATACAGAGGACGGTCGGCGGCGGAATTATGAAAAAAAAAAGTATAAAACCTTTCGCCGACCGTCCCACCGACAAGGCGGTCGGGCGAAGAGGGAAAATGGAAAAATCTTCGCCGACCGCCCCGGACACGGCGGTCGGCGAAGAGGGCGTAACGGGCGTCCCCTTCGGGCGCCCGTTAACGGCAACTTTTCTTCGCCGACCGTCGTTTTTGGTGGTCGGCGGCCTTCGCCGACGGGCGGAATTTTGGGCGGTCGGGCGAATCGCCATCGCCGACCAAAAATTTGACGACCGCTCTTCGCCGACCGCGGGCGGTCGGGCGAAAAGGCTTCGCCGACCGACCGTTTTGGCCTTCGCCGACCGCTTTCTTGCGGTCGGCGAAGTCCCCTCGCTTTCCTGTAGTGTATGGAGTATATGCGTATATATAACTAGGGAACCCCACCGCTGCTTCTTTGCGGAATTAAGAAAATGCAATGATCATAAGAGAAATTTTCATGATATCATGTCCGCATGATAGGGATATGTGAGCTTATTACGTATAGTTGAAATAACAAAGTATTGAGTCTACACAGCTATTTTTAAGACCAAAGTGCGGCTATTTGACTTGAAATATCTGCACCGAGTATAACCCAAAAATTATTAAGATCGACAATGTATGGTGCGGTATTTTTAAAGAAGGGCTCATAATTATTTATTTGACTGAGTCCTTGGCGGTGACATAATTCCTCCTAGTTCGCTTCGTCATGCCTGATGTTAACAACCAGCAATGGTTAAATGTATTAGTAGCGAGTACAAAGATACATATTAGATATTTATTTTTATTGATTATTTAGTGCTTTGTTGATTCTAATAAATTATTAAGTACCTCTCAATGTGTCTTTTGTTGTTTTCCTTGAGGATCAACCGGAGCCTCTTGGTTAAAACCTTCGCTTTGCCTGTGGGTTGCTGCAGAATACATTAAATGTAAATATGCTATAGATTTGTAGATTAGGTTGATCCATCTCGTATTAGTAAAACAATAATTAACTATACATTTATTTTATAAGTTATAGGTACATGTAATCACCGCTATGGAATGTAAGTGATGTCGACTGAAACTTTAAGACATATTGTATGTTTCAGAATTAAGAGTATATATTTGGACTGAATATGATTTGAAATCATGTATGAATGCAGTATAATGAAGGAATACTTTGTCCAAAAAGGACGTAACATTCATCTTAACAATCTAGATATTTATCAAGACAAGGAATTATATTTTCATTCATTATTATGAGATAATAGCTACAGTATATATTTTTATTCTTCTCTCTTAACCATGGAAGAGTAGAGAACTATTTTTTATTTAGAAACTAAAGACTAAATTCGATTCCACAATATCTTCTGTTCAGTGACGACTTTAAACAAAATATGCTGGGGCAATCTTCTTTCAGGTGTCTATTTATTTTTGTAGTCACATAGACCTCAATAAGCTGAAACTGTTATGACAATGAACATGTGAACTCCACATGATCAATATCACTTTTCTCAGAAAGATAAGATGTTTCAAAAATAAAGTACACCTGAACTCAGTTGTATAATAACATGTGAACTCTGTCCAAGGTTATCTTTAATCCCACATTTCCTCCTATCTGAATTAACAAAGCTAATATCTCGAAAATACTCAATGCATCCCTAAAATAACAGTGTACTATTTTCTCAGATAAAGAAGCAGCAGAATCACACCATAGAGTAATATCTCAAATTCCAATAAACTAACCTTTTCAGGAAATTAAAATACAGAAATCAATAGGGAATAAATCAAACTAAGCAAATTAGCAGAATTACCTCTCATTGTGTATTTTGCTGTTTTCCTTGAGGATCAATTGGAGCCACTGGTTAAGATCAAGCTTTCTTTTTGTCTGTGAGCTGCTGCAAAATGGAACAAATGACATGTGCTGTGAGTTTGACTTAAAAGCCATATGGTCCCTTAACCTTGAACATGCTCTAAGAGCCATTCAGAAAATATTTATAAGAAAAATTACACAAATCATATCATTTATGATTTATGATTTATACACACATTGAAATAGCTATATGATGGTGTGATAGTGTAAATACGTAAAAAAAAATGGAGCACTGTTCTAACTATGTGGTGTGCAGAATTTTTGTATCCTAGTTATATGATGCCAATTATTTGCTGGTGAAATCATTCAATCAAACTGCACTCTGTAAGCAGAAATTGTAATTGTTGCTCTAAAGATTTAAGATCTCATAGGACATTGATTTTACCATAATGTCATTGACTACAATCACTGGCTCACTTACAAAAATTCAACAAAAGAAAAGAAAGCAATCCATGAAACCATAAAGTTCAGGCACAACCTTTGAGAAATACAAAGTGTAGATTTGTATGTCTAGAATCTACAGACTATTCCATTTTTTTTTTGCACAACCGACATTTAGAATCCATGAAACCATAAAGTTCTGGCACAACCTGATGGTGATGCCGTAGCATTACTTGGTGCAGGCCTCGGACGCCTCCGCGCCGCCCGGGAATCCCAGCAGCTCAACGACGTTGTGGCCGGCGTCGGCGCATAGTGCTTGCAGGAGCATGCATTTGAGCAGAGGGAACTGCGGTATTCAGGCACATGGCAATGCTAAGAAACCAAGAATCTCAGACACTGAATTCGAGATCGGGGAACTCATCAGGGAAAAAAAAGACAACAGGTGCTCATTCCATTTCCTAGAAGTAATCCATCATGGAACGATCCTAAAGATTCAGTTTCTGAATCATGTTTATGATGAAAACTAAATAAAGGGAGCAAATAATCTCTGATCCTTGAATTAATCAATTACCTTGTGGAGATGATAGAGGCAATTATCCACAAGGATCTGCAGGTCCGTGGCCACCTCCGTGTAGACAGACTTGGACGACGACGCATGACAAGAACACCACACGACAAGAACACCATGAACGGAGAACTAAACTTGATGGACCGATGCATGAGACATCGTCCGTCCCTCGATCCGCCGGATCCATCAGTTTCCCGATCGAGGATGGCGAGGAGCGGTAGGAGCAGCAACGCCGGTGGACGGTCGTAGAAGGCGGGCGAGTGGTAGCGCATCGGCGAAGCGACTGCCCGGTCGACGGACGGTAGCCCTCTCGCGCAGTGCTCCTCGCAGCGCGCCGCCAGCGCCGTAGCTGGCCCACATGGCTTTTGTCATGATCTAGCGGCCGCTGCGCTGCGGCCCCCCGGGGCGGGCTACCACCCAACGCACCCACCGCGACCCGGTGTTCGCCGGTTGCGCCGATGACCGCGCCATCCGCGCTTTCAGCCTTCGCTGCGCATTGTCCCCGACGGACAGACCGGTTACCTGTGGGAGGCGGAGATCTTGAAGGTGCCCGGCTCTCCACTTACGATGGGATCGGGGCGACCTCCACGCCGCCACCTTCACTTTGGGTAGTCCCGCCCCTTCAATGCGTAAAACACCACGAAATCATCGCCATCAGAAGAAAAAAAAAAAAGCTCCAACGCACAATCCCGGCTCGGGGACACTTCTAGCTCTAGAGGCGCCGCTTGCGGCAGCTCAACGGCGGTGGCGCTGGATCCGGATGGGAGGAGGAGCACCACCGCCGCCACGGCGATGAGGAGGAGGTGGTGGCGACGGTTGAGAAGGGCGCCATTACTGCGGAGCGGATGGATTTGCGAGATGACGCCACGAATCCACCGGTCGGGGGAGGGGTGGTCCGAACGGCGGTGCTCCAACGCCGGGTAGGGGAGGAGACAGAGTCGCAAGGTGGGAAGGCGAGAGGGAAGGGAAGAGGCCGCCGTTTTGTCCCATGCGCCGAGGCGGGGGAAAAGGCCGCCGGTATTTTTTTTTTTTTTTTTGTCTCTTCGTGCGTACCGGGGAAACGGCAATGCAAAAGGCCGCGCTGATCGTAGGCCAGGGTTGGAATGACGTGGGTTAGCACTTCGGTTACTACTCAAAGTAGCCAATCACAGGGCTGAGAACTCCTTAAGAAAAGCTAGTGGGGATCTCCTATATAAGAGTTATAGATAGATAGACATGCCACAATACACAACTAATTGTACTAGAGCTCCTTGATGTCCTGCTGTAATGCCATCCATTCCGATCCATTAGCCTATCCGCCTATGCTCCAACCAGCACAGTATCAATCGGACCAATTTAAAGTTTGAGAGTAAACTGAGTTTAAAAAAAAAATTATCTAGGGGGTTCAATAGACAAAATAGATTACCTAAGGGTAAATAGACTCCTTCCTTCTGTTGACACTCACCCCAAGAGAGTGTCAAATATATAAATAATCCTCTGTTGGTAGATTGATTGACACAAGCAGCAGGTTGAGAGGTTGAACAGGTCCTAATTATTGTTACTTTAGATGTGGTCAAATATACATGATTTGTAGCCTAAAGAAACAATATATTAGGCTTTCTTTGAAGAGATTGAACAAATTAAAATAAGATAAATAATTTAAAAAAAAAACGTTGGGCATAGCACGGGTCGTTTGATGTATAATGGTAGTCTTGGAAACATCATTGAGTAATTTGAATGATTTAAAATCTCTACCACTGATGTGCATCGCTTGTTCTCGAATCTTGAAAAAGTGTGTCCATGTGTATTTGTTCGAGGTCAAACTTTGTTTTACTTTGACCGGCAATATCCAAACTGAAATATTATCTTAGATAGCAAGGGTTCTGTGTTCCAAAAAGTATTGTAGTTTTCACAACAAATCTAGTCACATATTGTGTGGATCCTCCAAATTAGTGTAATTAAATTGATGAAAATTATAAATTCTATATTGGATTGATATATTTAAAAGAGGCTGCAAAATGCCCCTGGAAATTGGCATCACCGCCGCCCGTAACACCGGCCGCTTATGATGCCCCCCCCCTTCACAAGCGGCCCGTTTTGGCTGCCGGCGGTGATTTTTTTTTTTTTTTTTTTTTTTTTGGGGGGTGGGGGAGGGGCGCCATCACCACCGGCTCCAATCACGAGCCGGCGGTGAAGGGGGGTTCGGTCACCGCCCCCCGCCTTGAGCCGGCTATGAAGCCTCGGCTGTAGCAGTGCCATGTCTTCTGCCAATTTCTGTAGTACTTATAGGTAGCATGAGGTACCCTTCCCCCATTGGTGCTCAGTTGAGCTAGAGCTCCAATAATAACTGAACTTATTCCATATAACTACACAGGCAATAAAGAAAAAAAAGAGATTCAATCTGACCAAATCAGGGCAATAATGCAAACCACATAATACATACCCTTACCGTGGCTCCACATCCTCGTCTGCGGCTTTGCCTTTCCTACCCTTTGGAGTCCTTCCCGAGAATAAATAGCATCCGTATCTTGAGTCTTTACCCCACCGGCTCCTATCACCACATGTGCCTCCTACTTCAGCTCGACAGCGCCCAGACACCTCCACCCACCCACCCACCCCCAACCTTTCAGAAAACTTCCCTCAGCTGCGTTTGATAGAGCTTGCTGCAGCGTTTTCGGGCGGCGCCGCTGGCTACTAGATGTTCCTTGCAGCCGCAACGCAGCGCAGCTCTAGCAAGCTCTACCAAACAAAGCCGATAACATCTATCTGATCCCTCCCTCTAGTCCGCACTCACCCCCTTGCTCCCCTGCCAACGCTTCCATAACGGCATAGCTTAGCCAGCCATTGTGTGGCCCTCAAGCCTCCTCTCAAGTTGTCTCTCTCTCTCTCTCTCTCTCTCTCTCTCTCTCTCTCTCTCTCTCCAACTGTATGCCACAGGCCACAAAGCCAAGGGCAGCAACTCCTCATCAGCTTTTATAGGCGAGGCACGCAACACCTGGCATGTTACACCACGTGCAACACATACGTCCCTCCTATTGTCGCTCATGAAGCCAGATCCAATCCCCGTCCCGCCAAAAATTATCTTAACTTGATGACAGCCTGTCCATCCTGACAACATTTAAAAAAATCAGTAATGGGAGCTGCAACTACGGACATCCGTACTCGGTACAACAGCAGTGTCCTGATTATATTCTATGCGGACATGTTGATTAAGTGAAACACAATTTAGCTTTGGAAATGAAGAAAACTCTCTGAAATAATATTCTCGTAACAAATAAAAAAATGTTTCTAAATATTCTGACCTAATATTCAAAATTATAATCATCCCTAGCTCAGACTATCTAAAAACGTACCATTCAACAATCTTTGAAATGTGGTTGAACAATTTCTACATATTTCTGAAAACTTTTTAGCACGAGTCCTCACTAGCAATCTCATTTTGACTCTCAATTATTATGGAATTAAATTTGCTTATAATACTTCACATCAAGAAAATGCCTTGCCTATATATATACTTCCTCCTGCCACGAAAGATTATTGTTGAAGCACAGTGCCAAAGAACCAAAAAGTACCGGCAGTCACAAAATGTCCTCACTGGATTTTGTCACTTGTAGTCCCCCCGCCCTTACCAGTAGCACTTCAGTTGAAACCTGTGCTGATGAAGAAAGTCCAAGACTTTGCAGCTTGGGCCTTGTTTAGATGGCAAAATATTTGCCTCTAACTTCCAAATTTTTAGACTCTCTCTCCATCACATCACATTAAATACACGAAAAGACATATGTTCGAGAAAGTAAATATAGGGAAAAAAATAACTAATTACACAGTTTTGTTGTAAATTACGAGACGAATCTTTTTGAGCCTAGTTAGTCCATGATTGGACAATGTTTACCAAATACAAACGAAAGTGCTTCAGGAGTCTTCTGGGAGTTCTAACAATTGCTTTTGACAAATATTTTGCCATCTAAACAAGGCCTTGGTCTCGCTGATTGGCTGGAGTATAGATCGGGGCTCGCAATCTTATCATTGAGACTCTCTTCTGATTGGACGGAGCACTTTAGTTGAAAGCTGCAGCATGCATGTGAATAGGCCGGACATCCAGGCCGCGAGCGGGGAAGGCATCCGCATGACTGGTTTGCACTGTATGTAATTAATAATTAACAATTTTAATTAGGTGTCTGTCGTACTTGTCATTTACTCCTAGCACATAGTATGTGTGTTTAGTGAAATAAAGAATCTTTGCATGTGCTTGCATGGTCGTCTGCCTCGATCGGAAGCACCAACTGTATAGAATCGGACGACCATTGATTGAACCGTTTATGTCTTCAGTTTGATGCGTCATTGATCTGACCAGCAGCTATTGGACTGTCAGTGTTGGCTTGTAGTAGGTTAATTAGTGGCATCTTGTATAGAAAACACAAGTAGTGACAAATTGGCATGGCACGTGACAAGGAAATTGGACCTAATAATTGTGGGTTTGGATCAAATTTTTGGCTTTATTTCCATCCGTTTAGTTGCAGACTACTGGTCCTCCTTTAATGACATGTACATCTCCACGGCCTCACCACACCACGCCAGCACCCATAGGTTTGTGCCGAGGATTTGAAGTATGGGTGTTAAGATAAAAGTTTCAAATTGTTTAAAAAATGACAACCTAAATCCTAGTTTTTGATAGGTATATATGGGTGGACACCAATTGTCAGGCCCCGACTTTCAGGGTCCATTGTGCCCCTTGTATCAGTCCCTGGATCAGTAGCTGATACGCACAATTTTACAGAATGACAACAGAAACCATACAACATCACACTATACTGACATACAGAGAGTCTTAAAATACTGTACTCACTACAGGAACGGTGGCTTTGCCGAAAGTGCCGACGCACTAGGCAAAGACAGTTTTGCACTCGGCAAAGGATTTGCCGACCGCCAAACTCGGCGAACCCCACTCGGCAAAGATTGACTCGCAAACGAAGTCTTTGCCGAAAGTGCCAAAATCGGCAGTTAGCGAAGGGTTCGCCGAAAGTGCCATGTCGAGACGGCGAACCCGACGCCGCCTGCTAAATATGGAAAGGTTCTTTGCCGAGTGCCGAACGCCCGCACTCGCAAAGATTTGTTTTTTTGAAACTTTGCCGAAGTGCGTATCCCAAAGACTCGGCAAAAGTAATTGTTTTACTTAAAAACCAAAATACACTTTGCCGAAGTGCGGTGCATCCGCACTCGGCAAAGTTATGGTCATTTTGCCGAGTGCCGCCGCACTCGGCAAATCGCCATTCCTGCCGTAGGTTTCACTTTGCCGAAAGCCGAAGACTCGGCAAAGCCGAGATTTTTTTTTTTGCTGCTTCTATTGATTCACGACCTCCATCAACACATACATATACCATAAGCATTCATATATATATCATAGACCACATATATCACCAATTCACATATATAATCCACATATTTCACAAATCCACATATATAATCCACATATATCACAAATTCACACATATAGTCCAACATCCAAACGAAATTAAACATGTCCAACATCCAAACGAAATGTAACATGTCCAACATCGAAACTAGATCCATCACAAAGGCAACATGTCCAACATCGAAAATAAATCCATCACGACCACCTCAACTTCACGGCCCCAACCGTGGCCTCCCCGGGTGCGAAGAGTCCTCACCTTGCCCCGATACCACCCGCCTGCTTGGCGCCGATCGAACGCCCACCCGTGGTGTGGAGGGGCGTGTGGAAGCTCCGTAGTGTGGCCGCCGCTACGCCCGGAGGAGGAACGCCACCGCCACGTGTACCGTGGAGTCGGGCCGACCGGATAGGCCGGATGGGGTGGAGAAGGGTCACTGGAGGAGTCGGGTTCGAACCCGCCGACCGTGGGCTGCACAAAAGAAGAGGCGATCTCATTAGTACTGCGCAGTGAGCCGCATTGTGCAAAATAAATAAACAACAACATATACTCACCGGAGTCTCGTGCAGAGGAGGAATGAGAAACGGTGGTGGAGCGAACAAATGAGGGAGGCAACGGAGGCAGGGTCACACCCGTGGGATCCGAGGCCCCGAAGTAGCTCGCCACGCCCCGCACCGGGCGCACCGAGTATTGCCGATCGCTTCCAACTCCCCGCCGATGGGCCTCGCTTGGGCCGCCCGCCGCCTCAAATCGTCTTGGCCGGGCCGCCTTCGCCCGCCTCCAACTCGCTTATCCGGCTCGCAATATTACAACCGTAACATTGAAACAATGCATAGGTAGCGGACATGTGTAAAACCAAAGTGAACGAATCGATGAAACCGGTTACCCGAAAGTCCTACATCATCTCGCGCGGAGCTCACGCCGAGGTGCTATGGGGATGTCGGTGGAGGTCGTGTTCTTGAGCTTAAGCACGCCAGCCCGGCCAACAGAGGACGGGTTGATCGCGCCGTTGGCCATCCGTAACCGCCGTCTTTGCTTCCTCCTCCCAACCTCATCACCGTGTCTCAGGTCCGTGGCGCGGTGGTCGGATCGGTCGCCCCCATGGCGCCGCTTTGCCGCCAGGCGCATCGGGTAAGCTTGGGGTAGACGCCGGCGTTGGTGTACGCCGGGCCCTTCGCGGTCATAGACGTTGGCGGGCCGGGCCAGCTTCCGCCGGGCCAGAGTCAAGGCCCACCCCGCGCATCTCGCTGATCTGGGCGGGTTTTCATGCGGCGCCGACCGCGAGGAGAACACAGAGATGGTTAGAAGTGAAGAGATTTGAGCGCTTGAATAAAAAATCAACGTAATCGTACCCATCCGCTCATATACACCGGGAGGGGCACGCTCCCTTGGTGGTGTGGAGCGCCCGCCATCTCCAAGCGACATCTCCGACGGAGTCTCTTGGTCTCGCACGCCTCGCCCAAGAGCCACTTGTCCACAATGGCCCCCAAAGCCAGTCCTTGTACTTGCCGCACCACTCCTACACATCCGCATGACATAGCGGAGGATTAATGGAAGTCTGCTTATTTTTCATTGAAGGAATTGAAAAAATGCGTTCTACGAACCTCGATGTACCGGTCCCCGGTGAGGTCGGTCTCCTCCTCGAGCATCATCTCCCTTGCTTCGTTCTTCCTCACCACCTTGCCAAGCACGCCGGGCGTTGAAGGAGGTGATGCACAAAACACGCGCCTCGTGGTACAGGTCCTTGAGTCGGTCTCGGCGCACCACCCCCCGCACTCTAGCGCCACCGCCTCCCGCCCGCCGACGTGAAGTAGTTCTCGCATACGTAAAAACATGTATCATTTAATTATTTAAGAAACATAGTATTTAAACGACGTGGAAGTAATCCTCGCATACGCAGACTCACCCAAAAGTCCGTCTTGATCTTCCCCGGCAAGGGTGCCCTCCTCCACGCGCACGAAGTGGTCCCACGCCCGTGGAACCTCCCCGCGGCCCGACGGGTCACCAAAGCCGTGGTAGTTCTCTTTAATCACGGGCTCTGGATGCCATTGATATGGCGCGAATCCCCCTCCGCTTACAATCAACCAAGATTCTTGCGACGAGCCATTAAGACAAATTGTTAGTCTAAGTTTGATTTGCAACATGTCATATGAACAAGTAGTGAAAATATCAATGGCTACTTACTTGTCACCGTTGGGTCGAATCACCGGGCGGCGGGGGAAAGGATCGCCCTCGTGGGAGGCTCGAGGCCCCGCTACCGGTAGACCCCGCCGCACTCGAGGAGGACGCCTCGACAGTGTCTCTTCGCACCGAGTCCGAGTCTGGCGGTGTGGCCCGACGAGGGCTGGCCCCGACGACGGCCCCCCGCCGCCCGACGATGGCCCCGGCCGGGTCCGACGACGACACAAACTCAAGCCTCCTCGTGGACGGACGACGTCGCGCGCCTCGCCGTCTCCACCGCCGTGTCGCTGCTCCGGCCTCCTCCTCGTCGGCGTGGGGAGAGGGTGGGGGGTCTCACGTAGATGGATCGACCCCCGTCGACGTTGCCGCCTTCCGCTGGCATTTTGTCGAGTCCCTCGCAAAAACAAATAGTAAACCAATTAGTATTGCAAAATGAACGAAATATAATTGAAAGGTAACAATAATAACAAAATAGTATTACATGATTTAGAAATTATCTCCCCGAATGCCGAAGGTCGGCATGTAGTCATCACTATCGCTACCACTATTGTAATCATCAATGTCACCATCCTCATCATCTCGTATCGCCCTCGGCATGTGCATCGCCTCCACGGCTCCTTCGGCGCACCGGCCTCCATCGTTCAAGAATTTGCGGGTCCTTAGCATCCTCGCACCTCATCACCCTCGTCCTCATCGATGGCGTTGTCTACTTCCATGCCCATCGGGCGAAAAGAATGTCTATCTCCAAACGTCCTTCTAGCCCCTCGGGTTGATAGAACTCTTCGGTGTTTGGGTCGGGGTTGTAATCATCATCGTTCGAACAGCGCTTTTACCGTGCGGCGATACCGCCGCACAAGGTACCAACCCGCAAGGTCCTCGTGTTTTTGGCACGCCCATGGGAGGTAATAAACTTGTGTGGCGTGTATATTAGCCACAATATAGACATCCTCTCCTCCCATATACGGAATCTCGTCGAATTTTGACTTGCCCAATCGTAGGGTCCACTTTCGTGTCATCGGGATCGAACCAATGGCATTTAAATACCACTAGCTTGAGCTCTTTAGGACCCCCGTTGAGCTCATATATTTCTTCGACTATGCCGTAATAGTCCTTCTTATCCAAGCCGGGCGTCATTTAACTCCGGTGCACGTTGTTTTGCGGTTGGGCCGACTCTCCTCGTAGCTTCTCGTCGCGGCGATAGCCATTCACATCATAAACGGTGAACGAGTTGACCCTACGGGGAAGCCATTGCCCACCTGTTTTAAATCTTCGCACATTTCGGCATCCGTGCGGGGCTCGCAAGGTGAGGCCACGTAGATCGTTACATTATATGTTACTAGGACTGTTGACACATGTTAACGTATACTTTTAATTGTCAACTAAACATGGAAAAGGACTAAAATATAATTAGATAACCTTATTAGGGTTTATACTAATGATTTCCATGAGTTTTGGTAAAGTTATGATTTGAAGGGACTTAACAGAAAAACACCGTAATTGGCGTGTCATACGACGGGACGCAACGTAACGCAATCCAACTCGAAACAAGTCTAGAAGGCTCCTGGATTACACCCGACGTGAACGAAACTTAACACCGAAGAAAACATCATCTAGAAGACTCCGGAAGCCACGACGCATCACGGGCCCGGGTGGGACCCACCCCGGGCCGCGCCGGCCCAAATAACAGCCGCCGGCTCGCCACGCCGCCACGTCGCCCCCGCCTCCGAGAATGTTCTTCCACCGCCTCCGAGACGCAATCTAAACCGTGTGTTTTAAGTCGGTTTGATCCGACGACGACGGGAGGAGTACGAGTTGTATCTAGGTCAAACCCCGGTACCTCCTCCCGACTATATAAGCAAGCCCCCGTGCCCCCTCGGCTTCAATCATCTCGAGATCAACTCATCATCATATCGGTCGATCCAGCTCTAGTCGACGGCCTTAGCTCTAGTTCAAGAACTAGAAGTAGAAGATTAGACAAGATGTAAAACTAGAAGCCTTAGATTAGAGTTGAGAGTAGAGCTTCAAGTTGAGAGAATTAGAGCACGGTTGAGGCGGAGTTGAAGGAAGGCCCTGAGGCGCCGGGCGCCTCCATCTTCTTCTTCCTCTCGGAGTTGATGCCATTGAGCACGACTCGAGATCTTGTGGATTGTTCGACTTCCATTCGAGTAAGTGGTATTGTCTCTATTGTTCTTAAGGTTCGTATTTCTTTGATAAGATTACTTTGATTCTTGGTTGCTCTTGAGTTGAAGTTGTTAGATTAATGTAAGCGTGGTGCTTAGATTGACTAGCTTATTACGAATACCTTCTATAGGCCGGGGTGAAGACACTTGTTAAGGCCGATCGTGGTGGTGACAGTAGCCATTGAGTCCTTTGTTACGCCGCCCCGTTTATAGAAATCGTAGGGAGCCCCTCGTTGTTAGCGTAGATTCCCTTTATTAAGAGTTTCTTCATGACAACCCCTCTTAAGAACAATGTGCAAATGATTTACTTGAAGTGAGAACAAGACCTTACTAATAGAACTCCTTACCTCTCTTTTAATCTAGTTTTATAGCCACTCGATTTAGTTATACACCTTGACGTACCCTCTCACCTTCTCCCCTCGTGGATTCGATATTTAAAGCCCTATTCCCGGGTGAAGTGCTCACCTGTATCCGTTAAACTGGGATAATATTCCCTGTGGGTTAACAAATACCAACAAGCATTTCGGCGCCGTTGTTTGGAGAACGGTTTGAGACCACGTTGAAAAACTATAGCTAAATCTTGTACTATACTTTTATCTTTTTCTTTTATTCTATCTTCTCATCTTTTTCTATCTTCGTGGGATCAATTGATTCCATATTTACCTATCTTATACTGCACCCTTAAAGCGGAAGCTCGGCCACTAAAATCCTTAGATCTCATCCTTACATCGGCCATTAGCTACGCCTACGGTTGATCAAAATGATCATGAAGCAATACTTCTCGGGAGTGAGAAGCGGGATCATATCTTCTATGGTAGGAGTCTTTGCCGACATCATGAAAGCGTTGTGCGCATGATCATCATGCGTTTTTGGAGGAACCTTTTCTTTCCCTTTTTAAGCAAGGTTTGCTTTGATCGAACTCAAATGGGTGAAACCCATATACTAGCATTCTTTATGACCACCCAAAGGAAGAAGAATCATCCTCCAAATTTAAAAATATATAGAAGTTCGATAGCTATATCACCATCACTCCAGTCCCAAGACTTAGCTATCATCCCCAAACCATCAATGCGCCCAAAAAAACCTTTAAGGGGAGAAGAAATTCAACCCTTGGATATTTCTTTAGATGATGAGTTTCACGAACTTCCAAACTTCACAAGAGACCATATATAATCCAAACCTCTTTTGAGATAATCTCTTAGAAAGCACCTTTATTGCTACGCAAGAACATTGGGGAACCTCAAGGATGGCATATCTAATCATGCCATAGGAAGAGAGCAAAGCCATCACGAAAGCCACTCTGTCTCTCTCTTTATGTTCAAATTAGATAATTCTTTTCAAACCCATCTTTAACCACATCCTTGAGCCCAATGAACCCTCTTGTGTGCCCTTTTCTGCGTCTCCTCACGATCCTAAAATATTATGAACGATCTAAGGAAGACCAAAAAGGAGCACATTTTCTCTGAGAACATCAATGAGCATAAAGACTACTTCATAAATGGAACTTTTTCCACCTAGTCCATGCTCATTTGAAAACTCCTAAATTATCTCAATTCTTGCCGCACATGAGATCTCCATCCCCCCTCATACTCTCTTTCTTAAAAATTTAAAAAGGGTGGTTGTTGATGAATTTTCCTATGTCTTGAAATTTTGATTGGCAGTATAAGGGAAACCACTTCATCATCTTGATTCATAATTTGAAAGTTTCCCAAGGACGAGCTTTTTGTCCTAAAACAAGCACTCTAGGGGAATTACTATAAAAACTTATATATCACTATATACCCCTACATTATGAGCATATGATTATAAAAATTTTCCTTCGGGTATTCTTGTCACCGACCATGCCAGGTTTGGAGTAAAGAAGAACGAAGGATGACAATACATGGTATGTCCAACCAGTTTTTTTTCGCAACATTGAATCACATACATAGAAACATTTATTGTCATGTTGCTACACTAGCCTTGGTTGTCTTTACCTTTATGCCATGCTCAATCCGCTATAAACCACTTGATCATGCTATATCATCTCTGTTTGAGTAAATCTCTATAATGCTTTCATGTCATCTTTTGTCTACTTAGTATGCTAAGGTTTAGAATGAGTTCATACATCTCTTAAATGAAGCATGGTGCCTTGTTTAGGAGTAAGTGATCTTTCTTCTAAAGGCTTTTAAATTAAGCATGGTGCTTAGGTTAGAACGCCTTCCTAAATCAAATTAGACGTGGTGTCTAGGTTGACTTTTGAACCATAGTAAACTATAGTAGATCTTTGGTATATTTTTTTGTTGGACTAACCCCCTTGCGAAAATAATAAACTCTCAAAACAAGTTTGGGGAGGTCGAGATGAACTCACTAGAGATGGAGCAAGACATGTGAGACATGACTTATGGATAAAAGAATTCTCGATGAGCCAAGAAGAAGAAGAGTGACACAAGACAAGATCCACAATCGAAGCTCACTTTCGAAGAAGGAATTCATGGGTGATGGAAGCATCAAGGAGGGAGGCCAGTTCCATTGAAGATAATTAAGCCATCCTTTTCCTCCCGACATACACCTGTCACTCCACAAGCCACACCTACTCAAGAACAAGAGAAGGACCACCACAAGGTATAATAGCGCCATCATACTCCAATAATAAAGGTAACACCTTGAGGTAAGTAGTCATTAAGATTTCCCTTTTACTATGGCATCCTCATAAATGAAAAGTCAAAAATGCTAGAGCTATAGTTTCACATGATCCAATTTTGTTAACTCAAAGCATTTTAGCTTTTTAGTTTCTAGCATCATTTTCTTGATCGCTCATTATTTTGCTAAAAAGATTTACGTGCTAGATCTTACCACCCTTGTCATAAAAAGAACTTATACATTATCTTTATCTTGTTCAATGTGCCCACAAGGTTAGAGTAGAAGTAAATAAAATTTTGGTTCTTTGCTTGGTGTTTTCCCACCCCACAGAGCCCATGCACTTGATCTCTACCTTGTCTTTGCAAGCGGGACTCACTTTGCGCAATAAGAGGAGAAGTCTTACTTCCCCAATTCCTACAAATGGAAGTCCCGACCTACAAAAATGCACACTAAACAAGACGCCGCCACCGCCACCATCCAATCTTCCTTCAAGCGGTGAATCGGCCAAGAACATGGGCAACACCATCACCAAGTGGCTATTAAGATCGGATGATGCACTTGAAGAGTGACCCAGGGAAGATCAAAGTGAGCACGACATGATTGAGGTGTAGACCACTTGATAAGAGCAATGGGTCATCATTCATCCCCATACTCCATCAAGAAGGCCTTACACCACCACTATTGTCTACCTCACCACAAGACCCAAGAAAAACAAGACGCGGAGACGCCGCTAAAAATCACAAGACCGGTTGGAACGGAGTTGACGAACAAGGAAGACATTAAGAAAGATTAAAGAAGTTCGCCGGCCCCCACCAACCGAACACTCAAAGACTCGCCACTCCAAGAAAGGTCTCCTCCTCGAAGAAGCAACATGGAAAAAGAAAGAAGCATCACCTACCAAGAGGACGTCAAGAGTACACCTTCGGAAGACCTACCACTACCAGCGTCATCAACCCAACAAACACCATCTCCATCGGCCACCTCATCTACGCCACTGCCGAGATCATTGAAGGCACCATTTCGCACCACGACATTCCGGCGAGATGCCATCGATGACGCACGCCATGGGAGTAAGTACTCAAAATTCTCACCGAGAGGTAACTTCGGTATTTATCTGCATATTTATTTTCTACACGGCATATTTAAATTAACATATTTCCTTTAGCATATTTACTTTCCTACACTTGCATAAAAATCATAAAAATATGTTTACTGCTTTACGCATCGGTTTCTTTAAGCCCCATGCAAGTACTCCTTGTTGTGGCGGCATAAAAATAAAAATCCAAAAATATTGCATTCATATATTTCTCAAGATCATCATTCTTTTTGCATAGAAAAATTTCTAAAAATATGTGGGCACAAGAAGGTCCACGCTTTTACGAGAAAAATCCAAAAAAATACGTGAGCACATGAAGGCTCACAATATGTTCCTAGAATTTGTTCCTTCGGGGTATGTGCGAAATTAATATTTACAGGGGAGAACATGTAAGGAGAACCTCCGCAGCGACCAAGTTCCAAGGACGAACGAAAGGACTACTTCAAGATCCGGTTTGGGGAGAGCACCCCGTTATCACGATAAGTATTGCTACTTTACCTTTTTAATATTAGCTAGTTATTATATACGAGTTAATGAGTCTTAGCGTGTGAGTTATAAAAGTTAGTTCGATTAATTTGTTTAGTTCGGTTTAGTCAAAATTAGTTTACTAATAAATATTAGGATTCGAATTATATAATAAAGTGCTCTTATGGAAGTCATCCACAAGTTGAGTCAATTATTCTCCATATATTTCGGATATGTTTTTGTCTCCACCATGCTTTGTATGCAAGATAACAGAAAATAAGTGTGGGGAGATCCTCGACGACTCAACAGAATTCTTCGCGACCAAAATCAAGAAATTCGAACCAAGACGGAACCATCGACTCGCACGACGAACCGCGCCCGACACGGTCCGGTGGGAGGCCGACCGCCCATATATCGGCCCCGACCGGCCCACAGTCCCACGAAGGCCCCGTTTCGTCCACCGCTCGGTTTGCTTCCTAAAACCTTTCAATTTTCACAAATTACTTTTCGTTCGAATTAAAATAAGTCTTTTTCTCGTTATGGTATGTTTTCCCTATATGAAAAAGATGTCTTGTTAACCCATGAACAAAGTTTTGCATGATTAAATTCCTACATATACACATCACTTATTGGGATGCTTTAATTGCTTAAAACATGAGAAATAATAAAGTTAGAATAATGAGATCCTCTTTCTTTTTATCTTGTCTTTGGAGAGTTATTTATTTCAAAATATTAAAATCATTAGTTATGCTTCTCCTTTGTGATCAATGATACATCCTAATAGAGCCGTAGCATCATTAAAGATATATCTAATTAATTGTTGCTTTCTTGTGTTGAGCTTTGTCAAAACCACGACCCATGTTGAAATTTGTCTAAAGTCTAAGATCAAGATCACATACACTTTTCTTTCACTAAAGTATCCATGCTCTAAAAAGTTTTAATCTCTATCTCCCATAATTTTAATTGTTGAAAAAGATACAACTATGAAAAAGCCAAATGTTCAAAATTCTAAGAGTGGAGAGAAAAGTGAGAGAGAGGAGAAAATGAGCAAGTGTTCTACGGGTTGAGAAGAACCCCCTCTCTAAGAAAAGAAAAAGGCAAAAATGAAGAGAAGAATAATGGACAAGTGTCCGAGGGTGAGTAGGGCCCACTTCTCTAATAATTGAGAGAGTAAAAATGGACAAGTGTCCGAGGGTGAGTAGAACCCACCTCTCCACTAAATAGCTGGTTACCTCACTTGGAAAATAAATAAATAAATATAAATGTTCCAAAAAAGGAGATAGATGATTTTCAACTAGAGAGAGCAAAGGTAATAATAATCTTGATTCACATGCACATCTTGATCTATGACTTATGACATCTATCTCCATGGATCCACAGATTGACTCAAAGAATAAATACAAGGTAAGTGTGCTACATGTTCTTGAGCTCCACATGTGATATAATAAATGAACTGTGAGGATATAATATATTTTGAGAGACTTGAGAGTATCACAAAGGAGTAAGTAGAGCTATGTTTTCTTTTCAAAACTTATGCAAAATCTCTCCAAGTGACTTGGTTTAAGAATTTAAGGTGATCTGTTTCTAACCATTTCATGCTCGATATCCCAAAGTGCGGTATGACCATGGAGTATAATTATGATCCATTCTTTGTCTCTACGGTTTACATTAAAAGTTAGACCATCCTTTTATCGAGGGGCGAGTAAAAGCTTAAGTGTGGGGAGTTTGTTGACACATGTTAACGTATACTTTTAATTGTCAACTAAACATGGAAAAGGACTAAAATATAATTAGATAACCTTATTAGGGGTTTATACTAATGATTTCCATGAGTTTTGGTAAAGTTATGATTTGAAGGGACTTAACAGAAAAACACCGGGTTGGCGTGTCATACGACGGACGCAACGTAACGCAATCCAACTCGAAACAAGTCTAGAAGGCTCCGGATTACACCCGACGTGAACGAAAACTTAACACCGAAGAAAACATCATCTAGAAGACTCCGAAGCCACGACGCATCACGCGGGGCCCGGGTGGGACCCACCCCGGGCCGCTTCGGCCCAAATAACGGGCCGCTCGGCACGGCCACGTCGCCACGTCGCCCGCCTCCGAGAATGTTCTTCCACCGCCTCAGAGACGCAATCTAAACCGTGTGTTTTAAGTCGGTTTGATCCGACGACGGCGGGAGGAGTACGAGTTGTATCTAGGTCAAACCACGGGTACCTCCTCCCGACTATATAAGCAAGCCCCCGTGCCCCCGGCTTCAATCATCTCGGATCAACTCATCATCATATCGATCGATCCAAATTCTAGTCGACGGCCTTAGCTCTAGTTCAAGAACTAGAAGTAGAAGATTAGACAAGATGTAAAACTAGAAGCCTTAGATTAGAGTTGAGAGTAGAGCTTCAAGTTGAGAGAATTAGAGCACGGTTGAGGCGGAGTTGAAGGAAGGCCCTGAGGTCGCCGGCGCCTCCATCTTCTTCTTCCTCCTCGAGTTGATGCCATTGGAGCACGACTGAGATCTTGTGGATTGTTCGACTTCCATTCGAGTAAGTGGTATTGTCTCTATTGTTCTTAAGGTTCGTATTTCTTTGATAAGATTACTTTGATTCTTGGTTGCTCTTGAGTTGAAGTTGTTAGATTAATGTAAGCGTGGTGCTTAGATTGACTAGCTTATTACGAATACCTTCTATAGGCCGGGGTGAAGACACTTGTTAAGGCTGATCGTGGTGGTGACAGCGCCATTGAGTCCTTTGTTACGCCGCCCCGTTTATAGAAATCGTAGGAGCCCCCTGCGTTGTTAGCGTAGATTCCCTTTATTAAGAGTTTCTTCATGACAACCCCTCTTAAGAACAATGTGCAAATGATTTACTTGAAGTGAGAACAAGACCTTACTAATAGAACTCCTTACCTCTCTTTTAATCTAGTTTTATAGCCACTCTGGATTTAGTTATACACCTTGACGTACCCTCTCACCTTCTCCCCCGTGGATTCGATATTTAAAGCCCTATTCCCGGTGAAGTGCTCACCGGTATCCGTTAAACTTATGGATAATATTCCCGTAGGTTAACAAATACCAACAAGGACCAAAGTGGAATATCAAAGTCGAACGAGGTTAGTTGGATGGTACCTTTGAGCGAGAACCGGGAAATAAAATCGGGCTGCCCATTTTTTAGAAGATTGTCTTCTTGTTGCAAGGTAGGAGCCTCATTCCCTCTCCGGTGTTGACCAATAAATTCCCCGAAAAAACAAGGCCGAGGGTTTAGGGTCGATAGGTGGAGGATAGTGACGGCGTATGGAACAAGCTCATTGACAACTTACTGGCGATAAGGAGCGCTTTTGTCAAGGTTCAACAACACATAGAGCATGATAGTGCGCCACTCATCAAAGGACAAGTGCTTGTGGGTAGTCAGCGCTTCCTCTCGTCGGCGTTAAACGAGGGGTAGGATTGTGGACGCCGGGAAGTTTCTCAAGATAGTACGCCCTGTGTGAAGGTCGACACCTCCTCCTCCGCAATGTATGCCTCGCCACGGAAGGCTCAATTCGGCTTTATTCTGCATTTTCTCCGAAGTACCTTGAGAGCCCTCTCGATTGGATAGCACCAACGGAACTACACGGCCCCCCAACCGTGCCTCCTCCTCGCCAAGCGGAGTGCAAAATCGGTGTTGCATCGACGGGAAGAAGCCGGTGGAAATATCATCTCCAACTTGCGGATCAACACACGTGTGCGGCACGCTCCGGATCGGCAATCGCATCCCGAGATAACTCCTTAACACAAAGCCGGGCGGAAGAAAAAGCTCAACTCTGCCAGGGCGCGCCACACCGGCTCCGGGGAGGTATCCCCGAGTCATCGCAGAAGGATCCGCTCAATCCATATGTGGAAGTCATGACTCTTCATCCCTAAGACTTTCATAGTTCGCAAGTTCACTCCCCTACTCGGGTTCGCCGCATACCCATCGAGAAACGATAACGCGTCTTCATCCACTTGTAGCACTTCCTTCCTATTGGCCCTTTTGATGATGTAGTCGGCGGGCCCTTTTTCCATCTCCTCCCGGGGCTAGGGGTCTCTATCACTAGCTTTGGTCTATCGCCACAAAGATCTCTATGTCAAGTCTAGCCTTAACGTTGTCCTTTGACTTCTTAAGGTCCATGGTTGTTGCGAAGAGTGCCTCGTAGATATTCTTTTTTACGTGTGCATTACATCGATGTTGTGTGGAAGAAGAAGATCCTTGTAGTAGGGGAGATTAGTCAAGCCCGATATATAAGTCCACATGTGTGTGGTACCATATCCAACAAAACCACCTTTCTTTTCATCGATTTTGAGACCCGGCTAGCTCGGCAAGGACCTCTTCACCGGTCATAAACTTTGGGATGGGATCGGTGACTTCAACACCTTTCGTGAAGTGCTTTTTGTCTAGTCCGAATTCATGGTTCTCGGGCGAATTGACGATGTTTGTCAAACGAAGAATACTTGCCACCCTTGAGAAGCCGTGTGAATCGCAGACAAATTGCCTTGCATGTTGGGCAAGGGAACCTCCCATGAACACACCATGCGCTGAATATGCCATAAGCCCGAGAAGTCATGCATTGAATATAGGTACCACACATGCATTGTAAAGTTTGTCTTTGTAGCTCGGTTAAATGCGTCGGTACCCCATTTTGCCAAGCATCTTGCAATTCATCCCACACCGGCCGCATGAACACACCCATATTGTTGCCCGGTGCCCGGTATTATCGGCGTCAAGAACAGTGCTTGAGCTCAAACATGACACCGGGGGAAGATTGAGAGGGATCACGAACACGGGCCAACAAGTGTACGGGGCTGCCGGTTGACCGTCTGGGGTTGAACCCATTCATTGCGAACGCCACGCTGTACATTCGAGCCTCCATAGCTTTTTCAGGCATATTTATCGAAGTGCTTCCATGCATCACCATCCGATGGGTGTACCAACTTCTCGGGACTGTATCTTTTGCCCTTCTTGTGCCATGTCATTTGTTTTCGTGGACTCCTCCGTCATGTACACGGCCGTTGGAGCCTCGATGCGAAAAGGAAGGTGTCGTAGGACCATCTCTCGGGATCTTGGACTGTTTCTTCCCGCCATCACTACATTCTACCTCCACAAACCTAGAGGCTTTGCACTTTGGGACGATCGCGTTGCTTCCTTGAGGTCTCCCCTAAATAGGGCCGCACCCCTTTGGACAAGCATGGTACGACTCATACGGCATCTTGAGTCCACGAAGAAGTCTCTCGTGACTCGTGCGTGTTCTTCGGCAGGGGACGTGACCCTCTCGAAGCGGTTGCCAATAATCCGACAACAGGGGTGTCGGCCGTCTCGACTAATGCTCAATTGTGACTTCAACGCTATAAGGCGTGAAATGGCATCCAAATTTTCGTAACCATTGTCTTCGTGAAGGGGCTGCTGTGCCGCCTCCATCATCTCGTAGAACGCCTTTGCGGTTTCCTCGAGGTTCCTCCTCTAATCCTCCATTGAACTGTGCATCGTGAAAGTGCGCCATCATGTCGCCATCCCGGCATCTTGATCATACTCCTCGAGGAGGGGCCTCACCACGTCCTCTCTATACGATCGACTTCACCGTGGAAGATCCAGCTATAGTTTGGGGCGAATCCGTTGTTGTAAATATGTCTGCCCATTTCAACCTTTCGTTGTTTTTCTTGTTCTTACATTTGCTCTGAGGGGACCGCGGCATCGAAACAGACCCTTTAGCGGTGGGCCAAATGCATGCTCCGGGAAAGCATCGGGTCCCCCTAACCCATTCAAGGCTCTTACTTGCGAAGCCGTGTACATCCACTCACGGTTATCCATCCTCTGTCATACGCCCATGTCGGCCGAGCCACATAACCAAAGAATTGCATCTACTACGGCGTTCCTACCATCTAATAGGTGAGGGATAGGTCCTAATCCCACCCGAGGATGCGTGGGCAAGGTTAGCATCCATGCATACAGTCCCGTCCGAGGCGGAATTTCGGCAACACCTCCCTTTGTTCTCGATACACGTCCCGGCGGGGAGAGTGTGTATCCGAGAACAACGGGGAGGTGTGCCGAAAAATCGGCTCTGACGGGACTCGAGCATGGATGCTAACCCATCTACGCATCCACGGGCTGTCCAAAAAACGTGGACAATCCGAAATGATATTTGATCCGCAGATATGCACGGCGCATACCAACGCGCTCGTATGCATTTCGACGGAGACGCCTAAACGGGTCGCGCTGGTAAGACAACTACAAGGACGGGACGGAGGTGATTCATACCTACGGGTCGGTGGAGACGCGGTGCGGCAAGACCCGCCCACGAGGACGGCCAGGGTCGCCGAGTCCCTCTCACGAATCCTCCTACAAAACAAGGCCAAAAATAGTTAGTGTCGACTCAAAATTTCGGCAAACACCTCCCCATGAGATGACTCAAAATAGTGTGGAGATGTCCGGGTTTTAGCCATCCGACGTCACAACTTGCTCGAAACTTTTTCAAATTTTTTCCACAGCCTCCCCATGAGATGACAAGACACCACGCCAAGTTTTGTGATTTTTAAACTTCGTTTGGATTTTATAGATTTTAAAAACACCTTTCCTCGCAGTAACTTCGTCATGTTCCGGCACATAAATGTTCGAAATTTCATGCGAGTCCCCTCGGATTGAGCCTAAACATACGCCAAACATCATGAATAACATTTTTTGAATGACCACGAGTCCATTATTTCATGTACTGCAGTTTCAAATTTGGAGTCGTCCAGAAAATGCAAGAAAATAGAAATAATTCATGAAATATAGCAAAACAACTTGAAATTGTCCCAAATTGTGAAGATGAGATGTAACTACTGTACTAATGCCACACAAAAAAATATGGGACGAAAAATCAAAAAAAAAAAAAAATTAATGGTTTGCCGAAAGCGGGATGGACACTCGGCAAAAAGACCCCGCTTTGTCGAGTGCGTATACACGGCACTCGGCAAAACCGACCCTAGTTTGCCGAGTGTCTAACGGTGGACACTCGGCAAAAGTGACGGAGAACGGGGCCGTTTTCTCTGTTAACCTTTGCCGAGTGTAATGTTTTGCCGACCGCCGTGCACTCGGCAAATTTATAGATTTCGAGTGCTATACTTCGCCGACCGCCGGACACTTTCGGCAAAGTGGTCTTTGTCGAGTGCTCGGTTTGGCACTCGGCAAAGACTCTCTTTGCCGAAGTGCCCGACTTTTGCCACTCGGCAAACTTCAGCGACTCGGCAAAGAAGCGGATTCTGTAGTGACTCTTACAGAGAATTACCAAGAGGCCTACACACACACGAGTGAACACCAAGAGAACACCAGAGGGAATACAACGGAAAAGACGTAGATAGTCCCCAGGCCACAGGCAACTTGGGGTTCGGACGTGCCCTATGCTTCCTTATTTGATGTCCTCACCGTCGATGCAGTCTTACTCAGATGCTTCATCTGAAAAAGATAGAGAAGGGATTTGAGTAAAAAGGTACTCAGCAAGCCTCAACACTGTCCAAGCTTAAATGCTTAGGGGTGTCAAGGAGAGGATATTGGCTTAATTTTTGCGGAAAGGCAATTTTATATGCAGTGTAACACCTAGGTGTGTATCCCATTTTTGAAAACAATTTTGAAAAGCTTAATTCTTTATAAATAAGTGGGGTTGTTGGCCCTGGGGAGAACACATCAATCCCGCCGGTTCCCAAGTTTTATTATGTGCTGGCAGACAACCAGCTCACGGTTCACAGCCGGCATTTCTTAAAACTAGGGCATAAGCCCTACACAAGCACGCCAAGGATAACTCGCACTGAAAACTAATCGTTCGGACCCGACCATAGCGCGTCCTTGACCGCAGACCACGGTGATCCGGATAGTTTTAACTCTGCAGAGTGTGTATACTTTACCAACACGATATGCACTGCATCCAACCAGGCCAATGGCGGAGCAGGCATAACAAGGTCCATTCCCAACCAAAGTAGCCAATATCCACCCACGGGACACATAGTAACCAGGGGCTCCTGGTCAACCCGGCTCATTTGGAGTCTCTAGCCGGACATCGGGCCGCACTTAGCTAAGCCCGTGCCACACCTGGCTCCCGCTGCCACCACCAGCCTCCAGGGTGAGTACCGAACTAAGTCAGCGGAAAGAGGGACCAGACCATTCCCATTTATGGCGTGTGGTTGTACGAGTAACGATAGGTTGGATGTCACCATGAACCGGTCCTTATGTGACCGAGGCAAGTGTCTCCTGGCAGTACCATTTCAGTACCTGCCCTCAAAGGCACCTCATCAACATGAGGCCCTACTCGCCCCCGTCAAAACATGTTTTCTTACCACCCAGCTTTCATTACACCAGCCAACCCAGTTTTATATACACGCACACCACCAAGAACTCATGCCACACACCATTTTTAACAAAAAAGGTGATTCAGGAGATTCAAGATTAATCTGGAAAAAAAAAAGCATCTCCGAGGAGATGTAGATGCAGCAATTATCCAAAGCGTACTAAGATCAAGGAGTCATCCAACATTGCTATAGCAATGATGGGACAAAACCTATGTTTAACAAGGAAATAGGTATCAATATCAAGGCACGGCTCTTCAAACAGGTTATAGCTAATTCAACCGTTTTGAAATTAGAATAAAATAGCACATAGGCCTATAACTATTCAAGTTCTACGTTGGCAAGTTTTAATTGCAAACATAGGATCAATATAATATGACCAAGGATGGACGTTGAGACTTGCCTCAGATGGATTGCCGTAGGCATGTTCCTTTGTCGACAAATCTTTTTTTTTTTTTTTTTTTTTTGATCTCATGCCGTTCCTCCAAATAGAGTAAAATCCACTAGAGCTCCCTCGAACTTGTCAGGAGGAGTCATCCAGTCCATGTACTTAGGAAACTAGGTAAACAGTCCCTGAACTTCTCTAATTGTGTCATCCAGGTCCAAAGCCGGGTTTGACCGGCGGTTTTTGCTACAGTGACCGCGGGTTTGCTACAGTAATAACAGCTTTGTCTTTTCTTTTTTTTTTTATTTAGGTTGAATCTTTGAAAAATCATAGTAAATTATAGAAAAATAATAAAATGAAAATTCTAACTTTTTAAACTCCACATGAGTAGATCTACAAGCGAACATATAATATGATATGCTTTAGTACAAAGTTTTTGGCTACTGAAGCTTTTTACCTTTTTATTTTTTATTTATTTGTGCGAATATTTGAAAAATCATTGTAAATCACAGAAAAATTATAAAATAAAAAATCTAATTTTGTTATAATCTACATGAATAGATTTACATTAATGCACATATAATCTGGCATGCTTTTTTAGTCTAATAAAATCATATTATATGTGTTTTCTATAATTAATTTAATTATAGAAAACACATATAATATGATTTTATTAGACTCAAACATGCCAAATTATATATGTTCACTTGTAGATCTACTCATGTGGAGTCCAAAAACGTTAAATTTTTCATTTTTATATTTTTTTTATAATTTACTAGATTTTTCAAAGATTCAACCAAATAGAAAAAAAAAAAAGACAAAGCTGCTGTGATTGTAGCAAAAACCCGTGGTCACTCAGAAGAAAAAACAAATGGTCAAACCCGGTTTTGGACCCGATGACACAATTAGACGAGTTCAAGGACTGTTTACCTAGTTTTCTAAGTACATAGACCTCGATGACCCCTCCGAACAAGTTCAGGGGACCTCTAGTGGATTTCACTCCTCCAAATAATATCTTGGTCTCCGATTGCTTCCTTGCTTCCCTGACTCCTTGCTCACGCACTCTCGCATGTCTAACCTACGTATCGTTAACATTAATAAGCGTGTAGACAATAAAGCCAAATCAAACTCGAAGGAACTCCAATCCATATTAAACTCCAACATAAGAGACGAACAGCAAGAGAGGCACTTTAGTGGAAACCAGATCAAGTTATTATCCTATTTAGCAGCTAACCTAGAAGGGTTACCTAGTCAGGGTATATGCCTAGCCTAGGTTTTGTGGGTGTGCGGGTGTTTGTGAACCTACACGTATACATGTATACATGTCATCAGAGGTATAGGGGTTAGCTGACACAAGTCCAGTCAACGTATAGGTATACTACGTGTGTAAGTGCACATGCTTGTGTGTGTAGGAGATCTGTATGCATACGTAGGTGTATACGTATATACTAAGAAGGGTATGTTTACATTATAGGACTACTACTTCTACCTTATATTAGGGCTTATGCACACTCCTAGGTGTATGCATGTTAGTGTATATACATATACATAGGAGGGTTGAAAGGAAGGGTGCACGTGTATAGGATCTCGGTGGACATACGTATGTGTGTACATACGTATCTTCGATCTGAAGGTTGTTACTATGACTAACCTAGGGTTTATGTGTACGCTATTGCGTATATGGACATGAGTTTATACATATACACCAGTGTTCAGTGGAGTGCGGGTGTACTATGCTTATCATCTTATGTGCTTATGTATGTGTGTGTTCATGTAAGATGACAGTGCATGTCTAGGTGTATGTGTGTATGTGCGTGCGTGTGCGTCACTAAATCATTTCATGTGAATAACCCTGACAGTTTACTAATTGAACATAACCATTAGATATACAACTAGTGATTTTACTAACTAACCTATAATCGTGCACAATATATACTAATATTAAAACCTGAAAACTTATTTATGAAAACAAATTCGAATTCAAATTCAAACGAAATTCAAATAAAATCCAAAAATTACCAAAGTAGGTTCATTAGATAGGTCTTGAATTTAGATGAATTTAGGTGAAAGAATTAGGTCAAACAGAGTTCGGATCAGAGAGATATGGCTTTGGACAGGTGGACTGTTGTAAAATTCTGGAAATTAAAATGACGTAACGTGAGGATGAGGTGGTCTGGCTTGCGGAATCTAAACAAGGGCCTTAGGCCATTACGTGTGATCTGGCCCATAAGAAGAGAAACTGATAAGAGGCCCAGCGACCTACTGCGGCCCACGCGGACGCAGTCGAGCGCAGCAGGCCGGCCCAGCCAGCGGCCCAAGGCGGGAAGCCTGCGTACGCACCGGCGGTTTTGCAGAAGAGCCTCCGTTTTATCCATTTATTACGCGGCACTATGCGCACTATTGCAGTAGAGACACGTTCTGCACCAAACACCCCGAAAACCTTCGCCTTCTCAGTGAGTTGGTCCTTGACGTGCCCGCGCACGACGGCGCGGCGGCCGGCGGCAAACCGCGGCTGCGCCGACCAACAGGGACCCGTTCCGACCAAACTAAAGGGCCGACCACCATCCTAAGCCAAACTAGCGCGGGTGGGTGACGGTCGTGGCATCAGAGGCGCGCCTATGCGAGCTGCAGCGGCGAGCGGGGATCCGCGACGGTGACACGAGCGTTCCGGCGAACCTGCATGCTCTCGGAGAAGAAGAGGTGGGGGCGAAGATTCATCGGCTCACCATGAATCACGCTGCAGAGACGGTTGGGGCGGAGGAGTACCGTCGTGGCCTGGCCCTGACACTGAAGAAATCAACCTGGCAGACCTCGGTTTTCTTGAATCCGTGGAGCCACACAAAAATCTTGAAGCTGGACTAGTGGAGGACACAGATGAGAATGCTCTATCTTACACCATGAACACTGGTAAAGGAATTAGCAGTATAAAGTCAGATATACCTGCAATAGGAGACAAGGAAGAATCTCAAGCTGACCAAACCAAGCTGCACAACAATGCTCAGGGCACCAGACATAGCACAAGAACAAAAGACAATGGAGTTATGATAGAAAAGAAAGCTAGAGCTAAGAAGAATTCAAGCACAATGCAAGGTAATATCATTGGTTCATCATCTGCTAATACATCTATCTTCCTAGACTCAATTTCAAAAAGCTTGTGGTATATCTTCAGGACAAAATGATTTTACTAGATTATCTAACATTGCATTAATACAAGCAAATGATGAAGCTGAGAGAGCTATTTTAAAAGCTAAAACTAAAATTGCTGAGATTTCAAAAACTGCTCAACAACAAGAGGATAGAGTTATGAATACAACGCGGATTTGCTCAGCGCGTGCGTATGTACGCACCTCGATCTACGGATGCTGGGGATGAAGGGGCCATCTTTAAGATTCGTGCAAATAGCTAAATACCACCACAAATCCTATACCCTAAACACTAAACTGTACCCTAAACCCTATATTAAGTCATCAGCCCTAAATACAATATTAAGTCCTCAACCCTAAATACAACATTAATCCATCAACCCTAAATACAATATTAAGCCCTCAACCCTAAATGCAACATTAAGCCCTCAACCCTAAATACAACATTAAGCGCTTAACCCTAAATACAACATTAAGCCTTTTACCCTAAATACAACATTAAGCCCTAAACTCTAATCTCTATGCACGAATCTTAAAGCGAGATCTAACGCAAGCTGAGAGGGTATGTACATACGCACGTGCTTATCAAAACATTTGGCGTTATGAATAATGGTTCTAACAAAAAAGTCATGGAGTCAGATATACACCAGATCTCAAATGAGGGGGTCATTTAGATGCAAGACGTATGACCAATGTGAATACCCCATCCGACTTAGAGATATGTGATCCTTTGAGTTATGAGCAGAAAGCGGATCGAGAAATTTAGGGACGAGAAGTCCCATCTGTGTCATCCCAATCATGAAGATATTATTACGGAATATCGGGGATCCGGGTAACTTCGGCTAGAAGAAAATAGTTCTTAGAGTTAATTGCTTTTCACAAATTTGACCGCATTTGTGTACAAGAGACTATCAAATCTGCTTTTAGCCAAAGAGAGTTAGAAAGGTTTGGTTTGGACAGTAAAAGATATGAGATGGAATTGGGTTCCTTGCAATGGTCATTCGGGAGGTATGTTGATGGGTGTAGATGCTAATTTAGCTCAAGTTACGAGAGAAGAAGACCATGGGGTCTTTTTCCAAAGTATGAAACTAACAATGATTGAGGATAACTTTGAATGGATGCTCATCAATGTCTATGGACCAAAGATATGATGATAGAAAGTTGGAATTCCTAGATGAGATACAAACAAAAGTGCTAAGCTCAAAGATACCCATTATAATGGGGGTGATTTCAATTTGGTCGATCGATCGGCGAGAAAATCAACTGGGAATGTAGATATTAGTCTTATGAATGCTTTCAATGATATGATCAATGCAATAGCTCTAAGAGAATTACATAGATCAGGGAGTAGATACACATGGTCAAATAAATAGAACCCACCAATTTTACGTGTTCTTGATAGAGTTCTGGTGTCCAATCCTTGGGAAGACAAATTCCATTTAGCTTCAGGTCTTAACTGCACCTAGATTGGGATCTGACCACAATCCATTGATTGTGGATACTTTAGAAACTAGAGTTATGAAGACATACTATTTTAGATTTAGTGCTCATTGGATCAAACAAGAAGGGTTCTGTGACTGGGTAAGATCAAAATGGCCAAACAGATACAAAATTGACCCTCTTGATCATTGGCACATTGTTTCTAGCAAACTTAGAAGAGCTATTAAAGGTTGGAAGCAAAATGTGGGCGATGCAAAAAAGGCAAAAGAAAGAGATAATGAATGCAATTGCTATCCTTGATGAAACTAGTGAATCCAGAGATCTTGGCCAAGAGGAATGGAATACTAGATATAATCCGGAAAGAGATTTCTTAAAATCCTCGCATGAAGAAGCACAATGGCAAAGAAGAGGAGGTGAACAATGGATCCCGGAAGGTGATTCCAACACAAGCTATTTTCACAAATGTGCCAATGGTAGAAAGAGAAAGATGAACATAGCAAATTTAGAGCATGAAGGAGTAATACTGAGGTCAGAACAGGAGTTAAGGAGCCACATCACAATTTATTATAAAGAGCTATTTGGAAGGGCAATTACTGCTGATATTCATCTAGAACAGGATATGTGGAACACAGACCAGAAGTCATCTCCCCAAGACAATGAATGGTTGGTGACACCCTTCACCTTAGAAGAGCTAGATCATGCTATGAAGGAAATGAAAAACAACACTGCACCAGGGCCTGATGGTTTTAGTGTGGAATTCTTCAAAACATTCTGAGCAATATAAGATTAGACATCAAAGAGATGCTAGATGAGTTACATAGTGGACAATTAGAGCTATGGAGATTAAACTATGGAGTTATCATTCTGTTACAAAAAAATAAAACCAAACTACAAATATAAAGCAATTCAGACCCATCCGCTTCCTACGAATGTGATATATAAAATCATAACCAAAGTGCTTACCATTAGACTAAGAGGGTGGTGGATAAGCTGATTAGCAAGTACCGGTCAGTATTTATTCCAAAAAAAGAAACATCCCGGAGGGAGTGGTCATTATCCAAGAAGTGCTCCATGAACTCGAGTTACTAAGCGCATCGGAGTTATATTGAAACTAGATTTTGAGAAAGCTTATGACAAGGTTAGCTGGGATTTTTTAGAGGAGGTAATGAATAGAAAAGGGTTTGATGATAAATGGATACAATGGATAAACAAAGCAGTGAGAGGTGGTAGAGTGTGCATTGACATAAATGGAGAGAGAGGTGAGTACTTTAGAAGTTTTAAGGGTCTCGCATAAGGAGACCCATTATCTCCCCCGTTATTCAACTTAGTAGCTAATACCCTCTCCACAATGCTATCCAAAGCAAGTAGTGCGGGTGATACAAGGCTTGGTTCCTCAACTGGTTGATGGAGGTATTACACACCTGCAATATGAAGATGACACAAGAATATTTTTAGTTATTCTTTAGAGAATCTGCAGAAGATAAAGCTCATACTTACATGTTTTGAGGCCATGTCCGAATGAAGATCAATTTTGACAAAAGTGAGGTATATGCAATGGGATTGGATATAGATCAACAACAGCAAGTAATAGAGATATTAAACTCCGCAAAGTGGCTAAATTTCCCATGAAATACTTAGGCTTGCCAAGAAGTGATCATAAAATAACAAAAGCCCAATTGAGTTATGTGAGTGATAAGACAGCTAAAAGACTTGGCACTTGGCAATGTGACTATCTATCTTCCGGAGGGAAATCAATGCTAATTGACTCATGCCTATCCAGCATACCCATATACACCATAGGTGTTTACCAATTGTATGAAGGTAACTTTCAGCTTTTAGACTCAATCAGATCAAGATTCTACTGGCAGGGCACAGGGCAAAAAAGGAAATACCACATGATAAAATGGGAAGCACTAGCCAGACCTAAGGACTTTGGTGGGCTAGGCTTTCTAGATGTTAGAGCTATGAATACAAGCCTCTTAGCCAAATGGATAGACATTGGAAAGAGGAGATGACAGCTTATGTTGTTCGTCTTTGAGAAGAAAAATACCTAGGGCGTAAAAAAGCATTTTCTAGATAAGAAATAAAAAAGGCTCACAATTCGGAGATCTTTGGCGGATATTAGAGAATGGTTCCAAAAAGGCAGAGTTATGAAAGTGGTTAGTGGTCAACAAACAAGATTTTGACAAGATGTCCGGTTAGAGAGTCGCCCTTTGAACCTAAAATTCCCCAAACTTGTTCCAAAGTTGGTACATACCCGTGAGATTGAGGTAGCCAATGCATGCAAAGATGGAACTTGGGACATTCAGCTTAGAAGACAGCTTAATGGCATTCTTATTGAGGAGTGGGCTGAGCTCATGAATCTGTTGGACCCAATTATATTAGAGGTAGGCAGAGACAAAATGTGCTGGGCACTAGAACAATCCAAGAAGTACTCCACAAGATCCCTTTACAGATTCATGACATATAGTGGTGTCAAAGACCAGCAGATGATAAACTTGTGGAAGTGCACTATTCACTATTCCTTTGAAAGTAAAATTTTTTATTTGGATGGCCACTCATGATAGCATCCAATCTGGGGTGCAACTGAAAAAGAAAAAATGGCCAGGGTCAGAGAAGTGTTTCATATGTGACATACCTGAAACTAATGACCGCATTCTATTCCAATGTCCAATTGTTGTGTGCTTATGGACTTTCCTAAGAACCACCCTTGGGGTGGCAACATTCACCAACTGACTGCGCTGACTTTCTACAAGAGTTCTTGAAAAATTGCCATGGAGTTAGGCAAAAGGTGACAATGTTTATATGTGCAGCTGCAATGTGGACTATCTGGAAGACACGTAATGGCATGGCGATCAACGAGAAAGTAATGGCGTCGCCAAGAGGGATCATCTACAAGACACTGTTACTCATCAAGTCCCGGAGGCCATTACAAGACGAAGATGGAACCAGCAGCAGAGGACATGATCCAACTACCTAGCTGCAAGAGGAGGATGGGGAGGGATGACGTGGGGCCCACGTTGCGGTGAGTGGGGAGAGGAAGAGTTAAAAGAGCTGTTGGGATTTGGAGACTGAGAAATGGAGAGGCTGTTGGAGTGAGGAACTCAGTTTGGAGAGGAATTTGTTTGGAAAGTCGAATAGAGAGTCAAATAGAGAGTGAGAAATGGAGAGGCTGTTGGAGTTGCTCTTAGGCCGGAGCTCGACTTGTCCTCGCCTTTGGCAGAATGCGGCTGGCGCTAGTGAAGACGTCCGCTGGCAGCGCTATGGACGAAACGTGCGCCTAACCGGTTGGGACCACGGCCTCCGCAGCGCCATTCAAGGCGACGCGACGGTGCTGGGCAGAGCAGGCAGGGAGACGTCCCATCTTCACTGTGGCCGGGACCGACGACCTTGACGCGGCGGGCATTGGCACAAGTCTGCGGTAGGTGAATCGAAGGGCAACAGGCAACAGCCCGACCACGGCTCGAGCCCGGCGGCGGCAGCACGGTCTTCGTCATCGGTCGCTTGGCGTCTGTGTTCGACTGCAGTCTGCAGACTCGTAATGGCGTGTACATGTGCATGCAGGCGACTGGCGAGCACAGGCGGCATGCTCTCGTCTCTCTCGGTCAAGCTATGCGGCCGGGCCAGCGGCCAGCAGGAGCAGCATGCAGCACAGTAGCGCCGGGCAGCCAGGCACCAGCGGCGAGCTGCAGCGTGCATAGCAGCGGCGGCAGTAGGCGTGCGTGAGTGTGTGTGATGTACGTGTGTTTTATTTTCTATTTTTTCTACAAACATATAATAAACAATTATATATAAACTAGGTTCATGCAAAGCACTCAAGCAACACTATATCACGCACATTTTTATCATTAGCAAGTATTGATCTTTTTTCAAGCAAAGATTAATTATATATATATATATATATATATATATATATATATATATATATATATATATATATATATATATATGGTAAATTTTTTTCTACACCCTAGGTGTAGTTACACCCATGTGTATATCTCAAGATTTATGGTATATATGACCGAATGAAGTGCATGTGAATGAAGTATATAATCATACTAGACCATCTATGGTGGTATATAATGCTTAAGTATGCATTCATACTTTGAGTATATGGATATACTTTTTTATATACAGCAAGAGTGACATTTTATGTAATATATTAAAAAATATGGGTTCCATCGAAATTTTTTCGTATAGTAAGATCTAGAGTATCTTAATATGAGTATCTAAACATACTCAAACCAATAAAGTATGAACACATACACAATGTGGTTTTTTTGAATATGGGTGTAACTACACCCGGTGTATAAAAGCGCACCATATATATATATATATATATAGAGAGAGAGAGAGAGAGAACCCCCACTAAGGAGTTCTCTCGACATGCACGCATGCCACCCGGCCAGCCCCACTAAGACCATGACATCCAAATGACGGGCCCCACTATTTGAACTAACTAAAAATATTATAACTCACAAAACCAAAAAATCAAATTAAATTCGATTACACCGTTGAATTCCTTTTAATAAATCCTTTTCAAAACAAGATCTCATATGGATATATTTCGATAAAATTATAGGTGAGCCCCACTTGATGGTAGTTGGTATAGAGTAAAGTAAAAAATAAATAAAAAAAGAGAATGAAAAAGGGGAAAAAAGAAAGAAAAAGAATAGGAGGGTGATAGTAATATTCTAACTCATAGATTTCTCCTTCATACCCGCAACGCAACGCGGGAATCCATCTAGTTTGAAAGAGTTTAAACTCACAAGTATATTTTATTTTTTTGGTTTATAAAAGTTGTTCATCATTTCATGCGTATCAAAAAAGAAATTTAAAACCCGTGGAATTCGCTCCCGATGATTTCTCTTAGGCCTTAACACCGGTGTTAAGCAAGATCGTAACACTAGGGGTGTTACACGTACCTTTGGAATTCCACACAACATCTCAAACTGGTGCGCAACATGAGAGCAAAGAGCGACCCATGATTTGCAGAATACTTGGTACGCATCGGTGGAGGCTGAGAGGAGGCTAATGGTGATGGTGAAATCCATCTTCCCGATGATATATGCATACCATAGACCGGGAAGACGGTGATCTTGATATCGCTAATTGACTGCATATTCCTTGCCCTCAATGCCAATATGTCAAACAAGAGCTACATCACCTCACGAGCGATATTATCTATGCGGAACGACCGGGTTGATATGATTAGATAAACCGTTTCCAAGGGGATGAGATGGTGTACCATAGCTTTGACAAAGGCGGTGGATGATCCACACAACTACAACCCATTTGAGTTCCTCGACACCTTGACCCCCAATGGTCTCCTCCTATAGATGTGCGTAAAGCCCGGCACGAAGGCGTCCGCCCGTACCACGATTTTTTGGCACGGCCCAAACATGGCACCGGCCCGGTCCAAACCGTGCTTTCTCGGCTGGCCCTGCCGTAGCGGGCGGGCCGGGCTTGGCTGACCCCAAGGCACGTGGGCGGCGCGGCCCGCCTAGTTTATGGGCAAAAGCACGATGAGGCCCGGTCCACAAGAACGGTGAAGGCAAGCCGAAGCGAGTAAGCCCGAAAGAACGAAGTAAGCCCAAAGACCACGGCCTCCCTAACCTAACACCTATGCACCAAACGTCGAACCCCGTCTCGCTCACCCACTCCCCATCGCCGCCGCTCCGCAAGACCCGTCGTCACCGCCGCACTTCGCAACTCACAAGAACGGTGGTCGTGGATCGCGACCGCTGAAAGTGGCTTCACGCCTCACGCGTGGGGGCTCCGCCGTCGCCAGCCAGAGTTCTGGCGACCGCGCCAAGCGCCCACCAGTTCAGTCGCCGCCCGGCCAAGACCACATCCAGCCGACCACCGATCCGCGCTCACGAGATCGAGCCGGCGCCCGCCATCGGATCTCACGGCCGCAAAGCGCCACGCCGCCTCGGCCGCGGCCACCGTCCCCGCGGGCGGCGATCTCCTCAGCCCGGCCGGCGGCCTCCCCCGCCCCCCCTCTCTCTCGGGCAAGGTATGGGCCTCGAGCCGCCCTGAGGTATTGGGCCTCGTGCTCTTCCGGCCCCCAAGACGGAGACGGCCGCACGTCTTGCCGCTGGGCCGTTGGCGAGGCCCGTGGCTGGGTGGCACGCCCGGTGGCCCACGGCCTCTTCGCGTCGCGTTTCCCTAACGGGTCGTGCCTAGCACGGGCTCGTGCCATGCCGGGCCGGGCTGGCCCGTTGCACGTGTATACTCCCTCCACATGTGTTAAAGCTCAAGATTGGTGCCCTGGTCATATTACTAAGGAACATCGACCTCGCGGGTGGACTTTGCAATATAACGAGGCCGGGTGGTTCGAGGGTTCCAAAGAAATACCATCGATGCGAAATTATGGTCACCATGCCGGAAAGCGGTAATCTTCCTATCACGGATTCCGTTATGGCCCTCGGATGATGAGATGTTCCCGCTCCAGTTCAAGAGGAAGCAGCTTTCTGTTAGACTCGCCACCGCCGTGACGGTTAACAAGGCACAGGGGCAGACTATCCCCAATGCTGGTGTGTATTTGCCTGAACCGGTGTTCTCTCATGGTCAGCTGTATGTTGCGCTATCTAGAGCCACTGCCAGATCGAACATTAGGATCCTTGCTGTCCCACCCTGTGATAAGAAGGATAAAAAAGACAAAAATAAATGGTACATACATGAAAAATATTGACTACAGAGAGGTCCTCATTCCATGAAAAGGTATTGTCTTCTGTTTTGGCACAACTGTTATATTCTTACATTTGTGTCCTTTATTAGTGACATTTTTTGTATCCATCTGAATTCCAGGTAATAGAGGAAATCAGAAAGAAATGAGAGAGAAGTAGTTATGACTTGTTGACATGTTATTGATTGGATGTACAGATTATATATAATTGAAACCTATTGATTATAGTATTTCTAACATGTCTTTTTTTTTCTCGTATGGTTAATATTATACGTATAAAAATTTTGTTAGTGAGTGAGTGACGTTGGCTGCCGTCAAAAGGAAAATAGTGTACGCTAAAAAATAGTGATCTCAGTGATTTATCTTTGATTGACTTGGATGTTGATCATCACATGTTATCTCATGAAAAAATTTTGGTTCCCATAACAACGCACGGGCACTCAACTAGTAACAACATACGTTTGAAGACTACTAACCTGGCATGCTGGATCCAAGTCCTAATAAGGCAAATAAATTTGAATAGCATCGATCAAAAGCGTTCGTCGATTTTTTTTTTTCTAGAACCTCACATTGATTTTTTTTTTTTTTTAGGCGACAGAACCTCACATGATACGGAGCTATTTGGCGAGAGACCATTATGGGAAGTGGGCTTCGTCGATATGTCATCCCGCAATGGGGCTTCGGCGATATGCCATTATGAACCACGACGCAACCGCTGAAATGCCATCGGGCGATTTTGAAGCCTCTTATTCCCATCCCGCCCCTTATCCTTTTCTTTCACCGCAGCACGGCAACCGCCCGCTCCGCCCAGCGCCGACATGAACGACGCCCCGCCGCCCTCGCCCGCGCCGCCGGCTGGATCAGGCAACCCGACGGGCACCACCTTCCGCTCCTCTAGCCAACCAATCCTCGCCTCCTCCTCCCCCTGCTGGTTCGTGCACCTTCTCCCAACTCTCCTGCGCGTTGCCTCTGCTAACTCTCCTGCGGGAGACGACACAAACGGATGAGCCGGACGCGGTGCTGCTGTCCCGGTCGAGCTCCCCACGGTGAGCGCCCACACGGTGACGCCCCTTCCCGCGCTCCCTCGCATCTTCCACTGTAGTCGCATCTCCGAGCTCTGTTCATGGTCGGGCCGGTCGCTACGGGCGGCGGCACGCTGAGGACGAGCGCGGGCGCTGGGCGGACCGACAGCCCGAGGGCGCTGGCGGCGAGGTGGGCATACGGCCGGAGGTCGCGGCTGGCAGCGACACATGCGACGACGAGCATGGCGCGGGCGGGCCGGCGGTGTAGGGCCGCGCGGCGGGCTCGTCGGCGCCCGCCGACGATGGGCGGCGTGGCGGCCGGCTTCGCCGTGGCTGGCGATGCGCGGGCGCGATGGCCGGGCTCCCGTGGGCGGGCGATCGCGCGGCGGTGGCGGGGCCCGGGCGGCGCCGCCAGGGGGGGCCGGGCAGCGGCACGAGGGACGAAAGCACGGGCGGCGGGCTCGCGTGGCCGAGTTCACCCACGGGGAGAAGAAAGAGAAGGGGCAGGGGTAGAAGAGGAATAAAAGGATCTAAAACTCACCGGATGGCGTTCCAACGAGTGAGTCGCGCTTCATAATGGCATTCCTGGCGGCCCCCGTTGCGGAATGGCATTTCACCGAGCCCACTTCCCGCAATGGCCTCTCGCCAAATAGCCCCATGATACGAGGAAATGTACATGACACGAACCATCCACCACGGAACCCACCACGCCACTATGCAGCAGTGGGCTCTCTGACATGTTACCCAACATATATGTATAGCATTCTGGGCCCATCGTACTTGCAGATGGGCTTGGGCTTCCTCCCTTGGTCGTCGACTACACTGGCTGTGGACTCGGCCCCGAACATTTGTCGCAGCGTTTCCCTCGTGTTCTCTCTCTGGCTCGACGTCAGACCCGGCCATTGCACGCAGCTTGAGCCCCGCTGCGTCCGTCCATCAAGGTGCCTGGGCAAGCACAACGGGAACGGAAACAGCTACCACCCTCAGTGACAGTCTGTTAAACAAGCAGTTGAGAGCAGTCCTGAGTCCTGCTGACCTGAGCTGAGCTAGCGGGCACTGGAGGCCGAGGCGCTGTCAGGCTGTTGTGCTCTGTTTGCTCAACATCTTATTCCTCGGTGTTTTCATCTCCGCAGCTCGACAACATGCACCGTCATTCGCTGTTACTATAGCACTGGAGGTGGCTTCACGCGATGTATGTCCGACGACCGTAGGAGCAAACAACTCAATGTCTCTGCCCTCCGTCCTCTGATTTTCTGCGTACCGACAATAATGAACCGAACATAGCACTGTCTGTCTGTCTGTGATCAGACATGCATCCCTGCATCACTAAATTAAAGGCAAGCATCAGAGGACTGTGACTGCTGCCACGGAAAACGTTGAGGACGGCTGTGTTTGTGCGTGCACTGTACTACCGGATAGGGGCGCCATGGCGAGGAGCAGAACAATCCCGAATTAATACTCCTAAGGCGCAAGGCCATGAGTAAACCATGAGCGGCCGCGGTTGTAGTTGTAGCACTACAAACTTTCCGTCAGAGTGCATGGATCGGTGTCAACCACTCGATCGACCGAGGTTGCATTGCATTGCATTGGTAACAACTGGAAAGAGAGAGAAAATACTAAATACAGTGTATTAGCTAGACAAGTAGGAAGTGATGAGCAACAGGGCGTACGCCAAGGAGCAGAGCAACCATAAAATACGTCCTAAACGCATCAATGTTCCAAGAGAAGACACCTAAGTAGTGCCAGTAGTGGAGTAGCTGTGTGACGTGCAGCGTGCACTTGATCAATTCGTGAATTGTGATTATGTACATGTACGGGAGCTTCAACACTACTTGCAGTTGCTTGAGAACCAACTCAAGCAACGACGAGCATACTACTACGTTGGCGTTTCAGAAACGAAATACTACAACTGTAAAAACATACATACATACTAATAGCACTAACATGAGAGTTACAGACACGACGGTATTACATATATACGCAGGGCAGTTTGATCGTTTGGGGTGGAGACTCATTTCGATGCCGTGCAGTGCAGGTGCAGCGCAGCCAGCGCGCACGGCTCCTTCATCCAGTTATAGTTGTATGTCTTGAGGAGCAACCGACCAGAAAATGATGCTCCTACATACACACACACATATATATATGGATTGAAATGAAAAACAACCAGACGCAAAGTTTAATTTTGTACTCAAAAGAGAGGGGAGCAGCGAGCCCAAAGGAGTACCTGGCTTCAATTTAATCGGTTGACTAGGTACGTGCTTACCCTACGCACGCAGCTCACTTCCACTTCAAAACGGGGTTATTTGGATTCCTGGAGACCTGATCCCGCACGCTTCCCATCAGCTCGTCACTGCAAAGCTCCTTGATGACAACTTCCTTGAGGCTCGGGAGAGATGACAGCCCTGAGACGGAGCTCTTTACCCTCATTGAATGATTCCAACAGGCGCAGGACGCCCAAGTTTGGTAGCTTGCCAAGGACTTGCATAGTGGCATCACAATCCGTTAGCTTGGTCATCTCTAGCCCCAACTTCACAAAACTCTGGAATCCCCCGATCCATTCTGGCAATTTGACAAGGGTGCCTCTCAACTTGAGGCTCTGCAGTGTTTTTGGAAGTGACGAGGACACATCATATATCCAAGAAGTCATGTAAACCCAATTCATGAATTGATCTCATTGACAACGATTCCAGCGGCTAAGATCAGCAAGAGTGGAAAAGAGCTCTTCATAGTTCTTCTGATTAATGCCTGTCACAGCTAACTTGCGCAATTGGGTGAGCTTTCTTATGTCTCGTAGGATAGATTTTCCACTGCCTACGATGTTCACGATACCCGGTGTATGTAGGACTTTCAACTTCCCAATACCTCTTGGCACTACAACACCATATGGATTTAGTCTCCTCGATGCTAAAGTAGGAAACACAACGTGGCGCCGGAAAAGTGCACACGTGCCTATTTGGATCACCTTGCATCCCCTCGACATCCTTCAGAAGCTTAGGCGCAAAACATGCCCCACAAAAGCATTGCCAGTTCATCCGGTAGTCTTTCATCCGAGTCAACGAAAAAAGGGCTCAAATCCCCGCCAAAAAGACATTGTAGCTTAGTAAGCTCGATGATGGTTTTCGGGCTGGTTGCATATGGGTGTTCCTTTCATATCTAGTGTTTTCAATTGCCTAAGGTTACCCCATGAATCTGGCAGGTGATAGATGTCACCACATCTCCTTAGAGCAACTCCAGCAGCAGACCCTAAAACAAAGCCCCTACTTTTTATTTGGGTGCTCACCCCTACTTTTATTGGCCCAACAAATTTCTTCCACTCCAAAGAACAGCCCCAAAACAAAGCCCCCAAATCCATATCGAAGCCAATGAAATAGAGGACCCACACGTCATTGAGCCAAGCCTTTCTTCACCTCATCCTCTCCACACACACAGGCGAGAGGAGCGGTGGAGCCGTGGGCTTGCGCGGCTGGGGCAGCACGCCCTTGCGGCGGAGGGAAGACGGCCGGGCCGCTGCGGCGCGGTGGAGGGAGGCGAGGAGGAGGCTTGGTCGCTGCTCCCATGTGGCGGAGGGCCGCGGCGGCCATGGCCGGGAGCTCGCACGTGGCGGCCATGGCTGCTCCCGAGTCCCGTGATGAGATCTTGTCGGGCGCGAGGGAGGCGCGGGTCCGTGAGGTGGAGGGAGGCGCGTCCGGAGCTGCTCCGCCGTCGGCGGTGGAGGAGGCCCGCCCGAGCTGCCCAAAGATCGGTGGTGGGGAGGCACAGCCATGGCCACGCCACCGGTGTCGCCGTCGTGCTGGCGATGGCCCGGACAAGCTCTCTCCGGCAGGGTGGCACCATGGATGGGACGAGCTCGCGCAGCCGGGCGGTGGAGGCGCTCCCGTGGAGACGGGCGGGCGGGGTGGCCGGCATCGCCGGAGGAGGCGGTCGCCCGGCGGGCGAGCAGGGAGGAGGCGCTCCGTGAGCTCGCGTCGCCAAACAAAGGATGGGGGCTAGGCTGTTGGGCCAACAAGAATGGGGCTGAGGGGAGAATTTGGGTGCCCAACCAAATTTCGGGGCCCTAGTAGGGGCTCCGCTAGACCACGATTTTTTAGCACGAGCCCCATATTTAGCTATGGGGGCTCAAGTAGGCCCCCGCTGGAGTTGCTCTTAGAGAAATATATTTTAGGTGAACGAGCCTCCCAATGTGCCCAAGGTAATGATCAACTAAACTAGATGTACCTTCCAAGTCCAGCACACGTAGCAACCTCATCTTGTCAGAAATGAAAAATGGCCTCACATTTCCAAATATTATTTTTAATCACCGTACGTGAGACAAGTCTGCTGCACTCTCAAACTCACACTTATCACCCTCCCAATTGTTACTCATGGCAACATGATGAATCTTGGCAAGTGCATTTGAGCTGCTTCAACCTTCCTCTAGTCTAAAAACAAGGTTTTCATCCATTGACTTTGAGATGCTTTTTTCACACATGAGTTCGTGGAGTTGACAAGACTCGATTCCTTTCTACTAGGAATTTGTTTCCCAACTGGTAGGATCACGCTTCTATCAATGAGTTCCATGAAGTAGCTGTCAACTATTTCTTCCAAGGACTTGCCACGTACCTAATTTGAATAACCCTCTGCAATCCATCGTCAAGCGGCTCCGACTGATATTGTAGTCTTTAGGAAAGATGAACATATATAAGAAACAAGACTTGAGGTGATAAGGTCAGCCTTCATAGCTTTTAATGAGGGCATTTTGTATGCTCTCTGTAGCTCCATTTTCATCACCAGCTCAGCATTAATATGCTCATTAAATTTTCTCCACTGTGTGAGAGTTTTTGGTTGCTTCGCTAAGAAACCAACCATTGTGACTATTGCTAGAGGGAAGTCCATTGCACTTTCTCAAAATCTGATTTGTTTCATCAACTAACTCAGGGTACTCCTCATCCAAATGTGTAACAGTCCCAAACACCTGAATTTGTTCAAATTTAAGATTTCAGTTCAAAAATAATAATTAGAAAATTGGCCTTTCTAATTTATATTTTTAAAATTGGACATGATGGAATATATTTTTTCTCCCATGAAGATAGCCATGATATTCTAAAAAAAAGGAAATCAAGCTTTTCCATCTCGTCAGAATATAGACATGGTCTGTTCTTTTAGCTACTACTACATCCCTTCTGATTTCTGAAACACGTAAGGTATGGAAGCAATCAACTTTTTTTTTTTAAATTATAAGGTTTTCTAGGTGAAGCGCGCTCGAGAAGTGGCGGCGCATCATTGGGAAGCGAGACTGAGGGGGCACCATTACTCCGTGGGGGAGCCAACTCTCCTACATTACCTCTGTCTGCCTCTTTTCCTGTCTTCAATCCAAGCTGAGGCCTCGTTCGTTTGAGGCGGAATGATCACCTGGAAAAATTCCTGACCGGAATGCTAGCTAAATTTGTATAAGATTCGTTACTTGGAATAATTCCTGGCCTGATTTTTGTGTAACCGAACGGGGCCTAAAGGATTTGTCATTTGTCCTCTCCGAGCTGCTGCTTCTTGTGAGCACAAGGCAAGGGTGTGACCGGCGTTCGGCGAGGTAGAGCCAGTGATGGGCGACACTAAGCCCAAGTTCCCAACCTTACAAATGCCGCCTACAGCTCTGCTGGACATCGCCTGCTGCCCTACTGAAGTGGGTGCTGCTTCAAAAGTTCTGAGTTTGCAATTTGAACAAAAATTGCAAATGGCCGAGCGGAGGAGGCTGAGGCAAAAAGGTAATTTCACTAATTTTAGTTATGTAATATGCTGGGGTTAAATTAGATGGATGATCTATGACCATGCGCTTATGAATGTCAATTTCTTGCAGTTTTGATTTAGGGATGAGGCGTTTCTTTGTTGATAGAAGGAATTGTCCTGATGCTGGTGGAAGTAATGGACCTGAAACTGACAGACATTTTTAGCCACATGAAGCTCCAGTTCATCCGGAACCAGAACCAAACATGACCAATTTCACCTGTGAGTTTGATCCTAATGAAATCGTATGTGATTCAGGTCTTAGAAAACAAATCTATGAGTATGCACCTGAAATTCAAGACCAAGTTAGGAGACCATAATATATTTATGTGCATTGCTTGTCGCTGTTAGCATGGTGTATTGTCTTGCCCAGGCTCCTTAAAATTCCTGGCTCCGCCACTGATAGGCATGACCTACCCTGGCTATCAGCCCATCACCATGTGCAGCTGCAGCAAGAAGGGGCCGATCGAGGGAGTGAGCAAGCGGTTTAATGCCTCTACTAGCTACAGTAGCTATGAGCACGACGAGGACGAGGGTGACCGTGTTGGGTTTAGTCCCACATCGGTAATCGATGGAGGGGGAGCACAACATATAGGATGGGGCAGTCCTCACCTATCGGGCTAGTCTTTTGGGTTGAGTTAGGCCCAAGCCTTTATATGTGTTGCTCCGTTGGACCTGGGTGCTAGGCCCGTTTTGCTTGTGATAAAACGAGCTGGGTCGTTTTTCATTGCGCACCTTATAACAAGTGGTATTAGAGCCGAAGGTCAAGAAAACCTGTGAAAACATCTCCGGGTCACATGTTGACGGGGGAGCCCGTGTCTCTAAAGGGTCACGAAAAGCCTTGTGACCGGAGAATTAAAACTCGGGGCCTGTAAAAATCATCTTTGAGATCACATGAGTTGTCATGTGATGGAAGAGTTGGGTCCGATGTGTGACGGGGAGATTGTTGGGTTTAGTCCCACATCGGTGTCGATGGAGGGGAGCACAACATATAGGATGGGGCAGTCCTCACCTATCGCGGCTAGTCTTTTGGGTTGAGTTAGGCCCAAGCCTTTATATGTGTTGCTCCGTTGGACCTGGGTGCTAGGCCCGTTTTGCTTGTGATACAACGACGGCCGGGCCGTTTTCATTGCGCATCTTATAACAAGTGGTATCAAAGCCGACGGTCGGAAAACCTGTGAAAACATCTCTCGGGTCACATGTTGACGGGGGAGCCCGTGTCTCTAAAAGGGTCACGAAAAGCCTTGTGGATGGAGAATTAAAAACTTCGGGGCTGTAAAAATCTTACGTGAGATCACATGGGTTGTCATGTGATGGAAGAGTTGGGCCCGATGTGTGGACGGGGAGATTGTTGGGTTTAGTCCCACATCGGTGTCGATGGAGGGGAGCACAACATATGGATGGGGCAGTCCTCACCTGTCGGTAGTCTTTTGGGTTGAGTTAGGCCCAAGCTTTTATATGTGTTGCTCGTTGGGCGCCGGTCTTTGGCCCGTTTTGCTTGTGATACAACGAGAATGGGCCGTTTTCATGCGCATATTATAACAGACCGTACGTAGTCACGCGCGAGAGCAACTACTGTTAGCTAGTTTCGCTTCCTTTGCTTCGCTTGCTCGCCGAAGGGGCCTACCACATGTAGAACGTGATGGCGACGGACGGGACCCATGAGCGGTTCAATGCCTGTATCAGCTGTTGGCCTGATTGGATCTCAGATTCAGATTTAGAAACAACTAGAGGGCAGTTTGGCCTTTGGCCGCTTGGATTGAATTGGAATGCAATGATTTTTTTTTTTTTTTTTTTTTTTTTTTTTGTAGGTGCTGCGCTTGCTTTATAGGCAACTGGTAGCTTTACCTGCTCCAGTATATTCTAACCACTAAGACCTAATTTGGAAACTCCAATCCCTCCGGAATGAAATCCCAGACTTTTCTCTGGGTGGGTAATCCATGGGGATATCATTTTAGTTATCATTCTAGTTCTTAGTGGGGTGTTTTCTATCCCTGGGTTTTGCTTCCCTTTGCTTTCAAAAGAGCCCTAAAGTGGATGCTGAGCATATTCCTAAGACAAAGCTTGGAAGCCAAGGAAAATAAAAACACAGAAAAGTAAGATACAAGTGCTTTAGCACCAGACTTGCCTATCATTAGCTAGCCTTGGGCAATCAGCTCGATTGGAATATATTTTAGTTTGCCCCAACGACGACGGTCGCCATTTTCTTCCACCTGGAAGAGTGGTTCAAGGACGCCGGCGACGCGACGCTCTTTGAGATGGCGCTCGGCATGAACCCGTGGAGTCTGACCAAGAACGATGCCTCGTACAACAAAGCCCTGAGTGACCCGTGTGCGGCGGACAGCAGTTTGGCCATGGATACGCTCTTGAAGGAGTCCAGTGCCGCAAGCATATTCAGCGGGACCAAGAACGATGCCTCGTACAACAAAGCCCTGAGTGACCCGTGTGCGGCGGACAGCAGTTTCGCCATGGATACGCTCTTGAAGGAGTCCAGTGCCGCAAGCATATTCAGCGGGTTCAGCTCGCTTGTTGATGTCGGCGGTGGCCACGGTGCGGCTGCGGTGGCCATTGCTAGGGCCTTTCCGCACATCCAGTGCAGCGGGCTGGACCTGGAACAAGTGGTCAGCACCGCACCTGCTGAAGCATATGGCACGGTGAAATTTATCGCCGGCGACACGTTTCAGTCTGTTCCGGCCGCAGATTGTGTTTTTACTAAAGGTGCACCTGCCCGCTGCCAGTGTTACTACTATTCCCTATCCCTCGATATATAATGTCGTCTTATCTTACGTGTTGTTTCAGTTTGTTCTGCATTGCTGGGATGACGACAACAGCGTTAAGATACTCCGACAGTGCAAGAAAGCAATCCCGGCAAGAGATGCCGGAGGAAAGGTGATTATCATGAATATGGTTGTTGGGCATGGGACACCAGACATGGTTACCAGAGAGACGCAGGTGATGTTTGACGTGTACATGATGCGAGCCCATGGTGCTGAGCGAGAGGAGCATGAATGGAAAAGGATTTTCTTAGAAGCTGGGTTCAGTGATTACAGAATCACGCCGACATTAGGTTTTCAATCGATCATCGAGGTTTTTCCTTGAATTGAAGAAGGTCGATCAGCGTGAGAAAAACGTGTATCATCATTAATAAGTTATTAATTAATAAGACACACATGTTCTTGTAAGTGTGACTTTAGATAAGTTTATGCATTTTGACAGAAACGCTGTGACATGTCAATACTAGTAGTTCAATTCTAAACACTCTATTTCTATCCTGTAAGTGATGAGTTTCTTAATAGCGTGCACCAGTGGATTTGTCAATCTTGATGAAAGTTTTAAATCTCGGGCTATTAGCTGTTGGAATCTATGGTTATATGGGCTTTGTCCAATAACGAATTCTGAAATTCCAAAGTAAATCTCAAAGACCCATTCATGAACTGCAAAGGAGGGAGTGAAGTTAATTTTAAAGGCCCATTAATGAAGTGCAAAGGAGGGAGTGCAATTCCTTTAGTACCACATTGCTAGTGGAAGGTGGAGTGAACCAACTTAAATATAGAAGTGGTTCTCATCTTCAAGTCTAGCATAAAGGAAACTCCACACGTCGCGCGCTCGCCTTGCCTCGCTGGGCGTGGCGTGCCATGGCCAGGGCGCGGCGCACGACATGCGCGTGAATGGTCCGTCGGGGAAGTCAGCTCCCGCCTTGTGGCGGTGTGGTCTCCTTTGCAGTTTTAGCTGTTGGTCTAGTTTGCAGAGTTCTAAACAAATACAATCTGCAGATTCCTAACCGGTTTAGATCGTGATCGTGCCACGAGGTCGGTTACCCGGACTATATAATCAGACCACCGGCCACGCTAAAACGTATCCAATCCGCTTAGGGTTTTGCCTCTTCTCGTTGCTACGCCACCGTCGTCAATTTCCAGCCCGATCGCTCACGTGCACCAGTGACCCGGCGAGCAGGTCTTCGAAACTGTTGTCTTTGTGATCCCGCACCGAGAAGGCGAGTAAGGTTTTCGAAACGCTCTTGGCGTGATCGCTCCCGATCTTCATCACGGCTCCTCTTCGGAGAAAGGACACGTGGTGGACCGTCTTGGTGTCGTCTTCATCGTCAATTTGTTCGACCTTTTCCACCTCTTCCACCGCCGCCGACCGGCAGCAGTGACATCAACCTTGAGGATCTCAGCTTCGCCTTAGATCCTCTCCATTAAGCTATAATCTACGTCCAGCAGGTATTATTCCCAAGATCTAATATTAGTATTAGTCTTGTTCAATCTGTCCAGTCTATAAGGTGTGCTAGTTGTGCTTTCACCTATTGCTTTGATCATGCTATGCTATATGATGTTGAATCATGCCGTGATCTGTGATATGTTTTTGTGTTTTGCTAGTATGCTTCACATACTTTATCTAGTAGATTTGTTCATTATGATTTATATTATAGAATTAATATGAAAATTGCCTAATATTTCAACCGTAGCTATAGTCGGAGATAGCTCCTAGAGAAGAGTACAGCTAGGAGAAGCAACTTTTAGCACTAAACAATCACTGCCGCTAATAGCTGGAGATTACCGGAGATAGCCGCTAATTAGTGCCTGTTTAGCTTCAGCTAAACGCTTGATTGACCCACATAATGGTCGTAGCTCACGAAACAGAAGGCTATGAAGGCCCAAAACGGCAGCGCTATTCTTCAACGTGCAGAACCTAGCTCACGAAGGCCCATTTGATGGTATATCTAAAGATCTCATAGAATTGGTTATGCATCACTTCATAATTGTTATGCCAAAGCTCTATACTTTTTCTGATTTTTGCAAAATCAGCTAAATGTCTTAGCTGGAGCTATCTCCAGCTATAGCTTCTCTTAGCTGTTGTAGAGGACAGCAGCTAAGAGGCTTAGCTGGAAATTTAAAACTTTGTTCTCAATCTTCAGATTACTCAGGCAAGTTTAGAGGAGAAATTGAAGGGGTAGGCACGTGTATGTGTGTTCACAACTTATGTGAGTACTTGTAGGAAGTAAATCTGGGTAAGAGGAATCATATCTCTTATGTTGGCAGATAGCTCTGTTTTCGTTTATCAGCCAAAACGCTGTTGTCGGATATGCAGCAGGGCCTCCATGCACCGCTTCTTGAAGCGGGCCCTCAAAGAAGAAAACTTGTGGCTTGTCACGTGGAGGAAGAGAACTGAACAGGTGGTGGCACAAGGTGCATGCATACAGCGATCGTAGCACCCACGGCGCCCAGCGAAGCAGTACAAAGCATGAGAATCGATCGACTTGTTTTCGGATATAGCAAGCAGCACAAGGCACTTCAGTTCACACACATGAAAGCAATCATTGACATTGAAAATAAGCATGCTGGAGAGGGAGGAAAAGAGCCGAACAGGTGAGTAGCAAATGAATATCGTCTTCATACATCTGACTTCATCTCAGGCCCTCTTCAGAATTGAACAGGTTTGTTTGAATTCATAGTGTTAACACTAAAATTTGGTAAAGCCTGGATGACCGGTAGGCCAGCATGCACCCATTCGGTAAGGGGTCATTCGGCTAGCAAGGAAGCTGCCACAGCACTGTAGCATTCAGGAAGCCGCTGTTATTCGGCTAAGGAGTTTGAGTCCAAGAAGGGAGCTGAACGTGAAGCAAGACGCATCAGGAGGAATATCCCAGGACAAGGGCCCACATCACGCGCAATTCTACGACTCCGAGAAGACTTGGAGGACAATGTATCTTAGCTAGATATTTTGTTAGTTATTATTCGTAACTAGTTAGGACTCAATAAGCCCAGGGTATAAATATAAGACCCCCGGCATCTGTAACAAGAACGAACCAACTTCAATACAAACAACCCGGCTCCGTGCCTTGGCTCCGGCCACCCTTCGAGTCCAGTCGTGTCGTCGATCTACTGCAAGAGGAACCATCGACCCGTCGACCTCTGTAAGTACCGGCAACCTTGCACCATGTCTAGTATCGTCAGGCGGATTTAGATTATTGCAAGAAGTCTTGTTCACGCTTAGTATCGTCAGGCGGATTTAAGCTATCAGGGGCAAGAGGGTTCTTTTGTCGATCATGAGCCATCCGGTGGGCTAAGATCTGGCTTAGAGCTAGTTATCGGCTTCATTAGATTTCGGCAAGATCTAATGAATTCATTAAGTTACCAAGTGTCTGTGATGCTCTTAATTTATTTATTTCATTGTGTTCGCACACACTTTTTGGCCAATCTAGATTGATGTGGCTCGGCTTTATCTTTTGTTAAATCTAGGTGTCATCAATGCCTCTAACGTTTATAATTAGTTTGTCATTAGATCTCTCGTGCTTTCATAGCCGAGCTTAGATCAATCTAGGTTGTCACGTGTTGCGGGTTCGTATGCGTTTAGATCTTGACAGGACTGTGTCATCCGGTGGATACAAATCTTTGGGTTACTCAAGAGCTAGTCATCCGGTGGACTAGAGGTCGGTTTAATCTGATAGGTTTTTACATATGAGTTCCTTCTTCATGGACCCCGATTCGGCAAGCTTGCCGAACACGGTTACGCTTTCACGTGTCATGGATGTCTTTAGTGATGTTTATGATTTATCTTTCTTTTAATTACCATCTTTGTCGCTTGATTCGATCCATGCAATAGAGCTTTACGCTAGCACGTCATAATGATCGACTTTTACCCGTTCGTAACATGTCTTTTATGATCGTTCGGTTCTTGTTATTGCCTTTGCATCTGTCTATTTGCTTACCGAATGCATTCATTGTTCATCGACAGATAGCTCTCATAGCTATGTGTCTTTACATCTGGCCTTAGAGCCATACATGCGAAACTGTCTTGGTCTCACCGGGCATGTTCCGCATCTCACGTTACCTCCTTGTCAATTAACAGGTCAAATTGATCGACACGCCTTCGATTCAAGACGCCCGAGCAGGGATAAAGCTAGCTATTCCGGCTTGTCGGTGTCTTGCGGCGACAGGAGTAGGATCTTTGTGCCTACACATAGCAAGCTCATCACGCAAGGAATCCATGGAAGCCCAGATCCGAAGACCACCGCAAGCAAATAGGCGGGCGTGGCTCCTTCATATTCCACCGATTCCATGCCGTCTTTGTTGTTCCATTGTGGCAGCGTCTCAGCTTCGAAACGGCAATGGATGGAAAAAGCGCCATTGCAGATTCAAACTGACAGGCCTGGTCCGTCATGCATTTGGGCCGCCACGACTGGACTATGTGCCCAACCGGCCCACTACACCTGCAGATATGCTCTGCTTACCTCGCCAACTAGCACAAAAGCATTCGAGCTCCCTCCTCCCCTGCTTGATGTGTCGCCTTTCGAGTGTACTGTGACGATTGCTTGCGCGTGATGCATAGTCATGGACATGAAGCTCCTCTGCTTTGTCGAGGAGAAATTTTATTTTGACAACTCTGCTGTCTGATCGACATGCTGGACAAATTTTGTTGATTCTTCTAAAACTGTACTACAACACTAAGTACCGCAAGGGCATACTAGTAAAGAACGGTAATATGCTCATTGACGGAAGGGACTGATATAATTCGTGGTAATATATATATACAGAACCAAGTTTGCAATACAGTCACTCAACTGAAGTTACTATTTTTTTCTGTTTTTGATGAAAGTGGAGGGGCTGGCCCCTGCATGCATTTTATTGAATGGAAAAAAGGCATTGTATCTCTTCTTCATGGCAATTGTAGAGACGCAGCCCACAACGCACCACCACTCTCCCTCGTCTCCATCTTCGACCAGGCGGTGAGGTTAACCAAACTTAGCATGGTTAGTGTACCTTTTCAATAGACTGATGATATCGCGAGTAAATTTGTTTACCCTACCTGTCAACTACTCAACTTAGATTTTTTAGATAATGGATAACAAATATCCGGCCTCTACATCCAAGGGATGTACACAGCCTATTATTACAAGCTTTCGAAGAAACAGAAAGAGAGAGCCTCGGTCATAAATTGGCCAGGAAGCTAAGACAAATAATATAAATGTTTCCATCCATTGTTGGATATCTCTAAAGCAATAAATTCTAATTTCTTGCTTATTGTTGAGAGCGCTTCCTTGGCTATCTCTTCACGCTGCAGCTGTGCCCAATAGCGTAACCAATACGCACCTCTGAAAATTACCTGCATAATAGAATTAGATTTCTTTACATTAAAAACCACATCATTTCGGCATCTCCAGAGAGCCCAGCATATGGCAGCCATCCCCACACAAATCAATTCTCTAATCTTTTTATTTTGATTAGTTAGCCAATTTCGAACATATGGCTAATTAATCTAGGTTGAGTCAGTCCAATAGCAAAAGAGATAATCCTCCAAATCATTCTCGTAAGGGGGCAGTCTATGAATAAGTGTTGAATAGTCTCATTCCCATTACAGCTAATAAGTGTTGATTTTTTGGACTAGCTAGAAGGCAGATTGGTCTGCTACTAAACACTGATTGTTTAATCTGCAATATGGATATCTGTGTAGCTTAAGAGAGCCTAACAAGCCGCAACTTATCTTTATCTTCTTCTATATGGGAAAATCAGATTTATCCAACCGGCAATTTGTTTGTTTCTTTAGCACTTTCGTAGTGCAGCTTAAAAATCGTTTATTATCTTTTTATTATTTTCAAAAAATAATCAAATCATCATGGGCACACCTGACTAGGTAAAAATAATCAAATCACCATGGGCACACCACAGCTTAATAATCGTTTATGATCCCGATAAAATGCACAAGCAGATATCTACTCCACTATAAAGATATAAAAGATCCATTTAGCCAGCAGGCAGACCTGACTAGGTAGCTTGTTTGGGTGTCCTAAGTTATCCTTACAACTCTGCAAGCTCAGCCAAAATAAACGAGGTGACCTTGTCATCATGGGCGCCTAGCTTACATATGCATATGGCTTGATTGCTGGAGGGGTTAACTCGCAGCTTAGATTTTGTGAATGCAAGCATTAGGATATATGATCATAATAATAATGATAATAATATAGGTAGCTATCTGCTTTGGTGTCGTATACCGAGCAAAAAGATGCTATGGCTAATTGGCTAGCTGTATATACGACCATTCAGCAGCTTCCCTTTTTAATTTCTTTGGATGAACTAATCATGCTTCGGGCAACAAGCAAGTTGGATTGCCGATCAATTTGTAAGTAGAATAATGTTGTATGTAGTAGAGACTAGAGACCATATGCAAACTGCACTAGAGAAGTACATGCTTGCAAATTGCACAAGACAAGTTTATTTAGCCGGCAGTGTGTGATAATCTATATCTATATATGTCAGACTAGAGACCATATGCAAACCGCACTAGAGAAGTACATGCTTGCAAATTGCAATAGACAAGTATATTTAGACAACAGTGTGTGATAATCTATATCAATATCTCTTATAAACATAGAATCCACTAGCAATTTATCTTGACATGCAAAGCATCCACATCAGCATCCACTAGAATATTCCACTAAACAAGTCAATTCATTTAAGTTATTCACATTAGCAATCCACATCATTTACTAACATATATTTAGTTGTCCACATTAGAATGCAAAAAGTCAGCCACTAAAAGTCATATGTTCCAAATTCCTTTTGTCGTGTACAACTTTCAAATTGTGAACTGTGTTCCATATTCAAGAATCAAAAAGATCACCAAGTATAATGCCATAGTGGTGGAGAATATGAAGACGATGCAGTAGCAACAAATTAATAAAACACCTTGCATACATCAAATGCCACCATTGCCACACATGATGTTATAACGTGCTCTTTCTCTCTCTCTCTCTGTGTCTCTATCTCTCTCATGCTATTTATTGTATTTGGACGATTGACATTTCAATATTCACTCATTCACGCAACAAAAATTCTCAAATTCTCTTCTTTGTTTTCCGTCACTTGTGCCAAGGTGAAGACATCACATTAACAAGCAATGAAGCAACTAACATCTAACAATTATAATTGTGTTGTTCCATCAACCAAAAAATATGTATGTATGCGTGCGTATAGTACATATGTATGTGTTGTATGTTCTGACTTTGTTTTATTAAAAAAATGAGCTTGAATGGCTTGTAATACAGATTGACAGTTATGTGAAAACGTTGTGGCTGACAACTATCATGGAAACATGAGTATTTTGACAGATGGAGCTACATCTACGACAATAATGCACCTTCCAAAACCTATATGCACCTAATTTGGTTACATCAGAGCCATGCTGCTTTTTAAATGGCTTTGGAATTCATGCTATCAAAACAAGAGGAAAAAAAAATATTTTGGCTCATTTTGGACGACTATTTAAGTACAAAGGATCTTCTTAGAAGGAAGAATATGCATCTTCCTAACTATATCTATGTTCTCGTGCAACCTAAATGTTGATGAAGACCTAGTTCATCTTCTTTTTTCATCGTCCTTTCTCTATAGCTTGTTGGTCTTCTTTTTTATATTGTTATCCCTACAAGTTTAAGTACCGAAGAGATTCTTCAATCCTTGAAGGCTCAACTCAATGTGCCTTTCTTCATGAAAATTCTAATCATAGTGTGTTGGTCGGTATGGATCATGCAAAATGATGTCAACTTTCAAAATATTCCCAACTCAATCCAAAGGTATCGACAAGTTTTCAAGCAGGAGTTTGCCTTAGCTATGCTAAGAGCAAGACCAAGATTATTACACCATCATATAGATCTATAGAAGACCTTGTATAACTTTTATGATTTTCTTTGTTTCTTTTCTTTGTATCCTAATTGTATCTTGTGGCTCGCTTTTTTATTTTTAATAAAACTCTTGACCCAAAGAGGGGTGCGGTGCAAACCCCTCCTGTTTCATAATAAACTATCATCTACAACTTCACATTACCAACTAGTAGTTGTTGGGGAGGGCAACCCTAGCCAGCCCCTAGCAGCTCCGCGGGCCCCTCTTCGGGGTGCGCAAGAAAGCAACCTCCAAATTCACAAAAACACTAAGCCTCGCAGGGCCAACGTCACGGAGGACCCTCCGGCCGGCACTTGGCGGGCGAGGCTTCGCCCCACCGTCGGGGGAGGCCCCGCACCCTCCTCCGCGAAGGGCCATGAACTAACCCTTGTCTTGACGTGTTATGGACTCATGTAGAATTAGCGGGAGTGGCGAACCCTCCGCAAAGGAGAAAGCGGCGGAATCCACCCCGCCAAGGAAGACCCCCCTAGCGACCTACGATCGGGTCACGCCTTGCGAAGGGGCGGCGGAAGAGACCCTTCGCAAACCACCCTTCGCGGGAGCACACTCGGCCGGCGGGCTAAGGCGAAAAACCCTACGGCCCCGGGCGGCGATCCCGGTGCATTTCTGTGTTACCCCGTACGATTAGTTACTGGCTTGCCCCTGTGAGGGCCCAGTTGTAAGCGTCTAGTCTCCTACCTACCATGTACCAAATTGTAAATCAGCCCCTCTGACTCAATGTATTCCTATAAATACCCGGGTACGGGCACAGAGAAATGGATCGGGAGTTGGCCGCTTTAAGTGTCATTTACTCGTTTTTGCTACGTCCACATCTTGTCTCACACTCCGTCGAGTTCTCCCTCCTTCGGAGGCCCGGGCGTCCTCCGATCCCCCCGACCTTCGGCAACCCCAGCGGGGGTCGGGCCGACCGGAGGCCGTTCCGCTCCTCGCTCGTACACTTTGACTCACCCTATGGGAAGCCCTCGCCCCCTTCCCGCCTCCTCCGAGAGCGAAGGGCAAGGGGGCAGGAGTGATCCCCACAGTAGTGATGATGTGCTCCTCATCACTGCTGGTTCGATGTATGAACTAGCACATAAGACGTTTTTCACCACCAGCTTGTTGTACGAGACTGCGATAATAACCATGTTGTTCCACAATAAAATTCACAACTTTTTGAAATCTACAAACTATAGTTGATGACTATTTTATTTAAAATCTACAACCCTAGAATTCGATTTCGAGAGCTCAATTTTTGAAATCATTTTTGAATTATACAAAAATGACAATATTTGAAAAAAGCAACCAAAATCTAAACGACAGTTCTCGATGAGAGCTACAACTTTGTAGTTGGCAACTTCTTCATTTGAAATTATTTAAGGTCCCAAAAAGCGTAGTTGAAGTTTTTACGATTTGAAGTTCAAATTTGTCAAGCGACTTTGGATGAAATGACCAAAACTAAAGTTGAAGAAGTCGTTTAGAACATCAAATTTGCAGTTTATGACTTTTTCATCTGAAGCCGTTTAGGGTCCTAAATATTTATTTTGAAATCCTAAAAAGTACATACTAGGGAAATGCATATTCTATATAAACATGAATGACTTAGGGGTGGAGTTATTAGAGAGTAGCTGCATGTGGGGGCAAAGGTCTTAGGTTCGAATCCTAGTACCACGTAGCGCGTGAAAAATTGCATGACTACATTTTTTTTTCTATTTTTTGCTCCATTGTTAGGATTTCTGGAAATTTTAATCACTACCGGCCGGTAGGAACAACTGCCGATGGACCTTGCATTACTGTCGACACTATTTATGCCAAAAAAAAAACGGTTGTGATACAGCTGTGATATATACTTCCTCTGTAATGGTATTAGAAGTCGTTTAGGACATGATTGTGCATACCAATGAGTCATTAATTAGGGTAGAGTTTTCGATCTCTACCCCTATTAAGTGGTTGCGCCTGTAATTAGACCTAGAAAGTTAAACAGGTTTATGGGCTAGCTCACCTGGGAGGTGGTTTTCCATCTCACCACTATGCGGGTTCGGCCCCTCGCCACCGCAACTTTTTCTTTTCATTTTCCAGGATTTTGCATGGCTTGAGTTGAGTCAGGGAGAATTTTATGGCGAGGTTGTTTTGCTCTGCATGAGGATTTTGCATGTCTTGCGACGAGGAGAATTTCAAGGCGATTTAGGGACTGTTTGGTTTCCACGAGACTAGGGACTAGAGACTAATTTTTAGTCTCATTTAGTCCCTAAATTATCAAACATAAAGATTAGGGACTAATTTGTAGTCCCAATTAGTCCCAATTTCACCAGACTTTTGGGAGGGGCTAGGGACTAATTTTTAGTCCCTATTAGTCTCTAGTCCCTAGTCCCTCCATCCAAACATTCCCTTAGTTTTTGCTTTGCATGCCACCGTGCGTCGGGAGGATTTCATGGCGAGATTGTTTTTCCTTTGCGCATGTTGCTGCGCGCAGCGCGCCACCATATAATCCGATGAGGCGGAGTCTAGCGCCAACTCCATCTCCGAGTCCATGGCGCGACCAGGCGGCGGACGCGTGGAAGAACCGAGGGTCACGAGGGAATATCGTCTTGGCCCGCCCGAGGGCGGCATTAATCTCGCACAGTCGCGCGTCGCGAGAACGCAGTAGACAAAAGCGGCGGCCCCATTTACACAGGGGCAAGGACGCCCAAAACACGTACGAGCGGCGTCGGACGACTTCCTTTGCGCTCTTCGAGTGAAGTCGGAGAACGACCTCTATTCCTGTTACGGAGGGAGTAGGTCTGAATATGTAGTACTGATAGGAAGAGGTAGTAGCAAACTAATAAAACACCACATCAAACATCATCCATCGCACACATGATGATGTGGAGTGCTCTCTCTCTCTCTCTCTCATATTTTTTGTTGTATCTGGATACATCACAATATTTACTAATTTGTGCTATAGAATTCTCATACTCTCTTCTTCATGTTCCGTCATTTCTGCCAAGGTGATGACATCACATTACCAAGCATTGAAGCTAAGTCTAAGCATTATAATAAGGTTGTTTCAGCATATTCTTCTTATGCTCAGGGTGCTGTGTATAGATTAGTTCACTCACTCAATACAACTCCATTTATCAACACAATTATGTTTTTTTAGTATATAATAACATTTGTATATATTCTATTAAGGTGCAACTGATGGCATCACAATTCACATATATCCTTTAGACTGTTATTTTCCTCAGAATTCGTATTCTATTTTTTTTTTTTCCCTGTCACATCTCTTCTTTCATTCATCGATCACTTGCATTGCTCATCTAATGTTGTCTCTAGATTCCTACAACAATGCGGGTGCAGGGAGCCGGTGAGTTCTTCTAGTTTCTCGATCAAAGCATGTGTGACATCATGAACTCTTCCTACTGCACCTAACACACAGGTTGAGCCTAGAGATGGGGTCATCCTGGCCAGCTGAGAGGTCTATAAAATGGGCCGCAAGTATTGGCTACGACCTCACACACCCCCGCGTGCTCACATACTGATACATACTGTGTTTGACAAGTCTCCCTCTCTTGCCCGGCCGGCCGGCAGTGGTGCCAAACTGCCAATGGCTTCCTCCGCTATGAGTCTCAAGAAGATGGTCGCCATTATGATCTGCTTGTTCGTCCTGACCCTGGGCCAGGAGCTTATTATGGCAGCTACAGTTGATCCGTCGTCGGTGCCACTCCGTCATGCTGCTCAACGGAAGCTCTTGTGCGAGCTACGGTGTTGGCCTTTCTGCGATTGCCCCTGAAACTAAAATCTTCATGTACGAGGGGCCAGCGACATGCAGATGAGATACACTACAGGAATCGCGTCCTTTGCCGAGTGCGGGAGCGCACCGGCAAAAGCTTAACGGCACTTTCGGCGAAGGCTTTGCCGACCGCCAAACTCGGCGACCGCCCACTCGGCAAAGATCGACTCGGCAAACCAATCTTTGCCGAGTACCAAAAATGGGCAGTTGGCGAAGGGTTCGCCGAGTGCCATGTCGCTCTCGCGAACCCGACGTCGACCGTTAAATATGGAAGGTGCTTTGCCGAGTGCCAAACGTCCGGCACTTTCGGCAAAGATTTGAATATTTTTTAAATCTTTGCCGAGTGCCAAATGTGGGCCCTCGGCAAAAGTATTTATTTTACGAAAAAAAAAAATACAGTTTGCCGAGTGCAGTGTAGATGGCACTCGGCAAAGTTATGGTCATTTTGCCGAGTGTCACCTTTGCACTCGGCAAACCCGCCATTTTTCCTCGCAGGTTACCCGGCTTTGCCGAGTCTTTGGCACTCGGCAAAAGCCGGGAGTTTCATTTTTTTTTTTTTTGTTTCGATGATTGTTGCTGCACATACACGTATACATATACATTTAGCATTCATATATACACATAAACCACATATATCACCAATTCACATATATAATCCACATATCTCACAAATTCACATATATAATCCACAAATATCACAAATTGACACATATAGTCCAACATCTAAACGAAATCCAACATGTCCAACAACCAAACATAATCTAACATGTCCAACATGGAAACGAGATCCATCACGATGCAACATATCCAACATCCAAAAGAAATCCCTCACGGTGCCACAGTCGAAGATAATCACCACCACCTCAACTTGACGGCCCGACCCGTGGCCTCCCTGGTGCGAAGAGTGTGAGGGCCCTCACCTTGCCCCGGATACCACCCGTGCTGCGGCGCCGATTGGTGCGTCCACCACGTGGTGTGGAGGGCGTGTGGAAGCCCGTGGTGTGGGCTGCTGCGGCCGGAGGAGGAACGCCACCGGCCACGCGTGTCTTGTGGAGTCGGGCCGACCGGATAGGGCCGGATGGGGTGGAGAAGGGGCCACCGGGAGAGTCGGGTTCGAACCCGCCGACCGTGGCTGCACAAAGGAGAGGCGATATCATTAGTACCGCAGTGAGCCGCCTGGGCCGAATAAATAAACAACAACATATACTCACCGGAGTCCCCACGTAGGAGGAGGAGGAACGGGAACGGGGGTGGAGCGAACAGCGAGGGGAGGCAACGGAGGCGGGGTCACACCCGGGATTTGGAGGCCCCGGAGTAGCTGCCACGTCCCGCGGTGACGCGCCCGAGTATTCTTTGGTATGCCTCCAACTCCCGCCGATGGGCCTACCCCGCCCTCGCCGCCCGCCCGGCCTCAAACTCTGCCGCCCGGGCCGCTGCACGGCCTCCAACTCGCCATCCGGGCCTGCAATATTACAACCGTAACATTGAAACAATGCATAGGTAGCGGACATGTGTAAAACCAGTGAACGACGGATGAAAACTGAAGTTACCCGAAAGTCCCGCATCATCTGAGTGGAGCTCACTTTGCCGAGGTGCTATGGGGATGTCGGTGGAGGTCGGGTGCTCCTTGAGCGAATCACGCCAGCCATCAACGAGAGGACTAAACTATTTACTAACTACTACTACTAACCCTACTAACTACTAGTACTAACCACTACTACTAACCACTACTAGAAGGATAGGGCTTACCTTGGCCGCGGAAACGGCAAGACTAACGGTCGGCGACGACGGCGTCGATCACCGCAGCAGCACGAACACCGCAGCAACACGAAGAACGACGACCGGTCGGATCGGCAATTTCTTCTTCTTCCTCCTCCCCTTCCTCTTCTTCCTCCTCTCCTTCCTCTTCTTCCCTTCCTCCCTCTTCCTCCTCCCCTTCCTCTTCTTCCTCCTCCTTCCTTCCTCCTTTCCTCTTCTTCCCTTCCTCCCTCTTCCTCCTCACCTTCCCCTTCCTCTCTCTCTGCCCGGGGACAAGAGGCGGGGCGGCCGGCAAGTAGGGCAGCGGGGCGGGGGCGAGGGCGCCGGCGGGGCTGGCGGGTCGCCGGCGGCGCGCCGGAGTCCGCCGGGGGCTCGCCCGCGGACCCGCCCGCCCGGATCGGGCCCGGAGCCCGCCGGTGTTAAGGCGGGCCGGGGCGGGGCTCGGGCGCGCGGCGGGGAGGGTCCGGCGGCGGGGAGATGGCCGGCGGTGGCGGGGCGGCCGGATCCGGCGAGGCGGGGGCGGCGAAGTTGTGACGTCGGATGGCTAAAACCCGGGCGATGAAGTGTGGAGATGTCCGTAGTGATAATCATCATTATCGATCTCGATCCTTCCATGTACTACATGTAACATGTCTATTGTGTGATGATTGTGTGGGTTTGATTCCAAATATATTTACAACTATTCAGGATCTAAGGTAACAATAAGTAGCCTTCGGGTTGCACGTTACCTTTACGATACAAGTATGTCTGTGTGAACCTTGTTCCATTATCTAGAAAATAAATAAAGTATGTATGTGTGTGCATGTGTGTTGTTCAATACTTGCAGTCATCGTTGTTTTACAAATGTGTAAACCCTCGTATAAAGAAGTAATACACCTGTGCATAGTTTACTTTCAGAAAATAAAGCTAGATTCTGGAATCAATTTACCAGACACTGGCATGGTTTTCCAAAGATCGAGATCGGTCATGAAAAAGATTAATCCAGCTACGTCTAGTTCTTGTTAAAAGTTCATTATTGACAATATATTCATGGTCGGTTGGTGGTTATTTGTTTGTGATCGATGATGACCTGTCTACTATAGAAGGATAGTATATATATGAAATTTTTTATAATAATTGGGGGAAAATTGGATGGCTCACATCGATCGAGTGGCGATCCGACGGCTACGAAGGTTGTGTAGGCAATGGGAGGCAAAAGCCGGAGGCAAAAATTGCCTCTGTTGTGTCTATGACGATGGGCCATAGAAGTAAAAATTGCCTCCTGTTGCCTTCACAAAATGGAGGGGAGTAAGAATGGGCGGTAATTGCAAACTTGTAATTCTTTTTTTTTTTGTAAAAGGGTAAAATGGTAACTTCGTAAATACCAATTATTGTTTTTAGTAGTATAGTTAGTGTGGCAAACACAAAATGAATACGAGTGTGTTGGTTACTTCTAGGTTTTTCACGGCCCGGCGTCTGCGAGCCGCCGTCGCCGCCCGCGGATGGGTAGGTTTCCACGCCGACGTCGTCGTGCGAGCCGCCCGCCGCCGATGGGAGGAGGCCGGACGGGGCAACGGGCCACCCTTGCCCCTCGTTCCTCCTCGCCGTCATCCACCCCTGCTCCTCGTCCTCGCTGTGCCGGCTCGGCGTTGGCGTTAGTCCATGGTGGAGCAAGATGAGGCGAGAAGAAGATGGGGGCATCAAACCTAGATCCAAGCGCGCCATGAGGAGGCACCGGAGCCGGCACCGACGCTAGCGTTGCACATGACCAGGGTAGGTTCGCCGCCGCCCGCTACCTCTGCGGCAGGTAGGTTCGGCGTCATGCGCCTTCTTGCGGCGGCTGCGCTGGCCCATCGTCGTGCGCCGAGGAAGAGGACGCTTGAGAAGTGGTGGATAGCTGGCTGCTGCGGCGCCCCTCTCGGCGGACCTCATTGTGGGGGGCGTAGGCGTTACCCGGGTTGGTTTCTCACATTTGCAAGTTCATGTCTTTTGATTCTTAGTTCGAGATTATTGTAACTACTAGAGTAGTTCATACAAAACACTTACAATTACGTGTTGATCATAGCATACGATGGCCCTTTCCGATTGGCAAAAGGGGTATGGTCTTACGAGACTATTTTAGTATCGGTGCTTGTTTCCAATAGTGTGTTTCCGATTGACTAATTTAAGCTATATGATTCGGTGTCAATGCATAACGTGATGCTTGTTCTTCCTCGATTGTTTTTGCCCTCGACATTAGACGAAACTTCGGGGGATTTTTCAGAGACACTTTGTCCCTTTAGTTAGTCAATTATTTATTGACAAAACTCATTTGTTTGGTTCTTGATAGTTTGATACTAACGTCATGCTATCTTTGTTGTCGCATTTGCGACAAAGCAATTGAATCCGGCCTCCCGGACAAAAGTGTTCGACAATGTGCATGAAATTCCACGAGCTAGAGAAAGCCTTAGGGAAATTGATCGTTCTTCTATGTGCATGCATCCAACTATGCTTTGATCCAAACAATCCTGACTTTTGGAAGAAGTGGAATGATTTTGAGATTCAGCATGGTAACGAAGACACATTTAGGGGAGATGCTTCGTATCAAACGCATGGTGGGTGAGCAACAACCCGAGTAAACGAAATTTGCATCTCCTGATGATGAATAATTACATAATTTGCATCTTATGATAGAAAAATTTATGGAGCCTTGGGTCAATCGGGCAAGAAATCCAGAACCCAAAATTTATGGAGCACAGGTCAACAAATAAGCAAGAAATTCAAAACCCAAAACCTTCAACTATGGGAGCACGCACAGATGCCTTTTGTGTACTTTATTTTTTTTTTTTTTTTTGAAAGAGGAAGATTTTCTTCCCATTCCCACGCACAAACTAATTTGAAACCTTATCCACAGGTTGATTCTTACGGACATTAGTTACATAACTGCACTATACATCAACAAAGTTGGTGTCCCCGAGAACACTGAAGTGTTTGTTGACTCAGCCAGTAGTGCAAATACTTATACATTGCTTAATTATTGATTATGCGTGAAGAACAAAAACTGAAAATGCTTTATGCAGCGCAAGACTAGCGAGATAAACATGAACCGTCACCACCATATCCTTGCATTTGCTTTCTCCTTAGTTCAATCATTTCTTTCACGCAAACTGTTACTTCTAACAGATTGGGCTATAGCCATAGAGAATTTATCGGTATGGTACTTTCGATGCACACTTGAAACATGGAATCACGACATATATGATTTAATTCCCAACCTCTCTCTTTTTTTAAGCTTTTCCTGCATGTCACGAGAAGTAGGGCGGTGACATGTTGATTAATAGATCAATTGCGATCAGTAACATTACAAATGATTGAGACATTTTAAATGGACAACGTAGATGATTAGTACAAAGACATACAGTTAAAAGCACATGTTCATAAGTGTCTACCATTTAGGGATCATCATTAGCAAGCAACATTTTCAGTAAGACTGAACTGAAGGAGATGAGCTGAAGGATTCGATCTGATGAATTCTAAAAAAATCACGAAAACTTGTAGAGCATTCTTTGCCTTCCAAACAAGTATCTCCTAAACAAGTACAAGCCACCTTTTTGGGAACAGTTCTGCAGACAGGGATATAAGCCGGATAACCATCTCCTAAACAAGTATCCAAATATGTAATCATACATGAACTCCAACAACTACAATTCTAATATGTGGAGAAATCTTTGTTATGGTTGCTAAATATGTGGAATCTTAATAATAATTCAAAATTAGTACAGTAGTTTGATGCCTACCCAACCATCCAATGCCAAGAGTGCATGACATGAATTCAAGGTCCTGTTCGAGAGAGAAACAAAAATGGCATCAAGGCAAAATGTGCTCTTCCAAAAGCACAAACAACCTCCAAGCCTTCCTCTTCAATTCATGGTCTATTGCACCTTCAAGCTTAAGAATTCATAAATCATGACTCATCGAGAACAAAGATAATGCGAGAGATACAAGACTTCAGTTTTGCATGCCCGCATCAACCCGGGAAACGCTTCTATGGGCTGCCTCTCGTCATTCGGATGCAATATATGGAATAAATATGGTCCCACACAAAATGAGATAGATCCCAAACAAATCCCCTCATCAAAATACATGGAACAAACAATGGTCCTGTTCTAAGTTAAATGGACACTCATCTAGGAATGTATCATCAAATGGTGATATCTTTGGCTAAAAAGGCAACAGAGGGCTGAGCTCAAAGTTGCATACAAAATACGAATCACAATCAGTTTTAATCCTTGGTCCACAACTATATCCGCTAAACAAGACGTGAACGGCTTTATTGAACTATATTGAAAGGATGGTGTGGGTAAATCTTCCATTCATGTTAAACAACGAAAACTCGATAGTAAAAACAGGTTATTCAGATTATCAAAGCTTACCGTAAAGTGGATACCTTGAGCAACGATGCAAATCCTGCTCGACGGCGAGGGCGGGGCGGCGTGGCGGAGGAGGAGGGGCTGGGAGGGGGCGGCGCGGAGCGCGCGGGTTGGCAGTCGGCACCGCCCGCGCAACGGCGAGGGAACAGGCGTGGCGCGCACGGGCGACGCCTTGGAGGAGGAGGAGGAGCGCGGGTTGGGAGGGCGTGGCGGCGAACGGCGAGGGCGAGGGCGGGCGGGAGGTGTCCGCGCCGGCGTCTTCATCGGCGCGGGCGCAATCGAAGTCGGAGGAAGGCGGCGGCTGCGAGAGCCGCCACGAGGATGAGCCCGTCGGCGTCTCCGGCCGGCGTCTTTGCGTGGCGCGGCCGCGATGGAGTCGCGGCGGCGGCAGGGACCGCCGGCGGATGAGCCCGCCCGCGTCCCGCACGGACCTAGGGTCCCGGCGCGCCACCTCGGAAGGCTACGACGAAAGCGTGAGGTCGAAGGGGCTCGCGGACGAGGGGCCGGGGGAGGAGGAGGAGGAGCGGGCGGGTTCGAGATGGCGGCGAGGAGCCGCGTCGGGATCTCTCCTGGTGGGCCGCGACGAAGAGGGAGGGGTCGCGAGCCCGGGGTACCCGCGGGTGCGGGAGGGGTTAGATGTGAACAATTACCGTGTTATCCTTCCACCTAAAAAAAAAGAATTTAGGAGAGGCAACAAGAGGTAATGGTAGGTAAAATCAAGTATTGTAAAGAGCTCTATATATATATAAGGGTGCAAAGGTGTAACCATTAGGTGCCCTCCGACCCATTTAGTTAAATTATTTATACTACTTCTTTAAAAATTTGAAAAACTAGTACAAATAATTTAACTAAAGAGGGTGGGAGGGGCACCTAATTGTCTCTAATTTACACCCCTTTATATATAGCCTCTACAATGATGATCTGTTGCTGCTTGCGTGGCAATGACTTTGCACGACCTATTATTATAAATAATATATATAGACATACTAAGAAGCTAATAGTAATTTTGAGTGCAGTAAAGTATTTCACAAAGCTAAGTCAAAGTGCAACCAAATACAATGACCTCGCCTGAGGTGGTTGACCCAGCCAAATAATTGAGCTTTTTTTTTTTCTGCGACAAAGGAAATTTATATTAAAAAGGTACACAGTACATCTGTCCATTTACAGAAAAGTCCCTAAACAAACTAGGAATCACAAATAAGAAGCTAGCCACTTCTCTCAGCTTCTCCAACCTTCCTCGTCGCCGCCGCTGCCGCCAAGCCGATCTGCGACCACCGGAGCCCCAGTTCCTCTTCATGCGGCATGGATCCTCAAACTTGAGTTTTCGACATGAACCGGACCACCATCCACGCCATATCTCGGTAAATCGCGGCGGAGCAAACGTGGAGGAAAAGAACCGACCCGATGGTTACCGCCTCCGCCCGGAAATGACATCGTCGTCGTTGAAGAAGGAGGAGCTAGAGAAAATCGAGGTCCTACCACCTGGCGTGAGACCAAAACACATATCTCACTAGACCATCGTCGCCGTCAAGGAAGACGCCGCCGAGATAGAGGAGAGTCCGGAGAAACTTATTCCAATGCGCCGCAGGCTCCTCCATCCCGCCGCCGTCACCTAGCCGGACACCAACCTCGCCAAGGAACGCGCCGCCAACGCCCGTCGCCTTGGAGAACCAAATCCCCGCGAAGCTTCACACCGACGAGCACGAGCACGACGAAGATTCTGCGGAGTCACCGTCGCCGCTGCCATCGTGGAGCTCGGGAACCTAATCCGCCGGGCGAGGGTCCCCTCCCTCCGCACCCGATGGGCCACCGCGGGGAGGAGACGGCCGAATGCGCCGGGCGAACGCCGGTCGCCCTCCCACCCCGCAATCGCACTCCGTGAGGAGAGGATCTGGAGAGTCGTGATGCACATATATATAGATTCAATAGTTGAGCTTTTGGGTAGCAATGGTGCGCACTTGCCTTACTTCTGCAAATACAAGATGTATTTTACTTATTACTAGTATAATGCCCGTGCTAACGCATCACGGCTTTACTTTGACTTTACACGAATGCATTTGAGCATGTTACAATCCGGGAAGCACTTTTTGCATAGGAAGGCTTAGTAAAATTATTTATCATATTAACCATCTAAGTTACATTCAACCTAAATCCTTAACGATGTCTTCCGGATCTTTACAGATCTCCAGGAATACATTCGTTTGCACGACTTCGTCATGTTCAACTTGACGAGGATGTGCAATTAATAATGGGAGCTTCAAATTGGCAAACTCAATTAAAGTGAAAAATGTTAGACAAGAATAAATGCATGTACAATCAAAATTAAAAACTCTCTTATGACTAAGCTCAGACATTAACCTCCACAATCATATCAGTGCCATACTCCCTCTGGCGCTGAAGCTATCAATCCCCGTTTGCTTTGCTTGGTCCATATCAAATTTCCTTACTTTCAACATAACTTGAGTACTCATCAAAACCTTAAGGTGTTCCTTGTCTGCCCAAATAATTCCTTGTGCACCATCAGGGTCACATGCGTCGTCATACTGATCTATGATCTCGACAACCTGGAGCATAGAAAACAATCAACATAAACAAAAATGACGGAGCTTATATTTCAAACCAAGCAGAAAGGATATTGCGCATACCTGTGCCGCTCGTAGCATTTGGAGTTTGGTGTACGAACTACTGAAACAACCTGTGTAACATAAGAAGTCAGGCACAACCATTTGGGGTTTAATGTAGGAAAGCTGATGACACCAAGAGAAATTTGTACTATTGAACTCAACAATTTTGGAGTAAGAATCGGCTTGCAAGCTGGAAGCTCCTGCTGGAGTAAACTTGGAATCTGTATTAAGCTACTCACCCCACCTTTTAGAAATTATTCAGCCTAAACCATGAGGGCATGTGATCCTTTTATACAGACAAATGGCTAATTATAACATGACAACAAAGAATAGAGTGCTCAGCAATGCCGATTAGCAGAGCGAACAGACACTAAGCATGACGTAGGGCACCCAGATCTTGCTCTGCTGTGCCTGCGCCGACCCAGCAACACAAAAAATTAGTTGATTGCAGACCAACACCACATGCTCGAGAGTCGAGTCAATAACAGCAGATGGCCCTGTAGTCGAGACTTACGATAGCGCATTTGCCCAAATCCTTTCTGTACAACAACAGTGTAAAATTGCCCATTTTCAGCAAGAACAAAAGGGACAGAGAAAACAATTTTGGCTTATTATTAGAAAAATAATAAAAAGAGAAAAGAAAGAACAGTGCAATGCATTGATATGCAGGCAGTGGGCTCTCATGGTACTTGTACATTTGGTACAAAATGTATTAATTATTATCAATAGGGACGTCCATCATTATGAAAATTCTAATTGGACTGAGCCACATTTTTAATCACTGGCTTGTTCCGGTCATGCATGGGAACACCAGACCTGCCAAAAAGGGGCTTCAAATCGAAAACAAAAGAGAAAAATAAATGGACTGCTGCAAGTGATAAGAAGACTGCAACATAGTGATCCTGAATTCCTGATGCACTCTGTTTTGCAATGCATTACACTCTCATCATCAAAACTTTCCTCCAAACATTATCTCTACTACCCAATAGTGGCAACAGATGTTCACAAAACCAGAAGCAAAATGTAATTAACAGTAGATGTTTTCATGGGGAAAACGATGCTGATTAGGATTAAAATTAAAGCAGGTCATGGGAGAGGGATATGGGCAGCTACCTTGTTGTGCTATGCGACGAGACCTGACTCAAACGCGGAGAGTTGTAGCGAAGTGGCAATGCCTCCAAGCACGCGGCCAATCATCAGAATTTTGTACTGTGGGAGTGCTTGGTGATACAACCGAGGATGTAGCAGATTCAGTAGGTGACAGACGCTCTCATCCATCCCCTGAGCACCCAAAATTCATCAGCCTCGTCGCCATATCCATCAAAACAGAACGAAATTGACTGAAGGCGGAGGGGGCGCACGAATTGCTTATCCGCAAAGGATATGACGATGGTGCCTAAGAACATGGACGAACCGAAGCCAACAATGAAGAGTTCGTCGTCCGGAGCGCATTCGTCGTAGCCTCCGCCGCTAGGGCGCCTTGGACGTAAGGAATAATGACCTCTGCACAGAGAGACAAACATCAATCAACAACTAAGGGTCTAAGATCCGCGCGATCTCCGGCGTCGTCACCACGGCGCCCAGGGAGATGCCGTTGCCGATGCCCTGAAGCAACAAGGTCAAGGTGGTTCAGACTTCGGACAGAGAACATTGTCAAGTTTAGAGCGTCGTCGATCAATGGCCGAGCCCGCCCGAGGTGCCCAAAGGCAGATCACGACGCCGGGAGAGGGCCGCCTGGAAAGATCGCCGCCAGACTCGTCAGGAGGACCGGCGTGATCGCCGCTAGGCCCGTCAGGAGGAGCGTCGCGAATCGCGATATCCATGAGGAGGAGCGCCGCGATCGCCGCCAGGAGGATCACCGCGACCAAGAGGATCACCGCGGCGCTGAGAGTCCATCTTGCCGGTTAGATCACCCACGAACGCCGCGCTAGGTCGTTCGTCGAAGTTTTTTTTGTTTAAATTATTTTCCCCATGATTTCCTGGAATCGAACTGTGGCCGCAGGCGTGGGCTTCGAGCTGTCACCGTGGGTGTAAGACCTGTGTGACAAACTTTCGATCCCAGCCTTTCGCTGTGAGATCCATCGGACGGTGTTGCTTGTGCCAAAAATAGAAAGAACTGTGCCATTATAGTATAGATATAGATGATACAATTTTTGACCAGCAACAAACTATATATACAATAAGTGAACTAAGAACATAGGTCGGCTGATTGTTTCTTATGGTAGAACCTGCCAATATATCCATATTCAAGTAACTCTATTAATATCTACTCCCTCGTATATATACCTTCCACATATTTATTCACTCCCGCTTTGAGGAGCACCACGCACCATGGAAAGACCGATCTTCGACCACCCCGTGGTGGCCGCCCACCCTGGGCCCAACGCGGCCCCGGCGCTGCTGCGTCCTTCCCCACGCCCGGCGACGAAGAAGACGCCGCCGCCCCCCAGCGCCCCACCCCCCCACCGCGACACCATCTCCACCCCCAGCCAGCTTCACGTGGGGCTATAGAATGGCCGGCCGGTGGGAGGTAGGTAGGCCCGCGGTCGGAATGGTCGCCGGGCGGCTTGGTGCGGTTGGCCGTGGTCGGGGCGGTTGGGCCGAGTCGGGCGCGGGGCACCGTCATGGAGCTCGAGGCTCGAAGCTAGGGTTTGGGTTCACCGGAGGAAGAAGAAGAGAAGGGAAGCCGGAAGAAGGCGGCCGCCGCGGCCTCAGGGGCGGGGCAGCGGTGGGAGCTTGACGAGGACGGCGGCGTGCACGAAGACGAGGAAGATGAACAGAGCGCCAGGGCAGGCCTTTGCTGGGCCGGCCCACCTCCAGGGTGGGTGGCCTATGTAAGTATGTAAACAAACAAAGAATATGTATCTGTCTAGCCTCGTCTATTGACCCAAGGGAACCAAACAAAGCAAGCTGCATGCACCCTTTAACCTAGCCCTGCACAGTTTACTTCTATCCAAATGGAAGAGCCATGCCACCCTGGTGAAGTGAATCGATCAAACATGTCCATATCTCTCTAGAAAAAATATAGAAATGAGAAAACAAAAGTAGGGATAATTTAGCCCGAAAGCGACCATGATGGGTTATGGTGTTCAAGTATATAAACAGATACAAAATATTCATTTAGCCGGCAGGCAGATCGACCAGCTGACTAGGTAGTTTGTTTGTGTGTCCTAAATTAATTTTGCTAAAATAAGCGAGATGACCCCATCATGGGAGCTGTTAGCTTACACATGCATGCTCACCTCACATGGCGGCGGGCTGTACGCTGCCATACATATGGCTGAAAAGTCATGTTCCAATTTCATTTCTCCCGTGTACAACTTTGAAATTGTCAACTGCATTTCATATTCTGGAATCAAAAGGCACTTCACACACGCATCAAAGCAATCATTGACATTGACACTACGCATGCAGGAGAGGGAGGAAACGAAAAGAGCCGATCGAACAGGTGAGTAGCAATAGAATATCGTCTTCGCGCATCTGAGTTCAGCTCAGCCCCTCTTCAAAATTGAACAAGTTTGTTTGGATTAGTTGAGCTCCTTCAAATTCCACCGATTCCAGGCCATCTATGCTTCTTCTAGTGTGGCAGTGTCTCAGCTTCCGAAACCGCCAAAGCGTAACACAGGACCCATGGCCAATGGGGTCGAGACGGTTCTGCTTCTGCCTCGTCATCCCTGAGCCAGCCCTGCGACCGCGGCGGCGCGCCAGGGAGCAGGCACGGGAATGGAAAAGCGTTATTGCTGATTCAAACTGACGGGCCTGGTCAGACATGTATTTGGGCCGCCCGACTGGAATCTGTGCCGAATTGGTGTTCATAGGGGTGAGTGTGCGTGCGTGTTGTGAGTGTCAAGCGTTGTCTTGTGTAATTCTCAAAAAAAAAAAAAAAAAAAAAAAAAACCCAACTACCAGGAGCATTTGAGCTCCCTCCTGCTTCACGTTTCGTCTTTAATTTCTTGAGTGTTTGTCAAAAAAAAAAATCTTGAGTGTACTCTGAGGATTGCTTGCGCGTCATGCATGGTCAAGGACATGAAGCTCCTCTGCTTTGTCGTGGAGAAATTCTTTTTTTTGAACAATCTGCTGTTTGATCGAGCAGTACTATTTACCTCTCTACATCTGATTCTTTTGTTTGTTTCTTTAGCACTTTCCTAGTGCATCTTAAAAAAAAAACATTTATTATCTTTTTTATTATTTTCTAAAAATAATCAAATCCATCGCCATAGGGTGGGTAAAATTTATGATGCCGATACAATGCACAAAGCAAATCTATACCTACTATTAAAAAGAGAAAATTTCTACCACTTTTTTCACCACCCATTTCTTCCGCCTTTTCCTCCGGCTCTTTATGTTTCTGTCCGCTCCTAAGAGTCCTATTCGTATCCAACACACATACCTTGAGCCGCCGTGTGCACGCCACGCCGCTCCCAGTTCTCAGGGGCGTCCTCGGGCCCGTGCGGGCTGTGCGACCGAACAGGGCCTCCAAAAATCATGGGCCTCAAGATTTACTAAGTGTACTAAACATGTATACTAATTGCCGGCTTTGTTTTAATTAGAAAATGAATCAAAAGTTGTATTCTATGGCCCAAAACGTAGCCTTCAACTTCTGGAGCTATCCATTCCATCGTAGTTTTCCTTCGGGAGGCCGAAGCCGAGAGCCCGTTGTTGGCTATTCTAGTTTCTCGTACCCCTTCACTTCATCACTTTGGCCGGACTCCCTATTCTTGGCTTGGTCGAAAATCTAAATTTTTTTGAGCGACATGAGAGTTTTCTTAATGCAACTGTTGCATACAGAATTCTATGACCATTCCAGTGACGGTTGCGTACTAGATATTAGGCCTCCACTTAGTGTTTCGAACAGGGCCTCATATTTTCTCGGGACGCCGCTGCCAGTTCTACAAATCGCAAGTAGAGGCCGAGTCCATACAACTGGTACACCGAAGCCATGCAATGGAATCCTTACCAAATCCAATACGTATAAATATTGTTTGCCATAAATTTTTTCCCACCCCTTTTTTCTTCCGCTGCCTCTCTCGCTGTAATATTCTGTTCTTGTTCCAGGGAGTCTCGTCCATAATTGGGAGTCTCCGTGCTCATCTTCCAATCCAAAAAGGAGTCTCCATGTTCGAAACGGTTAAGAATCAAGACACGCGCGGTAGCCGATCTTCCAATCCAACAAAGAGAAGAGTACCTCCCTTCGCAACTGTCTGTATATATACATCGTGTCCGTGTGCACGGTGGACCGGGCAAGCACAATACTGCACATGCCGCCGTGTCCTAGCCAAAAAGCGACGCACAGGCATATGTAGACCACGCCGCCACCGCAGTACGTCGTCCATGCTGCGCAGCAAGATACGGATGAGCCTCATCGGCAACGCACGGGACCGCGCGAAGGCGCAGCAACTCACGAAGTTCTCTGCAACGTCGACGTCGCGCTCGTCGTCTGCGGCGGCCCTACGGCGGCGGCGCACCCGTCGTGTGGGATTCAGAGCCGGACGTCGTCATATGGATAGGTATCGAGGACTCGCGCACGTTCTCTGCTACCGACGTAGCGAGGACCAAGAGGCAGTGCACCACGGTGGAGAGAATCGAGAAGATATCGATGCGATCGCGACTATAGGCCGCTCCCGATGCTTGCCAGCAGGTCCGAAGCCTCATGCAATTGCCAGGATGTCCTCCAGAGCTGACGCCGCCATGATGAGCAGTCAGGTCGTGGACGAAAAGACGCAATCATCAGCGCGGGATTTGGGTCGATGCTTCGTCTTATTCAAATTTTTTTGCACAAATAACAAATTTTGTTACGACTTATTTTATCAATGAAGATACTTGAATATTGATTAATTTATTTTATGATTTGCATAAATATTTTGAATAAGACGGATGGTCAAAACATGAAGTTCAAAAATCAAAAAGCGACGAACTCCATGGGACAGAGGGAGTATGTGTTAAGCTCATGCGTGTTGTTACGATGCAAGACATGTTTTTGGCAAATGAGTACATGAAAAGAGGAAACCAGAAACTGATAGATAGTAAATGTGGAAAAATAAATTACACATACATCCCGGTGCAATGCACATGCATGTTTTGCTAGTAGTATATACACTAGTAACGAAATGATTTTGCGAGCACTGCCAAAATCTTTTCCGTGGCGGGCACTTTTTGCTCGTCACGGAAAATACCCGCCACATCCTTTTTTTTTTTTTTCGTGGCGGCGTGTTTTTTTTGCCCGCCATCGGAAAGATTTTTAAATGGCGGGCACCTTAACACGCCCGCCACGCAAAAATAAGCGTATTTTGCGTGGCGGGCGTGTTAAGGTGCCCGCCACGCAAAAAAATCTTTCCGTGGCGGGCATTGTAAAACGCCCGTCACCCCAAATCCTCAAGGCCCAATAGCCCGAACGAGGCCCGATAACATGTTCGCATATATATACACGCAGTTAGGGTTTGGGAGCCGCCGTCACTCGTCTCACCAACTCCCGGTCCGCCCCACCTCCCTCCGTGACTCCGTCCCGGTCGCGATCCTCCACCTCCCTCCGTCCGCCTCCCTTCCCTTGACAACTCCTCCCCCGACGGCGTCCCCCTCCCTCCCAGGACGGCACGGCTGCGGCCCCTCCTTCCCCGACGGCGGCGCGGCCCCGCCCCTCCAAGACGGCGGGCGCTTCCAGATCCGGCGAGGCGCGGCCCCTCCGTTCACCGACGGTGCGTGGCGGTTCGGTGGCGCCCGCGATGCATCCGGTCGGGCGCTGGCGCAGACGACGGCGGCGGCCTTCATCCGCTGGCGGATCGACGGCGGCGCGCCCTTCATCCGCGACGGATCGGACGGCGCGCCTTCATCCGCGACGGGTTCGCCCTCGAGTCTCCTCCGACGACGACGAGCTCCCCACAACGGTGACGACGCACGCGGGGCGCCCGGATCTCGCCGCGGCACGCCCGCCCCACAACGGCGGCCTAGCGCGTGGGGGCGGCGGTGTGGTCTCCTCCGGCGTGGATCTCGCAGCGGCGGCGGCGACACCCCAGCCTGGGCTCGGCGGGCCTGGCGATGGGCTCAGCGGGCCTGGGCTCTTTTGATTTTTATTTATTTTTTTAAATATTAACCGTGACGGGCATTCTAAAACGCCCGCCACGGTGAGAGCTATTGCCGTGGCGGGCACTGTGCCCGCCACGGTGAGGTCATCATTAACCGTGACCTCACGTTAGTGACGGGCACCTTCGCCCGCCACGTAAAACTGAAAGTGCCCGTCACTTAAAATGTTTTGGGTACTAGTGATAAAGATATAAAAGATCCATATAACCAGCGCGCAGGCAGACCTGACTAGGTAGCTTGTTTGCGTGTCCTAAATTATCCTTCAACTCTGCAAGCTGCAGCCAAAACAAACAAGATGATATCGTCATTGCTCACCTCACATAGCAGGCTGTTGGTCCAACCAAACATATGGCTGGATCGCTGGAGGGGTTAACTAGCTTAGTTTTTGTGAGAATGCAAGCATTAGGATTTTTTTGTGACTTGATGCTATCTGCTTTGGTGTCATATAGCGAGCAAAAAGATGCTAATAATCACAAATTCGTTTCCCTTTAAATTACATTGGCAACAAGCAAGTTGGAATGTTGGATTGCCGATCAACTTGTAGATAGAATAATGTTGTATGCAGGGGTGGAGGGAGGGAGGGGCTGAAGGGGCCAGGCACCCCCTATGCTAGCTAAACTTTCTTGTGTGTTCAAGATTTCACCATGTATTTGAAGCAAAATTGACATTTGTCCCTCCTATAATTCATATGTTATTACTTGGCCCCCCTCATGGTATTTTTCTGGCTCCGCCCATGGTTGTATGTAGAGATCATATTGAAACTGCACTAGAGAAGTGCATGCATGAAAATTGAAATAGACAAGAGCCGGCAGTGTGTGATAATAATAATATAATACTAACCCCATTCCAAATTATGTAGTTCGTTTAATTTTTTTGTCTCTAAATTTGACAACTCGTCTTATTCAAAAATTTGTGCAAAGTATCACTTTTTTGTGGCTTGCTTTATTAACAAAAGTTCTTCAAAAATGACTTAAAATAAATTTGATTGTATTGTACAAAAAATTAAATATCTACGAGCAGTCAGACTTAGGGCCAAAAAAGCTAAACAATTAGTAATTAGAACGCATGGAGCATCAATTAGTTGCACACACATTTTTATTTGCAGAGCAACATAGTGCTGATAATTGTGAGTTTTTTTAAAGCATATGACACCATCAACCAAGAAGACGTAGCAACAAACTAAGGCTCCGACGCCCTCTTTCTCTCTCTAAGCCTCTGTGTCTCTAATGTTACTAGTATATTGCCCGTACTAACGCTACGGTGACATTTAGACAACACAAATCAAACAACCAAAATGGTGTAGATGATTTGGTGTTTTTTTCAAAAAAAAAAAACAAACATCGATCACATCACATATTATAATATTACAAACAAAGGAACCAATGTTATTTGCAAAGAACTTATGACCTTCCTCTTCAAAATTGGTGAAAGGTTCTTCTTTGCATGAACAATGGCTAGAAAGAAAATTACAGTATAGATTACATGAATGGCAACGTCTACATATCTCCCAAGAAGAGCAAAGAATGAACGCGATACCTACATATCTCTCCCAAGAAGAGCAACATATCTCCCAGTTCGATCTCCGTGATGTTTTTCACCATTGTGAATTCTTCATGTCCCCGCAAGCTGCCTCCATCAAGCTCCTCATGTCCTTGCTACCAAAACGATAGTTCAAATAAGCAAGAAATATTTTTTTGAAAAGCACAGAGGGTCACGCCTCAATTAACATTCAGATAATGAATCTTCACATAACATTAAGTGAAAATAGTAAATGTGTGATGACAAATAACAATATGTAGAATACCTCAACAAGAATATGGCCTCATGTCCTCCGTTCATTCAATGCGACATCGTGGGGGCCCATGACTGCGAACAAGGAGATGGTGGCGCTTGTTCTAGAAGAATAGAGGAAACTGAAATTGCTAATTGTTCGGAGCTGGCCGAGAACTGAAACAAAAAACTCAACCGGTTACCGGAACATATTAAATGCTAAATTATATGGAGTATATTCAAAAAAGGAAACTTAAAAGAACGAAAGATAATAAATGGGCACATTTCTAATCCTTGGTGGCTGGCCATCCAGGCTACCAAACTTGAACACAGCCATGACTATTTTATGAACAAGCCTTATCTTCAGAGATGGCTAACTCAGAGCTTTAGTTTTGATTTGTGAACGGTGCTAATGTGCGCATCTGAAGAACAAGAGTAGCAATGCTTAGTTCGGATTTCTGGCAATAGACGGTACGAATTTAGAATATACATAACCAAGAATGGCAATTAAGAAAAGAAAGCACTGAAGTGTTCAGGTTCTGTAGATTTCCTAGTACTCAACAATTGGAGCCTGCAAACTTTGAACAAAAAAGAATTGTTCGGATATCTATCCAAACCATATGAACTCCAATTTTGCTACAGCATTCAAATGTGTGCATGAGAACTCACATCGATTTTGAAGTAATTGCCTTCCTCCTGCAGAAACGAAGCACGTACCTCGCGCGTCAGATTAAAAAAAGAGGAAACACGTAAGCTACGGTTTCGTGGAACGCCGCCACACACTTGATCACTCGATCTTCTACCTGCAAGACGCGTATCGTCAGATCAAAGAGAGCAAATACGACATCTGCGCAAGTGTATCAAAGTGTATCAAGTTGCATTGAATGGGTCGATGTATGTACTCCTTTGTCGTTGAAAATCCAAACTGCTCGCCCTTCAACAACTCGGAAGGTTGTAGATGAGTTAAAAAACGAACAAAATAAGATCCACAATATTAGGTACGTCATGTTTTCTTTCAAGAAAATTTAAGCCTCATCATTTTTTTAGAGAATCAAGATTGGAGAATGCCCGTGCTAAGAGCAGACATCAAAAGTGATTGAGATCGAAGGCACACGGACTATGAGCAGGATAGCGAGTTGCATCAGCAGTTCATACCCTTGCCCACTGACACCGAAACTCTGCGGTGCTGAGTTGCTGGGCCTAGTTGTTGCCGGCGATGAGCAGCGTCGATCAGCGGTGATCTGCGCGGTAGATTTATTAATTTCTCGCTCATAGATTGGACAGGCCTGAACAAACAAAGAGCAGCGTCGATCAGCGATGATCTGCTTCACGTATACACTGCTCTTACCTCCCTGCGGCGGTGACATGTTCCGCTCGAGAGCAATCGCGCCCGCTCCCTGATGTGGTCCGATCGTGACACGGATGGTTGCCCCCGCCCCGTAACGCCACGATCGTAAGAGATCGCGCCACCACCGCTTCTGAGGCCCGATCCACCGCCGCCGCCACATCTGAGGCCCAAGACGCCGCCGCCTCCGCCGCTGCTAGGGTTTGGGGCGACATCCAAACTGGTTGTGCAGGAGCGAGGAAGTTGGGCTGACTCTAAGATGCGGCATTTGGCCATGGAAGAGGGAAGAAGAGCCATCGGCCACGGAGGCCGGAGAGGAAGAAGTGCCGGCGGCCATTGAGGAGCGAGCACGCGCCCGCGGTGAGGAGGCGTCGGTGGAATTTGCGGAGAGGAAAGAGGACCAGAAATAGGAGAGGTTGTTGTGTCATGGAAAAAGAATACTGGATGCTACATACCGTGAATAGGAATCGAACCTTGGCCGAGCAAAGCGAAATTGAGGTCGCAGGAGGGACGCGGGCGCGGGCGAGAGTGTAAGACCTCTGGACAAACTTTTAATCATAGCCCTTGGTTGTGAGATCCGATGGATGATGTTGCTTATGCCAAAAAATAGAAAGAAGTGGTGCAAGGAGGTCCTACCCGCATGGGATCTGCTGCCGGAGGCCCTGTGTGGATCCGCTGCCGAAGCGTGCGCCCGCTTGGATCCGCTGGAGAGCCGCCGCGTGTGCCATGGAAGGCAGGGAGGAGGAGGGAGGGTTGGGCCGGACACGTGGGTGGAGGAGGGGAGAGGGGCGCCATCGTTGCGGCACGCCGAGGAGAGTCCATGGATATCAATGGATACTCTCTAGTTAAAAAATAAACTAGGAATTCATTGCCCCACCAAAATTTGAATTTCTAGTTCATTTACTAAAATCCATGGATGATGACGCTGCACAGCTTGCCTTAAAGTGGCGTCCTCGGTGATGGCGACCTTGGCGCCGCTTAGCACGCCGTTTAGAACCGCTTTGCCGATGCCCACCGCCGTCGTCTCCATCGGCCACCTCTCCTCTATTCTGTCACCTTTGGTTTCTTTCTTAGTGGGATGACTGCGAGTGCAAATGAGCCCAGCATGCAAATGAGACCACCACTTCATAGGAGACTGCTCTAAACTGCCTTGACCTATTACTCCCTCGGTTCCAAAACAGCTTGCAACTATAGGAAGTGTGTCGGTCAAACTTTCTCAACTTTAACTAGGTTTGTAAAAAAAAAAAAAAACGTGTAATATTTATTTTTTAAAATAAATTATTAAAAAACTAGACTTAAATATATTTTCGATAATATTAATTACTTAGTATGAATATTTATATATTAAATATATAATTACCGGTAATTTGAAAACATTGACTTCTCGGCGAGAAATTACATGTTTTCTTCAAAACGGAGGAGTATTTGAAACCTGTGGGAGTAACGTCGTCGTACCCGGCTACCCCCACGGACACGAATCGACATATGAGGAGTTGAGGACAGAGTCAAGATGGCAACGGGTAAATACCCGGCCGGGTAGTGCCCACCCGCACCCACACCCACCAGAGTAAATCTTACCCGTCCGGGTTACCCGTATCCGCATGCGGGTAGGAAAGTCATTCCATACCCGTACCCACGCGGGTAAATTCTACCCGACGGGTAACCCGTACCCGCGAACATACCCGAGTATGACATATGAAATGCTTTATAAATTTAAATATTTAATAAATATTAGGTCAATATATGTGCACAAAAGCAAATCTAACATCAATTAGCAATAATACTAGTGTTATATATGTAGACTTTAGTTGAATTGGCTTAAATTCTAGTGTTATATGAGCCAAATTTATTATGATTGTTAGTGATATATGCGGGTATTTATTACCCACGGGTAGACGGGTATGGGTAGCATACACCCGCACCCGCCAGCATACCCGATGGGTAGAAGATTTCTTCCAATAACGTACCCCGCGCGGGTAGAAAAAAATCATTCCATACCAAGATCTTTATCGGGTAAAACCCGTCGGTACTCGGGTTTCGGTACCGTTGCCATTTTGAGGACAGAGGCCGAGTGATTGTTGTGTGCTGTGCCTCGGTCTGAGTCACATGGCCTGCAGGTGGCAATGTGCCATGGGTGAAGGTCAAGCCAGCTCACTCAGAGCGCGCAATGTTAATTCTTACTAATGGCGACGTACAGGTAGTCAGGTACAACAGGAGGCATAGAGAGACTCTATATACAGTAGTACGTACTACTCCCTCCCTGTCCTATAGAGTTTGTTGTTTTTACTTTTGAAATTCATGTTTGACCATCCGTCTTATTCAAAATATTTATACAAATAATAAAATAAATTAATCATTATTCAAGTATCTTTATTGATAAAATAAGTTATAAAAAAATAAATTATATTTGTGCAAAAAAATTGAATAAGACGATTGATCGAAAATGAGGGCACGAAAAACCAGGGGTGACAAACTCAATGGGACGGAGGGAGTACGTACTAACCAGCATCTACGATCGCTGCCCCATGGAAAATGGTGGTGTCCAAGTGCTTAATTGTGGTGTGTGTACTTCTGCTTGGTACCAACAGCTTACAGCTGCAATGAATAATCCAAGCAACACATGCTCATCGAGTATGGTGTGGACTGCAACTGCGTGATCCAAAGCCAAAGATGATCGAGCCCCACCAGCCGGTGCCCTGTAATTTGATCATACGCTGAGCAGTTGCCACCGTGCAACGGACTGCAAGACGGCAAGAAGCAGAGCAAAGCCTAACAAACTTCTAAACAGTTAACTAATCATGCTTGCAACAATATACCAGGTGGCGCCGAAAACTGAATTGACAACAGGGGAAAAACCGACAGACAGAAGAGAGAAGGTATTCAATTCAATTCAATGAGGATATATCCTATATATGTCACCATGATGCTCACATATATAGAAGGTAATGAGAAAAATCGCAAGCGTCGATAAAAGCCGTTTTTTTACATAGATGAAGGCAACGTACGAGACGAGCAGTTACAAATGGAAGTTCTTTTCAGACACATGAAAGCAAATCTTTGAGAATACGTAGAATAGGAAGGAGAGGACACAGGTGATCCGGTAGCAAACGAGATAGGAATATCGTTCATCCGAGCTAAGCTCAACCCATCTTCAGAACAGGTTTATTTTGATTCTTGGCAAGCTGCTCCTTCAAGCTATCCAAGGAGTCCGCCTTGTAGTCTCCCTCAAGCAGAAGTTCCCTGAGGCTCGGGAGATATGATAGCCCCGATAAGGAAGTGCGGGTTTTGTCGCTTTCACGAAACAGCAGCAGTTCAAGCATAGGCATTGATCCTTCTTTAAATTCCACCATTTCGAGGGCATCTACGTTGTTGAGCTGCAACACTGTCAGGCTCTGGAATAGCGGCTCATCCCCATTGAAAGTGAGGCTTCGCTCTTTGCTGTCGAAGGAGTTTTGTAGCAGACGAAGGATGGTCAGGTTTGGTAGACTGCCAAGGACTCGCATAGCAGCTTTGGGATCCAATATCTTGGACCTGCTTAGGCTGAACTTCACAAGATTCTGGAGTCCATTGATCCATCCTGGTAATTTGACCAGGTTGCCTTCTAGCTTGAGGCTCCTAAGGTTTCCCGGAGGCAGACACAACAAGCCATCAAACTCCAAGCATCCTTCTAAACCTGGCTCACCCTCTGATCTCACAGACAATGATTCCAAATTGCTGAGAGCGGAAAGGGTCATGCAGAATTCTTCCCTGTTACCACTGTTGACACCAACCACTCCGAACTTGCGCAACCGGGTGAGCCTTCTTATTTGTCGTAGGACCGTCTTTCCCTGTCCGATGTTGATAGTCCCTAGTGTGTGCAGGGCATTCAGTTTGTTTACCCCACTTGGCACTACAACACCACGTGCATCTAGGCGCCTCACCAAAAAAGGTAACACTGAGCAGCAAAATGCAGTGCACACATCATGCCTGTTCGGGTCGGAGTCGTTCTCCGTGAACGTGGCCGCTATCTGTGGTCTGCAACATGCCACACAACATAGACATAAGAAGAGAGCCAAAAGGCATAGCCTGTTCTGCACTGGCTTTGGCAGATCTTCTATAAAGTCTTCATATGAGCAACCACCAGAAAATCCAAGGCCCCCAGTACGAAGATACTGAAGCTTCCTAAGCCTGACGATGGCCTTAGGCAGCCTGACGATATCTGTATGTTTAATATCTAGTGTCTCGAGTTGCCGCAGGTTCCCCAATGAGTGTGGCAAATGAGTAATATCACCGGAGCCTCTCAAAGAGAGATACTTCAAGTGCAGAAGGTTCCCGATGTGCTCAAGGTGATGGTCATTTAGACCTAATGTGCCTTCTAGGTCCAGCACTCTGAGCATCCTCATCTTCTCCGAAATGAAAAAATGGCCTCCATTTCCCAAACACCGTCAAAGATCTAATGCTGGACCGGTTCACTATGTCCTCAAACTCAGTCCGACCTCCATTCCAATTGCTGCCTATGGCAAGGTGACGAGCTGTGCCCTTGGTAATTAAGCTGCAGCCTTCCTCCAATATGAAAACAAGATTTTCCTCCATTGACTTTGAGATGCAGATTTCACGCATGAGATCATGGACTTGGCAAGAGTCAATTCCTCTCCTAGTGTGAATTGATTCCTGAGATGGTAGAATCATGCTTCGGTCTATCAGTTTCATGAAACAGTCTTCAGCTATTTCTTCTGTAGACTTTCCTCGAACTTCCCTTTGTGTAACCTTCTGCTGCCCACCGCCGCGTCAAACGTCTCCGGTTAACCTTTTTGATCTTCAGGAAAGATGGACAGGTACAAGAAGCAAGCCTTCAGATCATAGGGTAAACCATCATAGCTTTTACTCAGGATTGTTCTTATAACTTCAAGCTCCGGATTCATTTCTAATTCAGCACTAATATTCTTATTCATTTTCCTCCATTCCATAGCTGTTTTAGGCTGGCTTGACAAGAAACCACCTATGGTAACAATTGCAAGGGGAAGTCCATTACACTTCTTCAAGATCAATTTTGCTTGTTCAATCAACTCAGGATGCTTATCTAAGTCTACGGACTCCTTAAATACCTGAAATTTGAAATGTTGAAGCCAATAAGTTCATTGAAACTTAAATCATGTATCAATTTGCCAACTTCTGTTGCAGGGCTAACTAAGTTCGGCCCTACTGTGCCGCTTCGCATTCTAGGTCGAACGATGTTTACCTTTGTAACAACTCTATTTCCTTCTTAATGATATATACATGCAATGCATGGTCATGAAAAAAAATTTGTTATTGCAACGGCCACTATATGGTAATTATTAGTATCATATTATTCAGCTTGTAATACTACCATATTTTATACATTCGCACAAACATGAGAGAACAGGCGCAAATATAAGCAAAATTGATCAGTTGTGGGATCCAAATTTATACTTTGATTTTTAATACTGACCTCAAATAAAATTACTGGGCAGTGCAGCCCCACGGATTGATACACATGCTAAAACAAAGATAAATCTTTGAATTTCTCATAAAATTGAAATGTCCGGTCACCAGTTCCTGTGGACTCTAATCATCATCAACAATAACAAATATCTTAGTATTACCCGGAAGCTCCTTTTGGGACCGTCATAGTAATCCTAACAAGACATGCTAGAAAAATAAATAAATATATAATAGAAAATCTTAGTAAAAGTCAGAAACATCCTATCGTCAAGTTGTGTCATCGACAATAATGGCCATAGGATCTATTATGTTGTCCAAAACATTACCCATCTAAAGTGAACCCCTAGTTACTATTTGGGAATCGTACACAACTGTGTGTGACAATACAAAGCGCCATAATAAGGCGGACAATATCCAAATCGGAAACAAAACAGAGTTCAGCTCCCATGAATTTCTAACACTTATACTAGCCCATTCAAAAGCAAATTACTTTAAGCGAGATTTGATGGGTTTGTTTAATCTAATTCACTAAATTATCCACGCTGTGGGCTCAACCATGCGAGCTCCACTACCCCTTAAACATGTTGTCTATCTATGAAATTATTAAGGGCTATGATTTATTTGAGATCTTACTTGACTACTATAAAAAATCTTTACAAGGCATTTTTGTATGGCCCTCGAGGGCGGGCAGGCATCTCAACCGCCTTGATTAATGCTTGGGAACTTTAAGTTTTGAAAAATGTTATTTCAAATGCCTTGGTTTATGCCTCTACTATTGAGTGCCTCATACTCAAAAAAAAAAAAATATTGCAAGAGTTGTGTTCCAATAATAGAACATATATAAGAAGAGTCACGTGCAAAACGAAAGGTCGTAGGCATGTTCCCACAAGTATCAGAAAATCACTTTGGGAATCACAAAAGGTGGTAGGCATGTTCCATCTGAGGTCATTTAAAAATTCAAATTTATTATTTAATTTTTAATATTCGGCGTCTATTTGTAGAGCCGTGTCTACAAAAAAAAAAAGGATGGCGTGTAAAGGCCAAACCAGCGAAGGAATCCACGCTTTTTTACTTGGAGAGATAACATCTTTTGATTTTCTTAGCTTTTTATTTTGGGCCTAGATGTCTTGTAACATCCTCTGTACATACATTCTTTCATTTAATTGAAAAGGTAAAAAAATAGTGTAAAAAATAGTGGTAGGGGTTCCCCGACCGTTTCGGTCAAAAAATTAACTTGACCGACTTAGGCGAAACTGATTTTGGTCAGTTATTATTTTTTTTGACAACAAATTCAGTTAACGCTACATTGAAACCAATAACCGATGCAATCTCGCAGAATTAAGTGACTGCCTAGGACTAAGCGCATGTGCTAAACTGGATTACAACTTCTATGGTGGTTGGGATGATTAGATGGTTATGTCGGCACTCAAGTTTTCTTATGCAATGGAGACACTATACTTCTGACCTTTGCTAGGTCTTTATTCGTCTGATTAGTGTTTTCTACGTGGATTTGTAATAAATTATTGTATGGATATTTTATGATATATACTCCAAACTGGGAAAGACTTAAGTGGGATCACTAGTAACGAAAATGATTTTGCGAAAGCACTCTCACAATCTTTTCCGTGGCGGGCACTTTTTTGCTCGCCACGGAAAATACTCCGCCACGCCCTTTTTGTTTTATGTGGCGGACGTGTTTTTGCCCGCCACGGGAAAGATTTTTTGCGTGGCGGGCACCTTAACACGCCCGCCACGCAAAATAATTTATTTTCCGTGGCGGGCGTATTAAGATGCCCGCCACGCAAAAAAATCTTTCCCCGTGGCGGGCATTTATAACTTGCCCGTCACCTAAAATAGAAGGCCCAAACGAGCCCATCTCAGCCCACATCCGCTCCAAGGTATATAAGTGAGCAAACCCTAGGTGGACTCGGTTCCTGACCTCTCCCCTCACACTCTCTCTCTGCGCCCGCTCCTCTCCCTCACCCTCTCTCTTCAACGCGCCCGACGCCATGGCGGCGCTCTCCCATCCCAGCACCGCTCTCCCCACCCAGCGGCCCCCCTCCTCCCCTCCCATGGCGAATCCCTCCTCCCCGGGCGACCGGATCCGTCCACGGCGTCGTCCTCCTCCTCCCTCTCCACAGCGGGATGGCGGCCAAAGATGCGGCGGTGCGCCCTATCCGACGCGAGGTGGTGGCGATCCGCAACCGACGGCGCTCATTACCGTCCTTCTCGGGTGGATCCCCCCAAGCACGGCGACATATGCCCCGGCGGCGGCGAAGCAATCCCCGGCGACCACGACCTCCTCCTCCACGGATTCGCCGGCCACGACCTCTTCCCCGTGGATCCGGCGGCGGCGTTCTCCTCCTCCACGGATCCGCGACCCCGACCTCCTTCTCCATGGATTCGCCCGGCCATGACCTCTCCCCCGTGGATCCGGCGGCGACGGCCTCCTCCTCCACGGATCCGGCGACCCCGACCTCCTCCTCCACGGATTCGGGCGGCGGCGATGGCGGCCTCCTCCACGGATTCGGTGCCGGCGGGCGCCAACGGATCCATGCGGCGGAGGCGGCGGCTGCGCTGGCGGATCCCTAACCCTAGATGGGCTCGGCGGGCCCATGGTCGGGCTTGGCGGCCTGTCTGTGGTTTTTGCCTTTTTTTATTTTTTGAAATCTTTACCGTGGCGGGCATCCTAATGCGCCCGCCACGGGTTCATCCATTAAACGTGACGGTCAAGTGGCCCGCCACGGATTAACCTTCGATTTATGCGTGACCTTTCATAGTTGGTGACGGGCGCATATGCCCGCCACGGAAAAAGTGTATGCGCCCCACTCAAAAGGATTTCGGTACTAGTGGATGATGAGTGTATACATGGATATTCCAAATCATACAGCTATGTTGTTGAGCTGCATTCACCAATTGCCACTGCTCTTAAATATGATTTATGGATGCAATTTGGTTGAAATTTTAGACGAAGGTGATTGCTGACGGGCATTAGGACTACCACAAAGCTACAAAGTAGTCGGGGGTTTCCCTTTAGAAATTCTGATCTGTCATAGAAGTTAACTGATAAATAATATTATTGTGAATTGCATAAAATATATACAAACAAAAGGAAACAGAGTGGATGGACCAGTACCTTTCTGGTGAAGAGGTCAAATGCAATATTGTCCTCCAAAAATTTGAGTATGTATATATTTTCTTGTTTATTATCTGAACAATGCTTGGCAATATTCTCTTCCCTTGTGGTGACTATGATCCGGCTTGTTTTTTCCATTTTATCCATTTTTGGAAAATTCTTTATTATTGCATCCCACTCTGTTATAGATGACACATCATCAAGAACAATCAAACACTTATTTATTAAAAGTGTCGCTAACTTTTCTCTTAGTGCATCCTCTCCCATCATTGCTAATTTGTTTCTTGTGCCACCCCAAAAATTGTTGGACCCGTCTTCTCTGAAGGTTCTACACTTAGTTGCACAATTAAGTTATGCAAGAGCTCCTTCAAATTGAAAGGGCGCATAACAATGACAAAAAGCCCGCTTCTCAAACTTGCCAATTAGATTTTGGTTCTGGTAAACATCTTTGACTAGAGTGGTTTTCCCAATGCCACCCATTCCCCACACAGAAATCACCGAAAATTCCTGGCCATGTTCATTTGAAATCAGTTTGACCATATGATCCGTTTCTTTCTTTCGACCAATAAGTTGAGATTCCTCTAAAGCATTTGCCATAGTCATGATGCGAGTAAAGCTCTTTGTAACTACCTTTCTCTCATTTCCAAATTTAGATTGATTCTCTAGTATCTCATTGGTGGACGCTATTGAGGTGAAGGTGCTTGTTGTAGCTGTATTTGAGCTAGACAATGTTTGCATTGCTGAAATGGTTCTATCATGACAACCCTGAACACAAGTAAACAATATCTATCACAATTTCTTTCATGCCAATGTTTGCATAATATTGTCATTGTAAATAAGCATATAAATAATATAATTTGTTGTAGATATGAAACCTGATGAATTAGGTAAAATAAATTTGTAAAAAAATAGGAAAATATCTGTCCCAGTTACGAAATAGGCATTTAAGAAAGAACCATTAACATCACCTCTAGGAGTTCCAGTGCTATCCTATTTGAAAGATTCTAATAGCACACCATACATGATCAAAAATCAATACATTTTGTTTGACATGTGAAAAAATTGCATACATAATACTTTTTTTTTAATGTAACAACCTTAATTTCTCTTAACTAGAAAATCTTATATACCAATCTAGAATCAGGAGAGGTACACTAGTTATAATATTTCTAAAGCATGAATACTACCTTCACAAAGAAAGAACATTCCTCAATAAATGAAAAATTGGCATAAATACTACTGCAACATATAACAACTTTTTTGTCTTACCTAGCTTAGATATTAATCTGCAAGTCCTGAAAAAAGTAACACTAACAAAATTACTTTGAAGGATGAAGGATACCTTGTCATAGAAAGCATAAATAGTCTGATCAATGGATAATTGCTTGAGCTCTAATACTTGGCTACCCTGCCCAGCACATAAGCTTGCAACTTCAGCTTGTGGTGTACACACTATGATCCGGCTCCCTTTCTTGTTGTTTGGGAAACATGTTGTAATCCCTTTCCATTCTTCAATGGTGGACAGGCCATTAAACACAATCAGGTAACTCTTCTGGTTTACATATCCTGTGAACTCTTCAGTCAGTTGTTCTCTGGTCTTCTCTGCCTCCAGTAGAGTGCCAACACCCTCAGTTGACCGGAACTGCTTCACTAAGCTCTGGATGAAATCAATTGGGTTGAAAGGATGCAAGACCCTTACCCATGCTCGACAAGGAAATTTCTTCTTAATGTCTGGGTTCTCGTAGGCTTCATTTATAATCGACGCCTGCCCAAGGTCACCACTTGTACCCCATACAGCAATCACTGTAAGATCCTGGCCTTCCAGTTGGATAAGGTGGCGAAGATCCACTTTTGTGTTGGCTCGCTTCGCAACACTCCGTGCATCATCGATGCCAAATATTGCTGCAGCTGCAATATTAGGCTGCTCAAAAGAAGTGGTAAGCTTGGAGCTGGAGCTTTTTATGAGTTGATAACGCAGGTTCCTCTGGCTCACATCCTCAACTCTGGCTCTCAGCTCCTTCATCTGCTTGGCGTGCGGCGCCTCACTTTTTAAGGTGCTAGAGAGACGCCACCACGACGAAGGCTTATGGAGATGGATGGAAAATCTTGAGGCAGTCTTCCGCATCGTATGCCACATCACGAACCTGTTTCACCCAGGTCATGAGCACCTCGTGGTTGTCGCGCTCGTCATGTGCGGCCTTGAGGAAAGCCTGCATCATCTCAAGCTCGCCCCTGATGAACGCGTGATCACGCTGGACGCCGAGCTGCAAGGCCACCTCCTCCGCAAGGGCGGATTTGGCGTAGCCAAGCGCTCCGTCCAGCACTGACTTGCCCATGCTCAACGCCGTCGCCTCCATGGCTCTTCTTTTTCTCTGTGTTGAAATGAGTCAGTCAGTGGTCGCAACAATTAATATCGACAAGAAACTAGGAAAGCCTCCTTTTGAAAAGTGGCCGGAGACCCCGGCCGGGATACGTACACTGGCGAGAGGCAGAGTGTTCAAATGGCGAGTTCAACCATGAATGCTGCGCAGCCTGCAGAAATGGAAGCCTTACACCGCAGGCAGGGATCTGCCTCTGAATATTTGAATAGGAGTATTTGGTATGGTGGTTATAAACTGACAAGGCACGGGCCACCACCACCACCAATAGTTGGATGCTGCTCGAAAGCCATTGATGAGGAATAATGTTATCCATTGATGAGAATAAGCGAGGGATAGAGGAAACCACCATTTCAATTCCCGTGATGTCTTTTTGTTCCGTTCTTGTCCGTGTCTTGCTGCTGGAGAAGAAACAACAGGGTTTCTCTCGTTGGCTCTGCATTTTCTTCGTCAGTATTGAAGGGGCCATGGATGTCCATGCTTTCAGTTTGTCACCCTCAGTTGTCGCCTAATTTCAATTAATTTGTCCCTCTCGTTGGTGCACCGATCATGGACCAGCATGGAACGAAGGTTCGGTGTTATTAACTACCACCACATGACTTTTCTTTAGATAAGAAAATATCAATGTGTGGAGACTGTGAGGGGACAGATGTCATCTTTATCTCTTTTTTTTTTTTCATGATCGGGCCATTCACCCTAAGTGTATACATCATTCATTCAAGAAGAAGCCATTGTTGTCTCGATTGTAGGTACGTCCTGGAAAGCTGCTTCGTTGTTTCTCAAACCACAGATAATCATCACCATTTTTGTGAATGAATGATGGTAGTCAACGAATTTGTATTCACTGGTAGGGCGCCAGTGCCTAGGGGAAGCAGTGCCGCGCCAGCGAATGCTCCCTGGCTCGCCACCGCAGCCGCAGGGCTGGCTCATGGATCAGGAGGCAGAAGCAGAACCGCTCACCCCGTTGTCCAGGGGTCCTGTCCTGTGTGCCCGTCGTTTGCCGTTCCGAAGTTGAGACGCCACAGGGGAACAACATAGATGGCCTGGATTCGGTGGAATTTGAAAGGAGGAAGCTACAACCCTCCATGGATTCCTTGCGCAATGAGCTTGCTAGGAATCCAAACAAACCAGTTCAATTCTAAAGAGGGGCTGAGCTGAACTCAGATGCACGAAGACGATATTATTTGCTACTCATCTGTTCGCCTCGTTTCCCCCCTCTCCTGCGTGCTTATTTTCAATGTCAATGATTGTGTTGATGTGCTTGCTATATTCCGGAAACAAAAGTCGATCGATTCGATTCTCAAAATTTGTGCTGCTTAGCTGGGCGCCGTGACCCGTGGGTATATATGTGCCGCCACCTGTTGTGTTGTGTTCCTCCACGAGACAAGCCTGTGCAGACATACTCCTCCATATTGGTATTTGAAGTCCTTTAGGACATGATTGTGCATACCAAGGAGTCATTATTTAGGGGTAATTTTTCCATGTTTGCTCTTAATAAATAAGGTTACTGATGCATTCTAAACACCAACGCATGCACAACCCATTGGCTAGCACAGCCCCCGAGGCACTCTAGTCAAGAGGTTGCCGGTTTGATCCCAGCTGTAGCTTTAATTTTTTGCCGTTTTGTGCAATTTATTAGGGGCAACGACGTCTAAAGCTTGCTCGCGATTCTCAGAAGGACTTCTTTTGTGCTCTGCTTTTGGACGAAAAGGACTTCTATTTGCATTACGGAGGGAGTAGGTGTTTGTTTGGTTTTGAGACTTTTTAGTCTTTGGGACTAAAAAAGTCTAGTTTAGTCCCTACCAAACCAAAAAGGGAGGGACTTTTTGAGACTTTTACTCTATTAATTAATCCCTAAAAGGCTCTTTTGGAGGGACTTTTTATTAGTCCTTATGACTAAAAAAGTTTAGTCCCTAGGAACCAAACAACACCAGATTTCTTCTTTTTTCGAGACCGAGACTTCAACCCGTATTGCATTATGAGAAAGGCCGAAAGAGGGCCGGTAACCGGTACAAAGGAGACGCAAGTAACCCTCGGGTTACCCACGACATCCCCCGACACAAACAAATAGCAGAAACGAAAGGGGAGGGATGGGGCGGACCCTCCAACTAACAACCCCCCGAAAGCTGCACCTAAAACCAAAGACACCACACAACACCCGGGTAGCTAGCGGCGAATAGAGCCAAACACGACAACCACGGGCGGCAAAGCATCCGCCCCGAGGCGCCACTCTTGGCAACTCGGCAGCTGCCCAAGAGGAGCCCGAAGACCCGGGCGGCAAAGCATCCGCCAACGTATCACGGCGGCAAAGCATCCGCCAAAGAACCACAGCGGCAAAGCATCCGCCAACGACCACCCGGCGGCAAAGCATCCACCGGAACGGCCGTGACCTCCGCGGCACACCGGAAATGAAGGCCCGCATGACCGCGACCCTCCGGTAGCACACGCATATCGAAACATAGGCTCGTGGCGACCTTGCCCTCGGGTGCGACCGGAACGCAGGCTCGTGAAGACAAGGCGGCAAAGCCTCCGCCCAAACGACAAGGAGCACCTCGACGGCAAAGCATCCGCCCGGAACGACGACGACCGGACATACGACACGCTAGCTAGACACACCCGGGTGAGGGGAGACGGGGAAGAGCAAAAGGAGCAAAGAAGGTGACCAAACGGACCAGGGACGAGCGACGGGCCGTGGAAGACCGTTATCCCCGGCGAAGAAGACCGATCTTCCGTCGCCCGGCCGGTGCGGTGGCCCGACAGTCGAGGCACCACCGCGGGGTCGCAGATGACAGACGCACCACCTTGGTCCCGCCACCCACGGCGGCACCACCACGAAACAAAGACGAGCGGAAGAAGCAAATCCCACGCCTGGTCGGAGTGTTGCTGTTAGTGGAAGACGACGGCACCCCGTCCCGCCTGAAGCCACGACGCCGTGGCACCACCACCCCGCGAACAGTAGCGGCCGGAGTCACCACCAAGGGTCGGGCGGCGGCATGAAGAAAGAGTAGCGGAGAGCCGCGATAAGCGCGGTCACACCGCCGTCAGGATGCGGCGGGGCGGGGGGGCAATCCAGCCATCCAAAGAGCCATCGCGCCCCTAGTGGCCCGCACCGCACGGGGAGGGCGCCGGCGCCGGGTCGAGGCGAACGGCGGCCGAAGCCGCCTGGGGACGCCGCGACGAGGCCGCCGCGACGGTGCAGGGGTGGAGTTGGAGGGATCCGCCGAGGGAGCGAGGGGGAGGAGGATGGAGAAGCTATCGCGTGGACGGGCGAGCCCCTGATCGAGGGCCCAATCAGACGTCCCACCGATCCGCCGCGCCCACGGCGGGCGGCCGGGGAAAGCGGCGCCCGGCAACCGGTCCCGGAGGGGTGGAGTTGGAGGATAGGGAGCGAGGGGAGGAGGATGGGAGAAGCGGGGCCAGCGGGGCCCGCTTGGAGTCACCGCCGCGGCCGCCGCCATGGCGGCGAGGGGGGGCGGCGGCGCCACCAGACGCCGGAGGGGGAGCCGCCCCGCGTCGGCGCCACCAGGACGCCGGAGGGGGAGCCGCCCGTGGTTGGCGGCCACCATGACGATGGCATGGTCATGGACAATTAGACATGAAGCTCCCCTGCTTTGTGCCAGTACCATATTGTTTGGTTTAGGAATTGTAACGCAAACGCCAATGGAATGAGAAAGCAGTGCTAACGGTAACAAAGCAACAAATAAATCACTGGCTTTGTTTAAAGATGACAGGGGGAGTACGGGAGCTGCAACATTGCTTTACGGGAGAAAGAACAATGGTGGTTACTTTAGTAATTTGCTAGGAAAAAGATCACGGAGGCAAGGATGCAACCTTGTCGTTCCAAAACGTAATACTAGTACTTGGCATTGACGACAATATAATCAACAGCTCCGCATCGTTTTCAATTGTCCGGTCTTTGCCAATGTGATCTCTTCCTGCCTGCTCTCTGGGACTTGAGGTCTAATTCTTTTGACAACACCGCTGTCTGACTGAACCATAGGCTGGACAAATTTTGTCAGAAATAAAAATTCTGCTTAAACAGTAAGTACCACAGGGCATACTACGATACAAGAGGAAAACAAAGAATTGTAAAATGCACATTAATGGAAGGGACTCATACAAATTCATCGTAATAGATACAGGTCCAATTTTGTAATGCAATCAGTCAGCTGAATGAAGATACTAAACATATCAATGGCATCTGGCAATTATTTTACACACATCAACGTAATAACATAAAAAGAAGAGAGCAGTACAGCAGATGGCACACAGAGGCGGCACAACCATCGCCTCCCAGTATCCTTGATTAGATCAGTCGATAACTCTGAAGTACCTTAGCGGCTGAACCTCTTCAGAACGGGTGCGTTCCTGTTCTCGGCAAGCTGGTCCTGCACGTTCTTCACAAACTCGGGAGCGACGCACAAATACATCGACCCTCGTGTGGTGACCACGGCAGGACTCCGTACTCAGCCGGTGCGCGTGCTGATCACCACGGGCACAGGCGTCACTACGACATGCCGGGCAGCAACCTTCGACGTGCCACTACGCATCGACGCTGGCAGCTTCGACATCGACGCCTACGTCCCTACACGTGGGCAATGAAGTCAATGTCATCCTTGGCATGCCTTGGCTGGCAAGCCTGGGACGAGTGACGTGGGACTTCGCCACCAACGAGCTCCAGTATTACCGCGACGGCCATTCGAGCACGTTCACGTCGGCACCACCTCCTCACATAGGTGGCGGCGCCCCCGGTCATGACCTGCTCAGGTCGGGAATCTTCGCCGGAGTCCGGACATTCCCCTCCTGGCTAGGGAAACGTTCAAGGCATGTGGCTGCCTTGGACCTCTACGACACGCCCCGCGGAGTCTTCGTGCAGCTACGACAAAGCGACACCGGAGGACCAGCATCTGCGTTGAATCGCCCTCGACGTCACCACGGCGATGCCGCCCGGCTTGATGGTTGAGGACGGCCTCCTCATCTTCGATGGCCGTTTCTACCTTCCAAATTTTCCACTCCTGCGGACCTGCTGGAGACTTTGCTTCAAGGAGGAGTTTGTCGGACGAACCTCCTCGCCTTTGGGCGCCTACACACAAGCTGCACCGACATCAGCTTCACTAACCGCCATCCCGTTGGGCAGCATCCGGCCACAGCGCCACCACGCCGCCTAGCTCGGTCGTCTTTCTCAACGGCTTGGATCACCTCTTCCTCACCATCGACAACATCCACATCAGCTATGGCGACGCTAAAGGGGGGCACACTAGCTTTCTCCTCCATGTTCGACGTCCGGCTCCTTCATGTACGGTACAATGTTGAATTTAGCCGCTACCCCACCTACTCGTCGCGACATCACCATCTCGGCGCCTTCTTCCGCTCTTCGTCAACGTTCCACCCAATGAGCGCTTTTTGTTCCCGGAGAGCCCGCCTCGCGACATGGTGCATCGGCATCTTGAGGCGGGAGTTCCAAGGGAGTTTTGCTCGCGGCCCGTCGACGCACGTGATCGCAGCAGGGGGCGTGTTGTCCATCGGTACATCTACCACGGCTACATCGGGAACCTCCACTATCTCTTGGAGTTTGCTCCACAAATAACCCGAGAGAACATGATCCTCGTGAACCCGGTGCATAGCAAGTTGATCTTGCAGGTTGAGCTCATCATGCCAGCGCAATGCACCTCCACCCAGGTGTGACCGAATGGACTTTTATCCAGTAGCGAGGACGCGCCGGGGTCGAGAAGGGGAGATGTCATGACCCAAGAAATAGGGCCCTGAAGGACAGGCCCGCGAGGCCCGAGGCGCCAGCGGGTCACCGGGCCCGCACACGCCCCGCCGCGCCTCCGGTCTCCCTTCCGCGGATTCTCCGGCAATTAATTCAGAAATAAAGAAGGAAATTATCTAGGATTATCTTAGGATTTTTGGTGTGCAAGGGGATATTCCATCTATAAGGGAGACCCTTATTAGGAAAATAAATAGGATATGCTTGTAGAAAGGTATTCCAATCTATAAGGAAACCTTTTAGAGAGATTGCTTAAGCGATATAAGTCCCACTAGCCGGGCTATATAAGTAAGGTGTCTCAGAACCTTTCAAGGCAACAAGTAAATAAAGAAAATTTATCCCAATCTCCTTCCTTCTCTCCCCCGCGCGCCCCTCCTCCCGTTGCCGCCACCGCCACCGCCCAGACGGCCCCTGCGCCACCGCCGCCCAGCCGGTCCAGGTCCACCACCACCACGCGCGCAGCAAGCAGCGCCGCCGCCGCCTTCCCCGCCGACGCCACCGTCTCCATCACCCCGACGATTGACAATCAGGTGTCAAACCCGCCCAATCTAGCCGGTCTCGACAACCCGTACCAAAGGCGATCGGGGATCATCATTGCGTGCCAAACAAACAATTCCAACTTTCCAAGGATTTCACCATCTATAGAAATGTCGAAAGTGCATTGGTCATTGCAAAAGTACTCCCTCCGGGATGGTATTACAAGTCGTGTAGGACAGCGACGGTCTCCAAAACACAACTTTGACCTCTTATTATTATAAAAATATTTATGGAGATGTGATATATGTATACTTTTATCAAAGTATTTTTCAAGACAAATCTACTCATATAATTTTTACATTTACAAACTCAACAAGTTAAAAAGTTATTGATGATTGATATTCCCGATGTTTGACCCAAACCTTGTCCAAAAACGACTTCTAATACCATTCGAGGGAGTATATTATATACCATGGCTTGGAAACAAGTTAAGAGTCCTGTACATTTTATATATATATATATATATATATATCCAGCCGCTTGTGTCATTGTGTGGCAATGATGTATGCTCAAGTGTAAAGATTGATATGTAACCGGCAGACCAGAAGCTTGGTTGTGCGTGCGTCCTATCCTATGTTATGCAGGAAAGTAAAATACTCGTACTTGACATGTGAAACGACCTGCTGCGCCAAATGAGGTGGTTGGGCTTGGCGCTTAATTGACCAAATAATTGAGATGCTTGCGTGGCGATGATGTGCACTCAAATATTAAGATTGATCGTCAAGCGAGCAGATGGACGACGAACTTGGCTGGTTATTTTGCCCGTGAGCGGCCAAAATTATATATATGCCGAGACAGCGACTCACACACCCACCACCAGTGGTAGAGAAAAGAAATCAGCACAAATTAAAATATGAGACGATGAAGACAAGCCGGGTGAGCTCACCTGATCTGTGGCTGGTTGTGGAGAAATAAGCTCACGCTCCTTGCGTGAAGGCGACGGCGATAGCGACGAGGCCGACTTGGCGGGGACGAGCCGACGAGGCCACAGTTTGGGGCGCCGGGGCTGCTGGAAGGTGGAGAGGAGAGCCATTGTATGGACTAAAAGGAGTGATAAAAGGTGATATACCATATGAAGATTCATTTAGCCGGTAAATTAGGATCGATCAAGTGTGGAGGACTGACGTGATGTCCTTGATCCTAAAAACCAACTTTTGCTTTCGGCTCAACTATGATAGGATCCATTTGCTAAATAAAACTGCGTCAATATATATCTAAGAAAAGTCGAAAAAAACATAATTAATTGGCTTGTTATTTTTCCTCTCTGAATAATTCCAGACACGATGGTTCTGCAGACGGGCCCGGCGTACTTGCAGATGGGCCTTGTTGCTCATTATTGTCGGTGACGTGCTACGCTGCTAGTTGCTCCCGTTCCCCGGCCGCGTGGCGCTGCCGCTGATGTTAGAGGCTGCCCTGCCGCTGAAGCATCGTGGTCGTGGAACCACAGAGAACACGAGCGAATCAAATGTTGAGGCCGATCGAGGCAGTGTCAGGCTCTTGTGCTCTGTTTGCTCAACACAGCTTGTCTCATATCTCCCTCCGCTAGTCACTGCCAGGCAGGCAGGGCTTCAACATACGTAGGTAAAAGTCATTTTAAGACCCTGTTTAGCTCATGATATTTTTTTGGAGTTCCGACTAAAAAAAATCTCTCCCCTATAAAACCAAATAGGACTTTTACTAAAAAAAAAGTGTCTAAAAGCACCTCCTTAAAAGTCTTTTTAAGACCCTAGGACTAATTAACCAAACATATCCTTAGTCCCATGATGTCAGCTCGGAACTGGCCTTAATATACATGGTGTGCCACTCGCATGCTGGGATATCCAACGACGTCCTCGTGTAAAATTCTCCTTGTACCTAATGATAAACATGCATAAGCAATTAAGCATGCATAGTCGCTGATATGATTCAACTAAAAAGCAAACAAATAAATAATTATTGCATCCTTCAGGGCCAATGATCGATCTGAGGGGCCGTCAGTGGTTACAACTCCGAAACCGGATAACAGCAAAATGGTTGAAAGAATGCGACAAATGAAACTTGCATGGGATTTCCTGAATAACGTACAATTAACATACATGGTAGCTCATCTGATTGCACTAAAAGACAAAAAGATAAATTGGTAGGAGTACATATGAAGCTTGTGATATCAAGCCGGGGCTCCAAGCTCGTAGTTGTAAGTGGAAAGAATTAAGGAGCATGCAATGCATGTATCCTAGTACTGTAGCATTCCTGAAGACTCGACGGTGCATATACATATACATATACATACGAATAATGGCGGCAGTTTGATCATCATATGGGGTGGACACTCAATTTGATGCCGTAGTACAGTGCAGCCGCTGCTCCGTCGTCTAGTTCCACTCCACTTTTTATGCGTACCCGTGACTCCGTGAGCAAGTAGTAAACCTACATACATGGATAATAACAGTATGGATTAAAACGAAAAACAACCCCACGTAACGCAAAGTTGTAGCAATTAATTAATGAATGATGAAAGATACTCACAAAAGGGTGGGGAGCCGAGGATCCAAAGGAGGAGTACCTGTCTTCAATCTCGGTTGACCAAGTGCGTGAGTATCCATATACTCCTGCAGACAGAAATACACGGATTCAAATGAAAAGCAACTCACGCAAAGGTTTCTACTCCATCAAGAAAACAGGGAGCGAGGGAGCAGCGAAGCCAAAGCAGTACCGTACCTGGCTTCAATCGGTTGACTGCGTACACACTAAGCATGCTGCTCACTCCCTCTTCAAAATGGGATTATTTGGATTCCCGGAGATCTGATCCCGCACGCTTCCCATTAGTTCCTCACTGCAACGACCGCTGATCACAACTTCCTTCAGGCTCGGGAGAGATGATAGCCCTGAGATGGACCTTGTCCTGGACGTTGCATCTGCAAGCACCAGCAGCTCAACCTTAGGCGCTGCCCCTGCTTCTCCAAATTCCATCGATCCAAGGTTACGTGTGTCGTCCAGGTGCAGCACCATCAGGCTCGGGAACTCATCCAGATGGAAAGTCAAACAGAGCTCTTCTGCATTAAACGAATGCCTCCGCAGGCGCAGGATGGCCAAGTTTGGTAGCTTTCCAAGGACTTGCATGGTGGCATCAACCTCTGTTAGCTTGGTCCACAATAGCACCAACTTCACAAGGCTCTGGAGGCCCCCGATCCATTTTGGCAATTTCACCAGGGTAACATCCAGCTTGAGGCTATGTAAGTTTTTTGGAGGCGAGGACACACCATCCAAGCAGCCATGTAAATCCGACTGATCAGGCGTTGTCACTGACAATGATTCCAGATACCTAAGCTCTGCAAGAGTGGAACATAGCTCTTCAGAGTTCTTCCGATTAATACCTGACACAGCTAACTTGCGTAATTGGGTGAGCTTTCTTATGTCCCGTAGGATACCTTTTCCGCTGCCTGTGATGTTTATGGCACCCAGTGTGCGTAGTTCTTTCAGCTTCCTAACACCTCTTGGCACTACAACACCATATGGATTTAGTCTCCTTGATGCTAAAATAGGAAACACAACGTGGCACCAAAAACTGCACACATCATGCAAATTTGGATCACCATTCATACTCTCAACATCCTTCAGAAGCCTAGGCGCAATAACATGCCCCACAAAGTTCTGCTAGATCATCCGGTAGTCTTTTATAAGGGTTAACACAATTAGGAGTGCAATCACCGGCAAAAAGATAATGCAGCTTCGTAAGCTCGCTAATTGCTTTTGGAAGTTTGCATATGTATGTGCCTTTCATATCTAGTGTTTGCAATTGCCGAAGGTTACCCCATGAATCTGGCACGTGATAGATGTCAACACATCTCCTTAGAGAAATATATTTCAGGTGAACGAGCCTTCCAATGTGCTCAAGGTGGTGGTCAAGTAGACCCCTCATGCCTTCCAAGTCTAGCACACGTAGCAACCTCATCTTCTCAGAAATGAAAAATGGCTTCCAATCCCCAAGTACCGTTAACGACCTCACGTGAGGCCAGTCTACTACACTCTCAAACTCACCCTTGTCACCTTTCCAATTGCTACTTATGGCAACATGACGAATCTTGGCATGTGTATTATTTGAGCTGCCACTACCTTCCTCTAGTCTAAAAACAAGATTTTCATCCATTGCCCTTGAGATGCATATTTCACGCATGAGATCGTGGAGTTGACAAGATTCAATTCCTTTTCCACTAGGTATTGATTTCCTAACTGGTAGGATCACACTCCTATCAATGAGTTCCATGAAGTAGCTATCAGCTACTTCTTCCAAGGACTTGCCACGCACCTCATTTGAGTAACCCTCTGCAATCCACCGTTGCACCAAAGCGTCTCCGACTAATACTTTGTAGTCTTCGTGAAAGATGGACAAATATAGGAAGCAAGACTTGAGGTGATAAGGCAAGCCTTCATAACTTTTAATGAGGACATTTGGTATTCTCTGGAGCTCTATGTTCATCTCCAGATCAGCACTAATATGAGCATTAAATTTTCTCCACTCCATGGGAGTTTTTGGTTGCTTCGCCAAGAAACCACCCATTGTAACTATTGCAAGAGGAAGTCCTTTGCACTTCTTCAAAATCAGTTTTGTTTCATCTGCCAACTCTATGTATTGTTCATCCAAATATTTAGCCGTCCCGAACACCTAATAAATTTGATTAAATTTAAAATTTCAGCACATACAAAGATAACCATGACATTCTACAAATTAAAAAAAAAAACAATGTTTCCATCTCATTGAAATATAGTTGTGGTCCATTGTTTTAGCTACTAGTCCCTCCATCCTAAAATAGCACCATTCAAATTTTATCAAAATTATAGGTTTTCACCAAAACACGTGCATCCTAAAATATAATACATCACCATTCAACTTTTATCAAAATTAACTCCCATAGCCCCTAAACACATGCATGCATTCCATTAATGTCAATTCCTGACCAAAACACCAGACTCAAAATTGAATATGGTAAGCACAGTGTCCCCATGATAAAGCAAGTGTTACATACATCATTTGCTCTAGCCCATAATGTGTCATAGAATTCCTACGATGCCTTCATGTAGTCCCATGAAAAAAATCACTTAGTAGTTTCTATGACATGCGTATCATATAGGAACCACCTAAGAAATTATCGTTCTCAATACAAAATGTCTAATTGTGGCTACAAATTAAATAATCTCCCCAATCATCTTTGTCCGATCTTCGTCATCAGTCACCTTCCTCCTCGAAAACTTATTTTATCTTGGTATATGCGATACCAATTCCAAATGATTTCATGTCGCTTTATATTAATTTCAAATTTTGTGCTAGACCTAGTTACTTATAGTTTTCATCTCTCCCCTTTTAATGTTGTTGCCACATCACCAAAACATGCAATGTGACACCTTATTAAATGGCATTAAAACATCCTGGTTTAACGTTGGGAGTGCCCTTATATGGCATGAAAACAATCATTTTTTTTTTTAAACTTTGTGGTGGGTTTTTCCTTGACAATTTTGGAACATTGTCGTGTGGTGTTTGTACTAAAGTGGTATTATTCCTCTTCCATGAGGATGAAACCAGATTTTTCTTTCCATTATTAAGAAAAGACCGTGGTTCAATTTAATCAAAATGTGCCAAAATCAAAGGCCTGATTTTTTATTAAGAAAATTTTAGGCTATTTTTCCTTTTTCTTTCTAGTCTCCTAAAGAAGCCAGAAATATATGTAATTTTATTATTAATAGTATTACCGCATTTGAGTGTTATTGCTTGCTAGTACGAATAGTGTGCACCGAGAGTTATTCCTTGTTAGTATGAATAGTATGTCATCACAAACTCCATTAGTCTTATTGGTCACACTAGAGAAGCACAAATGCGAAATCTTTCCCGATTAAATCTGCTTGTATGCCTACAAAGTGTAATTATATGTCGAATAAAGAGGGTATGGTCATGAGCCCTATGTCATACCTTTTCTATGAAGAGTTTGTGCGCATCTTCGTCTTGTAGAAGCTCAAGCTTGTATATGTTTTTTCTTTTTCTTAGAACAATGGTTGCAAATTTTCTCTTCCTCGTGGTTACTACAATCCTACTTGTTGGAACAATTGTAGGAAAGTATTCTGCTACAGCATCCCATTCTTTGGTGGATGATAAATCATCAAGAACGATCAAATAACTTTTTTCCTTGTAAAAGATCAGCCAATCTGCCACCATCGGCCTCTTGCATGTCACCCAGTTGTGCAGCATCTTGCTTATCATGCAATTGTGCAGCATCTTGCTTATCATGCAGTTGTGCAGCATCTTGCTTATCATGCAGTTGTGTAGCCTCTTGCTTATCACGCAGTTGTGCAACTAAGCTACCAATGAGCTGCCTAGGATTGAAAGGACGTTTGATTGTGACACAAGCACACTTCTCAAACATTGCGTTGAGCTCTTGCCTTTGGTAGACATGTTTAACTAAAGTTGTTTTCCCAATACCACCCATTCCATAGATAGAGATCACCTCAAATTCTTGACAATGTCTATCTGAAATCATTTTGATAATTTCTGATTTGTCCTTCTCACGACCAATCAACTGAGATTCCTTTAAAGCAGCCAACATTGTCTCCATACGAAGCCAGTCCCTTTCCCTCTAAAGAGCTTTTACAATTAACATTATCTGTAATATTTGAGTTCGAACCTTCCCCATTGAATCTGTTCCAGCTTGTGAACCCTAAACACAAGCTATCTATGTTAGTACATGCTTTGTATTCATAATGAAACACTTCATCATGTTTTGAATCTTCAAAATGTTTTCAAGAGAATTCCATGGAAAATATATTAAGTTTCATTCTTCAATGGTACTTGGCACATCTGAGATATTTATTAGTATATAAGAAGGTGACATAGCTAAAAAAGGTAGGTATGACACACAAAATATGAATTCTTTTCTCGCCATACACTAGTACCGAAATTAATATGCGTGATTTCGGCGAATTTCATTTTGCGTGGCGGGCATTTGAGCCCGTCACCCTTCAAAGGTCACGGTTAATGGTGGATTTTTGCGTGGCGGGGCTATAGTGCCCACCACGGTTAATCAATTTCCCGTGGCGGGCGAGTTACATGTGCCCGTCACGGTTAAAGATATCAAAAAAATAATAAAAAAAGAAGAAACCCTAGATAGGCCCGCCGAGCCCATCCATGGGCCCACCGAGCCCATCTAGGGCAAAGATCTGTCGCCACCACGCCGAGCCCATCTAGCCCATGGAGCCCGCTGCGGATCCCATTGATGGAGCTTCGCCCGCCGGATCCACCACGCCGGAGGAGCCCGCCCGGCGCCGCCGCAAAGGGATGGAGCTCGCCCGCCGGATCCGCCAGCGCCGGATGGAGCTTCGCCAGCGGGATCCGCCCACGCCGAGGAGCCCGCCGCCAACGCCCGCCGCAAAGGGATGGAGCTTCGCCGTCGGCAGCGCCGCCGCAAGGATGGAGCTCACCGCCCGGATCCGCCTCGCCGGATGGAGCTTCGCCGCGTCGGATCCGCCACGCCGGAGGAGCCCGCCCGCCCGGATCCGCGGCGCGCTGAGGTCGCCGAGGACGCCGCCGATGGGGCGCCCGCCTTGCTGTGCCGCCGTTACCGCGGTGTGTCTGGGGAGGGAAGAGAGGGAGGTGCGGATGGAGGCCATGGCGGTATCTTTGGGAGGGAAGAGAGGGTGGCGCAGGTGTGTCTTTGGGAGGGAAGAGAGGGACGGAGGCGTGGTGTGTGCGGGGAGGGACAGAGGAGGATTGAGTGAGTGAAACAAAACCCTAACACCTACTATTTAGGACAGAGGATGCTCATCCGGGCGCTCGCTTGTGGCGTGGCGGGCCTTTTAGGACGCCCGCCACAAAAATAGTTGCGTGGCGGGGCACCTTAACACGCCCGCCACGGAAAATAGCGTATTTTCCATGGTGGGCGTGTTAAGGTGCCCGCCACGCCAAAATCAATTTTCCGTGGCGGGTAAAACATGCCCGCCACGGAAAATAAAACTGATGTGGCGGGGCATTTGCCGTGGCGGGCAAAAAAGTGCTTCGCCATGGAAAAGATTTTGTAGTATCACGCAAAAATCATTTCGTTACTAGTGATAGGCTCAAAAAGGGTATTAGGTGCAATTATAGAAAAGATGAGAAGTAAAACTAGAAAGTTGTATAGTAGGTTAAGCTTGATGATACAGGGTTTTGGATATTACCTTCTCATAGAAAGCGTAAAGGATTTGGTTAGAACACAATTGTTTGTGCTCTGGTTGTGCAGCCTCTACATCAACACATAAGCTTGCAACTTCAGCTTGCTCTGCAGACACAATGAGTCGGCTTCCTTTCTTGTTGCTTGGGAAGCATTGTTTTATCTTGTCCCACTCCTGAATGTTGGACAGGCCAGTAAGCACTATCAGGTACTTCTTCTCATTGACATATTTGTTGAATTCATCAACCAAATCATCTCCTGTCATTATCCCCATCCTCCGCAAATCTTGGGAACCAGGAGTAGGATCCTGTTGTGATGTCGTTGCTGTTTCTTCAAGATAATCAATGTAGAATTGCCTGACAATGTTTTGCAAAAACTCAGTGAGACTGAAAGGGTGCATGATCTTAACCAAAGCTTGGCATTCAAACTTCTTCCTTCTTTTCAGGTCATGGTAGGCTGTTTTGATGATGGATGCCTCCTGCAGAACACCACTTGGTCCCCACAAAGCAATCACTCTAAGGTTATCGTCCTTCATATTGATTAGCCCAATGAGCTCCACTTTGGCTTTGTCCTTCTCCCTTCTTGCTTCCTCCATGCCTGACATTGTTTCACCGGTCATGTTATACTGACCAGTTTCAGTGGTAGGCTTGGTGTCGGATCCCTTGATGAGGCGGTAGCGCACATTCCTCTGGCTGACATCCTCAACCTTGGCTCGAAGCTCCTTCATCTGCTTGGCCGCACGGTGCCGGTTAAGCAGCGTGCGGAAGACGCGCCACCAAGATGGCTTCCCCAAACGAACGGCGAAGTCCTCCAGGGAGTCCTCAGCATCGTAGGCGACATCACGGACCTGCTTCACCCAAGTCTTGACGACCTTGTGCTGATCGCGCTCATCATGCGCGGCCATCAGAAAAGCCAGCATCATCTCGAGCTCATCCCTGATGAAAGCGTGGTCGCGCTGGACGCCGAGCTGCAAGGCTACCTCCTCTGCTAATGCAGATTTGGCGTAGCCAAGTGCTCCATTCAGCACAGACTTGCCCACGCTCAGTGCTGTTGCCTCCATGGCCCTCCTCTCGTATGTGCTGTGTGGATATGGAGCTGCTGCTGCTGCTATTGCTTGGTGCCCATCCAGAAGCCAAGAACGGGTTAAAAGGAAGAGCTAAGCGGCTAAGCCACTTGAAAACTTGCGTGGCAGGTACGATGTGTCCTCAAGTCTTAATAATTACCAAAAGGCTTTTCTCTATTGAAATGCTCGTTCCCATTCTTAATTCCATTGGGAACAGCAGTTGTAACTACTGCTCCGTCCAATCTGTGGCTGGTTGAGAAATCAAACCCAAAGTGCATGCAGACAGATGATAGAGATGACCTCACCCGAGGATCGAGGTTAATTTGGCCAAATAATTGAGATGGTTGCGTAGCGTCGATGTGCACTCAAGTATTAACATTGATCATCAAGCAGGCAGATGCACTTGGCTGATTAGTTTGGCCGTGGCGCCCCAAATTTTATATGACAAGAAAAAAGGCGACGGCCCAGCGACGACTCACCCACCGTTGGTGGTACTAAAACTTTTCCAAAGTGTAAGATGAAGACGAATCTGGCCGGCCGGTGAGCTCACCTTGCCGTGGCTGGTTGTGGCGATAGCTCTCGCTGCTTGCGTGGCGGCGATGGCGACCAGGCCGGTTTCGCGGGGACGACGCCACGGTTTGGACTTTGGAGCGGCCGTGCCAATGGGCAATGGAGGTCGGATCGGACGTCGGAATTATTTCGTGCCCGTGCCGGTCAAACAACTCCATGGATTCCAGGAACTATATTATGGAAATGTCGAGTGCCTCTGTCATTGGAAAATATTAGGAGTGGGTCTATGATTGAGCTCCTTCCTTTCAGACAGTGCGATGACAATGGGGCAAGCCGCAAGCGCAGTGCTTAATTATACTCCTTTCTTTCGGACATATTCTGATCGAGCATTGCACCTCCTCATCTAATTTGTTATTTCGATTCGAGAGGACGACTCGGTGTTGTGTTGGGCCAGGAGAAATTGAGTCTCATACTCAAGTTTTTGCCATGTTCAATCAATAACCCTCACTGATACGCTGACCAACTAAGCAGAGAGCAATCATGGCCTGAGCTAACGCGCACTGTCAGGCTGTGCTCTGCTTGCTCAAACAGCTTATCATCTGAAGCAGGGCTAGTCCTGCCAAGCAGGCTGCGATCAGAGGAGGAAAAGAAAGAGAATGCATGCATATGGAGCATCGCGCGGCGCTGCTTGGCACAACAATGCTGATGCAGCGTCGTAGTTGTACATTAGGAGTCAATGACACGCATGGATTGTACAGGACCATTTTTTGCACAGGACCATTCCAGACACGACACTATATATTATTTATACGTTCATACGAATAATGGCGGCAGCTTGATCATTTTGACGCCCTAGTGCAGTGCAGCCATGGCGTCGCTCGCTGCTGCTCCTTCCAGTTCCGCTCGCGGCACTCTGATGAGCTGTGTTTATGCGTGTCCTGTACTACCGGTTATGTCTCCATGGCACGAGCAGAGACAGAGCATGCCAAATTAAGACGTGCAGCTGTAAAGGCCACGAGTGAACGATGAGCCACCGCGGTTGTAAGTAGTTTGTAGCAGTACAAACTTTCCGTCAGAGTGCATGGATCGATCGGTGTCGGCCACTCGATCCTCTGACATTGGTAAGAACTGGAAAGAAACAGAGCATAGAGTGTACTAGCTAGACAAGTAGGAATCGATGACCAAACGTGCAAGAGAAGACACATGTAGTCGAGTAGACACCTGCAACGTGCACTTGATCAATTCGTGAATTCTGATGATACACATGTATGGGTGGGAGCTGCAACGTTACTTGCAGTTGCCTCAGAACCAACTCAAGCAAGCAACGACTAGCACATAGTACTACGTACTACGTCGGCGTATTCAGAAACGAAACACTACAGCAGTACATACATACGTACTAGTGGCACTGACAGGCCAGGAACATTTCAGACACAACGGTACATATATACATACGCAGAGCTTGCAGTTTTATCGTTTGGGGGTGGAGATTCATTATCGACGTCGTGGCGGTCGTGCAGGTGCAGCAGCCTCGCTCGCTCCTGTAGACAGAAATACACGGATTCAAATGAAAAACAACACACGCAAAAAAGGGGGAGCCAGGGGAGCAGCGAAGCTAAAGGAGTTACCTACGCACGCAGCTGACCACTCCCATTTCAAAACGGGATTATTTGGATTCCCGGAGATCTGATCCCGCACGCTTCCCATTAGTTCCTCACTGCAAAGACCACCCTGGATCACAACTTCCTTCAGGCTCGGGAGAGATGACAGCCCTGAGATGGAAGTTTTGTGGTTTACTGCATATTCAAGCACCAGCAGCTCAAGCTTAGGCGCTGCCCCTGTTTCTCCAAATTCCATGGATCCAAGGTTATCTGTGACAGCCAGGTGCAGCACCATCAGGCTCGGAAACTCCTCCCGATGGAAAGTCAAACAGAGCTCTTCTACATTGAACGAATACCACACCAGGCGCAGGATGGCCAAGTTTGGTAGCTTTCCAAGGACTTGCATGGTGGCATCAACCTCCGTTAGCATGGACGACCGTAGCACCAACTTCACAAGGCTCTGAGTCCCCCGATCCATTCTCGGCAATTTCACCAGAGTAACATCCAACTTGAGGCTCTGTAGGTTTTTGGATGTGAGGACACACCATCCAAGCAACCATGTAAATCCGACAAATTAGGCGATGCCACTCGACAACGATTCCAGATGCCTAAGCTCTGCAAGAGTGGAATAGAGCTCTTCATAGTTCTTTTGAGTAATGCCTGTCACAGCTAACTTGCGCAATTGGCTGAGCTTTCTTATGTCCCGTAGGACAGCTTTTCCACTGCCTGCGATGTTCACTAAACCCAGTGTGCGTAGGGCTTTCAGCTTCCTAACACCTCTTGGCACTAAAACACCATATGGATTTAGTCTTCTTGATGCTAAAGTAGGAAGCACAACGTGGCGCCAGAAAGTGCACACGTCATGCCAGTTTGGATCACCAACCAGACGCTCCACATCACTCAGAAGCTTAGGAGTACAACATGCCCAACAAAGTTGGGCCAGATCATCAGGTAGTCTTTTATCGGGTTCAACACAACAAGGTTTCAAATCCCCGGCGAAAAGATATTGCAACTTCGTAAGCTTGATAAAGAATTTTGGTAGCTTGCATATACGTGGTGCCTTTCATGTCTAGTGTCTGCGCAGTTGCCTAAGGTTACCCCATGAATTTGGCAGGTGATAGATTTCATCACATCCCCTTAGAGAAATATATTTTCAGGTGAACGAGCCTCCCAACGTTCTCAAGGTGATGGTCAAGTAGACCGCCCGTGCCTTCCAAGTCTAGCACATGTAGCAACCTCATCTTCTCAGAAATGAAAAATGGCCTCACCGTTCCAAATACTGTTAATGAGCGTATGTGAGACAAGTCGACTGCACTCTCAAAGTCACACTTATCACCCTCCCAATTGCTACTTATGGCAACATGACGAATCTTGGCATGTGTATTTGAGTTGGTGCTACTTTCATCTAGTCTAAAAACAAGATTTTCATCCAATGCCCTTGAAATGCTTATCTCACGCATGAGGTCGTGGAGTTGACAAGAGTCGATTCCTTTTCTACTAGGAATTTGTTTCCTAACTGGTAGGATCACGCTCCTATCAATAAGTTCCATGAAGTAACTATCAGCTATATCTTCCAAAGACTTGCCACGTATGTCACAAGAGTAACTCTCTGCAGTCCACCGTCTCACCAAGCGTCTCCGCCCGATATTGTAGTCTTCAGGGGAAGATAGACAGGTGCAAGAAACACGACTTGAGGTGATAAGGCAAGCCTTCAAAGCTTTTAATGAGGACATTTGGTATCCTCTGAAGCTCTGTATTCATCTCTAGATCAGTATTAATGTTCTCATTGAATTTTCTCCACTCTCTGAGAGTTTTTGGTTGCTTTGCCAAAAACCACCCATTGTGACTATTGCAAGAGGAAGTCCATTACACTTCTTCAAAATCAGTTTTGTTTGGTCAACTAACTCGAGGATACTTGTCCTCCAAATATGTACCGGTCCCAAACACCTAAAATAATTTGCATTCAATTAAGATTTCAGCACATAAAGAATAATTGAAAAAAGTTCTTTCTAAGCTCGTTAAGATGGGATATGAAATTTATAACATTATTAATATTACACATCTTTACCTTATACCATAGTCCGTTGACTAAGATACTACTCCATCAATTCTAATAATATATAAGGTATTGGGATATTCATAGTCGATCGGAATTATATATACTCCCTCTATATCACTATTAGAGGGCGTTTTGGAAAAGGTTTGGGTCAAACATTTGAACATAATTCATGAATAACTTTTAAGTCGTTGAGTTTGAAAATGTGAAAATCATATTAATAGATTTGTCTTGAAAACTACTTTCATAAAAATATACATATAATTTTGTAATAGAGAAGTCAAAGTTATGCTTTGGAGACTATGTCACTGTCCTAAACGTCTTCTAATAATGATACGGGAGTGAGTATAATTTTTTCTAGGTGAATTAACTCTCATGTATTTGGGACGATGAGCCCCTAGGTTCATTCTAGGAGCTTTGGTGAATGATGTAACTGTTATTCATAATCAATACAAGGCGCCAAATGGCTTCCCCCCCCCCCCCCCCCCACACACACACACACACACACACAAAAAAAAAAAAAACCGATCCAACAGGCCCTAGTCATATGTAGCTATGATTAATGCCTATTGTCAAGCTAAACCACTAGACTCAAAACTAAATATGGTAAGCACAAGATCGATGTCCTTGAAATTGAAAAGATTGCATGTGTTATTTATTTACCTTATCTTCGATCGTAATATGTCCTAAAATTCATACGATACCTTATACTGTATATCAAGAGGGGTATCGAGCACAAACATTTTTGTGTTTTAGTCTTGGTTGGTTTTTCTTCTTAAACATTTTCCTAGGAGAGCATATCTAGAAATCACTATTGTAATCATGTTATCTTCCCAATTAAATCAGTTTGTTTTCCTACAGTGTAATTTTATGTCAAATAAAATGTGCATGATTATATATGCCATATGAGTCATGACATACCTTGTTTGCGAAGAGGTTTTTCGCATCTTGGTCTCGCAAAAAGCTCGAGCTTGTGTATGTTTCTCTCTATGTTCGAACAATGCTTGCAGATGTTCTCTTCCCTCGTGGTTACAATAATCTTGCTCGTTGTAACACTTCTAGGGAAATATTGTTCAATTCCATCCCATTCCGTGGTGGATGGTACATCATCAAGAATGATCAAATATCTTTTTTTCCTTGTAAATGACCAGACAATTTGTCACCATCGTCATCTTGTTTACCACCGAGTTGTGCAGCTAAACTACCAATGAGCTCAGTAGGATTGAAAGGACGCTTGACTGTGACACATGCACGCTTCTCGAACATTGCATTGAGCTCTTGACTGTGGTAGACATGTTTGGCCAAAGTTGTTTTCCCAAGACCACCCATTCCACATATAGAGATCACTTCAAATTCTTGGCTATTTGAAATCATGTTTATAATTTTTCTCTCCTCCTTCTCTCTCCCCAATGAGCTGAGATTCCTTAAAAGCAGCTAGCATTGTCTCCATACGAGTTAATCCCTTTCCCACTAAAAAGCTTTGACTATTAATAGTGTCCGTAGTGTTTGAGATAGAACTTTCCCCGTTGAATATGTTCCACCTTGTGAACCCTAAAACACAAGCTATCCAAGTTAGGTGATGGTTTTTATTCATATGGAAATGTTTAATTGTGTTTTGAATCTCAAAAAACTTCCTTGGAAAATAGAAGTTTGGATCTTCATTTCTAAGCTATTTAGTAAGATGGCATAGCTGAAAAAGGTAGGCATAATGCAGGACACATGAGTTCCGTTGCAGGGTTATAAAAATATTAGTTCCAATTATAGATTAGCTGACAAGTAAAACTACCGACCGTATAGTAGGTTAATTAAGGTAGATGATACAAGGTTTTGGATATTATACCTTCTCGTAGAAAGCATAAAGCACTTGGTTAGAACACAATTTTTTGTGCTCTAGTAGTGCAGTCTCTAGCTCAAGACATAAGCTGGCAACTTCAATTTCCTCTGCACACACTATGAGCCGGCTTCCTTTGTTGTTGCTTGGAAATAATGCCTTAATATGGTCCCACTCTTCCACGTTGGACAGATCACTAAGCATTATTAGGTACCTCTTCTCGTTCAAATATTTCTTGAATGCACCAGCCAAATCACCTTCTGTCATCATCCCCATCCTTCGCAAATCTTGGGCTCCAGGAGTCGAGCCCTGTTGTGTTGTCGTCAGTCCTGTTTCTTCAAGGCAATCAACATAGAATTGCCTGACGATGGTTTTCAAAAACTCAGTTGGATTGAAGGGGTGCATGATCTGAATCAAAGCATGGCACTCAAACGTCTTCCTTCTTTTCAGGTCATTGTAGGCTAGTTTGATGATAGATTCTTCTTGGAGAACATAGCTTGGTCGTCCCCAGATAGCAATCACTTGAAGATTCTCATCCATCCGGTTGATTAGCCTAATGAGATCCACTTTTGCTTTGTCTTTCTCCCTCCTTGCTTCCTCCAGGCCTGACATTGTTTCACCGATCATCATGCTGGACTCACCAGTGTCAATGGCAAGCTTGCTGTCAGATCCGTTGATGAGGCGGTAGCGCACGTTCCTCTGGCTGACATCCTCGACCTTGGCTCAAAGCTCTTTCATCTGCTTGGCCACACGGCGCCGGTCAAGCAGCGTGCGGAAGACACGCCACCAAGATGGCTTCCCCAAACGAACGGCGAAGTCCTCCAAGGAGTCCTCAGCATCGTAGGCGACATCACGGACCTGCTTCACCCAAGTCTTGACGACCTTGTGCTCATCGCGCTCATCATGCGCGGCCATCAGGAAAGCCAGCATCATCTCCAGCTCATCCCTGATGAAAGCGTGGTCACGCTGGACGCTGAGCTGCAAGGCTACCTCCTCTGCTAATGCAGATTTGGCATAGCCAAGTGCTCCATTCAGCACGGACTTGCCCACGCTCAGTGCTGTTGCCTCCATTAATCTCCTGCCTATGGCCTTGTGTTCCTCAGTTCCTGTCTGTGCGGAAGACGGTCGATCGGCAAGCGGTTTTGCAACGGCGACAAGCAAGTAGCACTTCCAGTAGCCAGAGTATCAATGGCGAGTAGTTGAATGCTGCGCAGGTGCTGCACAAGTGCCATGTCTCCGACCGTGGCTGTAGACTGAAGAGGGAAAGTGAAGAACAGCTCTACAACAAGGTCAAAAAAAAAAAAAAAAAAAGGAGAACACAATACAGCAATGCTTGTCTGTACCTTAATCCATGTAAAAGATAAGGCTTGGATTTGGTAATTTTCCTTGTAAAAGCTCGATCCCCGGATTGGGTCCTCTTCTCTTGCACCCGTGAGGGATCTGATGGAGGATTCAAGGCTTCAAGCTCCTCTGTAGGGGATTGTCAATGGCGCTTCTTTGGGGCTGGATTTGGCAAAAGAAATAAAAACTCGATTCGATGATTGGTAACTCGATTTTTTTTGAACATTTGGTAACTCGATTTGGCTGAAGCAAGAGTGGGAAAAGATCTGATTTGGATGGTGGATGGAGAAAAGCGGAGGGGAGAGAGGGAAGTGAAGGGTCTGGGTTGGGGTATTGAACTCGTAGGTCCCGCTCATGCTACCTACCATGCCATTATTGCCCTTGTGTTAATTGTGCAGCAACGTGTGCTATGTTTCTCCTGCTATGTTTCAATTCAATTTTTCTTTCTTTTTATTAATACACTAGTAAAACATGCCCGAGTGCGTTGCGGCGGGATAAAAAAAAACTCAAATATTCAACCTATTCGCTTTATCTTTTGCACAACTGTTGCAGCCACGATAACTTAATTTGTACACGTGCTAATTTGGCGTTGTGATTGTTTGCCGCAGCAATAGTAAAACGAATGGACTCGTCAATGGAAACATGATCACAATGTTACATTTATTTTGTCTACAAAATTAAAAAGCTATACTTTATTTATGGTATCTATATATAAATTAATATTGGTAACAATATAATAATGTCATATGAATCCTATCTGAATTAAAATACAACCTTGTATAGTTTTTCTTTTCATTGTAAGCCACCAAATATTTGCTAAAAAATAAACCATAATTTTAGTTTTCATACTATCCATTTGTTGTTAAATATCAAGTTCTGTGACTTCCTTTTAGATTGGTTAAATATCATGTTAAAAATGTAATTTAATATCTTATTAAAGCTCGCAAGGTGTCATCATGTCTCAATTTCCACATGTCAGCCTTTGTTGAAAGTTGCACTGAAATATTTGTTTGATTAGATTTGAGAATCAAGATTTTGTTTAAGATTTTATTTGATTGGTTTGGCTATCAGCTAGTTATTAAGTAAAGTTAGGGCATATACAACCCGTCAATTGTCGCCGTCTATACAGCGTTCTTTTTTGCAAAAACAACCCCGCGTCTGCCCATCGACGGCCTTCCCGTCGCCTGGCGAGGCGGCGGCTCTGTCCCGTTGCCCGAGGCCAAGCCAACGACCCCTGGCTGTTAAATAACTGCCACGGTAAATCGATTAATTATGAAAAACAATGTCAGTAAACCCTCCTGGCAATTAAAAAGCCAACTATCAGTGAAAGCCCAGGTGGGGGATCTTCTCCCCTCCCGGTACCTAGGCACATACAGTATTTGCAGTATTTGCCTGGGCTGGGCACACACCGGAGCAGAGGACAGCAGAGCAGTCCTGAATCCTGCAGTGAGCAAGCGCGCACTACTTGAGGTTGTGCTCTGTTTGCTCAATACCTTACCTGATATCTCCCCTCCGCTCCAGACGGGGCTGCGATCATCGTTGTGGTTGGGGAATTCCGATCCGCGGGTCATCTGGACAATATTTCTAGAGTAATATAATCTTAGCAGCACGTACTCAAACAAAACATCTCAGCTGCAAACTCGGCTTTTCTCTATTATATTCCATAATAACGCAAAAGCAGCAAACACGGTGTGCCATTATTGATGCCATCACAAGAGAAAAAGAAAACGACGAATAGCTACACCCTCACTGACACAGACCAACAACAAGAAGAAGAAGAAGAATTGAAGAAGCTGAGTCCTGGCCTGAGCGTTGGAGCATAGGCACTGGAAGCCAAGGCGCTGTCAGGCTGTTGTGTTGTTGCTCAACAGCTTATTCCTCGATGTTTCCATCTCCGCAGCTCAACGACATGGACTGTAATTCGCTCTTACTATTGCACTGCACAGATGAGCTCATCAGCAACCCGAGCACTACTGGCTTCAGGCGATGATGTATGTCCGACGACCATAGGAGCAAACAGCTCAATCTTCTCTGCCCTGGGCCTCGCATAAGGCGTCCGTCCGTCCTCTAACGATGTTCTGCATAGCGATAATTAATGAACCTAACTCAGCACTGTCTGTGATCATGCATGCATTGCAGTCCTTCCTGCGTCAGTAAAAAAAAAAAAAGGCAAGCATCAGAGGAGTAGGAATGCTAGCTAACACGGAAAGCGTTCGAGTGCTGTGTTTATGCGTGTACTGTACTACAGGTTATGTCGCCATGGCGACGAGTAGAGGCAGAGCAGGCCAAATTAAGACACAAGACCATCGATCATGAGTGAACCATGACCGGCGGCGGCCGGCTGTTGTAGTTGTAGCTGTACAAAGTTTCCGTCAGAGTGCATGGATCGATATATCAGTGTCAGCCACTCGATCCACTGAGCTTGCATTGGTAACAACAGGAAAGAAACAGAGCACATAGTGTACTAGCTAGTGCCAGTAGTGGAGTAGTTGTGTGACCTGCAACGTGGTGGCACTAGATCAATTCGTGACTTGTGATGATGTACATACATCTACTAGGGCAGCATACAACAATATTACTTGCAGCTGCTTGAGATCGAACCAACTCAAGCAAGCAGCGACGAGCATTCTACTAAGTTGACATTTTCAGAAACAAAACACTACAGCTAGCTGTACAGAAAAAACGTACTGGTCTGACAGGCCAAGTGCATTTCACACACAGGTACATACGCAGGGCAGTTTGATCATTTGGGGTGGAGACTCCTTTTCGACGTGGTGCAGGTGCAGCACCGCAGCCAACGCGCCTCGCTTCGCTCGCTCCTTCATCCAGCTCCCCCGCCAGTCCATGATAATCCTGCAGACAGACATACACGGATTCAAATGAAAAACAACTCAAGCAGGGGTCTGTACTCCATCAACAAAATAGGGAGGGGAGCAGTGAAGCTAAAAGAGTACCGTACCTGGCTTCAATCCGTTAACTGCGTGCGTACATGCACGCTGCTCACTCTCACTTCAAAACGGGATTATTTGGATTCCCAGAGATCTGATCCCGCACACTTCCCATCAGTTCCTCAGTGCAAGGACCCTTGATCACAACTTCCTTCAGGCTCGGGAGAGATGACAGCCCTGAGATGGAACTATTGCCGCCTACTGCATAGTCAAGCACCAGCAGCTCAAGCTTAGGCACTGCCCCTGCTTCTCCAAATTCCATCGATCCAAGGTACTTTGTGTTATACAGGTGCAGCACCATCAGACTCGGGAACGCCTCCCGATGGAAAGTCAAACAGAGCTCTTCTACAATGAACGGAGGATCCAGGAGCGAATGCTGCAGCAGGCGCAGGATGGCTAAGTTTGGTAGCTTTCCAAGGACTTGCATGGTGGCATCAACCTCTGTTAGCTTGGCCCACTCTAGCACCAACTTCACAAGGCTCTGGAGGCCCCCGATCCATTCTGGCAATTTGACCAGGGTACCAACCAGCTTGAGGCTCTGCAGGTTTTTTGGAGGCGAGGACACACCATCCAAGCAACCATGTAAATCCAACACATCAGGCGATCTCACTGACAATGATTCCAGATGCCTAAGCTCTGCAAGAGTGGAACATAGCTCTTTAGAGTTCTTCTGATTAATGCCTGTCACAGCTAACTTGCGTAATTGGGTGAGCTTTCTTATGTCCCGTAGTATAGCTTTCCCAATACCTCTGATGTTTACGTCACCTAGTGTGCGTAGGGCTTTCAGCTTCCTAACACCTCTTGGCACTAAAACACCATATGGATTTAGTCTTCTTGATGCTAAAGTAGGAAACACAACGTGGCACCAGAAAGTGCACACGTCATGACAATTTGGATCACCACTCATCCGCTCCACCTCCTTCAGAAGCTTAGGGGTACAACATGCCCCACAAAGCTTTATGACACCCTTTGGTAATCTTTGACCCAACTTCACATACCGAGGTCACAAATCCCCGCGAAAAAGATATTGCAGCTTCGTAAGCTTGATAAAGAAATTCGGCAGCTTGCATATGCGTGTGTCTTTCATGTCTAGTGTCTGCAATTGCCTAAGGTTACCCCATGAATTTGGCAGCTGATAGAATTCATCACATCCCCTCAGAGAAATATATTTCAAGTGAAGAAGCCTCCCAATGGGCTCAAGATGATGGTCAACTAAACCTTGCGTACCTTCCAAGTCCAGCACACGAAGCAATCTCATCTTGTCGAAATGAAAAATGGCCTCCAATATCCAAATACTGTTAACGACCGCATGTGAATCCAGTCTCTGCACTCTCAAACTCACTCTTATCACCTTCCCAATTGCTACTTATGGCAACATGGCGAATCTTGTTGGCATGTGCATTTGAGCTGCTGCTACCTTCCTCTAGTCTAAAAACAAGATTTTCATCTGTTGACTTTGAGATGCTTATTTCACGCATGAGATCGTGGAGATGGCAAGAGTCAACTCCTTTCCTACTTCCAAATTGTTTGGTAGACGGAAGGATCATGCTCCTATCAATGAGTTCCATGAAGTGGTTGTCCGCCATTTCTTCTAGAGAGCTGCCACGCACATCTCTTGCGTAACCCTCTGCAGTCCACCTTTTTCACCAAGCGTCTCCGACTAATATTGTAGTCTTCGGGAAAGATGGACAAATACAAGAAACAAGACTTGAGATGATAGGATAGGCCATCATAGCTTTTAATGAGGACATTTGGTATCCTCTGAAGTTCTAGATTCATCTCCAACTCAGCACTAATATGCTCATTCAATTTTCTCCACTCCATGAGAGTTTTTCGTTGCTTTGCCAAGAAACCACCCAGAGTCACTATTGCAAGAGGAAGTCCATTGCACTTCTTCAAATCACTTTTTCATCTTCATCAGCCAACTCGAGGTATTGCTCATCCAAATATGTAACGGTCCCAAACACCTGAAATTGTTTAAATTTAAGATTTTAGCACTAAAAAAAAAAAATCAAGAAATTACTCTTTCCAATTCATTCCTTAACTTGTTATGATGGAATATAGGTTCCTCCCCTTGAAGTTAATAACCACTACATTTTGGAAAAAGAATAGCCATGGTCCAACTCCTACAATGATACATATCATGTCACACCCAGCCAAAATGGTTGTCCTCCTTGATGTTGCAGCTCGGCTCAAAGATACCAAAAACAGGGAACACTGGGGCCTTTTCCTTTGTCCACGGTCAAGTGCTAATAGCCTCCCGTGATAGTCCAGGGTATGCAAGCCTGAGGGCTACGTTGATAGCGATTTGGCTGGCCCGGTTTGTTGGTAAATTTGGCTTTAGCAATAGATTATTTATTTATTAGCTGAAAGCATGAAATATTTCCATTGGTCAAATTTAATTTGTGAACAAACTAATTCGGGTTGCTAAAGTATTTTTTTATTGATCTAGTAGCATGCAAGCATCATGGAAACCGTAGGAAAGAACATGATGGTTGTTAAGGAATAGCAGGTGTAGTGGACATGATGTGCAAGAGACTTGGGGCGTGACCGTTCTTTGGGATCTCAAACGTAAGTAATCGGAAAGTATTTTGCTAATTGTTTTTGAAGGATAAGTATTCTGCCTTTAGCCATATTGTTTCACCGCACCAAGGCGATATCGATTAATTCAAATGAAGGAGCGCACATAGGAAAACACTACCATACGTCATCACGTGAGCAAGGTGACTTTGCTACAGTCCTAATAATCATCTAGGAAGTAGGAAGGCATGACCCAAGATTGATGCGAAGCCATGAAATTGAACCAATGGCTTCAAGCCTTGACCTTCTCCATCAAGCAGGCCTGTGTGGGACAATAGGATGGTTTTCAAGTCCGGGCAGCACAGTGCCCCAAAGGACTGAAGAAGAGAAGAGGCGAGAGAATGGGATGGTGGGGCCTTGTTAGAAGTGAGGAAACTATTTGGTGGCGGGTGATTCTACTCCATGCAGGCGCCAATGCTACAAAACCACTTTGATTGGGTTCATTGCTGAAAAGTGTATGGTTCACTAAAATAAAAGAGGAGTTTACACGAAAAAAAAGGAAAAGAAAAGCCTATACAATATTATCTAGCCACTCTACTATGGAGGTGAAGAACAGCCTATATAAGATTGCAACGCACTTGACTGAAGAGAGGCTCAATTCATATCTTTTCTAGGCTCCCCAACTCCCATATTTTTAAAATCTTTGGAGCAATAGATAATCTTGGGTCCCAGAATTCGCTTATCTATTGTTGTTAATACTATTTTTGGAAGGTCCTCAAAATGCTGATGGTTATGTAGCTCTTCTAAACTCCTCAAAATATGCTTATCTATTGTCGTTTTAATACTTATATTGTCTATTTGAGGGTTGATCTACAGTTGTTCAGTGGCCAATGCAATCAAGGGTATTACAATCTTTGTGAATGGCAAAATTTAATTTTGTCCTCCTTTAAGAGTCACCCACCTGTGCACACGCTAAACCTATGGAGAGAATTGGCTGATAGATCTTAAGATTGATAATGACACCATAGACACATCGTTGTAGAAGAGCATGTTGCCTAGCACGAAAATAATAATTATCAAAAAATGAGAGAATCCATCAGTCACTCAAATCTAGGTAGACAGGTTACACTGTAAGCAACCTGGCTCATTTTGTTGTTATGATATATTCTTGATTGATTGCTTAATGTTTACAGTTTTGTGTCTTATTCTACCAGCTCCTTGATATCAATCAATACATTGGAGATTGGACTTTTAGATGTTTACTTGATTGTTGGTAGATCTGTCCTAGTTAGGTATCTAAATCCTATTTATTGGCTATGCTTTATCGAATTGCTTGTAGGTGGACCCAATTAACATACATACATACGTACATCCCTATTGTGCCTTTAAATTGGATATTGGCATATAGGCACACATGTAATTAGGAAAACCCAAGTTGATTCAGGTCTCTTGGTTCTTATTATGCTTCAGTTTTAATAAGATCATTGCATACCAAAAATCAAAGACCTGATATTTTTATTAAGGAACCACCCCCCTCAAAAAAAAAAAAAAAAAAAAAAAAAAAAACTGGATGTCTACAAAAGTAATTGTCAAATAAAGTGGCCATGATTGTATCCATACCTTTTCTGTGAAGAGGTCACGCGCATCTTTATCTTCCAAAAGCTTCAGCTTGTATATGTTTTTGTCTTCCTTTGAACAATGATTAGCAATATTCTCTTCCCTTGTGGTTACAACAATCCTACTTGTTGTAACAATGGTAGGGAAACATTCTACAACAGCATCCCATTCTGTGGTGGACGATAAATCATCAAGAACAATCAAGAAGCTCTTTCCACCTAAAAGACCAACCAAGTTATCACCGTCCCCTTCCTTACCACCTATCTGTGTAGCTAAGCTATTGAGGAGCTCACTACGATTGAAAGGGCGCTTGACTGTGACACGGCACGCTTCTCAAACATTGCATTGAGCTCTTGGCTTTGGTAGACATGTTTGACTAAAGTTGTTTTTCCAAGACCACCCATTCCGCGAGATAGATATCACCTTAAACTCTTGGCTATGTCTATCTAAAATCTTTTTGACAATTTCTGACTTTTCCTTCTCCCGCCCGATAAGCTGAGATTCCTTAAAAGCAGCTCGCATCATTTCCATGCGATTCAGTCTCTTTCCATCCATAAAGATTTTACTATCGGTAGTCCCCTGTAGTGCTTGAACTAGAGGCTTCCTCTATCGAATTTGCTCCACCTTGTAAACCCTAAACACAAGCTATCCAAGTTAGATGCTGCTCTGCATTTCACATGGCAATACTTAATGGTGTATCGAAGCTTCAAGAGGTTACATTTTTTTATGTAGATAACAAATTTCTTCTTCTTCAACAAGTACTCTCTCCATCCATCAATTTAAGGTGTCTTTTGATATGGGAAAAGACTTGCAGAGTAGATCTTAATCCTTATTAGTTTTACATTATAATGTCACTTGCTACAAAAATAATATTATCTTAAAGCCGCTTTGAATAGAAATGCATTGATGCAACTTTTAAAACACTCACATATTTTGGCTAGTTCTTTATATTTTTTCATAAAATTTGTTTTTCACTATTCAAAATATGACTTGCATGGAGGGAGCATGTGATAGGTATACGATTAGGTGAGATAGCTAAGAAGGTAGGCCAATAGATAATGTAGATAATAAGTTTTATTGCAGGTTCCGACATAACATCAGGTTGCGATTTAGTTAAGTTTGAAGCTGAACTAGAAAACAGTAAGTAGACTAAGCTATCTTATTTCGTGGGCTTTGAATGTTACCTTCTCATAGAAAGCATAAAGATTACGTCAATGACAATGGCTTGTACTGGTAGAGCAATCTTTGTGCCAACACATAAGCTTGCCACTTTAATTTGCGTTGTGCACACTATCAATCGGCTCCCATTCTTGTTATTTGGGAAGCAAGTTTTGATCTGATCCCACTCTTCCATAGAGGAAAGATCACCAAGCACAACCATGTAACTCTTCTCGTTCAAAACTTTCTTGAACTCATCAACCAAATCATCTCCACTCATCATCCATATCCTCTGCCGGATCTTGGGCCCCGGCCGGCTAACTCGATTTGTCTTTGTTGCTTCATCTAGGATATTAACATAGAATTGCTCGATAATATTCTGCACAAACTCTGTTTGATTGAAAGGATGCATGATCCTCGATCCATGCATGGTACTCAAACTTCTTCTTCCTCTCAAGATCATCATAGGCCATCTTTTATGATGGATGTCTCCCTGAAGAACCCCACTTGTTCCCCATATAGAGATCACTCTAAGGTTCTCATCCTTCATGTTGATCAATTGAATGAGATCGAGCTTTGCTTTTTCGTGTTGCCTCCTCACTTCCTCGGTACTAGACATTGTTTCACGGCCATGTTGGACTGTCCGGTGGAGGTGATAGCCTTGGAGCCGGGGCCCTTGATGAGGCGGTAGCGCACATTCCTCCGGCCGACATCTTCAACCTTGGCTCGAAGCTCCTTCATCTTGTTGGCCACACGGTGGCGTTCCAAAGAAGATGAGAGGGATGCGCCCGAAGCGCCACCAGGATGGCTTCCCGCATGAACAAAGAAAAATCTCGGGAGGAGTCCTCTGCATCATAGGCCACATCACGGACTGTTTCACCTGTGTCTTGATCACCTTGTGCTCATCTCGCTCCTCATGTGCTGCCATCGAAAAGCCATCATCATCTCAAGCTCATCCTTAACGAAAGCTTGGTCTTGCTGGATGCCAAGCTGCAAGGCAACCTCCTCCGCAACGGCGGATTTGGCATAGCCAAGAGCTCCATCTAGCACAGACTTGCCAAGGCTAAGCCCTGTTGCTTCCATCACCACCCTATTTTTTTCTCTCTCACAAACACTGTTGTTGTTGAACTGTATATGGGGCTCAAGCAATTGAGGAAAACGTAGCAACACAATGTGCAAAGAAGAGAGGTTCATGATCTGAGCTAATATACTGAAGACACAGGAAAGATACCCCACTTGCTGATACTTTCATGTGTCTCAAGGAAAGCAAAAGAAGAACCTTTGCTTTGCAAATTAAATACGAAACATTCCTATCTTCTGCTTCAGGGTAACAGGAGGAACAAAGTGACACCGTCCTCTATCTTATCTTGGTAGCACACTCAAAGGACAGATGCCAAAGTAATGCATTCTCGACATGCTAGTACCGAAGACCCAATTAACCTTAGGAACACGTTCTTGCCTTTGAGGGCACACTCCTAAGCAGAAGCAAAAAGTACTGAAGAAATTAAAGTAGTGGTAGAGAAACGAATGCAAGTTGTTTGTTAGAAATGTCCATTTTGATGATTTCAGAACTTGTACATTTATCAGGAAGCTTGTTATGTTTCTTTCTGGCTGTACCACACTACAGGTAGAACAGAATCACTGTTTTACTGGCTTTAAGCAAAGTATATGCCTGTAATCCGAAGGACTGAATCAAAGGAGCTGGTCCAGTGGGAGAAGGAGTAAGGAGGAAGATGAGACATTTGCCTTTGCTTGTTGCAGCCACCCAGCACCCAGCTCCCGGTGGAACGATGTGAGATTTTAATCAATGGAGTCGAGGTACTGCTGCCGCCGAGTGGGAGCAACCACCACCTCCCGGCGGATTAAACTCGAGCGGCGCGTGCGACTCGCTCGCTCCAGCCGCCGTTTGACCGTGGTGCCCAGCGGCGGCGAGCCGGCGACCGGGGAGAGCGCCATCATCAGATTCCGGAAGGTGGAGGTGGAGGGGAGTGAGAGGCAGCCGCGGCGAGCCGGCGACACGAACGAGGAAGACACAAAATGGGCCATCATCTAGCCAATACAGCCCACAGGCCAAATATGCCTCGGCCCGTTCAAACTCCCCTCCGGCCCGGCCCACCTCCACCTCCCAGCTGCCAGCTCACCTCCCGATGACCGCTTTGTTCGTGCCTTCGTCTCGTCCGTCCCCTAGTCCCCTACGACCCTACTCCTCTCGCACGCCACCGTCCAGCAGCGCCGCCGAGGGGGCGAGGCCGAACCCTCCTCCGTTCGCCGAGGCGGAGCACGCCCTTGCAGACCACCTCCCACCTGGGGCAAGCGCTAAGTCGCCTCGAATTCTTCCCTGCTAGTACCGGGTGCCGTCGTCCTCCGTCGCTCTACCGGGATGGCGTCGAGTGGGGATCCGCCCGGATCTACTGGTGAGCGCTCTTCCGCTCTCGTGCTTGGATTGTGTTCTGCTCTGCTCTGGTCCGGTCTTCGCTGTGGTTGGAGAGTCGAGTCCGCGTCGTCTTCTCTGGATCGACCTGCTGCAGTCCATCCACTCAGTTGTGGATTTGTTTGCTGTGTCTGGTAGAGTGCTAATCCAATTCGTTAGTCCGTGCCTCGATTCGGACCCCCACGAGCTCGATCTTAGTGGTAGGGTGTTTGTTACGCTGAATTAATGATGCTGATAGCAGTCCATCTGCTGAAAATTGGGGGATCAGTTGTACCCTCACGCCCTAGTGAAGTCCGCCTCTGCACGCAAACGAAGTCATTAATACTAATTTTGTAGCAGCAGAGTATGTTTCTGCAATTGATCGATGAGAATTTGCAAATTCATTTATCTGGCTAGTGCCCACTGATGAGGCACAGTAGAAAAAATAAGTGTCCTATTAAACTCAATTTGTTTATTGCATTCCTTATGTGTTTGGGTTTTGGGGAATTATATGGTTTAGGGGGTGACGAATCTGGTGCGTTTGACCAGGTTACATTGGCCTTCTTCTTCTTTTTAATATATATACATATATCTAGGTGGTTTCCCATTCTGAAAAGGTGAACATAAAGAAGTTCAATGATAGTATGTTGACTCAACTATGGATCATTTATGAACTCACCAAACTGTTGTTTCATTCTGCTTTGCTGTCATAGTTAATTACCACATGATGTGTGCTTATGTTCTTATCCTTTTCTTTTTCTTTTACAGATGAGAAGAAAACTCCAAAAAATCCGAGGGATCTTCTGATGAACGTCAAGGGGTTCCTCCAGCAGGCTTTTCAAATCCTTTTGATTTTGCTTCTATGCAAAGTTTGCTCAATGTATGCCCCTCTATGGCCATATAAAGTCTGTAGTACATACTGGTCTTCCTAATTGCTTATAAAGGATGCTGTGTTCACTTAGTGTCAATATACACTATTGTAATTTTATAAGCTTGCATTCTTGCTTTATCTGAATCTGCATTATCTTTCATTTAATGGACTCTTTGCAAGTTGCTTCAAAGTTTACCCTTGTTATGTGCAGGATCCATCAATTAAGGAGATGGCAGATCAAATTGCAAAGGATCCTGCATTTAATCGGATGGCTGAGCAGCTACAGAAAAGTGCTCACAGTACAGGCTTAACAGGGCATGCCTCCATTGAACCCTCAACAATACATGGAAACAATGCAAAAGGTCATGGAAAACCCCCAGTTTATGACAATGGCTGAGCTCCTGGGGAATGCTCTTATGCAGGTACCATTGGATACCCCCTGGCTGGTTTCCATGCCTTATTTGTCTATCAGTGCCCTAAGTCTCAGTTATTTGTCTCAGGATCCTGCTATGTCCAGTATGCTAGAAACCTTTAGTAGTCCATCACATAAGGAGCAGCTGGAAGAGCGTATGTCTCGCATTAAGGAAGATCCGGCTATGAAGTCAATTCTCGATGAGTTAGAGAATGGGGGTCCTTCTGCAATGATGAAGTAGGTCATATCTATTACAGATATGTTTTGTTTATAGAGTTTGTATGTGACATTCCTGCATGTCCTCATCTAGGTACTGGAACGACCCTGATACTCTTCAAAAAAGATTGGCGAGGCAATGGGAGCTAGCTTCCCATTTGGTGCAGGTTCTTCTGCTGAACCTCCTGGTACTGAAGAAGCTGAGGAAGAAGGTGGGGATGATGATGAGTCCATCGTCCATCACACTGCCAGCGTTGGTGATGAAGAGGTAATGAGAACATTGGTTTCAATGTTTGGTTTTTTATTTTTAATTGAGTTGTTTTGGACTTTGCATATATTTTATTATATTATATGCTGGTGACACTGTTTGGGACCAAAAGGCTATGTTGTTGTTGTTGTTGTCTTGTGACACTACAAACATACTTCATCAATGTCTGTTACTACCTTTTGGTGTTTGCCATATATATCTATTTAGTCCGAAAGTGATGAACATAGAAATCTTGTAGCTGTCATAATCATGTTGGTGTTTTTAGGTTAGATGTTTCTTGTAGCTATTATAATAATGTGGATATTTTCAAATAAGAGTGACTTGCTTACATTGCTATCTTGAGACATCGACTTTTTTATTCTCAGCAAATTCATTAGTGTGTGCCAACCATTGCATCTTTCTGCTTATCAGTCGTTCATGATTTGCTCTTAAATCGCCTTTATACCATGGACTCATATTTGAACCTGCAATAGTATGTTCAGTGTTCGCATGTTCATAAATTGATGTGTGTTTTATTAATAATCCTGATAAATCCATCAATTTTGCATGTTTTGTTCTAAACCTCATTTATCTGTCTTCACAGAAAATACAGTTGCCACCTTGCTACTGGGTTTTGATTTTGATATGCTGATGTTGCCTTCTAAAATTCATGCAATAGGGTCTCAAGAAGGCACTAGATGGTGGAGCAGACAAGGATGAAGAAGACTCTGAAGGAAGAAGGGCCTTGCATTTTGCATGTGGGTATGGTGAGGTATGCAGATCTCTTCAGCCTTGTTAATACATGATAAATTCGAACTTGTGGAACTAATGATGTCCAATGATACCAATATTTCAAAAGTGTTTATCATACTACCACATGACTAGGCAAGCTATGAACAAATAACAACATAGCCTTTTGTCCCAAGCAAGTTGGGGTAGGCTAGAGATTAAACCCAAAAAAGAGACAAGAAACAGAGAAACACATAAAGGTCACACAAGCTATGAATAAAATTATATGTAATTTTCAAGGCACATGGGATATCCATTTTCCTAAAGTCTTCAGAAACTTTTACCCTTTTAGGGCTTGTTTGGATGACGTGGTTTTAGAAAACTGTGGTTTTATAAACCAAAGGCATACAGTACCATGGTTTGGGAAAAAAGAAGTCATGAGTGAGGTTTCTGTAACTGCAAAAGACCATGGTTTTAGAAACTACAAGGTTGTTGTATCCTAACACCCAACAGTTCTCGAAAACTACATATTTTGCAATCGTAGTATTTATCCAATTCTCCCCAAAAAAAAAAATGCTTTGCATACAAAAGAGACTTTATTCTTTTGGTGTTTTTAAAATCTGTGTCCGTTTTCTAATTACTGTTTGGAAACTAGTGAGCTCCTGAATATTTAGCTTGTTTAGGGTCTAAAAGACATGTTACTTTTCAGCTACAATAAAATCTAACTGCATAGGAGGTTTCTTAATAAATTTATGAAAAATGAAGGTATCACCTTGGAGCCCGTAGCATTGCTTTAAATTTAGTGGGACTACAACGATTACCTCGTATTAGGGTGCTGCAGAACACTTCCTTGGACCTAGGTCGTGGCCTAGGCTGTTTTTGGAAACACAGGTGGTCATTAGCTTCATAGGAGTTGGAAATGGTTCGCTTCTAACTTTAAGATAATTGTTATGGTATTCAGAGTTGTTTTCCGGACCTTCCTGTTTAGTAATTGCAATTTGTGGTCTTTAGGATTGGTATTATAGTCCTTTGAGGTTTGTATTGATGCTGGAACATTAAAATCTAGGGGTAATCTTGTGCTGTTTGTCATGATTGCATAGGTATATTAGAATCTAGAACTTTAGGTGGTAAAAATGCATTTGGGAAATGGAGTCTATTTGGTATCTTTATTAGTTAATTAATACTACTGATAAAGAATTTGGTGAACTGCATTTCAGTTGAAGTGTGCCCAGATCCTCCTTGAGGCTGGTGCTGCAGTGGACGCTTTGGACAAGAACAAGAACACCCCACTGCATTATGCTGCTGGCTATGGCCGCAAGGAGTGTGTGGATCTTCTTTTTGAAGCATGGCGCTGCCGTGTAAGTTAAATCACCTCCTTCCTTTTCCAAAATGTGATACCATCGATGTTGCTTTGACTGTCTCCAACTCCAATGCACTGCAGCACGCTCCAGAACCTGGATGGGAAGACACCCATCGACGTTGCCAAGCTCAACAACCAGGACGAAGTTCTCAAGTTGCTCGAGAAGGACGCCTTCCTTTAAATATCATGGCTTCCATAGACACATGGACTCTTTGGTTCGAAAGTATGGTCATGTTTCACGACGGTTGTTTTTGTTTGGATTGCCAATACAAATATTAGGGCGTCATATTACTAGTATTATATATCTGTTGTGCCTATTGCTATTCCATCTAGCTAGCATGCGGGTCATGCTACAGTTAAGTGGCTGCCAGGCCCACGGTGACTAGTGTATTCTCACTTCATTTCTTATGTTAAAGGCTTGAAGCCCATATAGATGTTGTTTTTCCTAGTTAAATTTCATGGTGATGTTACGGATGACAAGGTTAAAGAGTTATCACGCATAAATAATTGCTAGGTAAATTAAGAGATGCAAAGTGTTATTCCTCAGATAGGCTGCGGTCCGCGCCCCATCATGGTTGAGACTTAACGAGTTTCTCGTTTTTTTTCTTTTAAAAAGCGACTGGATAACCGATATTCCGATCATTAGCTCCCTGCCCTTTTGTATCGGATGGTATATAGTCTGGTACATTGTGCGATGCATGCAGCATGGGCATCTCCTGTTAACGCTGGCATTCTGCTCCATACCTGATCAGGGCAAGGTTTGGTATGCAAGTCAACATGGCGACAATGTATATATCTATATTTGAAATTGACGGAGAGCTTTCTTGCAATTATGATTGGTCATCATGTGTTAAAATTCAAAGACGAAAGGGAATCTTTGGTAGAGGAGAGGACACAGCGCAGGGCGGAGATTTCATAGTCTCGCCGGTATTCAGTTCTGAATCTTCCTAGCAAAAGATTACGATCGGCCACCCACAAGTACAAGTACGTACAACGAACGAGGCTGCCATTAGCGTGACGCAATTATAGCGAAACAGAGACGGATAACCTACGGAGTACTTGAAAGAGAAATGTATAGACTGATGCAAATGTCTTGCAAGTTGGATGGTCTCGTCCAGTCCCAGGAAGTGACGAGTTACAAGTGCAGACTACAAAGATGGGCCTTTCGGCCCGGGAAACAATTACAGCTTGGGCCAGTGGAAAACCCATCACGCTTGTGCTTCTTCTAATTTTCTTCTCTGATCCAAAAAAATAATAATAATAATTGTACATGTACAGGTCAACAAAACTTGGCGTACAATCCCACCACATCATGGAACCACGATTCAGCACTAAATGAATGCTACACTACACACAACACCTTGCATATTACAGGTAGTTTAGCCTGACGAAACAACAACAGGCGTGATTTCAGTCAAAGAAGCAAAGAATTCTTAGTCGGCCACCAACCTCAAGAAGAAACTCAGCCATCCGGTACAAGGGAAGGGGCTGCCCCTTTTCAACATTTTGGGGCCTAGAGGAGAAACAGGGAAGGCCATGACGACAGAAACCAAGGGAAAAAACAGGAAAGTGTACTCATTGACTGCAAGGGGGAAGAACGGAACCTCTTTTGATGCCCTGTGGACTCTGAGCGCCTCAAGAATGCTTTCAACCCACCTGTGAAGTGCAAAAAGACAAGATGCGTGCAGATTAGGCAGTAGCCAATATGGTGTGCACACCAGTCCCGCAATGTTCAATATAAGTGACGTTGACATGGTAATAGATAATGTTTACTCAAAGGTGCATTGTGATGTATGCATACCCCTCAAGTCCAGGGGTTGTTGGATAATATATGCTCTTCAGGCCCAATTTCTTCGCTGCAGATGCAGTGGTCTCACCAATGCAAGCGATAGAGTTGTTCCAGTTACCAACTTTTGAAGTAAGATTTAACCATGCTCTGCAATATAATAAAAAAATGAACGATGAAACCATTGGAATCTCACATAAAAACTAAAAGTGGCAAAATGGGAAACGATCCAAGACTGATGACTTCATTAAGGAATATCAGTTGCATCTATTTTATAATGTTAAACTATGTTCCCCAAAAGTATTTGATGCTTACTGCATGCTAATATCTCCACATCTATTGCACAATAGCTTTACCTTGCATAATTCATGTACATAATTTGTAAAATAAAAAAACAAGTGTCAGTGTATAATTACCGCAATGCGGAAGGAGAAGCTACCGCAACAACTGGAGCTGATATAGCAAGATTTAATGTTAGTGGTTCAACATCTTCTACAGGAACCTGCATGTATGTTAGCAGCAGACTGATATTGATGTACAGAAACTGCCAAAAAACATATGAAACCGATGGTCAATATTTTCTGATTCTCAATGCAAAATCTCTACTCTAGTCAAGTATGCAGATGACGAGGACTACAGATTACCGCAGCAGCACAACAAGATGCAGATGGCGAGTTTGTCTGTGTATGTCGTGATAATGTAAGACAAAAAAAAAAAACAATAATCCTGCACAAGTGAAACAAAACCTACAGTTGTATATGTATTCAGTCGTGTCACGTCAAATCCTCGTTCGATAGCCCATCCTCTGCATTGCAAATAATTAAGTATCATGAAGCCTAGAGTCATTAAATAAAAAAAAAAGAAAAAACAAGTGTTCATAACCATAATAGTTCAACTAGAAAATCGAAAATTAACCGCGGGCTCAGAAATCAGAATTAATTCAAAACATCCTCAAGAAAAACATACCAATAGGGAAAAAAACTGAATACAAGAAACATGTGGTCTTAGTGAAAGCAGAAAAAAAAAAAGTAAAGAGACAAATGCCTCATTGTAACACCAAAGTGACTCACGAATTTCATGGCCAGCCTTTGAAGATGCAGGATACAATACTTTACATGAATTCTCATTGCTCCTTGGAAGCTCTGCAGCCAAGACTTTACCTAAAGCTGATTAACAAAGAAATGGAACAGATTGATTAACACTGACAAATAATTGAAGATGAATGGAAGAGCATAAAGTCTTGAAAATACACATGCACCAAGTCTTGAAATTACAAGGTAAGATACCTTTGGAAGGTGAAAATGCAACCTCAAGAGATTGATCATCAGATTCTGATACTTCATGAAGAACCCTAGCAGTTCCTGCTCCAACAACAGCTACTCGCACCTTAGGATTTCCAGCAGCCCTGGCATTGAATCATTGTGTAACTTGAGTGGTAAAGTGGCACCCTTAGATTATGTTTCAGCTGGTGATGTTATGCACCAATAATATAAATCAAGGGCTAAAAAAACTCTAGAACCAACATAGACTATGCATTTTGTTAGCCAATAAAACACAAATCTATGGCATGAAAAGTTATAAGGAATGAAGCGTTAGCTGAGGCATAATTACTAGTATAACAACATTGTGCACATAACTGCAATATACTTGATGCTTACTTCCATCCCTGAAGGAACACTGCAGCTGCCTCAGGGGAGGTTATAGTAATCCAGTCGAACTTGTCATCTGTAAGTATAGAATAGCATTGACTAAATCACAAATTTTCGTTGCAGTTCTATACAGCAAGGGCGAAGAGGAGTATGTATTAAATGGACAACTATAATATCTGCAGGAGAAAAAATGGAATAAAAATAAAATCTGAAAGAAGAAAATGTTGAATGCTGCATACCCAAAGAATGAAACTCCGTAAATAAAATTCTACAGATGAACGGTGTTGAGATCACAAAAAAAGGAAAGACTGTAACACTTACTACGTAGGACATCTGAAAGCCTATGTGTATCAGGGCCTTCAACATGCTTAATAAGAGGAAGTTCCAAAGAGTGTACATCATGCTTTTCCTACAGAATCCAGTAAGAAAATCGATGTAATGCGAGGCACCAATCAGCCAAAGTATGCTATTTCGAAAAGTATAAGATTACTTTACTTGGTTAGCCCTACAAATACTTAACTGTTACCGAAAAACCTAGTAGATTCATGCTCAAGCCACTCCAATATTTTCTTATTAAACTACAAGGTTTTTAATTAAGCTACAAGGTTTTGTTATCATCAATTGAAGAGTAGACCACGATTCAAGTCACCTCGAGAATATTTCGAAGTCAACATGAATCAGAATCAGCAATGCAGTATGGACATCAAGCTTTCACAGAACAGATGAAATGAGGAAGGAATCACATGGAACCGAAGAAAACAACTACTTTCCAATGAAGACCCGCTACATTTCAATCAAAGGAATCTGCAACGCTAATGCGAAGTTAATATAAACTCCTGAATCCTGATAACAGTTCCAAAACGTCATAAAGGCAATGAACCCCATTAGAACCATGAAGAAAATTGCCCCTGAAGTTGTAACTACCAAGCCCCATTCTGACCCTTCAACCAGGAAATCAGTAGGGTTTTGGCGCCAATGGCATGACCTCTCATGTGGGAAATAGTATAAGGGAACATATCCTCATAATTAAATGCCTTCAAGGCGTAACGATGCGCAACCACCAATTAAGCACTATAGGATCTAAATCCAACGCCTGGGTTTTTTCACTTAAACCCTCCCACCCTGATACACACGGGTTAGATTTAAACCCCAAGCAGACGTTGGATCTGATCTTTTGTGGCCTTAATTGATGGTTGATACGTTGCACACCTGAAGCTCGGCCGCATATGATACATTGTCTATAAACAAATAAATAATAACCACCGATTTGGTCCTTGTACAGACATTCACCGCCAAACCTACCAAAATTAGTCGAGAGTAAGGACACCACAGAACCAACAGCGCCCAAGCCGTTGGTCTTGCACCCCCTCCGGAACTCTAACAGCTGATTTCGACAAGAAAGCACAATGGACGAACGAAGGACCCATTGGGAGACTCACCAGCGCGGCGATGAGCCTGGCGTTCTTTCCCTTCTCCCGCGTCACCACGACGTCGGGAGGGGACGAGGAGGGAAGTCACGAACCTCCTGGGTGCATCGGCCCGGAGCCTCCTCCGGGAGGGGTGAGCTCGGAAGGTTCCAGAAGGTGGGAGGAAGGGCGCCAGTGAGGAAGAGAAGGCCATGGCGCACGTGGGGCAGAGCCGCGGGGCGTCGGGCCCCGTGGGCCCGTGGACGTCGGAGCTGAGGAGTGAGGAGCAACACCGCACGATTGGGGGCCTGTGGGGGATAGAACGAAGAACCATATGGGCCAGGCAGGCTATCCTAAAGGCCTACAGTTACAGCCCAACATTTTAACCCAACAGGTATGACCTTTTTTTTTTGTCTAAACAGGAGAAAGGAAAGACATATAATGCCACCATGAAAATGCTATTTTAATTCTATCCTTAAACAAAGCCAACATGAATTGACACCGTTAAGAGCTCAGAACTAAAAGGCCAAATAAGTAAGGAATTTTCATTTTGAGGCCAAATACATAAATTTGAAAAAAAAACAAAAAAACAAATAAGTAAACAGAGTTTTTTTCAGGGCCAAATAATCAATTCTCCCTTCATCATATCTTGCAAGTATAAATTCATTTTTGTGTGGTGGTACTCCATAGACAACTTGTGTGTCGTGACTCCCTACAAGAATTCCCAAATAATGTCAAATCAGTTAAATCATCTTCAATGCGATGATGATTATCTTCAAATCTGGCCTCTCCACTTATCTTCATTTCCATAGCTTTCTCACGGTTCACTGTTGTGGGTTACCATTCCAACTGTTCTTCGTTTACAGAAATATCACCATTTCATTTCTGTAGTATTCATATCAAGCAAGTCTGCTACATTTCGTAAAATTCTTTCTAATACGTTGCCGCTCTTAAACTCTCAATAACCTCTTCCTATTGGCCTAGTGCTATATGCATTTGCCGTCCAAGGCAATGCTACAACTCATCACAGCTAACGTAGTAGCCTCCTGGATTTCTGGCAGCCACTTCCTTGCTGGAGAGTGGGGACGGCGGCAGCCATTGCTGGCACCAGAGCTTCACACTGGGTTTTGCGTTCCAGCCTCCTCGTCCGGGTCTTTTCCATGCTCGTCGCTGGCCCCGGCGACCTGTGCCGTCTCCTCGACTTCATTGGAGCCCCTGCGTGCAACCAGAGTCCTCTTAGTCTCAGTAGTCTCAGTAGCAGCTATCTGAAATGATGGTGAAACGGGACATACTTGTATGAGTATAAGAGGATGCCGCCAGCCGTGGCAGCGAAAGCAACGAAGTAGATCCAGTCGACCTGTCCATGTGCAAACACACGCTCGGTGAGTACATTTTTGTCAGTTCTAGTATTGCTTGGAAGCGCTGAACTTAGACATGTCTGAAGTCAGGAATTCTGAATGTGTAGAGGAATGCAGTGGACAAACCTTCTCATGATAAGCGAAGATGCGGATCAGAACAGCCCACATGTCTGAAGTCAGGAGCGAGAGGTTCAGCATGGTTGCGCCACATATCTGCGACAGACAAGGTAATGGGAACGTGAGTGCAATGTCAGAAAAAACCTGAAAATACATACTAGCAATCAAGATCATCAGTGAAGCTCAGCAATCCTGCAGTACCTTTAATATTACCGTACAGTTGAGTAGAACAGGAACATTGCTACTGCGAATCCAACAAAAGGGAGCACCTGAAACAACAGAAAAAAGGTCATGACAAGGAGAATTGTAACCATGTCTGCATAGTAGTAGAAAAAAAATAATGTATAGGATTCACATCGATCAGAGCTTAAGGAATGAAATCAGAATGTTTGGCATCGAGAAGGATGGGGAGATACTTACAGCACCAGTAGTCCATGTAATCGAGTGAAGTTCTTTTCGCTCGAGTATACTACTGTTGCAATGTCAAGGAAATAATAATAAAGATTTTTCTTTGGACAGGAGGAGAGTATAGAATATGATGGAAATACTGAATAAAATGGGTTAATTCCAAAGGATACATTTGTATGCCACTGACAATTGCTCCAAAAAGTCCCAGCATTGCCATCAACTCCACTCTGTTGCTTTTCTTGATAACAAATTCCTGAATTTCAGTGAGAAGAATTGGTAAATCTCTTGTTACACGTTTTTATTTACAACTAACGAGAAAAAACTGATGATCATATAAATAGTTGTAACACGCAAGGAAAGCCAAGCAATACCTCAGTAACATTACTGCAAGCATAAAGCATTGAACCAAGAATTACTAACAGGTCACCCTTCAATGGATTAGGTCCCTCTGCAAGGCATGTCAGAATGTAAGGGGAAAAGGAAATATGCTATGTTCAGCAATGTTAAGAGATCGAAACAATTTTCCTATGCCCATGAAAGTACTTTTATGGATATTACTGTTTTTATATGGGACTGTAACATAGGCACATATGAGAAGCATATTCTTACTAGCTCGATCAGAGGCATGGACATCTGAGAATACAACTAGTATAAGGCCAACCACACAAACTCCGACGCCAAGGAACTTCCTCAACCCATACTTTGTCTTGAGAAATACCCAAGTAAGAACAATGACGCACGGAATTGACCAGCAATCCAACAGCATCACGCTTGTCAAAGATGTGTACTGGTATGACTTGACGACTGCACAAGCAAACAAAAATATTAATGGATCGAGAACACAGAAACTGAAATAATGGCTTAATTTGTGTTAACTACATACCGATATAATTAGCTTCCACATCGATAATTCCAAGGATTAAGTAGTAGTACCATTTTATCTGCACAGAAAATGGTACAGATTCTGCATTATGATGCCACCTATAAACTGCCAACCAAAAATTGGCCTAAGCAAGCTGTATTTGAAAACAGAATCAGCATATTTTCAAAAGAAGGGCCGCAAGGCTGTGCCAGTTTCTTTCAAAAGAAGTAGTTCAGTTACAGCCTCAAAGGGAAAAACAGAATCAGAATAAGCATCAATCCTGCTGTGCTCCTGTCCTACCTACACCAAGATAGTAACAAGCAGCTAGTGATCATAGTACCTGACTATTGAGCGGAGCATAAGATAAGATATAGTATATATGTATACATGTCAAACTTGTAGGCTACAAGCAAGCTTCAACGGTGTAGGAATGCTGGGACGACAGGAATCCAAAACTTAGCCACCTATATTGGTCAAATCGGAATAAGCCAAAAGGATGGCCATGCGCTCGAGAAGCCGCAAATGGCCAAGAACAGGAATCAACAGGTTCTTTACGTCGCTGGACATATTTCCGTGTATGAACTCTTTGTGACATGACAGCTCACACTCTGACGAACAGTTGCAACTTTGAAGGATGCATTGCATATATTCTCAAAAAAAAGGATGCATTGCATACCGTGAGGGGCTGCCGGCGGTATAGGAGAACGCCGCCGTAGACCACAGCGAGGAGCATGTAGTTCAGGAGTGACTGCGATGTCGGCGCGTTGATCCCTGAATAACATGTCGCAGCGTCAGTAAACTGGTCAGAAGTCAGAACTATCTGAACTACGAGTAGAAAATCATGAGTAGTACTACTCCTACTTTGCAAAAAGAAACTAAAGTTAACTGAGACAGCAAAAATTATTGTAGAAAACAACTTTTGCCCAGTGAAATGATTAGTCAAAGAGCTCCGGCACTGAATTAACCAACTACGTAGCACAGAAGCAGCAGAGGACATGAGATGCTGCGTAAGTGAAGTACGGAAAAAGCAGGCACGATGTTTTAATCGAGAAAGGTTACAGATTTTATACTGTGTGTTGGGGTAAAAAAAATCTTTGTCGAGCTGGAGCAAAAGTTCGCGAGTGGACGGCAGAGGATCCAGATTCCCCTACTTCGTCGCTGCACCACCAGAAGAGTCAAAAGCGCAAATCTTTCCTGCCGATTTCGATCGGAACGTGCGTGGGGTGCGTGCGCGATCCCTCAATAATTCCCAACAGGCAACGACACAACAGTACCGAGCACTCGCCGTCCCGGCGGCGGACGGGCGGCGGCGAAGCAATCCAGCGCGCGTTGGCCGGCGGGCGGGGAAGGCGACGGACGCGGTGTGTAGGACTGTGGTGGTGTAGGGAATAGGGATGCACAGACAGACAGACACGTACCTCGGCGGGCGAGCTCGGAGGAGGCGAAGCCGGTGGCGGTGATGAGCAGCGACACGAACTGGCCCAGCGCGAGGCCCAGCAGCGTCTCCCGCCGCACCCACCGCCGCGGTGGCGCGGCGCCCTGATGCCGCACCCTGGTCCGGCGGCGGCGCCATTGATTGATTACTACTCCCCTTCCTTCCTTCCTTCCTTTGACCTCTGTCTCCACGCGTCCTCTGCTCCTCGCCGCGCCGCCGGCCGGCCGGAGATGGATCGATGAGATAGGCAATCAGCGGCAGACCCCGCACCGCAGCTGTGGCACCTGGCAGGGCACTCTGTGTACGTACGCGGCGCGCGTGCGCGCGCGTGCGTGCGCCCTTGTTCTTGTTCCCTCCGTCAGCGCTGCGCGGTGGCGGCCGTGGGAACTGGTGGACTGGGAAGGAAGCCAAGAAACGCTAACTAATTGCCAGACGGACTCGCGCGCGTTCCCTAGCTGTGTGCTCTTGTGGCCTTTGGCAGTGCAGATTGGATTGGGCGCGGCGGCCTTGGTCCGCTGCTGTGTAATAGTGTTCTGCTGCTATCGTCGCGTGCGTGCGACCAGAGGAGAGGAGGGGTAGGATATCGATGGCGAGGAACGAGATCCTCTGAATTCGGTGCCAACAACAGCTCTCGGCAGTCACTCGATCGCGGCCGTTCACTAACATCCAACGGAGCAGCTCATTCGCATGTGTTGAGGCAAGCCCAATAACACGGCCTGCTAAGCCCATGGGCAGGGAAGCCGGCGGCGAGGAATCCTCTCGGTCCAGCGGCGATGGACGCCCTCTCGTTCCAGCGGCGATGGAGCGCTGGTGGTGCTGAACGCGGAGGCGGCGTCCGCGGCGGTGGGGCCACGCCGGTAGAGGAGGGCTCAAGCTCGAGCCGCTGCACTCCCGCACCTGCACGCCAAGCCGCCGCAGACGGCCAAAAAGAGCCGCCCGGCCTGTGCTCCCGCAGCTAATCCAGTACTTTGACTGGAGTCCCACATCTGGTCAGATTTCAACTCTAATTCATGCCAGTAATCCTCGTCCAGGAGCTCCAGGAGCACAGCACGAGTGCTGCCCAGGGACCTTGACTAGCTGCCAAAGGCCCTGTTCGCTTTGGCTTATCATCAAATGAGTCGCCAGATATTTTCTCCCCACAAAGACCCGCGTACCCACCGCCAGGTCGGCGATCTTCCTCTCACAAAGATCACCAACCCGCAGGACGGTAAATTTAACAAAGCAGTTTGTATGTAGAGAATATGCAATTTGTGCAAGAGCTTGCAAACTATGTAAATCGTGGTTGTATCCAACACATCAAAATCCTGTGATTTTTATAGATCGACATTTTATTGTAAATTGTCTTGGAATTGAATAAAAAGTAGTATTGGTGAGTATAGAGCCGGTCGCTGCTTTTTACTCTAGATAGATGGGCCGTGTTTTTGGGCCACCATACGTGCGAACTGAGGTATAGAGAGCCTGGGCTAACTTGAATCGTTGGATGGCAGCCGACGGCCGTGATTGCTGACTGCCGAGAGCTGTCGCCAAGAGCGAATTCAGAGGATCTCGTTCCGATGGCGATGGGGGTTGGCTGGGCGCACTATTGGACTCAAATCAAATCCGAGGGTTGGTGATGGACGGATGGAGTCTGACATTTGATAGGCTCCCAGATTAATTAGGGTCCCGGGCAGAGACGGACGGCGACGCCCGTTCCTTCATAGGCTCGCTTGTCATCGCACCCCTAAACACTCCCGTTAGATTTAGCAAACGGTTTGATTTTCTGAAGAAACCTCGGCGTGAATCATCACGGAAATCATCGCATAGTATTGGAGGGAATGTCCTGGCCAAACATCAGTAGGATGATTTTGTTTGTAAATCAATAAGTAGGTCCCGATTCCTTCGCTACTGGTGGTCTCGACGCCTTCATATCAGCTATCAGTAGAGGCGGTCGCCAGCCTGATCTTTCTCACAAAGACGCCCGCAAATGGCCAGTACCGGTCAGTATTTTCTTTCACAAAGACGCGACTTGACACAGCCGCCCGCCCAAAAAACGAACAGGGCGACACGTGGTCTCGCCCTAAAGGAATTGGCAGCAATGTTGACTTTATGTCTCTAAGGGCGTGTTTGTTTCACGTTATTGTCACGCCACGTACGTATTGCTCGGTTGCTATATATATCTTAATTATTGTGGTACGCCAACATACATATATTAAAAGCAACCAAATTACATAGTGGTCCTCCGAGGAAGACAAAACTACATCAAGATCTTGTGTCCGGAAAGAGAGACAACAAATCGGCGAGCCGAAGAAGAAACATGTCGTCGACCGAAAGATATTGTTGATGTCGCCGCCGGAGGTAGGAGCTCGAACCGAAAACCCAAGTGAACGCAGAATCGTCGAACCAACGCTAGAGAAGTAGTTGTCCGGTTGACTCAGTTGTTGCCACTGCCTCGCTTGGCGTTGTGGTAAGCTCTGGCCAAAGCCAAACACTACCCTACATTCCAAACCATTTAGATGACTTTGTTGTTTTACTGATATTAGTGCATTCGGCAATAATATTTTATTATTAGGGCTTATTTGGATCAAGAGACTAGGGATTAAAGACTAAATATTACTCTTTAAAGTTGTTTGGTTTAATGAACTAATTTGCTACACAAAGACTATACATGGACTAAATGGGTTGAAAAAATAGAATAATAGGCCCAATTACCACCTTAAGAGAGACTAATGGACTTAGGACTAAAAATTAGACCATTTTGTTCTGTTATTTGGTAACATAGGGACTAAATGAGATAAAGTTTAGTCTCTAGTAACCAAACATAGCCTTAGTACAAATTATTAGCTTTGTCATAGTTTGCCAATACATATACTCTGAAAACAATAAACCGTCAAAACTTAAATAGTGAAGTCAAAATTAATCATCATAGGAGAAGAATTCTATATCTATTCTTTTTCACATAATTCGACCTTGGTTCATGTTGACCGTACCTTTAGTTTCCGGTTGGGGACAAAGGCTACACTTATCCTAGCTTTGTCCGAGTGAAAACGAACGGATGGCGTAGTCTTGCTTCCATGATTGGGTTAGAGAGTTGAGGCGTGTGGCAAGATGCTCCTTTTCAGACTTTGACCCTCAAAATTAACTTGCTTTAATTTATAATTAAATAAACACTCCTTTTCCACAGCCAAAAGCCTGTCCGCCACGCAATCTGTGAGATCGTCCACAGCGACGTGTCTCGTGCTTTATTCTTTGCTGGGAACTGATGATCGAAAGGTTTTACAAGCAATTCACCACTACATACGGCATTCCCCTCGGTCGCATGTGTCATCCTCAAAAGCCATCTTCTTCCACTCACACAAAAAGCTAGCACACACTGCTCTAAGCACATTTATCTTTCACCCAGGAAAGAGGCATCTTGAGGGGTCTTTTTCTTTTCATGCGCAACATGTACAGTTCCTAGTTGCAATCACACTGTACATGTATTGTGCTTCATTCACTTAGTCATGATGGACGTGCGTCCAACAAAATCATTTACTTACCATTTATACTAATACTAAATAAATAGCAGCTATTTAGTAGGTTAACCATTTACCCTAGGATAATATGTGGTACTCCCCTTGCTAAAAAGGAGTGCATTTTTTATCTGAGATGAATCAATCTTTCTTAAGTGTGACTAAGTTTGGATAGTATCAATAATACTTATTGTGTCTCTAAAGTCTAAACAGATTCTACAATAAGAAGATATATTTCAAAACTACTCCAATGATGCTTACTATATTTGGTATCATAAACTCAAAATTGTTTGATTTCCTTTTTAACTAGACCTCATGGAGCTACCCCATCTAGCTTGCGGATCTAGGAGCAAAATCGAATTCATGCAACACAAGCCCTATATTATTGCTAACTATCTATGAGGGATGCAAGCCCAAAATATTTTGGGTCATTAGGTCGACCAAAAGTTGATCAAATGAAACAAAATGTCATTCATGTAATTTGATGGGAGAAGAAAAATGAACTAGAATGGCCTTAAATTTTACAAATGATTAGTTAGCCGCCCAAATGACACCATTGGGCATTGGGTACCCACTTGCATCGGCGAAATCCATTTGTGATTTAAAAAAAGAAAACAAATCAAGCGGTGCGTCTACGGATCGCTTAGGTTCCGGCGATCTGCGACACGTCGACGGCGAACTTGACGGGGCGATGCTGATTTCTCGCGGCAATCGGGGTTCTTTGGTGGCGCGGCGGCAATCGGGGGTTGGCGGCGCGGTGGCAATCGGGGTTGCCGGGGCTGTTGGAGAAGACGGGGCGTTGGGGTGACGAACGGCGGCCGGCGGTGGCTTTGCGCAGCGCCCAAGCCAGGGCGGCGATGGCGGCGTGGGACGAAAATGGCGGTGACAATGGTGACGGCGCACGTCTTGAGGGAGAAGAAAGATCGGGAGCCGGAGAGCTGGAGAGTTTTGGGTATTACCCCTTTAATTTCTTTCTTGAGATCCAACGATTACATACCCTTGTATTTATAGTCCGAGGGAGACTTGCTCGCTAAAAAAAGATCTAGAGGTTTCCTTATAGATTGGAAATCCTCTTCTACAAGCAATCTATTTATTTCCTATTTTATTCCGATCTTTATTCCCTAAATATACTTTACTTGATTGCGAAGCAACTGACGTGCCGTGATTTACGGCGGACGATGACGGCGGCTGGTCAGGAGGCGCGCGCGCGTTCGGGCCTTGGGCCCTAGTCGGCGCTTGGGCTCCCCCTTGTTGGCCCTTCTCCGACGGTGCTCCTTTGGTTCATGACAGTACACACGTTTTGAGCATGCATGTGGCACACGTTTGCGATGTTGTTAAAAAAAAAAAAAAACTTTGTGTGCCAGTGCCGACGTATGTGGACGTGATTTGGGCCGGAGGCAGCCAAATGCTCAATCGCCGAACTTGGTGAGCTGGACTTGGTCGGGGCTGCCTGAGGCCACCTTCCTCCGAATTCGGATTCTTCTCGGCCTGCTTTGACCCCTCGCAAGGTAATCCTCATGGTCGGCAATTCAGCAGTTCGGCTAGAAGCGCGGCTAGTGATGGAGCCCGCCAACAAACTAGGAAGGTTAGGCTTGTTCAAAAACAAATTCCCTTTAAAATGTCTAGTACTACAATGGACAAAGCAGGTGTACGTAGGGGGGCCATGGCCCCTACAAGCCCCCTTGGCAGTGAGTGTGGCGATGGACGTTTGAGACGTTTGGAGTTTGGCTCCTGCTATCCAGTATATTTATATCTCTACAAAGTCTTCTCATACTTTTTTTTTAATAAAATAGCCCTATTGTGTTGTAGCTCTAGGGTGCTCTGTTGAAGTTAGGTTTTTGCGGTGTACTTGGAGGGAAATGTTTTTGTATTTTTTAATTAGTTATTATTTCCTCTTCTTTGTATTCAATGTTGTATAATAATTTCTATCTCATGCAATAATAATACTCGGTATGACGTATTTTCTAAGATTTCCTAACTTTGCTTGTTCTTGAATTCCAAGATTTTTCTTCGCCTATTTTAGATTGGTAACCGAAATATCAAAGTGGACACATAGCCCACATATCAAATATTAAACGGTAGCACATATCAACAGTAGATTCTATGTAGAGCATGTATGTCGCAATTGAAAATAAAAGAGAAAGAGACCAAAATATTATAGTGAATTGTCAATCCCTCAGTATGATAAATTCATACGTCTGAATACGCTTAATGATGTCTAAATACACTGACAGATTCAATTCAATGATCAAAGATAATAAATTAATTTATTTACTACAATATTTAGCCATCTTCCTCTTTAATTTTCAAAGATGCTCTATGTCATGACCTGAATTGGGCCAGCCCGGAAGGGCTAAAAAGAGCCCGACAGCTGCCACCGCCGCCCCACGAGGGGGCGAGCACGGCCTGGCAAGGGGGGCCGGCGCCCGCCGCCGCCCTCCTTCCTCCTCTCCGCGTCCAACTCGCCGTCTTCAAGTTAGGATTATCTCGAGGACTTTTTGGTGTGTAAAAGAGAATATTCCAATCTATAAGGAAGGCCCTTATTAGAAAATAAATAAATATTGTTTGTAAAAGGTATTCCAATCATATAAGGAAACCTTATAGAGATATTGCTTAGATTACAAGTCCTACTAGCCGGGCTATATAAGCGAGAGGCATGTAATCTCTTTGGGGATAAGCAAACAATAAAATATAGTTCGTATCTATCTAGCTCCCCGTCTTCCTCCTCCACCGCCAGCCGCACCACGCCCCTCCCGCTCCCCGCCCGCCGCCAAGCATCCGCGCCGGGCGCGCCAGCCTTGCTCCCCTCCTCCGTCCTCGCCACGGCTCCTCCCCTTCTCGCTGCTTGCTCGTCTTTCTTTGCTCGTCGCCGCCGGCGAGACCGCAGCCCGCCACGCCGTCTTGGAGCTCCAACGGTCGACGAACACGTGTCAATTCGGCCCAATCTGGCCGGAATCTGACGGCGGTATCCGGAGACTAGGACAATTCCCACCACCGATGGCTTCCGAGATGAGGGAGTTCACCGCAAATACCAAGGCGCTCCTCGACGACAACCTGCGTCAAGATCGGCCGCGCTTCGATGAGATGGAGACGCCGTCTCACGTCGCGTGGAGCACGTCTTCATCACCTCGAGGACTTCCCGCGCCCGACGACCACGCTAGAGGAGAGCCCGGCGGCTGCCGTTGCCCGGGCATAGGGCCGCCGCCGGGGAGCTGCCCGGCCGCCGCCCCCCCGCCACCGCCCTCGCCGGCCGACTCGACCGCCATCCTCCGGTGGAGGAAGAGGACGGCCGCATGCGTGACGACGCATCGGCCCGTCATCGGCGACATCCTCGACGACACCGCAGCACCGGCTGCACTCTCCCTCTCCCGACACACACAACCGAGCGGGACTTCCCGGAGACGGCGGCGTCGTCGGGCGGCGCCCGCCCTCGCGCCACCCGAGGCGCCCCCGGATCGCCACCCGCGGCGCGCCTGGACCCGTGGTGCCACCACCGCGGCATCACGCCCCCCTCCCACGTGACACGCCGCAAGTCTAGGAGCACGACGACGCACGGCGACCCGACCTCTGGATTCGCAAAGTGGAGCTCCTCTTCCACTCTCAACTTGGACATCGACCGGGACTACTACATGAGTTATCTTTGCCTTCCACCTCACAGTACCGCTGCGATGCGGTTCATGGATCTGTCCAAGAAGAAGTCCCCGATCGAGTGGGACGAGTTCACACACCGCCCGCGACATCACTTCGGACCCCTCCCCCGCCTACCTCGACATTTGCGAGGCATACGCGCCGCCTTCCCGGGGAGGCAAGGCGGACGACTACATCAACGCCTTCGAGAACTATGCACTACACATGGAACTTGAGGGACGGCGCCACCGTGTAAGACTCTTCGTTGGAGGCCTCGGCGTGAGACGCGCCGCGCCGACGCCGAAAGTGGTTCGAGCCGCGTTCGATGGAGGAGGCCATCGACCTTGCCGCCGCTACAACGACGATGACCCTACCGACGCCCGGCCCGGGTGTCGGCCGCCAAGTCAACCCCGCCGACATCGACAATGACATCGCCGCGGCCCTCGTTGACCGCATGCCGGGCCAAGAAACTTCTTGCGGGCGATGGACGACATCGACGGATCGACGGCGAACGACATGATCACGGTCGCACTTGGCCACGATGACCAACAAGGAGCTCGGGATCATTGCCAACGCCATCGAGTTCGCGGTAATCGCACCGCAGTGGAGCCTCCACTACGGCATCGTGAGGGTACTTCCACCGCTACTACATCCCTACCGCTTCAAAGCTTCTTCAAGACTTCCTGCGCTAGGGAGAACGTCCCCACCGCACGGCGTAGCGGTGGGCTTCCACCTTCCCAACCGCCCACGGAAGATCGGGCGTTCCCGGCCGGCGTCCTCCTCCCTACAGCGACCCTTGACGTCGAGGATCGAAGGCGCCACCGTCATCCTCTTCGACAACAATGGCGACGTCTTCTTCCGCATCGGCGTCACGGTCGGCGCCGCGTGGATACTGAGAGCGCCCGGATGGGGCCGCCCGTCGGCACACCCGGCCGGGACCTCCTCACGGGTGCCTCCTCGACTTCACCTCCTCGCCGCCTCGTCGCCGACATGTCTCATCGCGCAGCTCCACGCTAAGGTGACGGTCTGCCGACAACCTACACCTACACTCCTCCTCCGACACGCCCGGATGCTCGAGCCGGTCGGGCACCCTCGCGCCTCCGTCATACGCCGTGCATGGGCGGAACGTCCCTTCGTGCAGCCCCGCTGAGCTTCAAGTTCAGCATCTACGGCGACCTCCACCTCGACTTCTCCTTCGCCCGACAAGGACGCCAAAGATCTACAACGCGACAACGACAAGTCGCGGCCCTCGTCTTCTACCGGGCGAGTGGTGGTGACTTCCCGATCGGCGTGCCCTTCGCGCCACCGGTGGGTTGGGCGGCACGTGGACGCGCCGCCTCGTCAAGCGGTGGGGAAATGTCATGACCCAGAATTGGGCCAGCCCGGGAAGGGCTAAAAGGGCCTCGACGCGGCCGCCGCCGCCCACGAGGGGCCAGGGCGGCGCGCTGGCGGGGGAGCCGGCGCCCGCCGCCGCCTCCTTCCTCCCCTCCGCGTCCAACTCGCCGTCTTCAAGTTAGGATTATCTTAGGATTTTTTTGGTGTGTAAAAGAGAATATTCCAATCTATAGAAGACCCTTATTAGAAAATAAATAAATATTGCTTGTAAAAGGTATTCCAATCATATAAGGAAACCTTATAGAGAGATTGCTTAGATTACAAGTCCCACTAGCCGGGCTATATAAGCGAGGCATGTAATCTCTTTGGGGATAAGCAAGCAATAAAATATAGTTCGTATCTATCTAGCTCCCGTCTTCCTCCACCGCCGCCGCACCCGCGCCCGCGCCCCTCCTCCCCGCCGCTGGCCGCCGCGCCGCCCCGCCGGGCGCGCGCCCGCACTCCTCCGTCCTCGCCACGGTCCCTCCCCTCTTCGCCGCTGCTCGTCGCCGCCGGGCGAGACCGCAGCCCCCCTACGCTATCTTCGGGCTCCAACGGTCCGACGAGCGTGTCAATTCCGGCCCAATCTAGCCGAATCCGACACTCTACATAGATTCTCAGTAGCTGAAAATATTTCCTTCAAATCAACACTAGATCTTAGTCAAAAGGCCATAAGGTGCCCTCGCAGCTCCAGCCCGCCCTTGTTTAAGGGCACTGTTTGGGGACTGCTTCTGCTCCACCTTTTCCAAATCGCTCCCACCAACTCTCGCCACGTGGCGGCTCCACCGTGGAGTTTCGGAGCAAGTGAACCTGTTTGGCACACAGCCCGGCTCCAGCTCTAAAAACATGAGGTTTCATGAGGTTTGTCCGGAAAGGTCTATTATGTCCCTGATCGATGTTTGCATATGTTTTGTATAGATAACATGTATAATTAGATATCTTTTTGACCGATTCAAATATGGTGTAAATATTATAACCTCATTTATATTGGTGATAGTAAAAAAACAAATATTTCATCGATATTTCATCCATACATGTGTCACGTAAATGTCAATTGATTGATGGATAATTCACGAAACAACTATCCCAAATTTTATAGCTATTTCAAAAGAATCAAAACATGCAGAGAAAGGGGGAGGGTGCTTGCGCCACCTGCTACTTTGTGAATCCGCTCTCAAAGCTGTCAAGGTTGAAGATGTGCAAGTGCAAGCCATTGGTGCATCAAACTGGATCCCAAAATAGAAGAAATTTCAGATCTCGGAATAGAACCAACACAGGAAAGGATGGAGTGGAGGGCAGCGCCGCTCCAGGGGACGACGGTGACGCCGCTGCGGTGCTGAGGGAGGAGGAAGGCTACTGCTCTTGTTCAATTTGACGCAGCCAGCGACTGGCGCTATTCCCCGGCGGATCTCCCCCGACGGCGACCTCAAGCCCCTCGTCCACCTCTGAATCAAGGTCTCCACCGTGGACGCGAGCAGAGAGGAGGGAGCCGGGCGCAGGCTGGTGGCGACGCCGGGCGGATGGCGGCTCGGGCTGTCCCCACCGGTGGGAACTAGCAAATGGCGGCGCGAGGGTTCGGGCCAGAGAATTCCCGTGATCGACGGAGTGGCGGCGCGAACGGAGGAGAGGAAAAAGAACGAAACATTTTCTTACGTAAACCAGGTGGCAATTGCGGGTAATTAACTCCCAACTCCGTGAGCACATACGACCGAGGGTTTTGAGTACCTCCCGAGGAGCTCGAAAAAACAAGGAGTTGCCTCAACTCCACCTTTTTCTAGAGCGCGAGTTTACGGAGTTGGGCCTGTTTGACAAGAAAGTTTGAGAGCGAGTTATAAAAGGTGGAGTAGAGCAGTCCCAAACAGGGCCTAAAGCTCCCTCACTCCGCTCCGATTTCGGCAGCCGATACGATACGGTGCTAAATCTTTGCCTCTTCTCCACTACCAAACGCAACGGGGTGCAGGCAGACGACGGAGCCAGGGAAGCCAAACTGGGCCGTGTTTATCTGTTGGGCTTCCCGTCGCATCCGGCCCATTACTCGAACGTAGGAAGCCTTCCCTGTTGACTTGTTTTTCTGTTGATTGATTCGCCGACCGGGTACCCTCTGCTCCTGCTGCCGGCCGCGGCGGTACAACGGCGAGCTCGAGCGCTTCCTCCGCTCCACAACCCCCGTGCCGCGCGCTGCCTCGTCGTCGACGCGTTCAGCGTGGACGCCATCGATTGACGTCGCCGCGCGGCTGGGCATCCCCTCGTACACGTTCGTCGCCACGTCCACGTTGATCCAGGTTCCAGCGCTGCTGGCCGGCAGGAAAACGGGGCTGAAGGAGCTCGGCGACGCGCCGCTCGAGTTCCTCGGCGTGCCACCGGTGAATTTGTTTGGCGAGACGAGAGCGACAGACGGCGGCGGCGCTGGTCGTTGCAGTTCCGCGCTACTGTACTATCTGTCTGTCAGGCAAGAACGGAACAGTTGTTTTCCACCTAAAAAGCAATGATTTGCGATCAAAGCAGGTGGCTTCTAGCGAATTTTAAGCTCGTTAATTTATTGTTATTATAATAATAGGCCGGCGGGGCGCAATCAATCAACCAACCAATCCAACTCAACTGTGGAACTCCAGGGCGACCAAATCCGCGGGAACAGAACAGGTGCGGGAGGCAGATCAATCAGCTAGACAGTGAGTCGGCAATAATTAGGGATGATCGATCACCAACCAAACGCGGATTAGCGGAGCTGGAAAGAGCGGTGCCGGCGGAGGCCGACAGGCAGGTTACAGGCGGAAAGGCGACTCCGCCGCGCCCCGCTGAAATGGCCAAATGATTTGCCTCCCTTCCCACAGCTCAGCTCTCTTCTGCTCTGCCCCCTCCGACCTTCCTCCTTCTTGCTCCTCAAGAGACGAGCCGCCAGCCAGCCCGGAAACCAGTCGAACAGAGCGAGGCTGCCGCCCGCCTCCACTGCTCGCGTACGTGCGTCCCGGTCCCGGCAGGGCAGCAGGTAAGGGTTTCGCTCCTCTTCCTCGGCTTGGGCGATCCATTTTCTCCGGTTTTGTGAGCTCAAACTGAAAAGGGGTTCGTAATCAGACCGAGTTATTTGTGGGTTCAAATTAAGGGGGTGGGGTGGTGATTGCACTTGGTTGTAACCAGACCGAACGTCTCAGTATGAAGAAAATGCTTTTAGCATCTCGCTGGATGTCTCATACACACTACTCACTAGAGAGGTCATTGCAGTTGCAGCAATATGTTGTGGCTCTATGCAAATTTATTCTGTTGTTTCGAGGTCTCTGTTCTGTTGGTTCATCATATCATGCAAGCCGTGCTGTAGTGTTTTATATCTCTTTAAGATCATATATCTTGTGAGTTGTGACTGACTGACCAGCATCAAATTGGACTAGAGAAAACCTTCTTCTCTTCTGGTTAAAGAAGTAGAATGTGGGCCTCGTAAAATAGCTAACATACACATACAATTTTCTTTTCAAATTGGACAAGCTTGATTTCTTTTCAATGAAAAATAAACACAGAAAGTCCATACCATGCAATCTTCTACATGTAATCTTTCTAGTATGTACTTGCTAGTTTAGTGTTGCCATTTGTAATTGTTGAAAGCAAATGTTGGGTGAAATGGCTGAACTTATGTGACTTATTGGTGCTTATTATATCAAATATGCTTTGACTTTTTCATTTAAAATGAAGGAACAGAGAAACAAGGAAAAGAAGATCAAAGGGCAGAGTTGAATAGGTCATTATGCGCCGGTGGCTTTGCTGCACTCATTTCGAAACGCCATATCTCGAAAACGAAAATGGACTTACAAGCAGTCCTGATATAACAAGTGGTACGTCTGTTGTTTATGATATATTTCTTAAACATCGTTGTTCAAATTCTAAGGTCTAAAATGATATTAGTTCAGGCTTGGGGTCAGCAAGCTAGCTGTACACATACTTTTTTCTAGAAAGATTAATAATTCCCAGGCCTACTACGTGGGCAGCTCAATGGATGAGGCACAACCCCACCTGAAATTTTCATTTCAAAAGGAGAATCGATCAGTACATCCAGATATCGATCAATACATCCTTCTATCGAGAGATAACCAAGTAGAATTGACTGGAGTAGTATTTAACACTTCGATTGAACTTTTGTCCTTCTCGTTCAAATGACTTAATAGTCAAAGACATAATGACATATAGAAAAATCCAAATGTAGCTACAATATTGTCAATGCAAAGCCATGTAAATTTGAGCCTACGCAAGGCATTTCAGGTAGCAGGTTTGGTAAAGATGAGTACACTGATTAGTTAGAATATCATGCTGATTGAACTTTTAGGTGGTTCATCAGTTACCTTCTATTTAGGTGCTTCTTACTTTATTCATTGTTTTATGCTATAACTGTTCTGCACCTTTTCTCTCTGCATGCCATGATTCTGCTGCTGAGATCATAAGCATATTCAACATATGCCTTTCAGGAAACGGTTTAAATTCAAACAGTGATCCTGCAAAACCGCCTACCATTGAAGTACCTGCTTTGTCATTTGATGAATTGAAAGAAAAGACAGATGATTTTGGGTCCAAGGCTTTGGTTGGTGAGGGGTCATATGGAAGAGTATATTATGCTGTTCTGGAAAACGAACAGCATGTGGCTATAAAGAAGCTTGATACTTCAGCAGATCCTGAGCCAGATAATGAATTTCTAGCACAGGTATGGTTTGTGATTTGCCCAGACCCTGATATTGAAAATAACTTAATTATATTATACTCTACACCCTTATTAACTGCAATAAATTTGTTTTTGCAAATTATCCATTTTGCGATAATTTTTTGTATTTTGCTTGTGCTTAATGTTGAACAATTTTCTTTTTTCCTTTTCCTATTTTGGATATAGGTGTCCATTGTTTCAAGATTAAAACATGAAAACTTTGTGGACATGCTTGGTTATTGTATCGAAGGAGATCAACGTCTGTTGGCTTATGAATTTGCTACAATGGGCTCTCTACATGATATTTTGCATGGTACGCATCTAGCCACTTAGCTAATATGCGGCATTTGGAGATAAAAAAAAATCATGAATGAAAACATAAGTCCTTTCTGAACTTTTTTTCAACAGGAAGAAAAGGTGTTGCAGGTGCACAACCTGGACCTGCTCTTGACTGGACGCAGAGAGTCAAAATTGCTGTTGATGCTGCAAAAGGTCTTGAATATCTTCATGAGAAGGTTCAACCTTCCATAGTCCATCGAGATATACGGTCTAGCAATGTTCTTTTATTTGAGGACTACAAGGCTAAAATTGCAGACTTCAATCTTTCAAGTCAATCTCCAGATATGGCTGCTCGTCTACATTCTACTCGCGTCCTTGGAACCTTCGGATATCATGCTCCAGAGTAATTATTTGACATATAAATATGCACTATTCTCATAATTTGCATAATGTATCTAGGATTTTCCCCAAGTAATTATCATTTATTTACCTTTATCCTCATCATAAAGAAGCATGCTAATAATCTATTGACTATGTTGCAACTATATGAATGGCCAAGGGAAATTGGCTACTGTAGAATAGCTCACCGATAATAGAAATATCTACTTCCTCTATTCCAAATTGTAGGTCGTTTTGGCTTTTCTAGATGCATTTCTTTTGCTATGCATCTAGACATAGTGTATAACTAGGTGCATAGCAAAAAAACAATGTATCTAGAAAAAGCCAAAGTGAACTATAATTTGAAACGGAGGGAGTAGTTTTTATTAGGTTTTAGATATTTGGATCTATGAGTGTCATGAAATGAATATTTTAGAACTTTATCTTTGTTCCCCATCTGATTGGTGACATAAAGAGATCTCTTATGAATTACAGGTATGCTATGACTGGCCAACTGACTCAAAAAAAGTGATGTATATAGTTTTGGGGTTGTTCTTTTAGAGCTTCTAACCGGAAGGAAACCTGTAGATCATACAATGCCAAGGGGCCAGCAGAGTCTTGTTACTTGGGTATGAATTAAATTCTTCACACTTCAATTCTCAATGATGTTTTTAAACCAGTTTTTTTGCCATTTTCCCCTTAACAATGACAAATATGCAAGTTCCAAGTTGTGCGGAAGGACATGCACAAATATAGCAAAAGAATATCAACAACTTTATGTACTTACTGTTAGTGGCCTGATTTATCATGTATGTTGTTCCATGTTCAACACAGGCAACACCAAGGCTTGGTGAGGACAAGGTCAAACAATGTGTTGATCCAAGACTGAATGGAGAGTACCCTCCAAAGGGAGTTGCAAAGGTTTGTCCATTTTCTCCTATGTGTCCATTATTTGTGATACAAAATCCACATTTTTCAAACTGGCTACTACAATTTGAAGTTATTAGTAGAAACAAAATCAGCATTAGTTGCAACAATTTTGTGAAATACCAAGCCATCAGCAGCTATTTTTTTCTTTTGTTGTTGACGCAGCTAGCGGCAGTGGCGGCTCTCTGTGTTCAATACGAATCTGAGTTCAGACCAAGCATGAGCATTGTAGTCAAGGCATTGTCCCCTCTTCTTGTAAATGCTCCATATCAGCCAGCTGATGCTCCTGATACACCTTCAGATGCCTGACAGTATGCACGACTCAAAAACCCATGTAAAGAAGCACCATTTATTTTTGGTATGCCGCTTTTACGAATTATTTCTTTCGTAAAATCAGAATTGTGTGTGTATATTAGAGAGGAAGGGAACCAAAAAGAGTAACACATTTATTTTGATCCCATGTACTGCTTGAGAGATGCTGCAGTTAAAGTTAATTACTTAAGCTACACATTTGTGCATTTCTTGCTCCTCCCCTTTTTCAGTCCCCCTTTTTTTTTACTTAAAGATCATCCTTATATTCTTTGTTGTGTATTTGATGTTGTGCTCTTCAGGATTATGGCACGGCCTAATGTGTAAGTTTGGTTGCCCCTGTTATGATCAGCTTGTTACCAGGATTTAAAATGTTAGGGGAATTTCAATCAAATTTTGTGAATTCTATCTTACCTGCTGATGAATGAAGTTTGGTTTTTTCAATTGTATTATGATTATATAGTCGAAACTACATATACTGTCAAAAGACTGAATTGCAGCCCAGAACATTTTCTACTCCCAGTTTTGCTGTCAATGACAAGTGGGGCCCACACTAGTGGATGAGGAAAATTAGAAATTGCATTGCTGGGTTTTGAATCCGGACCTTCGCCTCCACCTCGCTGGCGCTGGCGACTTCCACCCCGACGGCCATGCCCTGCGCCGCCGTCACGAACACCTTGTTGATCCACTGCTCCGCGTGCATCGGCCAGCACAGCATCGGGACGCCTGCCGCGACGGCCTCCAGGGTGGAGTTCCACCAGCAGTGCGTCACGAAGGCGCCCGTCGACGGGTGCCGCAGGATGTCCGCCTGCGGCGCCCATGACCGCACGACGAGGCCACGGCCCTGGGTCCGCTGCAAGAACCCCTCCGGCACGAACCCCTCGTCGTTGCCGGCCGGTGCGCGGATGACCCAGAGGAACCGGTGCCCGGACTTCTCCAGTCCCACGGCGATCTCCCCTGAGCTGCTACACCGAGTGCGCGCCCTTGCTCCCGAAGCAGAGGAACACGCCAGGCACTCGTGCCTCTCCGCGCTGCCATCCTCGCCGGCGCTGAGCAGCGGGCCGACGCAGTACGCCGGCGGCAGCGCCCGCCCGGGGACGCACCGGGGATCCCTCAGCGCCTGCACGGCCGGGCGTTCCAGTGACTCGAACGTGTTGACCAGGACGCCTCCAGTGGCAGTGCAGCGCGCCCAGACGTCCGCCATGGCCCTGCACTGCACCGCTCGCCGTCCGGGTGCTCCAGCAGGCTCCGGACCAGGTGCGACGCCGGCACCGGCGGCACGCCGAGGAACTCGAGCGGCGTCGGCCGCCGGAGCCCCCTCAGCCCCGTCTTCCTGCCCGTGAGTAGCGCCGACGCGCACGTGGTCACGAACGTGTACGCGGGGATCCCCAGCCGCGCGGCGAGGCGACGTCGATGGCGTCCACGCAGAAGGCGTCGACGACGAGGCAGCGCACTGGGGTTGTGGAGCGGAGGAAGAGCTCGAGCTCGCTCTTGTACCGCCGTGGCAGTAGAAACTTTTGAATAGTCTTATATACCTGTTTAAATAAAATGCCAGAATCGACACCAATGCAAATGAACCAATTCTTTGGGTACTTAATAATAGTATCCTAACGTCGAAGGACCAACGATCTCGTTCAGTGTTCTTGTGTCATCGGCGAGACAGATGAGTCCCGTCAGGCTGCCATCGTCGTCGTACAGAGGCGTGGCGTCGGCGACGACCAAGAACCGCTCCCCGGACTTCTTCTTCACCGGGAACTTCCCTTTCCAGCATTTGCCGGTGAATATGTTGCCGATGATGGTGTTCAGTGCAGGGATGTCGTCGGGGTGGATGATCAGTCTCGTGATGTCCTGCCCGACCGCTTCCGTCGAAGAGTAGTGGTATAGACGCTCGGCGTTCTGGTTCCTGGATGGATGGCATTGGCATGGAGATGGATTATTTGCGAGGAATTGAAAAGCAATCAAATTTGGATCAAATTCATGTAGAATAGAAGCGTGCGTGTGTGTATGTTTGGTTGGAGCAATGCAGCAAGTTCAGAACTTGGTGAGACTGCGACTTTTTTTTAAAAAAAAAATGATTTGCAAAAGGCACCTGTCGGCAACACCATGGCCGATAGGATTGAAAGTGTGTTACGGTACGTACCAGTAGAGGACCTTCCCGTGGAGATCAAGGACGTGAGCGGCCTGTCCCAGGGACTGCATGGCCATCACGTGGTGCCTGGCGGACATCCCGGTGCGCCGCGACGACGACGGCGACGAGGACTGCTGCTCGGCGGGGTGATGCGACGTCGACGAGGATGAGCCGCGGCGGCGCTGGAGCTTGGACACCTGGCGCTTGAGCTCGGCCTGGCCCTCCTCCAGCGCCCGTATCTTCTTCAGGAGCTCACGCTCGTCCTCCGCGTCCATCACGCCGACGATCAATGTCGATCACTCACACTCACTAAGTAGCTGGTTGCATATGATGGATTGATTGATCGAGAGATGTGATGAAATAATGGTAGCTGCAGATATAGTGGCATCGATCTGCTAGCAGATGGAGCATGCAGCGGTTTGGAAACTAACCCAAGGAAGAAAACACAGCTGGGTAGGACAGAGAAGACGACCATACGTCATCCACTACTGACGTCATCCACTACTGACGTCATCCGACCTCGATCCGTGAATTGTAATTGTACGGAAACTAGTTTTTGTAGGGCAAAGGCCAAAAGCTTCGCTCATGCCTGACATATTCCGGCCAAGCCGGCTCGAAGATGGTATGGTATGCATGCTGTCTCATCCAGAGCGAAAACTCCGTGCGCGCGTGGTCGCGGAGCTTATTCATAGTCTTTGCATGTCTCCACTTTAGAAGTTTTAAAAAATTTTGAAACTTTACACCAAAAGTACTAAACTAGATGTGCATTGTCCCAAAATTTGAGATTCAAACAACTTTTGCAAAAATTCATATGAAAAAACAAATTTCAGCCACTAGAGGACAAAATGAAAGGATGGGTGAAATTTGTTTTTTTATATGAATTTTTACAAAAGTTGTTTCAATCTCAAATTTTGGGACAATGCACATCTAGTTTAGTACTATTGGTGCGTAAAAGTTTCAAAAAAATTTAAAAACTTTTAAGTGCGACATGCAAGATTATGAGATAAGCTCCGTGACCGTAAGGGCGAGCGGGCATGCATTTCACCTGTCTCATGTCATGTGCATGCATTTGCATGACAGCATGAGAGATGGGATGAAACTGAGATTGGAGAAGAGCATGCATGGCATGGTGGCATGGAGAGAGATCAATTCAGATCGGGCTTGCCGCCTTGGATCCTTCCCATTCCATGCTCTACGTGCAGTTAAGTGCAGTGAACCCTTCTTCGTTGAGCTCTTCAGTTTCATTGTGCGTGCGCTGCTGCATGCCCATTGCCCGCATACTATGAAGCACGAGTAAATTAAATTTGCTCCCAAGAGCATGTGCTTTCACACCGCGACCACACGATACGCGTTGTGATCCGTCTTGCAAGACACTTCTCAACGCACACCGCTTTCTAAAAAGTGTCTTAACACGGATCACAATCGTATCCCGCGGTTCACGCCATGAGAGCACATGCTCTTGGGAGTAAAACCGCTTCCAGCATAGCATAGCACGTGCAGCAAACATGGCCGAAATGGAATGCATTGCTATTACATGTGTTGCCTGCTATTACAGTACTACCTTTGGCCGGCCGGCCACACCGCCGACAACGACAACAAACGTGCTAAGCGGCAGCAAAACTCTAATATGCATGCGTTGCATTCTTATTAAGTTCAGCAACGAATTTGTTGATTCGTTGTTGCCTGTTTGGTCTAGGGACTAAATTTTAGTCTCATTTATAGTCGATTTTAAATGACCAAATAAAACGACTAGCTAGCTAGTGACTAATTTTTAGTCCTCATTTTGGTCCCTAATCCAATGCACTCATCATCAGCAGCTAATAATAAGAAAGCCAATTGATCCATACAAACTGCAGGTGGAAGTGATCAGATGAATTGGCTACGCATGTGATCCTTAACTGCTTACGGCTCCGATTGTTAGTTTGTCCTGTCGACGCAGAAAACAGAAACGAATAATAATGGTAAATTTATCTTGGTATCTCTTATCTTGCGTGAAAGCAAAAGCAACTGTTAGTGAGCAATGACAAGAGATGCATGCAGCGCCCACAGAACATTCAGATGGCAAAGCAGGGGTGCAGCCTGGACTGCATGGCCATAAAACAACACAACTTGTGGCGCACCATGCAAAGAAATACTACCTCTGTTCTCAGTGAGGACTCTTACCTCTGTTCCATACTAGCGCTAAAACTGAACATCACTAGTTATATAATACAAATACTCCCTCCATATTGGTAAAAAGAAGTCCTTTTAAGACAGCGACACGGTCTCCAAAACACAACTTTTGACTCTTGGTATTTTAAAAATATTTATAAAAATGTGATATATGTATACTTTTATAAATATATTTTTTAAGACAAATCTATTCATATAAGTTTGACATTTACAAACTCAACAACTTAAAAATTATTGATGATTTACATTCCCAATGTTTGGCCCAAACCTTATCCAAAAGAACTTCCTTTACCAATACGGAGAGGAGTACTACTTATGCATGGAGTCCACTGATGTCAAGACAGACCCGGTACTGACACGCAACTACTGTCTACTGGCATGGAAAATCACAATATTAGACATGTTGAGTGACCATGCATGGCATCTATCTCAAGAACCAGTAAGGCGGAGGCACAGATGGACGGTAGCTTCATTCTTTATGTTATAATCTGCCAAGGTGCGGCCGTCCTCCAACTGCGTGCCACGATAGATGATGCGTTGCTGGTCGGGAGGAGTTCCCTCCTTGTCTTGGATCTTCAACTTGAAATTGTCGATAGTATCCAAGCTGTTAACCACAAGAGCGATGGTCCTTCCGGTTAGCGTCTTCATGAAGATCCGCATCAAGCCTCTTGGCATTGGGTGGACAACAAGGAGAAGGGTGGACTCCTCACAAATGTTGTGGTCCACTAAGGTGGAGTTATCCTTTAGCTGTTTGTTGCCGAAAATGAGGCACTGCTGGCCCTTGGGAAATCCCACACTAGATTCAATCTTGGCCTTCACGTTGTCAATAGTATCTAAGCTATGAACCTCAAGAGTGATGTTCGTGCCTGCTAGCGTATCCGTTACATGGATCTGCATCTTTTCTTGGAGGTCAATGGTCGATTGATGGTGGATGTCATAATCTGCCAAAGTAAGGCTGTCGTGTAGCTGCCTTCCATCAAACACAAGGCAGTGTTGTTTCAGAACCTTTGCCTTAACACTATGCAAGGTATCTGATGGTCGGACCCTGAGACACGTTGTCCTGCCAGTGGGGCTCCTCACAAAGATCTCCATTCTGTGTAAGAATCACAATTATTTAGATAAGAATGTTATATTTCGCTATGCAACGATACAAAAGTCAATGGTTCCAAGCAGTAGTAGAAGCAAGAACCCATATATAGTAAGCAGTAGATGCAAGAACAGATATTGATGCGCAAATACATTGTTTATACAGAACAAGTTGCCGCGCTAAGCCTAGATGCAAAGTAAGTCTTAAGCAATCATTAAAAAAAATTGTGTGTACAATGAAGAGATAAAATAGATATCCAGTTCTCATCTTGTTGGACACTTTCTAAATTGAATAGAACTGACGATGTGTGAATGCCAAATCAACCAAGAGGACTCTTAACATTACAAAAGCTAGCACACACTTTATAGTTGCTGTTATGCAACTATCTAAATTGAAATAGAGAACATGCAGCCCTTAATTCCCACCAGCAACTGAAATTAAATGCAGATGCTTTTGTTTAGGCTATAACCCCGTTATCCTAAACGGTTCTAGACGGCCGTCTAGACCGGTTTAGACGGTAAACGAGGGGCAACCGCACAGTTTAGGGCCTAATCGGGCTCCTAAACGGTTGACCCGCTTAGTCGGTCAAAATCGGGAAAAACGGCCAGAACGGCCTGAACGGGGCGGATCCTGGGCGGGTGTAGACGCCATTGAAGCCGTGTACAAGCACGCGTTTAGGTGATGGGAGAAGAGCTACAGAAGGAAAGAGCATGAGTTGCTGGCCGTCATCGCCGTTGTCCAGCCAGCGTCCTCCTCGCTCGCCACTGCCACCACTGTCCAGCCAGCGTCCTCCTTGCTCGCCCGGCGTCGCCGTGGTCGACCAGCCCGCGGCTAGGGCAACGCACTGTCCATCCCATGCTCGCATCGAGGAGCAGAAGACCAGCAGCAAGGGAGCGAGGGGGCGGAGAGCAGAGCTTGCATCCTGTACGGAAATGGTGCTGCGAGTGGCTGGCGGGAGAGCAGGGAGCAGGGCAGGTTGTGCTGCGCAGAGGAGGAAGAAAGAGAGGCGAGGTGAGTGGCGATCGATGGGATAAGTTGTGGCTGGTTCCAGTCCTATAGTGTGGATAAGGTAAGGGTTACGTGGGCTGGGCCTTTACCCTTTGCTGATGGGCTGGGCTGTTCAGCATAATTCACTCTCCTTTCTCTTTTTCCTCTCTTTTCTTTTCCTTATTCTTCCCTTTTTAGGTGCTACAGTAGGAAAACGTTTAGCCCGTCTAAACGCCGTCTAATTCCGTCTAAACCATCTAAACACTAAACGATGGGTCACCGACTGTCTACCGTTTACCGTTTAGGAAAACATGGGGCTATAATACACGGGCAAAAAATAAAATGGCAACAGCCCAAGCAGCAGGAAGTCGAAGAAAAGGATAAATCTACAGTTTGAGCTATGCATTATTTGAAAATAATACAAGCAGGAACGGAATGTACGGCATATATACATTATTTACACAGCGCAAGGAGTCGAAACAAGCCTAGCATGCCAAGTTAAGTCTTGAGAAATCATTAGAAATTACATGGTTCAGTCAGTTCAGTACATTGTGATGAGATAAAGCGAATATACTAATTTGTCTCTGAAACTCTTTCTACAGGAATATATAGAACCGGCGATAGGCGAATGCAAAATCAGCCAAGAAGACTCCAAAGTTACAGATGCTAGGGCACACTTCAGAGTAGCTACAATAATTCATCCATCTAGTTACTGAAGAAATAGATCAAAGCGCCCTTAATTTCCAGCAGCAACTAAAGTGATAAGAAGATGCTTTCGTCTTGATTTTGTTTAGGCTATAGAACAATAAGCCAAAATTGTCAACGATTCAAGCAGGTATATAGTACCAGGATAAATAAAACGATAAATCTACAATCACAAAATTGACATGTTATTCCTCCATGTGTATGCAGAATATAATTAGTTGCCGTAGCAAGGATACATAACAAGAATTCCTATCTGACACCATACTCCATCCTTATCCAGATGAAGAAATTTTCCCTCAAGAAACACACAGTTTAGGGGAAAAACTCACCCGCCTGGAACGCTGAAGCCCTTGTTCGCCGGAGCCATGAGCGTGCCCGCCGCGCTCGCTGTTACCCCCGCGCGCGCAGCGCCGGCCCGCGCGAGCCCACCGCACCGCGCCCGCGACCGCGCGAGCTCGCCGCGCCGCGCCAACGCCCGCCCGCCGCGACCGGTAGCGCCGCCGCTAGGGTTCCCCACGCGCTAGGGTTCCGTCGCCGCGAGGTTTTTGTCTGAGGTTGCGCGAGTCTGGATAAGGGACGGTAAGAAAAGGAAAGTGAGAGGATGAGAGGCTCCAAGGGAGGGTAAAATGGGAACTAAAAATGAGGCGGAATGACTTGGTAAAACAAAGTTCATTTGAATAATGAGAAAACCTGGAAAAAATTAATCTTAGCTATTTGGCCCTTTTTCATTTGAATTTAGTTGTATGGCCTCAAAACCAAATTTATTTAGTTCTATGACCTTCTGTCAGTTTTGGATATGTAACAGTGTTAACTCAGTGGTTTAAAGACTATTTTACCCCTTCAAAAAAAAAACCTGAGAATTTCTGAGCAAAAGTATGCTATTCAAATTCTGGCAAAATCGAAACCATGGAACATCCGTCCGCTGTTGACATTTTCAGATTGTACAAAAATTAATTTAAAAATCATCTACAGAGACTCTTCGAATCCAAGAAACGAGCCGCTGCAGTTCCTGAGCGACAGCATGTGATTCATCGTGGCAATAAAATTTCTTGAATCGAACAAATCTGTAGCAGCAGTTTCTTCAGAGAGCTAATGCCTCGCTCTGGGCAAAATACCCGATACCCGTTATCCGAACCTCGAAATATCCGAACCCGGACCCGACTTACCCGAACCCGAAATAAATTTGGGTAGTTCGGATATTAACTCTAGATACCCGAAATTAGTTCGGGTAATAAATCGCGGTACCCGATCTACCCATAATACCCGATATATGTATACAGGAACGCCTAGCACTAGCAGATAGGAGCGTTCAACTTGTTCATCTCATTTTTTTATCAAAAAAAGGAAAAGAAAATTTGTCCGTCTCATTGGGCCCAACAGCAAAGGAGAGCCCAACACCAACGCACAAATCCATCCCCCACCGGCGAGACCTCGAACACGCATAACGCACCTCGAGATCAAGAACGAGTGCAGAAGTTAGAAATTTTGTCCGGCTCTAATTCTATGCAAAATTTTATGTTGCTTGAGCTTTTGCTGTGATTTTATATATTTCGGATATATTGGATATACCCGAACCCGAATTTGCGGGTATCCGGTTGCGGGTAATGAATTTTCGAGCTGATTTCGGGTATCAAATTCTATTACCCTAACCTTTTAAAATCCGAACTACCCGACCGAACTTTGGGTAACCCGAACGCCAGTGGTGACTAATGCCCGTCGGATCCAACACGAGACGTGATTCGAAAAAAAACGGGGAGGAGCTCGTAGGGAGGGGACGTGAGGATGCTTTGCCTCTCGCCATGTTCCACGCGCGCGCCGCCGGCGGATGGGCGAAGGAAGCGCCTCCACGTCGTGCCCCAAGATGCCGCCGTCGGGCCTTTGCTTGGTCGCCGCAATCGGGAATGAGATGAAGCGGGGGGGCGCCGCCACCGTGTCGCAAGAATGGTCGGGATCTCGCCGCCCGGGGCTGACCGCCCTTCCCGGCCTCGCGAAATGGATGGCCTTGCTTGGCGTGTGCATGCTTTGGACAATAGGCGCAACAGCAAAGCGGACCAGGTGGACCCGGGGGGGCGGTGGCGGCGGAGAGGCGCGGGCGCCATCCCCCATGCCGTCGGGGTCGAAGGAAAGGACGCGTCGGTGGCGAGAGGGAAAGAACGTCGGAGCCAACTGGATTGACGAAGGGTATTTTCGTCTTTTCGTGTCACCTACAGTGCACAATCTAACAGCCGACCCTAACCGATTAGACGGAAGGCCATACAACTAAATAAATTTTGTTTAGAGGCCATAGAGCCAAATTCAATTGAAAAAAAAGACCAAATAACTAAATCAATTTTTTTTTTCTAGGACCATACACCTAATTCTCCCTTAAATAATTGATGAACAACTAGGTAAATGCTTTCATGCGTTACGGAGAAAAATATAACATCCAACTAACATTGCAAAAACTAAATTGTTGTGAAAAAATGACTAATATATGCAAAGAAAAACATTGACAATTCAAGTTTAGTTGTTCATTTACTGCATCATACATGTTCAATGTGCGTATTTATTTAAATAACAGTATGCACGTTTTTAGAAAGTTAGAAAGTTTTCAGCCTTTGCTAACAAAATTCTTATATGACAATGAACAAATCAATTTGCTAATTTGTTAAAAATTAATCCAACTTCATGCTCTTTTTTTTTAAATCGTGTTTCTAGACTTCCGACTTGATACAAGTAAAACATAGTTGTGACCTTCTTTTCTAAAACTTGTGGCTATCCTTATATTATCACAGTTGTACCTGTTTTGGCTGTTTTCATACGTACCAGGCAAATACCAAGAATAAGGACTTATTAGTTGTATTTGAGTGTTGAATAGAATGCAAAATATAACAGTCCGAGCAATGTATGTGCATGGGACCAGCTAACATATCATATACATTCAATACTGACTAATTGCTATCTATAATCAATTATGACTGCGTATACCAACACAGTGCCATTGTGGAAGTCCCTCTGTGGTAGTGGCGAAATGCCTTTTCCTCTCCTCCTCTGACCTCCCCCAAATCCGTCGCCGCCGTCGCCGGCCTCCTGCCCGTCTTCTCCGCGTTTTCGTCGGCGATGAGGGCAGGGGGTCGGGTCTCTCTCCAGTTCTTTAGTTGTAGTACTATTTCCCTTCCTTTTCTGCCAAGATATGGCTAGTCTCCGCCGGGTTTCGATGTCGCCCACCGTCGCCATCACCACTGCGCGTAAGCGGTCTATCTTGTCGGCGACGCGGCATCATCGACCCGGTGAGTTGGACAAATAAACTTGTTATCGTTGTTTCCCCTGCAGATCTCATCTCCTCCGCTCCACTTTCCTCCCTCCGCCTTCGCGAGATCTGCCCGCCCCACCGCCGCCGCCCTCCCCACCTCTCTCCGTCACCGCCCCGTCTATGACCATCAAGCGGCATGTCCAAGCCTCTATCGCACATCGGGAAGACCTTGCACCACCTTAAGGGCAGCGAGCCTACCCCGACTCCGGCGACGACGACACGCTACCCGCCCGGCGCCCGATTTCTTCATCTTTGGGCCGTCGGCGATGATTCGACGAGACGTTGTCATCGACCACATCAAGCTTCAAATCCGTGAAGCCCTTCCGCACCACTGCAACTATGCATCCTTGCGATCTTTGCTGCAGCTTCGGCCGAGTTGCCGTCGATGATGGTTACGGATGCGGATCTAGGGTCCTTTACGTAATTTGCTCCTTTTCCGGGGGCTTTTACGTAAGACTCTTTGCTTTAATTAATATAAATGTGGTTATGTGTCAAAAAAAAAATTATGACTGCATTCCACCTTTTCCAAAATTGACATTTACAATAAAGAAAAAGGCAGAGTGAGTTTTAGTGTCTTGCACCGGTAACAGAAATCTAAACATAAAGGGATAAAAAAAAAGAAACCTATTTCCATATACAATTTCTAGCTACCTCCTTTTCATGTGATAGAATGTCTACAAGAGTCTCTACATAGATATGCACCAAATGCTCTGCGGAGTGTTATACCTTAAATTGTCACTTCCCTTAAACATGTTTCTTGACTTCATAATATGTCAAGCTTATATCTTGCCAAGCATGAAAAAGAAAACAGCATGCTCAAGACACTCTAAAAGCATTGATTTCGGTCTGAAAAGGGTTGAAAACAACATTGTATCCGGCTCTAAACTGATTCAAACTTTCAGGGCATTGTTGATTTTGGACCTCCTCATGTGGATTGAGATCATCAGAAAAACTAAAGAACAAAAAAGGATGTAGAAAACCTTGCAGGCAATTCCTCGAGCAGTTGACGGGCGTTGAAGGTAGCACTGGGGTGTGAATGAGATGCACGGCGCCGGCGGTGTGCTGGTCGTCCTCCGCCTGGCACGGACGGGCGTGGCTCCGTCGCAAACCGGACAACAATGGCGATGTTCCACCTCGCGTTGAGGCGAGTGATACAAGGCAGCCCTAGGACATGGCGGCGTCGTTGCTCGATTGCGCCCTGTTTCCGTGCTCGCCGGGCAAAGCTGCACGCGTGAATGACCGTGGGCAAGTAGAGAGTAGGCGAAACCGAGATGGTCTGCGGGGACTTAGCTAAGGGCTCTGGGCCGATGTAAGTATCGAGGGATTGAACGGGGCGGCAACCGGCGGTGATTGGGAGAGGGAAGCCCCGTGACCTTTGCACGTCGAAGTCCTCTTCTTTGCCGACGTTGGCGACGGAGAGAGGGCGGTCGGCGGTGCGGCCGTAGACGAGTTGAAGGCGGGGAGGGCGCAGATCTTTGGGTCGGCGGGGTTGGAGACTTGGAGGGAGGCCGCTTTGTTCCGTGGAAGCGCCCGAGCAAAGGCGGGCCGGGGCGGGGACGGGAGGGAGTGTGGGGATAGATTTGACCGCGAGGCGGGCGGAGCGGGGACGGTTGTTGCACGTCGGGTGGACGATTCCCTTTACGCCTTTTTAGTATTAGATAGATTATTAAGGGGTTTGGGCTGGGATGTCGCCTTCCCTGCGGGTCCGCGACCACGACCACGACCCTCACCGCAAGCTTGACCCACTGCCATGGTCGCATCCACCGTGGTTGTCCACCCCGCCCCAGCCTAAGTGTCGTCCTAGGGACCAGCCACGGCCGCCGTGCCCCGCCGGAACGGTGACAAATGGGTAGGGGCGTCCATCCAGATAGGGAATCTCCCAAATCAGCGGCTGATAAAGGGAAACCATCATAGAGTTTTTGGCCAGCTCTGGACCATAGACTCCCGCCCCTGCCGGGGGTTCCTAGGGTTCCCCAATCCACCAAATCCACCGCAAATTTGAGCCAACTCTTCTGCCGCAAGGATTTAGTTGAGAGAAGAGAGTTTACACCGGCGCAAGTTGTGGTTATGATTAGCTGATGCTTGCGTATCTTGGTTAGGTGGGATAAGTTCCTTGCTTCTAGAAATTATATGGTCTCGATTGGAATGGCTCAAGATCACTCTCAAATCTCAGATGACCCTAATGGTTGGCATGGAAAACATGCACTACACGGACGGACGGAAAGATTTTTTTGTACATATTTTTTTCATGTATAACCGTGTGCTACATGGCCATGGAGATTCGAACCCACGACCTCAGGATCGTGCATGACCCCGCCTCCCTCCACTACGTCCATATTGGGTTCTAGATCCCCACATATCATACACAATCAGTGAAAGTTTACTATTTGAGGTCCTAAATTGATTCAAATAAAAAAATGGTCAACTAAAAAGCTTCATAACTTTTTGATATCTACAATTCTTATTTAGCAAGTTTTTCCATTTGAGGTCGTTTATGAAATTTAAATTTTAAATTTGAGACATTTGAACGTAGTTTTTGCATGACAAGATGATTTAAAATTAAAAAGTGATCAACTACAAAGTTTCATAACTTTTCGAGATACAATTCTTATTTAGAAAGTTTTTCCATCCAAGGTCGTTTGAAAAATTCAAATTTCAAAATTTAGACATTCAAACTCACTTTTGAGGCATCAAATAAGGTCAATTGAAAAAGTGGTCAACAACAAAGATACATAACTTTTTAAGATCTACATCTTTTATTTAGGTCATTTTCCCATCCGAGATTATTTTATTAAAAATAATTTTTAATGTCTCATTTTAAAATTCTAAGACCCCCTCAGTAGGGCGTCTCAATATAAAGTCACCCTTTACCGTGGACACCACGGTAGGGGTGGCTCAAAAACAAAAACCACCCCTACTATCCCCATTAGTAGGGGCAGGTGCGTGGTCCTGTGAGGAAAAAAAAAGAGACCACTATAGGAGCACTTTTATATAGAACCGCCCCTACTTAAAAAAAAAAAACTAGGCGATATTATAGTGCCCTTTCTATGTAGTGATTAATGATCCTGCTAGAAAGCTGGCTTCATTCAATATTATTGATGCCAGATTTAGCTGAGTGTAGACTAAATGAAATGTTGTGTATCAGAATAATTTGAATGAAAAAATGTTTAGATTTCCATTTTCTTCGGTTCAAAAATAAAACTTTCCATTTTTCAGTTCTATCATCAAGCATTTCTTCAGCCCAAAACTTCTTATTAACTTTCTCAGCATCTCTCACGGTCTCATTTTAGATAATAGAGATCTCTCTACTTGGAGAGCTCGATAGCCATTTTTTCCAAGTAACTTGATTGTATTTTTGTCTAACAAATGAAATCATATCAATAATGCAATAACTTTGGCACAATTTGCTTATTCCATAAATGTTAATACCTTCAGTTTAATACATTTATCCCTTTATCAACTTGTGGCAGGTCGTCAACTCAAGAGTTGTCAGCAGTCATCAGCAGCATCAGCTAATAATAAGAACGCCAACTGATCGATAGATGCCTTGGTATAAAACTGCAGGTCGAATTGATCAGATGAATTGAATTGAAGGCTACGCATGTGATCCTTAACTGCTTACGGCTCCGGTTGTTTGTTTTTCTTTATAAACTTCAGAGTTTTCCTGTCGATGCAGTAAATAGAAACGAATAAGAATGGTGTCTCTTGAAATTTATCTTGGTATCTCTTGAAATTATCTTGCGTGAGGACAAAAGCAACTGTCAGCAAGCAATAACAAGAGCACAGAACATTCAGATGGCAAAGCAGGGAAAATCACAATGCCAAGAAAGTGATAAAACCAAATGGACTCCCAGATTAAAACAGAAAGGCTTATAAGTAATATTTCGAGCAATCAACTGATGTCAAGACAGACCCGGTACTGACACGCAACTACTGTCTACTGGCATGGAAAATCACAATGGTAGACATGTTGAGTGACCATGCATGGCATCTATCTCAAGAACCACGAAGGCGGAGCACTAGATGGACGGTATCCTCATTCTCTATGTTATAATCTGCCAAGGTGCGGCCGTCCTCCAAGAGCTTGCCAGCATAGATGAGGCGTTGCTGGTCGGGAGGATATCCATCCTTCTCATGGATCTTCACCTTGACATTGTTGATAGTATCCGAGCTATATCAACCGGAAGAGCGATGGTCATTCCGGTGATCATCTCCTTCACGAAGATCAGCATCAAGCCACTTGGCATTGGGTGTACAACAAGGAGAAGGGTGGAGTCCTCTTTCTTTATGTTATAGTCTGCCAAGGTGCGGTCATCCTCCAACTGCTTGCCACCAAAGATGAGGCGTTGCTGGTCGAGAGGAATTCCATCCTTCTCATAGATCTTCACCTTGACATTGTTGATAGTATCCGAGCTGTTAACCACAAGAGCTTTGGTCCTTTCGTCAATCCTCATCACGAAGATCCGCATCAAGCCACTCGGCATTGGGTGGACAACAAGGAGAAGGGTGGACTCCTCGCAAAAATATTGTGGTCCACTAAGGTGGAGTTATCCTCTAGCTGTTTGTTGCCAAAAATGAGGCACTGCTGGCCCTTGGGAAATCCCACACTAGATTGAATCTTGGCCTTCACGCTGTCAATAGTATCCAAGCTATGAACCTCAAGAGTGATGTCCGTGCCTGCTAGCGTATCCGTTACATGGATCTGCATCTTTTCTTGGAGGTCAATTGTTGATTCATGGTGGATGTCATAATCTGCCAATGTAAGGTTGTCGTCTAGCTGCCTTCCATCAAACACAAGGCCGTGTTGTTTCAGAATTTTTGCCTTAACACTATGCAAGGTAACTGATGGTCGGACCCTGAGACACGTTGTCCTGCCGGTGGGGCTCCTCACAAAGATCTTCATTCTGTGTAAGAATCACAATTATTTAGATAAGAATGTTATATTTAGCTATGCAACGATACAAAAGTTAATGGTTCCAAGCTGTAGTAGAAGCAAGAACTATATATAGTAAGCAGTAGATGCAAGAACATATATTGATGCACAAATACATTGTTTATACAGAACAAGTTGCCGCGCTAATCCTAGATGCAAAGTAAGTCTTAAGCAATCATTAAAAAAATTGTGTGTACAATGAAGAGATAAAATGGATATCCAGTTCTCATCTTGTTGAACATTTTCTAAATTAAATAGAACTGACGACGAGCGAATGCAAAATCAGCCAAGAAGACTCCAAAGTTACAGATGCTAGCACACACTTCAGAGTTGCTACAATAATGCATCCATCTAGTAACTGAAGAAATAGATCAAAGCGCCTTTAATTTCCAGCAGCAACTAATAAGGTTATAAGAAGATGATTTCGTCTTGATTTTGTTTAGGCTTTGGAACAATAACCCAAAAATGTGAACAATTCAAGCAGTATATAGTAACAGGATAAATAAAACGATAAATCTACAATCCCAAAATTGACATGTTATTCCTCTATGTGTATGCAAAATATAATTAGTTGCCGTAGCAAGGATACATAACAAGAATTCCTATCTGACACCATACTCCATACTTATCCAGATGAAGAAATTTTCCCTCAAGAAACACATAGTATTGTCAACCAATCCAAAGACCCACCAGAATAAATCATATGAGACGAGCGACAAATTCCAGGGAAACCCCCGTAAACCCTACCACGAAAAGGATTACGACTGCTAGAATTAGAGAGGTGAGAGGCGGAAAAAAAAGGTTGCGTGCCTGAAATCAACGAATTGAAGCTGGCTCTTGCTCGGATCGATCGGATCTGTGGGCGTTCCTGCTTCCGACGGAGGGCCCAAGGGATCGGTGGGTGTTCGTCCTTCCGCCTGAGAGAGACGGAGAGATTGATTTTAATGAGCCCCGTCGCGTCGCTTAGCTGCCCGCAAAAGGGAGGACTGGACTCAGATTGGTAAGCGAAGCGACCCAACCAAGGCAGCCATTGGATTCGTTTTGCAGGGCTGAGATGGAGTATGACCCGTTTTGACTTGCCTAAACTATGCCACGCAATCTGAGTCCACCGCCGTCGTTCCCTTCGCGGAGAAGCATCTGCGACGATCGATCTCCCACCTCTCCTCTCCCCCCCCCGGGCTCCGGCGGAAGCCACATCTCGCTGGTACGTACTACGGCGTGCGCTCCTCTGCTCTCCAATTCCTGTTCACGAGATCCGATTTGATCTTGCCGCGCCTCCAGAGCCCAGAGCCAGTTTACTCTTCTTTGCACACAGTCTGTTTGATGATTTGTACCATAGTATAATGACGAATTGTATGCCGTTTAATTCTATATGATGAACCCTTTATATTCGGCAGGTAATCCGTAATCACGCGTGTTCGTTGCTGATTGTACTTGAAGACGAGCAACTCGGCTATGGATCTACCGAGACGAGGAGGCGGCGACCACACCCGACGACGGAGGACGCACCAAGGGATAATGGCGGCCTCCGCCATCAACTGGGACGAGGAGGCCGCGTTGACGGCGTTCCACGCGGCCCGAGGCGGCGTCCGCGGCCTGGTTGAATCCGGCGTCACCACAGTGCCGCCACTGTTCCTGTCACCCACCGCGCCAGTGTCCTCGTCGACCAGGACCATGGCCGTCCCATCCGTCGACCTCTCCCTTCCGCGCTCGTCCGCCGCCGCGCTCGTCGGGGCCGCCGCGCGCTCGTACGGCATCTTCCACGTCACCAACCACGGCGTCACCACCGTCGACTCCGCGCTCGCCGCGGTCAGGGGCCTTCAACGAGCAGCCCTTGGCAGCGCGCTCGCGCTTCTACGGGCCCCTGGAGGCGTCAACTACTACACCGTAGCCATCCCGCGGCCGAGGGATAGGGATGGCCGTTGTCCTGCAACCACTCCCCGCCTGTCATGGTGCGACACGTTCGTTGTCATGTTCGACGAGCCAAACCTCCACAGCCTCCCCAAAGCATGCCGGGACGCGTTGCTGGAATACCATCGGTCGCTGTCGAGGTTGGCCGAGGAGATTGCCGGCCTGCTGTCGGAGGGGCTCGGCGTCGGGCCTGACAGGCTGGAGCGGGTTGAAGGGGCACTCATGCAGTGCCACTACTACCCGCCGTGCCCTCAGCCGGAGCGGGTCATGGGCAGCCGTGAGCACACCGACGGAGATTTTTTCACGGTGCTTGCCCAGGACGAGGTCGGCGGGCTACAGGTGCGGCTCCACGACGGCGAGTGGGTGGACGTACCGCCGGTGCCCGGTGCGCTGCTTGTCAACATCGGGGACGTGCTAAAGGTATAAGTTTGTTTATACAGTCTCTGCATCTAGACTATATCTTAATTGGATGGAGAAGTGCAGAATTAAATTTAGAGAACCTTTGATTTTGCAGGTGGTTTCAAATGACCAATACAAAAGCGCAGAGCACAGGGTGGTGAGCAAGTCCAAACAAGAGGCCAGGGTCTCCATTGCCCTCTTCTTCAACCTTGCAGAGTATGGCGAGTCTGGTCTCTTCAGCCCTCTGCCGGAGCTGGTGAGAGCAGAAAACCCTGCACAGTACAGGAGTTTAAGCTTGGGGGAGATGCTGGCTAACAGAGTCGAATTGGGGCATGCCAAGCCGTCCACACTTGATCATTTCAAGGCAACTTTGAATTGATTTAGCACTACATTCTGTCAATTTGTCAAGAAAAACTACTGACGATTATTAGCTCTGTTGGCTCTAGCTACTTATGCGTTGTTTTCTGGGGCAATTTTGGCCTGCTCCTATCTGTAGTGATTTTACACTATTATTTCAACTTTGTTTGGCCCCTGCATTTTGAAGCTGGAAATTGGAATTGTTGCCTTTTCCCTTGAATCCACATAAGCAGTATCGATTCAGCTGTAAAATTATAAGTGCATATCAGTTAGCTGTAAAATTGTATGCACGTGTGGATTTGTTTCTACTTTTCAAGAACCTGTGATTTTGACAAATTATTTTAAAAAAAACTTGACAACAAAACTTGTCGGTATTCATGAAGGGAAGAAGATATTTTGTCCTGCAGATTTATCCTCAACGCCAACCTGTTGGAGTAAAGGGTGTTGTGTAAAGGCTGTGCAGACCCACTCCAACTCTCCAAGGTCAGGGCAAATGAAGAGTACCGTATCTTTCTTGGCAGATTTGTTGCAACTCATCAGAAACTGAAGTGTTGTCTTTGTCTTTGTTGCCAGTTAATCTTTCAGTGGCTATCAGTTCATATCCTACTGGAAGCTGTTTGCATGCATCAATATGGTGACTGTTGAAGGCTGCTAAAGGAAGTCAAGGCTCCCACTCAAAGAGACTGGGGAGGTTGAGATTGTTTACTGCTCAAGACACAAAAACAGGGCAGCTCACTATTTGACTAATTGCTTATGACGAGGTTTCATCTGTTGTTTGTATCAGGTAAGCCCCTTCTTTTGTTCTATTATCGATGCTGAGTGTAACCCTGCGACGAGTTAAATTCGAACCTTTTTCCTTGCAAAATAAATTGAACTAAATATCATAGCAAACATCCACAATAGTATATAATTGGATAAAAGAAATCTCTTGGAATTGTCAGTGTATGCCTGGGAATACCCAACTTTTTTTGCAAAACGATAAGTATACTTCATGTTTTAGGGGCATATACATATACCTATGTATCTAAATCATGTTTCTTCAGTTCAAACACAGCTCAACAAGCGATTCACTCCGTCGTTTGCCTAAAAGGGAGGAAAATTGGGTGCGCGGGGTGCGCGTGCGCCGCCCCGGTGCGCACCCCTACGCTGCATCTCTGCCATGTGCGGCTCCTGATGCGCAGGGTGCTCCATGCAAATCAGTGTGGGGCGCTCCATGCAAATCAGCGTGGGAATCATCGCAGAAGCCTGGACGCGATGCAAATCAGCGGCATCGTGCGCACGGGACGGCGTGTGCGCACCCCGCGCACCCAATTTATTTCCCCAAAAGGCCCATCACTTGGTCCATCAAACATTCTCTACCGCTCCCATTTGTTGAACTGTAGATTTGGATTTTTTTACTGCGATTGTTTTTAAGAATAGAAACACCCAACTTTGATATTCTGGCTCCGCCACTGGCATAGAGGAGTTGGACGGGCCGGCGGCGGGCCGACAGAGGAGGTGGGGTGTGGGCGGCAGAGGTGAGCAGGTGAGGGCGCCAACCGTCAAGCAGCGGAGGATGTCCGGTGAGTGGGGTTTTTGGTTGGAGGCGGGAGGAGGGCAGAGCGGCAAGGTCGCTGTCAGCTGCCGGTGGTGGAGGTGGCAGCGGGGTGTCGGAGGTAGAAGAAGAAGCCAGGATGGTCCGATTTTGATTAGACAGTTACAAAACTGCTAAATCAGCAGATCCTTAATATTAAGTATGGTTATGGCTAACATTAATAATGTCCGGCAAGCACATAATAATGAAATATGGCACCCCATATATGGCTACGTGAACTATATTTAAAACAGATATAGGATAACAGCAGTAATAAAAAATAAAATATGTCTTGAATATTCTCACAGCATTTCAGTAAGCTCTACAACTCAGAAAAATAACGAGAGGCAGTTCGTATCAGTTCATGGCAGTATGGCACACATTGATAGCAAAGGGCAGTGGCATCAAGATAAACATGAATATGGTGAGGGCACGATGTTAATGTCAAAACTTGCATTGCACTATATTGCTTTAACAATATCTATTAGAACTCCATACAGCATTCGGTAATATCTTTGATACTAGTACTAAACGCTGATTGAGTACTCAGTCTTTAACCAAGGAATCGTCAGACAGTAGTGCAACCAAAAGAATTAATGGACTTTGGAACTGACAATAAACCTGCGATTACAACAATAACTGATACTTAGGATAACAAATGGCTGCTAGTTACCAGAACAATAACCCCAAATGACCATATATATGCAATAAAGATTCACAGGCCCATCATTAGTGTTTAGTAGGCTTGGTCTTGCAAGTTCAAGATTCAGTTTAAGACATTCAGTCAGAGTGTACTACTACTGAGACAAGGCTTGAGACACGGTGTGAAGGAACAGATCAGTTTTATATACTAGCAGGTATATATATCAGACCAACAACTACTCATTTTTTTTTTCCTGACAAGTGAAAACATGTATATTTATGCAAACTTGATATCTTAATCAACAGATTGAAATATATTAGGAAACCTTTTTTTCTTTTTTCTGACAAGTGAAACAACTCAATTCTCTGAATTGCTTAGTCTGCTTTTGCTTATCTAAGCATGTTTCAGACTACTACTCATTGGCAAAAGCAACTATTTCACACATCTCTTAGTACAAAGGAAGGACCATGCCTTTCTCAGTTTGTTTGACTGAATTCAAGCAAGGGAAGGAATGTCGTACGGGACATCGAGCTGGACCCCTGCAAGCAGATAGGTTCGTCTGGAAGTGGACAAGCAATGGCTCATACTGGCGTCGTCGGGCGCATCGCGTTCTTCTCAGGCTCGACGTCCCTCCTCGGTGCCCGAGGCTTTTTGGCGCACTAGGGCCCCCCGCAAAGGTCCGTATTTTTTTTCTCGCTCCCTTCACAGACGCATCCGGGGCGTCGGCGGCGCCACCGTCCGCGGGCCGGGGCGACAATGCTTGTGCGCTCTGCGGTCGTCGAGGCTGAAACCTCGCGAGCACCTGTTTTCGGGTTGTGTGCTCACAAGGCAAGCGTGGCACCACCTGCTCGCGCCCGGCTAGGCTGGGCGCCTTGGTGCCGTCTGGGGCGCAGGACGTCCGGTTGGTGGATTGCGGCGAAAAGCGGATATCCAAGGATGCTAGACCGTTGTTCGACTCGTTCTTCCTTCTCATTTCGTGGGAAGATTTGGAAAGAACGCAATGCGGGGGTCTTCCGCAATGAAGTGTCGGCGTTGGCGATGTCGCGGCGAGATTGGTTCAGAGGAGGCGTTAAGATTGGGTCGATGCGGGTTCAAGGCGTTGCAAGCCGTGTTTCGGTTTGGTCGCACAATCGTCGCCCATGTAATCGATGTACAAATAAAACCCGTAGTCTAGGTGTTTTTTAGATAAAGGAAATTATATTTCCGGCTTCCCGGTCATCCGAGGATGCATCGCCAACAAAATTACAAAACGAAATACGATTGTTACAGGTAAAACAAAGTCACCCAAAACACCGATGCACCTTAAAAAGAAAACAACGGTAACCCTTCCACCATTTGAGACTCCGGATCTTGGCAACAACATAAGGCCCCCGTAAACGTGTGTAATGAATCACACCTTGATGTCGGCGCAGTTTACACCCAAGGGATCTTCCACAAACGACGTCTCCAACGAAAAATGCCATCCATAGACGCCATCATCGCCCACCAAATCGGTGTTGGTTTTCACCCGTAGAGATCCTCTTGAAGAAGAGACGGCTCCCCGAGGAAAGTGGCGCCTCAGCGCCACCGCCATCGTGAACGATGAGCGGCCAATGCCAAGTCCCCTAGGGCCATGCGGTTACGCCAAACACCAGCGGCGTGCACTATCGCCGAACCGACCGGAGCGAAATGCCGACATCCACGCCAACCTCGGCCCCCTTTCCACAACTCCTCCACCTTGACAAACGCTGTGGAAGCCATATGGCCGGCCACCGGGGTTCCGATCGGAACGCCTTGGACGCCGAATCACGCATCCCCACACGCCAACCACTTCACTACCATGCGCCGCCGTCCGAAATCACCCCACCGTGGTCGACGCACTACGACGCCATCGCCCCCGGTGTGTCGCCGATTAGCCCACACTGCTTCTCCAACGCCCGTGCATGGGACGGCCGGCCGCGCCACCTCATGAGAAGAAGAAGGCCCGACCGCCGAACCACTCTTCACCTCCTCCGCCCAACGCCCACTGCGCTCCATTGCCACCGCCAAGGTCGCCCTCGCCTCCAAACCATCGCCTCCGAAGACTCCACCACCGCCCCGCTTCAACGATCCGACGGGCCGGGTGGAACAGACGCCCTCGCCGAAAGACGAAAACACCACCAAAGAAGGGGCACCACCACGATGCACACACCTCCAACTTTGGCGGCTATGGTCGCCGGTAGGTGCATGAGCATCGCCCGACCATGGCCGCCGCCCCAAGTCCAGGCCCTGACCACCGGCCCCAACATGGCCGACCAACCAGATCCGCCGCCATGGCGCCGATCCCATCGGTAGCACGGAGAGGGGGGGAGAGAGAGCGACGGTGAGGGAACCCGCCGCCCCGCTTCGACTCCGCCCGACGCCGCCATTATCACCGGGTCGACGGCGACCGGGATCCCCACGCTGAACGAAGACGCCGGGCGTCCGCCGCCCATCCGACAAAGGGCCGCTGCCCCGCCGACTCCCTACTCCAGCAAAAGGCGGCGCAATGAAGAGAGATTTAAGGAGAAGTAGTGCCCCCACTAGGGTTGCCAGCCCGGGCGCGCGCAAGGAAGAGAGATGAAAAAGAAGGGAGTCGGTAGTCTAGGTGTGCCCCCTTTTTTTCGTGGGAGGCGTGCTTAGGCAATGAAAAAGAATGTGCCTCGGGTAGTCTAGGTGTGTGCCCCCTTTTTTTCTGTGCCATCTTCGATATCTTCTCGTCATCGAAGATCCCATGTATTCGCCTTTGGTTTTTCCATCCTCTTAATGAAATACGGGTGAATGGCCCGTCACGAAAAAAAAAAATCAAGCAAGGAAAAATTACCAAGTGAGAAGAGCCTTCAATCGTGAAGCTCGTAAATTATGCTGGGACATAAATCAAAAAGTATGGACTGCAAAGTTGGTGATCCTAATTATTACCAGAACACAAAGTTGGTCATCCTAGGGAAAGTTGGTTATCCTTGGGAAAATGCAACTTACATACCTGAACTAGATCCAGAAATGTGCCAAGGCGTTGGACGACGGAAGAAGAAGAGGATTACTGGATTATTAACAACATGGATGAAGCTGAAGCTGGTCCTGCTGATCTGCTCTAATTAGAACAATCCAGGGTACTCCTAATCCTAAAATAAATGCACCGCAACATCTTATGCTTGCAACACACCTCGCCCAATGTAGGTGATGTTCCAGCTAGGGCTGCCGTTAGGGAAGCTACGGGTGAACCCGTACCCATGCCCCAGATTCCCCATTCTAATTCCCGTGAGGGGTAATCCCCATGGATATAGATAAGCCCATGAATTATAAATCCAAGCAAAAGCCAGCTTACCCACTCTCCTCCGTCTCCTCGATTCCTAATTCCTCGCGTCGTAAATTGCGTCCACCGTCCCACCCAGGGGGCGAAGCGGCGGGGAGCAACAACGCCGCCTTGCGTACTCATGTCTTCTCCCTCCGGATGCCATTGTCTACCTATGCCCACGCCGGCCACCGCCACCGCCGTTGTCTTTTCCTCTTGGCGAGAACGAGCACCACGCTACACCTCCTTGTCCTCCTGCGTCCGCCGTCGAGCTGATCACCGATGTGTGCTGTCGCGGCAGTTCTCGGCGGTGGCTATCTGCGCGCGCGCCCAACACACCGCTCATCACCACCGCGCCGCCCGGAGATGCAGCCGTAGCCGGTGGGGACCGGACACTGATGTAATGCGGGCTCATGGCGCCGCCGGTAGCCCACGCCGCCATGCCATGGCCGGTCCTTCCTTCGAGGAGTTCGCCAACCGGTCCCGCCCGAAGGCCGCCGCCTCTACTAGGGCCCTCGCCCGCCTCCCTCAACACCTGAAGATCTCTAGTTTGATTTTGGATAATTAGTGACACCCGAGGACTAATCTCTCCATGCTAAGTGTTTGACTAGGATGGAGATTGGAGATTGGTCGCCAAGCTTGGAGCATGGTGATCACGGAGGATGGATCGAGGTGATCCAAAAGATGATCAATTGTCCAACTTGGAGAAGTTTGAAGATCAAATGGCTCAAGGCAAAGGTATAATCATAGGGTCATTTGATTTTGCACTCAAGACACCATAGAGGGTGTGAGTGGTGCTTATCGCATTATGGGTCGGTCCTCATGTGCCTCTAGGTTCAAAATTCATATGCATGCATTCTAACCTAGAGAGCTAACTCCGCGCTTGATGAAAATGGTTTTCAAAATGCTAACACAAGTGCTCGAGGTGTTCTTCGGCGTGTTGGCAACAAGAATCAAGTGACGGAAGCCGTTTGGAGCAAAGGCGGCGAAACGCCAACACAACGATGACTTTTTCGCAGCCACTGATCGGCCCCCGTGGACCGACGCTTGACCGACGCAGGGTCCGACCGGACGGGTCTAGTCGAAAGTGGTTCCGGCCGAGTCTAGTGAGCATGTTTTTCGGGTTAGTTTTCTAGCCTCGACCGACGCCGGGCCGGGTGGATCCGTCACCACCGGACTTTTTCGACCGACGCAGCCACAGTGGTGTCAAGAAAGGGCCGCATTTGAGCTTGGTGGTTGTGACTAGAAGCTCGACCGACGGATGGGCCGTCCCGCCTGGAGCGCCCCGGCCGACCCATTGTGAAACGATTTTCCTCCCCAATGACTCTATTTCGTGATGGGGGGTATTTATACCCCATTGGCTCGGGCTTGTGCTCTCTCTTGGTCATTTGAATCATTCCTAACATCCTAGAGCTTAGCAAACCAACCCTCTCTCATACTTGCTTGTGAGCTTCATTCTTGAGAGTTGTGGAGATCCAAGTGCATTTGCATTGAGTTCTTGCATCTATTGGCACTTGGGGATCGTTGTGAGCCGGTCGGTCTCTTGTTGCTCTTGGAGACACCGCTCCTAGCCGACTTGGTGATTTGGTGGAGGCGTTGGCAAGAGAAGGTGATTGTTCTTGGCCACCTCCGGTGATTGGCAAGACAAAGTTGCAAGGAATACATTGCTCGTGTCGGTGAGTACCTCCCTTGTGCGTGTGGTGTCTTGCAGTGCCTTGCGGGGGTGTGTCTTGGGACAAGTGGCTTGAGGGTCACACCGAGGAACCACCCAAGGTGTTGGTGGACCTAACGGAGACGTAGCTTGTCGGTGAGCGGGTGAACTCCTCAGGATAAATCGAAGTGTTCATTGTCTCCTTGGTGATTGACTTATTCTTCTATTATGTTTGTTCATCCTCGAAATCGGTGATTGGTTCATTGCCTCTACACGTCGGTATATCGAGCTCACCGCTCTAGTACTTCATTCCTAGTTAACATTGTGTAGAGAGGTAGCTCTTACTTGTGTAGTTCCTCTTGCTAGCCTAAGGATCATATTTAGGATTGTTCACTAGATAGAGTAGTGACATAGCCTTTGTGTGACTTAGAGATCACAGATTATATTTAGACTTGTCACTAGAAGGCTCCGCAAGACCACTAGAGCTAGTGCAAACCGCTTAATAAGCCATTTGTTATACTAACCGGTTTGTTTAGTGAAGTTTGTAGAAATTTTTATAGGCTATTCACCCCCCCCCCCAGCCATCTAGGACCTTACAACACCAAATGATCCCACATCTAGCGGCCTCTCCGACGACCACGACCCAACCTCTCGCGCCGCGTCGCGTGGCCGGAGACCACCACCACTCGACCCCGGGCCCGGGTCCAGCGCATCACGGCTTGGGCGCCAGCGGCGCCCGGTCGCGGGTTGCCCCGGTGCACCCTAGAGGTCTAGGAGGTTGCCGATCAGCAGGAGAGGCTGGGCGGGCGGCCGCTGTCGGTAGGAGATGGCCCGGCGTGGCGTCGACACCCATAGCCACGAGCTCCGGTATTTGCCATCTCGGACATGGACTAGCTAGAGATCTTTCGCTCTCATGTCGGTGGTCGTGTTGACCTCACGGCGGGAGCTGCGAATCCATGGGGCCGCTAAAGCACATCGCCTCGCCCGCGATCCATGTAGTGATCCTAGTTGTCGTAGTTGAGCAACTCGTGATTAATCCACAAATAACCTACCCATACCCATCGATGATGACTCCGACCCCGCCATCCTCCGGTACGGGCCGAGGATAGCGGCGTCGTCTAGGGTGGCCTTACCGTTTGTCATCGACAACAACCGCGACACTACCGCTTCTTCCTCTCCACCAACACCGCACAAACATAGGACACCCGGCCCGACTACATTGGCGCCACCCGCGACGCCCCTACCCCGTCACCGGACCTACCCCCTCTCTATGCCATACGCCTTGAGGTCCCTGAGTACGACGGCAGTGATAACCCCGACCTCTAGATCCACAAGATGGAGTCATGTTCGAGTGAAGGACAACATCGACCCCCGAGTTCTACGCTGGTATGCTTTGCTTTCCATCCGAAAGGTCGATGCGATGCGTTCCACCGGGCGGTCCCGAGGTGGCCGTTGGTCGAGTGGGATCGCGTTCACCCACTACCTACGACGCGACTTCGGACCTCCCATCGTCACCAACACTACCGGGAGTTTGCGCCTCCGCGCCGGGAGGGCGGGCTGAACGACTACATCGACGCTTTTGAGAGCTATGCGACCGCATGGACCTCAAGAGCCAACTTCACCGTGTCATCCTCTTTGCCGGGTGGGTTTACGCAGACGCTTCGATGCGATGCTCGAGTGGTTCGAGCCACGCCAGATGGAGGAGGTCATTGACCTTGCACGCCACTACGACGATGAGCCGCCGGTGCCAGGCAGCAGAGGACGCCCGGTGACCACCGCAAGCGACAACATCGCCCGCCCGACACCGACATCGATGCAGCTCCGGCGGGCCGGGCGCGGGGACAAAGACTGCGGCCCGCTGCCATGGAGGCGGTCGGCGACCGGACATCGGGCGACCTCCTCACCAAGCTACACACGGGTACCTCAACGAACCGGGAGCTTGGCATCATCACAAGCACCATCGAGCTCCGTGCAATCGCAACCGAGTGGAACCTCTACAACGGCATCGTGAGGTACTTCCACCGCTACTACGTCCCCCGCAGCCTTCGAAGCTCAGTAGAACCTTCTTCTCAAAGGTGGCGTTCCCCCGCATGGCGTTGAAGTGGGCTTCCACCTCCCAACTTCCCACGCGAGGAGGCCTTCCCGAGGTGTGCTTCTCCTCATGGCGCGCCCAAGCGTCGACTCGACGGCGTCCACGGTGCTCCTCTTCAGCGATAACGACCGGGGAGTTCCTCTACATCGACAACGTCGGTGTTGACGCGATGGATGCGATGGCGCCCGTCGGTCCGCTTGTCATGACGACCGGCGATCTTCTACGGTCGCCTCCTTCTCCTCATGTCCTCTCCGGTCGAGAACCGTGGCCGACCCAAGCACGCTTTGTCGGGCAAAGACATTGTTTTTTTCATAATTTCAATAGCATGTCCAAAATCATAGTTTTAAAGATCATTAACATCATAACGTGGAGTGCATCACAGCATTCAAACACATGATTTCATAAGCTTCACATATCACAAGGTTTTCAGTTATAAGGAATTTGAGCTGCGAGTGCAATGCCACCTCATTAAAAACCTATTTAGGTAAAACTCACACCTCGTGAGATAAAACCCTAGATAGGAAAAAGAGTACGGCTCACAACTCAAATTCCACATCATTTTATCATTAATGAGTTCAAAACATTATTACAAATCACGCCTCAAGTCTCACTCAAGATCTCAACTCACTCACTATCAAGTCTCACTCACTCTCAAGTCTCAACTCTCACATCGTCTGAGACTACCACTCACCTCAAGTAGAACCAACCACGCAGTACTATCATCTCCATTAGAAGTACCATCTCCATCAAGCCAATGATCATTCTTGTAGAACTCTTCCGGATCACTATCCTCCACAACATGTTGTGCCTTCTCCTGCCCTTCTCCCCCTCCTTTATCAAGACTAGCTTCTCTCACGTCCCCGAGTTCAATGTCCCTCGGCGTTCCTCAATTATCCCCGCCAAGAACACTAAAGGTAGACTCCAAAGAAGTAGTAGACACTAGAATAGCCATAACATCTTTAGCCAACATAGAAAGAACTGGATAGGTTATTTTATGCTCATGCCACATATTAAGGATATCAAAGTCATCATCATATGCCACAACATTGTCATTGTCAAGGTAAATAGTGAGCCTCGTAGAGACACCGAGAATGCACATTAGATGAATTAGAAGTTGTTGCTCCAAAATTTTTACCCCATGCCTGCTTCCTCTTACTTGTCAATCCGGATGGGTAGGTGGTCCCATCTTGGTCTAAATTTGAACCAAACTTGCCTAACATTGAGGTCACAACATCACAAATTTTTTAAGTTCCCACTCAATAGAAACATAGTGAGCCACAACAAAGATATAATCCTCCTTCTCGCATTACTAGCCCATATATCAGATGCCAAACAAATAGAAGACAATCTAGAAAGAACTTGTCTAACAGGCATTATTTTTTCATTGAAAAGCTTAGTTAGATCTCTAGCGGTTGTGTATCTGACACCCTCTTGTATCTAGGATTATGCGCCGCGCTTGAATGAAATCATCCTATGCAACATTATCAAGAATAGACAAAGGAAGATCCAATCTAGCAATCAATCGACAAATCTCCTCTCTAGCAACCTCGATTTGTATTCCCAATTCTTATATGATCCATCGGGTTCATAGCTAGCCTAGTTTGAACCATGTTATTATGTTCAACCTTAGCACTACAAGATTTGTGATGCCTAATCAAATGTCCAAGTGCCATGGCGCGTAATTACTGGACAAACGAGACCTACATTCCTTGCAAAAAAGGACACACTTTGTCTAACCTTATTCGGTTTCTATGATTTCAACAAAGAAAGCCCACACAACAGCCTCGGCACTTACCCTGAATGGGCGACACCACGCCCCTGTCTCGCTAGGGCTAGTAGCGTATGTTGCGGCCCGAGAAGATGGTGGAGCGGATGGGGTACCAGGTTGGGGTAGCGAGAGGATGGTGCGGATGGGGCAAATGGGGGTAGAAGCGGTACCCGAGGACGAGCTTGGCCATTCCTCCCCGAATAGGAGAGCAAAGAGCATCTCCCATGTCGTCCTCATCGTCCGGGATCGGCCCAAATTCTCGGAACTCGTCATTGATCGTCATAGCCACATCCGGATCATCATTGGAGGCCGCCATGTCCGCATCTCCAGCCCTCACCCTCGCCGCACACCTCTTTGTCCTTGTCATCCAAAGACTGTTCCTCAATGGCTAGAGCGGCACCACATCGCCGGCGACTTGCAAAAAATAGCATGGGAGAAGAGTTAGGGTTAGGAATCATAGAAGAGAACAAGATGAAAGAGGGGGAGCAGAGGCAAAGAGGGTAGGGGAGGACATCACCATCGACTGTTAGTTACCGAGTCGGGCGCTAAAGAGGGAAGGGGTGGACACCGAGGCGGGGCGGTCGACGGACGGCAGGAACCAATAACCGAGATGTGGGGAGGGGGAGAAGAGGGTGAAGATCCGGCCGCCGAGGTGCCGAGGTGTCGCCAAAGAGGACGAAGATGCGCAGCCCTGGCCGGGCAACGGCGGCGCGCATGTAAGGAGCGGATTAGGGTTGGAGGCGAGGTGGTCGGGCTATCCGGCGGAGTGCGACTATATGCTAGAGGGGAAGAATGGGATTAGGGATGAGCAGGGGGCGACTTTTATTTGACGCTCTCCGCCCCTCGTCTCCCCGACAGGGCCTCTAACGGGCCAAGGCCAAAAAACCGTGTCGGGCCGACAGCACAAGTGTCTTGGGGTAGGCCCAAGCGCGGCCTGCACGAGCACCAGGCTGGCCCGAAAGCACGGTTTGGACCCTGTCGTCTTTTTTTTTGCCGTGGCAAAAAATCGTGATATATACCGGGCCGGGCCTTCGTGCTTCGGGCTTTACGCACATCTATAACCCAAGAGATACAAATATTTGTGGATACCCGAGGTGACGGCTATACGGGCGCAAAAAACTTCACCTGTAGGGCGGCAAACGGAAAAGAAGGCTTCACCAGTGGATAATAACCATTACCCGCTTAAACATACATCCTCCAGCTTTGGTAAACAAAGTCGTTTAGGACAACGACATGGTCTTTAAAGTACAACTTTGACTTCTTATTTATTATAAAAATATTTATTAAAATCTAACATATGTATACTTTATTAAAAGTATTTTGCAAGACAAATCTATTCATTTAGTTTTCACATTTTCAAACGCATATTCATAATTTATATTCCAATGTTTAACTCAAACATGTTTTCCAAAACGAGTTCATTAGCAAGCGGGAAAGAGTAAAAAGTCATTAAAATATTAATTATTGTAAGTCCAGTACATGTCTTTCGGCCCGAGCCCAACAAAAAATAAAACTATCTGCTGCCCAGCACCCCTTATATAAGGCAGTTCATTGCGAGCCAGCTAGGTCAAAGCTGAGGAGGGAGAGCACGGAGACTGCAGCCGGTGACCCCATTAATCTCTCCGTCTCGTCTCTCTCAGGCGGAAGCACCAACACCCATCGATCCCTTGGGCCCTCCGATCGATCCAGCTTCAATTCGTTGACTTCAGGCACGCGACCTTTTTTTTTTCCGCCTCTCACCTCTCTAATTCTAGCAGTCGTAATCCTTTTCGTGGTAGGGTTTACGGGGTTTTCGCTTGAATTTGTCGCTCATCTCATATGATTTATTCTTGTGGGTCTTTGGATTGCTTGGATTGAATTGGCAATACTGTGTGTTTCTTGAGGGAAAATTTCTTCATCTGCAGAAGGATGGAGTATGGTGTCAGATTGGAATTCTTGTTATGTACCCTTGCTACAGCAACTTATTATATTTTGCATACACATAGAGGAATAACATGTCAATTTTGTGATTGTAGATTTATCGTTTTATTTATCCTGCTACTATATACCTGCTTGAATCGTTGACATTTTTGGCTATAGCCTAAACAAAATCAAGACGAAAACATCTTCTTATCTAGTTGCTGCTGGAAAATAAGGGCACTTTGATCTATTTTTCAGTAACTAGATCGATGCATTATTGTAGCAATTCTGAAGTGTGCGCTAGCATCTGTAACTTTGGAGTCTTCTTGGCTGATTTTGCATTTGCCTATCGTCGGTTCTATATATTCCTTAGAAAGAGTTTCAGAGACAAATTAGTATATTCGCTTTATCTCATCACAATGTACTGAACTGACTGGACCATGTAATTTCTAATGATTTCTCAAGACTTAACTTTGCATGCTAGGCTTGTTTCGACTCCTTTGCGCTGTGTGAATAAATGTATTTCTTGCTCCTACGTACATTCTGTTGGAATTATAAGTTTTTATATTGTATTGTACCAACTACGAGTTTAGGGTTAGTATACATTTGATTGCATCGTTAAAAAAGTCGGTTGCTTTAAACGCATTAAAATTGTGCTCTAGGAGTCGCACGGCAACCATATATGATGCAAATTATATCATAATAATAATAACTGTATGACAATGTTTACATAGTTTCGTATCTGTTTAACGTGCACTACACTTTCTATGTATTTATTCAAGCAGTTGATTACTAGAAAATTCTATTCTATTTTTTAGTTTTAGTTTAATCGTTTTACATATGAGTAAAATTTGAAAAAAATTCAAAGCATATCAAATTTATGGCCATAGTTAAATCACACAACAGCTAGCAGTTTCGTTAACTCAAGCAAAGGTACACACACGAGAGCTGATTTTTCCCATGTCTACGTACTACTAGCATTAGCATTTGTTGGATCTTTGGATTGGTTAGATTGAGAATACCGTAACTGTTCATCTTTTTTTTTTCTTCCGGGAAATTTTGCTCATCTAGAGAAAGATGGGGTATATTAGTATTAGATTCGAATTCTTGTTATATTTCCTTGAATCGGTAGCTGATTACATGCTTTGTATTTTCTAAATTATATTCTGCCTATACATAAGCATAGTTCAAAGTTTAGGTTTTTCTTCTTTATTCTACTTCCTCTAGGTATTTCTATAGCCTAAACAAAAGCGTCTGCTATTAATTGCTGTTGTTGGCATAAAGGTACACACAAGAACTGTTTTAATTTTGCGAATCGCTACGTACTACTGGCATTATAGGATTTGTTGGATCTTTGGATTGGTTAGATTGAGAGTACTGTAACTGTTCATCGTTTTTCTTGCGGGAAATTTAGCTCATCTAGAGAAGATAGGTATAGTATTAGATGGGAATTCCAATCCTGTTACGTGCCCTTGCCATGGTAACTAATTATGTGCTTTATATTTTCTAAAATATATTATGCCTATACCGTAACTGTAGATTTCTGCTGCTTGAGCTGTTGCCATTTTTCTTTTTGCCTGTGTATTATAGCCTAAACAAAAGCATCTGCATTTAATTTTAGTTGCTGCTGGGAATTAAGGGCTGCATGTTCTCTATTTCAATTTAGATAGTTGCATAACAGCAACTATAAAATGTGTGCTAGCTTTTTGTAATGTTAGGAGTCCTCTTGGTTGATTTGGCATTCACTCGTCGTCAGTTCTATTAAATTTAGGAAGTCTTCAACAAGATGAGAACTGGATATCCATTTTATCTCTTCATTGTACACACAATTTTTTTAATGATCGCTCAAGACTTACTTTGCATCTAGGATTAGCGCGGCAACTCTGTATAGAAAATGTATTTGCGCATCAATATTTGTTCTTGCACCTACTGCTTACTATATATGGGTTCTTGCTTCTACTACTGCTTGGAACCATTAAGTTTTTTTATCATTGCATAGTTAAATATAACATTTTTATCTAAATAATTTTGATTCTTACACAGAATGAAGATCTTTGTGAGGCGCCCCACCGGCAGGACAACGTGTCTCAGGGTCCGACCATCAGATACCTTGCATAGTGTTAAGGCAAATGTTCTGAAACAACAGTGCCTTGTGTTTGACGGAAGGCAGCTACACGACAACCTTACATTGGCAGATTATGACATCCACGATGAATCGACGATTGACCTCCAAGAAGAGATGCAGATCCATGTAACGGGAGCAGGCACGAACATCACTCTTGAGGTTCATAGCTTGGATACTATTTACAGTGTGAAGGCCAAGATTGAATATAGTGTGGGATTTCCCAAAGGCCAGCAGTGCCTCATTTTCGACAACAAACAGCTAGAGGATGACTCCACCTTAGTGGACCACAACATTTGCGAGGAGTCAACCCTTCTCCTTGTTGTCCACCCAATAGGCTTGATGCGGATCTTCGTGAAGATGCAAGCCGATAAGACCATCACTCTTGCGGTTAACAACTGATACAATCTACAATTTCAAGGTGAAGATCCAAGAGAGGGAGGGAGTTCCTCCGGACCAGCTGCGCCTCATCTTTGCTGGGAAGCAGTTGGACGACGGCCGCACCTTGGCAGATTATAACATAACGAATGAGTGTACCGTCCATACGGTGCTCCGCCTTCGTGGTTCTTGAGATATATGCCATGCATGGTCACTCAGCATGTCTAACATTGTGATTTTCCATGCCAGTAGACAGTAGTTGCGTGTCAGTACCGGGTCTGTGTTGACATCATTTGATTGAGAAATATAGATTATATATGGCCATGCAGTGCAGGCTGCACCCCCCCCCTGCTTTGCCATCTGAATGAGTAGTCAAATTTGGTGAATTTTAATTTGAAAATGACAAATCTGTGTTTAAGCAAAATTCAATCATCTTCATTTGTTCTATTATAAAAAAAAAAGTTTCACGAATTTTAGAGGTGATTTGATAGTTGTTCTGTTCAAATTACGTGACAGAAGTGATGAAAATATCAAATAAGAACTAAAAGACAACTCATTGTTATATAAGGGATGGAAAAGATTTCAGCGTTAAGAAAGGAATTTTGTCATCTTCTGGTGTCAAATACAATCAAGTTACTTCTAAAAAATGGCTATCGAGCTCGCCACAGGGGCGGAGGCTGCCCGGCTCGAGCCCCCTGGAGGTTGATTTCCCCATGCAATCACTATATTTAGTCACTAATTTCACCATTAAATCACCTGATTTTTCTTAACTCTCTTTTATTTAGCCCCCCTGAGAGGCCATCCTGGCTCCGCCCCTGGCTCGCCAAGTTGAGATCTCTCTATTATCTAGAACGGCAATGATTCTTGTGCGTACATGTCAGGATGGATCAGCTCATCACTCATTCACCGTGCACACCGTGCATGCTCTCTGTTCCATACGTGAGAGATGCTGGGAAAGTTAATAAGAAGTTTTGAGCTGAAGAAATGCGAGATGATATAATAAAAATGGGAAAGTTCAGAGCTTTATTCATTCATGTTATCTTGATTGATTGTCGAGATTTAGCACTACATTCTGTCAATTTGTCGAGAAAATATCCTGACGATTATTACCTCTGTTGGCACTTAGCTACTTGACCATAACAATGCGTTGTTTTTTCTGGAGCAATTTTGGCCTGCTCCTATCTGTAGTTGTAAGTTGTAACTGTGATTTTACACTATTATTTCAACTTTGTTTGGCCTCTGCATTTTGAAGCTGGAAATTGGATTTGTTGCCTCTTCCCTTGAATCCGCATATACAGAATTCAGCTGTAAAATTATAAGTGCAGCTGTAAAATTGTACGCACGTGTGGATTTGTTTCTACTTTTTCGAGAACCTGTGATTTTGACAAATTATTTTAAAAAAAGTTGACAACAAAACTTTTGTCCTGCAGATTTGTCCTCAACGCCGACCTGTTGGGACTTGTAAAGGTTGTTTGTGTAAAGGCTGTGCAGACCCAGGGATTATTAACAAGAGCCCTCGAAGCAGAGCTAAACCACTCCAACTCTCCAAAGTCAGGGCAAATGAAGAGTAACGCAACTTTCTTGGCAGATTTGTTGCCGCTCATTAGAAACTGAAGTGTCGTCTTTGTCTTTGTTGCAAGTTTATCTTTCAGTGGCTGTCAGTTCATATCTTACTGGAAGCTGTTTGCATGCATCAATGTGGTGATTGGTGAAGGGTCACACTCAAAGAGACTGGAGAGGCTGAGATTGTTTACTGCTCAAGACACAAAAACAGAGCAGCTCACTATTTGACTAAATATGCTTATGACGAGGTTTCATCTGTTGTTTGTATCAGATATAAGCCCCTTCTTTTGTATTATCATCGATGCTGAGTGTAACCCTGCGCGAGTTAGATTCGAACCTTTTTCCTTGCAAAATAAATTGAACTAAAGATCATGACAAACATCCACAATAGTTTATAATCGGATAAAAGAAATCTCTTGAAATTGTCGGTGTATGCCCGGGAATACCCAACCTTTTTTTTGTAAAACGATAAGTATATTTCATGCTTATAGACATATACATATACCTATGTATCGTCGTTTGCGAAAAAAGAGAGGAAAATTGGGTGCGCGGGGTGCGCACGCGCCGCCCTATGCGCACCCCTACCCTGTGTCTCTGCCATGTGGGCTCCTGGTGCGCGGGGTGGTCCATGCAAATCAGCACGGGAATCATCGTAGATGCCCGGACCCGATGCAAATCAAGGGCATCACGCGTGGGCGCGCATGGGGTAGCGCGTGCGCACCCCACACACCCAATTTATTTTCCCCCAAAAGGCCCATCACTTGGTCCATCAAACGCTCTCTACTACTCCCATTAGGTGAACCGTAGATTTGGATTTTTTATTATTGTTGTGATTGTTTTTAGGAACGGGAGTACCCAACTTTGATATTCTGGCCCCGTCACTGGCATAGAGGAGTTGGACGTGCCGACGGGGCGCCCGACAGAGGGAGGGGGGTGTGGGCGGCAGAGGTGAGCAGGTGAGGGCGCCCGACCGCAAGCAGCAGAGGATGTCCGGCGAGTGGGGTTTTCGGCCGGAGGTGGGAGGAGGGCAGAGCGGTGAGGTCGCCCCAGCTGCCGGTGGTGGAGGTGCGCAGCGGGCGCGTGGGTAGAACAAGAAGAAGTCGGGCGCCGGCGTGGCCAGCGGCACCGAGGGATGACGGGGCGCTCGGCCAGGTGGGCTGCGGGCGAGTCGCCGGGCGACCTTGATGCTCGCTGGCTCGGCGGGAGGGAGGCGCCCCCATCACGCTTAGGAGATGGCATAGACTATAGCCATGGCGGGGAGGAGGCAAATGGGGCTGGACTCTGCGCAGAGAGAAGAGGAAGGGAAGAGGACGCTCTGTTGCCTATAGCCATGGCAGGGAGGGCGGCGGTGAATAGGAAGGGAAGAGGCGGTAGCGGACGCCGCTGCTGGACGGGGTTCGCGAGGAAAGGGAGTATGCGCTGCGTCTGCTGTTGGAGAGGCGAGATTATGGGTGATGGATCTTTTTAACCGTGCGCCCCTCAAATTCTCCTGTGTGTCCTAAATTATAAGGCTGCTGTTGGAGACAACTTTAGCAATTTTACCCGTGAATACAGATATCTGCAGATACCAGACCCAACGGGTATACGAGCAGAAAACTTCACCTACAGCCTATAAAAAAATATCTTAGGACTTTTTGATGTGCAAGGGATATTCCAACTCTATAAGGAAATCTCTTATTAGCAAATAAATAGGATTGCTTGTAAAAGGTATTCTCTAAGGAAACCTTTAGAGAGATTGCTTCGATTACAAGTCCCACTAGGAGAGCTATATAAGTAAGGGGTCTGTAATCTCTTAGGGTAACAAGCAATAAAGATTAATTTTCCTTTCTCTCTCTTATGTGCCGCCGCCCCTACCCCCCCGCGCCCACCATGCCACCACCGCCGAGCGCCACCACCTACCAGGGCACGCCGGCCACGTGTCACCTGAATCCATCCGGTGCAGTGATGACACACGGTCTCCAAAGTACAACTTTGACTTCTTATTTTTATAGAAATATTTATTAAAAACTAACATATGTATATTTTATGAAAGTATTTTTTGCGAGAATTCTCTCTCAAAAAAAGTATTTTGCAAGAAGACAAATCTATTCATATAGTTTTTTTATATTCCAAATTTAACGACTTAAAAGTTATTCATAATTTATATTTCAATATTTGACTCAAATCTAGCCCAAAACGACTTCATTTACCAAATCGGAGAGTAAAAGTCTATTAAAATATTAATTATAGCAAGTCCAATACATGTGTTTCGGCCCGAGCCCAATAAGAAATCCTAAAACCTATCTGCTGCCCAGCGCCCCTTATATCTTTTCTTCCTCCTGGCCAGCGGCGGCCTCAGGAGGCAGTTCATGGCTAGCCACCAAGGTCAAAGCTGAGGAGGGAGAGCACGGAACACCAACCGATCCGAATCCGATCCCTTGGGCCCTCCGCCCGAAGCAGGAACGCCCACAGATCCGAGCAAGAGCCAGCTACAATTCATTGACTTCAGGCACGCGACCTTTTTTTCGCCTCTACCAAAGCAGTCGTAATCCTTTGGTAGGGTTTACGGGGGTTTTCGCTGTAATTTGTCGCTCATCTCATATGATTTATTCTGGTGGGTCTTTGGATTGGTTGGATTGGATTGACAATACTGTGTGTTTCTTGAGGGAAAATTTCTTCATCTGGAGAAGGATGGAGTATGGTGTCAGATAGGAATTCTTGTTATGTATCCTTGCTACGGCAACTAATTATATTTTGCATACACATAGCGGAATAACATGTCAATTTGGTGATTGTAGATTTATCGTTTTATTTATCCGGCTACTATATACTGCTTGAATCGTTGACATTTTTGCCTTATTGTTCTATAGCCTAAACAAAATCAAGACGAAAGCATCTTCTTATAACTTTAGTTGGTGCTGGAAATTAAGGGCGCTTTGATCTATTTCTTCAGTAACTAGATGGATGCATTATTGTAGCAACTCTGTATATTAGTATTAGATTCAAATTCTTGTTATATTTCCTTTTTTTTTTTTGAAAGATCCGGTTTCCCGGCTTTGGTTATATTAAGAAGAATAGAGTTTACAACAACACCACCCACATGTAGCGGACCGCTTGCAAGGCAAAGCACCCACGCCAAACAACAGAGTGAACGACAACCCAAAAAGAAGCTAAGTCCGAGAAACAAGCCTAGTCTAACTCCATAACAACGCCCCAAAGAAGGTTACGACGCCATAACGCCGCCGTCACTAGTCCGATGGACCGGGTTTTCACCCGTGGAGGAAAACTAGGACGCGACGCCCCAACAGGAAACGGCGCCCGCAGCGCCGCCGCCGCCAAAGCGCCCAAGGGACCCCCCTTCGGATATCGGCTCGGGATCCCGGACTTAGGAAGTCGCCACCGCCGCCGCCGCCACGCCTCTTTGAAACCTCGCCGGAGGGCATCGACGCGCCGGGCCGCACATCACATCACGCCCAAGCCGCGCCGCCCACCCCCACCGCCAAAAGCGACATGCCGAAAAACCAGCCATCACACCGCTGCCCACGTGTTCACCGGCCGCACGGCAACACCCTCGCCGCCTTCGTCTTGATCATGGTCGCGGCCTCCGCAGGGAAGCCCCCCCTGGACTACCTGCTTCCCCTCGGCGCCACGCCCGAGCAAAGAGCATAGCACCCGCCAACCCCGAAAGGCGACGATGTGAAAGAGCCCATCGGGGCGCTTCCATCGGGGAGGGCGACAGAGAGGGAATCGCCCCAACGCCGAACTGCCCACCGACCATCACCGCAGGTGCGGGCTCACCGCACTCCGCCGCGAGCTGCCAACGCTGGCAGCCCAGCCACCCCAGCACGGATTGGGGACATCCGCCCCGTGGCCCGCCTCCATGAAGAAGTCCGATGAAGAAGGTGGATAACCGCCCGGCTCTGCGGGCACCGCCCAAACCCAGAGCCCAAGATCTCGCAAGAAGAAATCCGGGGCCCAAGCTCGCACGCCGCCGTTTTCACCACTTCCGCCAGCCGCACCATAGCCACCCCTCGCCCTCGGGGTGCCGACCGCCCGCCAAAGAAGAGATCCTGCCGCCGCCGCACGGAGTCCAAACGCCGGCCGACGGATCCGCCGCCCAGGCCCGAGGAGAGCCCAGCCGGCCCCGGGCGCCCCCGACAAGGAGAACGGGAGCGCCAGAGGGAAGCCCGACGCCACCGCTTTCCACCTTCACTACGGCCACCGCCGGCGCCGGGCGCTGCCCGCTGCCGCCCGCCGCCACGCCCCACGCATAACGGCGAGATGGCGCCGCTGCCGCATCGCGCCGCCAGCGCCGCCGCACCGCCGGCAAGGAGACGGGCCCCGCCGCCACCATCCCGCAGGCCGCCAGGCCTTGCCGGCCGGGCGCTCGCCCGGCGGCGCGGCCGGAGGGAAGATCGAGGAGGTGGGCGCGGCGGCGGCCGGTCGCCCGTGGGGCTACTCGGGACGGTTCCATTCGCTTGTTATATTTCCTTGAATCGGTAGCTGATTGATGCTTTGTATTTTCTAAATTATATTCTGCCTATACATAATGGAGTTATATTATAAACATAGTTCAAATTTTAGGTTTATCTTCTTTATTCTACTTCCTGCTGGGTATTTCTATAGCCTAAACAAAAAGCATCTGCTGTTAATTGCTGTTGTTGCCATAAAGGTACACACGAGAACTGTTTTAATTTACTGCATCTCTACGTACTACTGCCATCATAGGATTTGTTGGATCTTTGGATTGGTTAGATTGAGAGTACTGTAACTGTTCATCGTTTTTCTTGCTGGAAATTTAGCTCATCTAGAGAAGATAGGTATAGTATTAGATGGGAATTCCAATCCTGTTACGTGCCCTTGCCACGGTAACTAATTATGTGCTTTATATTTTTCTAAAAATATATTATGCCTATACCGTAACTGTAGATTTCTGCTGCTTGAGCTGTTGCCATTTTCTTTTTGCCTGTGTATTATAGCCTAAACAAAAGCATCTGCATTTAATTTCAGTTGCTGCTGGGAATTAAGGGCTGCATGTTCTCTATTTCAATTTAGATAGTTGCATAACAGCAACTATAAAGTGTGTGCTAGCTTTTGTAATGTTAGGAGTCCTCTTGGTTGATTTGGCATTCACTAGTCGTCAGTTCTATTAAATTTAGAAAGTCTTCAACAAGATGAGGACTGGATATCCATTTTATCTCTTCATTGTACACACAATTTTTTTAATGATTGCTCAAGACTTACTTTGCATCTAGGATTAGCGCGGCAACTCTGTATAAAAAAATGTATTTGCGCATCAATATTTGTTCTTGCACCTACTGCTTACTATATATGGGTTCTTGCTTCTACTACTGCTTGGAACCATTAAGTTTTTTATCATTGCATAGTTAAATATAACATTTTTACCTAAATAATTTTGATTCTTACACAGAATGAAGATCTTTGTGAGGAGCCCCACCGGCAGGACAACGTGTCTCAGGGTCCGACCATCAGATACCTTGCATAGTGTTAAGGCAAAGGTTCTGAAACAACACTGCCTTGTGTTTGATGGAAGGCAGCTACACGACAACCTTACATTGGCAGATTATGACATCCACCATGAATCGACGATTGACCTCCAAGAAAACATGCAGATCCATGTAACGGATATGCTAAAAGGCACGAACATCACTCTTGAGGTTCATAGCTTGGATACTATTGACAGTGTGAAGGCCAAGATTGAATATAGTGTGGGATTTCCCAAGGGCCAGCAGTGCCTCATTTTCGGCAACAAACAGCTAGAGGATAACTCCACCTTAGTGGACCACAACATTTGCGAGGAGTCAACCCTTCTCCTTGTTGTCCACCCAATAGGCTTGATGCGGATCTTCGTGAAGACGCTAACCGGAAATACCATCGCTTTTGCGGTTAACAGCTCGGATACTATCTACAATTTCAAGGTGAAGATCCAAGAGAAGGAGGGAATTCCTCCCGACCAGCTGCGCCTCATCCATGGTGGGAAGCAGTTGGAGGACGACCGCACCTTGGCAGATCATAACATAAAGAATGAGGCTACCGTCCATGAGGTGCTCCGCCTAAAAGGTTCTTGATACATGCCATGCATGGTCACTCAACATGTCTAACGTTGTGATTTTCCATGCAGTAGACAGATTATATCAGTTGATTCAGAAATATAGATTATATATGGCCATGCAGTGCAGGCTGCACCCCTCCCTGCTTTGCCATCTGAATGTTATGTGAGCAGCATCTCTTGTCATTGCTTACTGACGCTTTCACGCAAGATAATTTCAAGAGATACCAACATAAAACGCTGATGTTTATAAAGAAACAAACAACCGGAGCCGTAAGTAAAGGATCACATGCGTAGCCTTCGTTCAATTCAATTCAATTCATCTGATTAATTCCACCTGCAGTTTTATACCAAGGCATCTATCGATGAGAGAGAGTTAGCCGCAGTCGACCACAAATGATGAAATGAACCAGTTCACAGCCAGCAAATAATAACCATTTCATTACCATAATATGAAGATGAAAAAAAGTGAAACTTTCTCATGTAATACGAAAATGAAAAATGAACTTGCATTGGAGGAGTGCAGCGTAATTTTTAACTTGATGGAATAAGCAAATTGTGTCAAAGTTCTTGCATTATTGATATGTTTTAGTATCACTAGTGGCAATGCACGTGCGACACGCACGTGTTTAGCACGTGTTTTATAGCTAGAGAGGTGACATCCTATTATATTTTCACTAATTAGTTTTACCACATATATAAGTCTATTGAGCTGGTAATGTGATATTAAAGTCACAAAGAAATGATAAATTTGAATGGATTTCATTAAAATATAATATGGATAAGAAAACATTAATATAAATAACAAACATATAGAGGGGCTTACATTGCTTAATTTACATGTTGAAACATTTGCATTAGTAGGAGATATGTACTCAAATGGTTTTTGAAATGAATCAGGCCGAGGAACTACTGATTATATTAAAAAGAAGATGAGCCTAAGTGGGCACAATGATGAGGCTAAAATGAAAAAAAAAACAATTCTGTCGGATTGGATAAACAAATGATGATGTAGTCATAGTCATCCTAATAAGTCTAATTTAATAGGTTTCAGGTTATACCATATTGTTTACATAAAAACAATGCAGTTTTAAGTGCAAAAGGCATTTGCTTCATCTCGAGATAATTTATTCATTGGTCTTTCTTATGAAAAAAAAAAAACGGTGTGAAGAAACTCATTGGGTAAATCTATTTCTATTGCTATCCACCACTTCAATGTTGCTATACATGACAGTCTAAATTATTACTTTGGCACCTCATGGGATTAACAAATTGCTATCTTCATCGGTATATCCATTTGTACCTCATGGAGATAACATGGCATTTTAGTGTAAGCTGTGTGCATTTGATGTGTAGTGTATTTTAATTTACACACCCGTCCACATGCACATTAGACATCTTTATCTCTATTAGCAGACAACCAACTCTGTAACTCTATATACACAAAAAAAATGCAAACTCGTATGGTTCATCTTCTCTATACCCTATATGTCGCGGTCAAGATGAATTTGGTTGAAAAATAATTACAATACTAACTTGCCACCAAGTATGACAGGATTTGGGGAGCCTTCCCACATCTTGAATTATTCTCTTTTGTCTCATCAGGTTAGTGTTGTATAAGTACTTTTCAGAAAATACAGAACCATTCAAATGGAGTAGATAAAACGTCCAGCTGCTGTTTATTTCGACAAGGAAATCACAGGCAATACTTCCACTCGGAAACCTAAGCCAACCAATCATCAAAAGCAGGTATAAAAATAAATCCTTTTCAGTTGTTGACCTTGTGATAGACTTGAGAACCACATGTAGGCATTTTAATTTAAAACAGACAATGACAAAGAACAATATGATTATTGTGACTGTAAATATAATATAAGATCAGTACAAAAGGGAATATAGAAAATTGGCCTGGAATAATCTTTGAAGTATGTCAACCAACTGTAAATACAAGAAACTCTTCCCAGAATGCAGGATCATCATCTTCCAAAAAGAAGCCTACGGATAACCACAATTGTCTTCAGGCAACCTACATAACATAAGAATAACCATTGTACATTATTGGCTACTAAGGGAAAGCAGAACATTCTGAATAGGCATTATGAACTACTAACAATTTTGATAGAGTTGCTGCTAGGATAGCTGCAAGGAAACCAAAAATGGCATAACACATTTGCAGTCATGCCGTCATAACTGAACTCCACATACAAGCCTGAAATGTCAAACAGGCTTCAGGATAATCATTAATCATTAAAGTAGAAAACCACATAATACAAATCAACAATTCTTAGCTCGAAATGCATATATACTGACATGTTTTACTTTCAAGTTTTGATCAAAGTCATAGTGACAAGAGCTGCTGGCAAAATATGATTTGATGCTACTTTCTCATCAGCACGGTTCTGATTCCGGAACCCTGAAACATTCAGTCCTATTAGAATTATTCTATGATTTAACAAGCATCTGTACTTGATGGAACTATATATCAAAATCGCTAAAGTGAATAACTTATTGAAGTAAACACAAAACAAAAATCTACTATATTTGGGTCTCGATATTTTTTTGGGATATCACTGATCAGCAAATACAGGGTGACCAAACATCTATAGTATCTGAGGCAAGAGGAAACTATAAACGTCTAGATAGAATATTTTAACACTGGATCTCAACCACCAGCAAATCCTTGAAATTTGTAAGTATATATTTTGCCAAAACCCCCCAAAATTCCATGGGTGTTAGATCAAAGCGAAGCTGCATTTCGTAGGCCCAATGGTCCAATGTGTTATAAGGACTGCTAACCAGATCCACGAAATTTGCACAAAAGTACAAGACCCATAACCAGAGATAAAAAACAATCCACCGCCATCACGAGATTATTTTGTTCACAAAGTGAGGGAAAGAAGCACGTTGACCTGCACCTTCGCCATCGCACACAATTGATTTTCCTTTCATCAACGAACCTTGTTCCTACACCAGCAATCCTCCCTTTCCCAAGACAGTATCGTCAACACTTCTTCTGTTGCTACGTTGAACCCTGCTACACGAGAATATCGTTGACTGATTATTAAAAACTAAAAATAAAATTAGATAAAAATTGAAGCCCATGGAGCCGGTACTGACCCAAATATAGAGGATCGAACTGGTTGCAGGGGAGCGGAGACTACGGTCCTCAAGGCTGAGGCCGGCAACGGCACGCCGGGTGGAGAAGAGGCCCGCTCGTGCGGTCTTCGCTGCGCTTGGGACCGACGGAGCGTCCGTGCCCAGGCCTGAGGCGTCTCAAGGGCTGATGTGCTGCTGCGCCAGGGGTCGCCTCCTGCGCAGAGGGAGAGAACGTGGCGACCCGCGACCGCATTGTCGTCCGGTAGGGCGAGGACACGGCGGCGCCCTCACACAGGGATCCAGCGACTTCACGGTATATGGAGTAAAGGTCGAATCGAGTGGGACTGCGGGGAGAAAGGGCACCGTCGTGTGGACTCCCGGACGAAGGGAGGATTTGGCCGGAAGGGAGTGCAGCGAGGAGGCGCCGTGATTGATGGTGTCGCGGTATGGATAGGTGGAGTCGTGGATGGCGGCACCGTCGTGTGGACTCCCGGACTGTCTTTTGGTTCAATCGACTGAGGAACAGAGATGAGTTGCGCCGCTTCGCCGGCCACCAGCAAGGTTGCAGTTGACATGATGCGTGATGACATCCGACCCGCTACACTTCCCCCCTCCGCGGCTTCTTTTACTTTGCCGGCCACCAGGCAAGGTCGCCCGGTTACCTGACGCGACGGTCCTCCTCGAAGCGAGCAATCGAATTGTTCACGTGGGGGAGGGAGGGCAGCGGTGTGCGGGACGGCGCTTAGGCGTGGGTCGCGAGGGGTCGCCGTAGCGGGGAGATGCCCGAAGCCGTGATCGGGGTGGGTTGCGCGCTTGGGTCGTTGTCGCTAACGGGGGGCGGTGGGCGATGGCTCGCGACTTATCGGGGGCCTCCTCGACGGCGTTTGAGCCGCGATTGCTGCGTCCCGCGATGTCGATGGGAAGCAGCGAAGGGGACGAAAACACCCGTAACCTAAGGTTCGTCATGCCTGATAACCATCGGATCGGGAATTCGGACCAATCCAACGGATGAGATCAAGACACGTGCCACCTAATTCCTTCGCTCTTTTATAGTATAGATTTGTTAGACACAAATACAATCAAGTTACTTGGGAAAAATGGCTATCGAGCTCGCCAAGTAGAGATATCTCTGTTATCTAAAGTGAGGCCGTGAGAGATGCTAAGAAAGTTAATAAGAAGTTTTGGGCTGAAGAAATGCGAGATGATAGATTTGAAAAATGGAAAGTTTTGTTTTGAGTCTTTTGACCGATGAAAAATGGAAAGTTAAACATTTTTTCATTCAAATTATTCTGATACATAACATTTTCATTTACTCCATACTCAGCTAGATCTGGCATCAATAATACTAGAATTAGCCCGTTTTCTAGCAGGATCATTATCGCCTTGTTTGGTTGGGTAGTGATACCTGGCGGGTGCTGATTTCCTGTGAGTGAAAAGTACTGCTAGCTAACTGGGACATGTGGTTGGTGCTGATTTGGTGTGGGCTGGTGGTGAATGATTGCAGAAGCATCTGTTCAGGGTCCTGCCCGGGGGGGGTCTTCTAGAGCAGGTCCAAACATCAGAGGACCAAGACGGGGGTCGACGACGAGCTGACAGCGGCGCCGGAGCTAGGGTCCGCCGTGGTGAGCCTCCCGTAGGGGTTCTAAATCGCCAGCTTGGAGGAGGGCGTCAGCCAGACGGTGGTGGTCACTGCCATGTTCAAAGAGGGTGAGTTCGAGGACACCATCAGCTTCTTCGGCGTGCACCACTCCGTGGACTCGGAGTCGCACCTTTCCATCGGTGGCGGCACCGACAAGTATGTCGAGGGCCTCGAGGCAAAAGGGTTCGCCAAGGTAGCCAAGGCCTGGAGGGTTGGTGGTGTCTGGGCGCTACTGCTCGAGACCGAAGGCGTCGAGACCGTGCTCCAGTTCACCGTGTTCCTCGTGTAATAATGTATTAACGTGTGTACACGTATGACGACGACTGCAGGGGATGTTGTTTAAGGAGCGGCAAGGGCGTGCAACTGAGATCAATGTGTGATGGGGAAGATGGGAGGAGTAAATCGAGAATAACGGAGCGACGCGGATGGGCCGGAGCCGGGGCTGGTGGACGAGTGGAACCCAGGCGGGACCCAAGTGTAAAATGACATAAAACAATTATTTTTTTAATTACCTGCTTTAAGATTTGTGCCAATCTATAAAACTTATGTTTGAAACCCCACTAGCTAATTCTCTCGACATGCAATCACACCACCTCAAAGATCCCACTAACACCCCACTAGCATACCACCTCACCAGCCCAATAACCCTTCCTTTGCGCCACGTCATCAACATGCCCCACATGTCTATGGACACAAAAAAAGGTTATAATTCGTGAACCAAAAATAAATCAAATTCTGATTACACCATTAAATTTATTTTAATGAATCCTTTAAAACAAGATCTCACATGGATATATTTTAATAAAATTATAAGTGGAACCCGTTGGTATAAAGAAAAAAATTAAAAAAATAAAAAATAAATAGAAAAAGGAAAAAAGAAGAAAGAAAAGAATAGGAGGGTGACAAAGAACATTGTAACCCATAGAATTCTTCCTACATGCCCGCAAACGCTGGGAATCCACTAGTTTTTAAAAAAGAGGAGTACCGAGCAGTTGCCAAACATTATACTATAGGATTGTAAATTTAAAAGTAATAATGTTCAATGACTGGTCATGTAAAATAAATCTATCTATCTATCTATATATCTATCTGTCTATCTGTCAGTCTGTCTCTCTCTCTGTCTTTGTTGCAAGTTAATCTTTCAGTGGCTGTCAGTTCATATCTTACTGGAAGCTGTTTGCATGCATCAATGTGGTGATTGACGAAGGCTCACACTCAAAAAGACTGGAGAGGCTGAGATTGTTTACTGCTCAAGACACAAAAACAGGGCAGCTCACTATTTTACTAAATATGCTTATGACGAGGTTTCATCTGTTGTTTGTATCAGATAAGCCCCTTCTTTTGTACTATCATCGATGCTGAGTGTAACCCTGCGACGAGTTAACTTCGAACCTTTTTCCTTGCAAAATAAATTGAACTAAAGATCATGACAAACATGCACGATAGTTAATAATCAGATAAAAGAAATCTCTTGAAATTGTCGGTGTATGCCCGGGAATACCCAACCTTGGGAATACCCAACCTTTTTTTTTTTTGCAAACGATAAGTATATTTCATGCTTATAGGCATATACATACATATACACCTATGTATCGTCGTTTGCCTAAAAGAGAGGAAAATTGGGTGCGCGGGGTGTGCACGCGCCGCCCCATGCGCACCCCTGCCCTGCGTCTACCATGTGGGGCTCCTGGTGCGCGGGTGCTCCATGCAAATTAACGCAGGGTGCTCCATGCAAATCGGTGCGGGAATCATTGTAAACGCTCGGACCCGATGCAAATCAGGGGCATCGTGCGTGGGTGCCCATGGGGCAGCACGTGTGCACCCCACGCACCCAATTTATTTCTCCCAAAAGGACCATCACTTGGTCCATCAAACGCTCTCTACCGCTCTCATTAGGTGAACTGTAGATTTGGATTTTTTTTTTTTTTTTTTTTTGTGATTGTTTCTAAGAATGGGAATACCCAACTTTGATATTTTGGCCCCGTCACCGGCATAGAGGAGTTGGACGTGCCGACGGTGGCCCGACAGAGGAGGCGGGGTGTGGGCGGCAGAGGTGAGCAGGTGAGGGCGCCGACCGCCAAGCAGCGGAGGATGTCCGGCGAAAGTGGGGTTTTCGGCCGGAGGCGGGAGGAGGGCAGAGCAGCGAGGTCGCTCCCAGCTGCCGGTGGTGGATAAAAGCAGCGGGGCGCCGGAGGTAGAAGAAGAAGAAGAAGCCGGGACGGTCCGATTTTGATTAGACGATTACAAAACTACCCGACGGGTTGAGAAAAATCAGCCGGTTGCTGTGTAAATAGATCCTTATTAATTATGGTTATGGCTAACATTAATAATGTCCGGCAAGCACGTAATAATGAAACACCACACCCCATATATGGCTACGTGAATTATATTTAAAACAGATAAAGGATACAACAGTAATAAAAAAATTCCGGAGTCACTGCTGCTTTTCTCTTCCCACGGATCGAATGGTCCACAACGCAGGCTTCTTCATTGCCTACATATATGTCACCCTTCTTTTCTCCAACGGCTCTTCACAGCAACCAGTAATGTCTTTGGGTCCTGCCTTGTGCACTGAGAAAGATCCAAACTTAAAGGCCAATTACAAGGAGGTCATCATTAAGGAGGCTGGAGTTTCTGCTTCGCCTTCCCCGCCCCCGAGTCCCCACGCACCGTGGCGCCTTACCCACCGCGCCGCCACCGCAGCTTCCCTACCCGCCAAGGCCGCCGAGTAAGTCACCTGAAGCCAGCAGCAGCTCGCCGGGATGTGGCGGCGGGCGGCGTTTCCGCTTCACGAGCGGGACGGTGGCGCAGATGCGCGCGATCGGCTGGATGATCGGCCCGCTCGGCCGCGTGGGGGGCCGGCCCGGCCCATCTCCGGCGCCGCGCGGCGGGCGCTGCCGGATGCCAGCGGAGGCGAAGGCGTCGCGAGATCCGCCCCCGAGCCCTTCCTCTCGCTCGGCACGAACGGCGCGCTGGGTCCCCCGCGGCCGACGATGGCCGACGACCGGCGGTCCCGCGGCGGCTCCGGCCCTGCGCACGCGGATCCGGTTCACCCCGGCCGGATCCGCGGGCGCGTCGTCTTGGCCGAGGCCCCTAGCCGTCCTTGCTGGCGACGGGCGCCGCAGCGGGATCGGCAGGGAGGTCCGTCCTTCGCATCCCCCGTCTTCTTCGACTTAGCGTTAGGTTGTGGTGGCGGCTGGTGATGGCCTAGCGGCGCGGAAGCTCGCCCGCGTACGGCGTTGAGCTGCACTCCTCCGCCGAGCCCCCTCGTTGGCCAAGCCGGTGGTTCCGCATCGGGCGTCCCATGGGGCCGGCGGGTTTCGCCCGCCTCCGGTGGTGGTCTGTGGGAGCTCCCGGGAGAAGTGTGATCGCTTCCGGTCCATGCTCTGGGGTCGTCGAAGCGAGCGATGAAATCGTGGGCGCGCCGAGGGAAAAACCGTGGGGGCTCCCGGTGAGAGCAAGTGCTCCCGAGTTGAGCCGCCCGTGGAGGCCTGGGTGGCGAAGACGCAAGATGAATGGCGCCGGGCGCCGACCAGCGAACCTGCGACGGGGCGAGGCTTTTGCCATTCTTTTCGGCCATCGGCTTGCCATGGGTGGTTGTTTGAGCCTGCGACTGCGTGGCGCCGGGCGCGATCACCCGGCGAGGTTTCAGCGAGGGCGGCCTTTAGCGGCGGCAGCGATGGCGAATTGTTTGGATCCGAAAAGCCGGGCTGACATCGAATCGGAGTCTTTGGGCTAAAAGCTTGGCGATGACGACGCTGCGGCGCCGTCTTCCCGCTGGGGGTGTCGCCGTCTCTAGTTTCTTCCACGGTGTGTACCCGTCCGTCATGGACGAGCGACGGCGGCGTTCCGAACGTCGTAACCTTGTTGAAGGCGTTCTTTGTGGGGGTTAGACTAGGCTAGGCTTCTCCCGGATCCGCTCCTTCTTTTGGGTTGTCGTTCTCTCGCCAGTATTGGCGTGGGTGTGGTTTTCGGGCCGGTTTCCCTCAAAAAACGGGTCAATCTTCTTCTTATTAATCCAAAGCCGTAACAGCTTGTTCCCTGGATCTTTCAAAAAAAAAAAAAAAAAAAAGGCCACAAGATGAAAAGAGATTTCAAATCCATGCATGAAGTTAGAAGCTATGCACCCAATAAACCGGTGCTGTGGTCAAGATGTGCACACGGTGACTTTTGCGTGATGCAAGTCTACCAGGGATGGAACAACTCCAGCCGTCGCTTTTGGCACTGCCAACGAGCATGGGTAAGCAATGTACATGACATTTGTTCATCATCTGTTTTTCGGTTTACTAACTTTTTCTTGGCTTTTGCAGTACTCGGACCGAGGACCAACCTGGGAACTGTGGATCACCCAGCTATTGAGCCATATCAAAGGTAATTAAATCGACTACCTCGAGGACGTCGTCATCTACAACCAGAAGCAGGAGGCTGGTGTAGGCACTGACTCCTCCAGATCCACCATCTAGCGGTACGTCTGTATGCTGCAGTAAGGGCGGCTGCCAGGGTTCTATAAGGGCGGTTACCCCAGCCGCTCTTCGGTGAAGGCTCTTACAGTAAGACGGGAACCGTAAGGGCGGTTGGCGTAAAACCGCCCTTATAGAGACCACTTTTAAGGGGGCGGCTGACAATAAAACCGCCCTGACAGATAGTTTCTATAAGAGGCGTTGGAATTAAAGCCGCCCTTACAGAGAGTGTCTGTAAGAGGCGTTGGAATTAAAGCCGCCCTTTACGCATGCGATCCGTAAGAGGCGCTGACGTATTAAAGCCGCCCTTACAGAGGCTAATCGTAGGGACGACCGCAGATCCAACCGCCGTTATAGACTATTTCTCTAAGGGCCATTGGTGTTCCAGCCGCCCTTATAGTTAGTTTTGTAGTAAAAAAAAAAAAATTCATATACACGCTTGTGTACAGTGTGTATATGCTGTCCTCGATTTAAACCATGATTACAGGCCATATTTCAAAAGTCCAATAATTCAGTTCATCCCATGCCCACAAAGTTTAAACCATGATTCACAAAGTCTACATATATATATAGCCATAATTCATCACATGCCACAAAGTCCAATACTTTCCAGATTCTTACTCCATGCCTAGACCTAGTGTGTGAGGGGTTACGAAGGGACTCGTGCTTCGGATTACTACCTAATTCGAGTTTCAATCGTGGTATTCGCCATCACTTGAGATAATCTCATCAATGATGAAGCTGCAAAGGTCGCCGACAAGCTCCAATAGTTCATCATTCTTGTAGTCCCTGGTCTTTTCCAAATCTTCTTTCCTCTACAAGAGAAAGTTTAGGTTAGGATTACATAACATAAGCGCTAAGCTTTCATAGTACCAGGGGAAAAAAATCAAACTAACCAGATGGAGGTGACTCATCATACAGCATATGTAATACCGGAATGTCTACTCCCAGGCCTGCGCTTTAGTTCCTATGTGTTTTATATGATATGGAAATGTTAGGTAATGTGATTGCCAAACCTCGAAATGAAGTGTACAGTTTGTAAGTTACACATACCGGACATAGAGTTTCCACAACCAAATGCACTTTTCTTTTTTTGGATGATGCATTCCTTTTCTGCTTTTCGACATACATCCTGAATGCACTGTTCAAATGGTTTTAGCAAATGAAGCAAAGTTTACAATTATATAAGGTAATGAGGATGGAGTAATCTTCATCGCATGCACTGCACTACTGAATAAATTATGTTTCAGGCATGTTCAGTTTATTTTACCATAGCAAAACACACTACTGATTACAGTTCAGTCGGATCAAATTCAGTCTAAAATAGACTAATAACATGTACAGTACCATACTGAGCTTTATGTGCAGAGTACAAATGTCATCGTATGCAGTGCACTACTGCAGAAATTATATTTCGGGCATGTTCAGTTCATTTTACCATAGCAAAACACACTACTAATTACAGTTCAGTCAGATCAAAAATAGACTAATAACATGCGTACCATACTCAACTTTATATGCAGAGTACAAATGTATATAAGTTAATGAGGATGCTATAGTCGATATGCTTACATCTTGCAAATCGATATGAAGTCCTTGTACAACTCCGACGAAAGATCTGCTGGATCATAAACATATGCCATGCTCAGCCTAGCATTGATCACTACAAGAATCCAGTGGTCACTGCATAAATTTAATCATTGAAGAAACAAATAAGCTCTTTTTGCAAATCGAACGAAATATATCGAACAATGCTTTCTATCATTATAGAATCAAACTTACTCAAAGAGGTACGGTAAACATATCAGTTCATTATTCTGGAGATTCTTAAGACATAAGCAAATCTGAATAGCAACAAGGGCCTCCTTGCGGACTTTTTCTTTCTCCTCAATGGTCTTTCCTTCTTCTACATCTTTGAATTTTGATGCACATATCATCATTGTTCATTGGCAGGGCCCGTGTCTTCATAAATCTCATTTCTGTATTGGTCCATAAGTGTGTCTTGTTGTTGATAATTGTTGTCTTCATCGATAAATGTCTCACCATGATGAGTCCACAATATGTAGTCCGGAACAAATCCTCGCTTAACCAGGTGTTCTTTGATGGTTTCCACATTTGCAAATGCAATAAGATTCTTGCAATCTTTGCAGGGACAATTAATTGTATCCTTATTATATCTCAATGTTGATGCATGCTTCTTTGCGGCTTCAATAAATTTGTCCACCTTGTTCCTGTAAGGATCATCGAACCTTGGCCAACCATACATCCAAGACTGCTTATGCTCCATCTATTATATAGAAAAGAACAAAAGGACATACATGAATAACAGGGCTGTAATTAATCTCATCTAGCAAGAATTATCAAAAAGAAAAACTAGATCTGGAAATAGATCTTGCTGAAACGTACATGAAACTAGGGTTCAATCTCCACTTCAATAAAGCAAGAGCCACTAAATAAATGTTGTGAGCTTTTTTCTTCAATGTTGCCTTGATAGCTTCAGAACTAAGATTACAAGACACATCCTTCCAACCAATCACAGTTTTTTTTTCTCAGGACAGCAACACTGGCTTCAATATTTTTAGGATAAATTCCTTCCTGAAAAATAAAATTAACAAGCCCCTTCAGCACAATTTTCTTGCTCAGAGCTACAGTACGTACAAGGTCAAGTGGCCAAAAGACTACTTACCCACTGCTTTGAAGGATTCTGTGTTTTGAGTCAAGCACACTGAATACATCAATCCCTGTTCAGCGCGGCCTAGGATGGATTCGAGCGCGCCTAGACGCCGCGCTAGTCGACGGGTACAAGTGCGCATCCGCGAGCCCCTAGTGGGGCGGTGATAGGTGTACTAGGCCGGGCGCGGCTCGTCGGCGGCGACCGGCGGAGAGGAGGAGCGGCGGGGATCAAAGGCGCGGGGGCGGCGGGGAGCGGGGTGCGGGCGCGGGCGTCGGCGGCGGGACCGCGGGGAGCAGGTGCGGGAGCGCGGCCCGTGTAGTAGGTGGAGGATGGGTTAGTGCTGACTTGCCTCCATTGGGCCTCCAAAAGATGCAGTCAAATACGCTGAGAGCGGCTCTGATCCAAGCCCCTCTTACTGACTCATCATCAAGAGCGGTTGGGAATACAGCCGCTTCTACCGAGTACTCTTCAAGGGCGGCTGGAGATAGCCGCCCTTACTTATAACAAGAGCGGCTGGAGATTCGAACCGCCCTTATTGAGAAATCAATAAGGGCGGGTTGATTTCAGGATCATGCCAAACTAACTGTAGGGGCGGTTGCAGATTGAGGCGCTCCCGAAATATATGAGGCCTAGCTTTTATAGTAAAGTTTTCACGTAGTGACGAGGACCACTGTTTCACCTGTGGATGCTACAAGAAGAAGAAGAAGAAGAACATTCCAACCACAACTCCATCCCCGCCACCTTCACCTCCACCTGCACCCCACCGGGGTACTACACATGTAGGGGCGGAGCCAGAAATTATACATGGAGGGGGCCGGACAATCAAATGACTATAGTCTACTATAAAATTTGATCGGTTGTAAACTCCAATGCAATCTCCTTTTCAATGTTGATTATTAAGCAATCTCTTAGGAGCCCATCTACCATCTTATTTCGTGTCTTGGTTTTAACAAGTTTCATTGCAGCGAATCAACCTGCCATGGAAGAATATTATTAGTGGTGGCAATGTCTCTTTTATAAAGTTATCAATTGATGTCCTTCAAAATTAAATGATGATTATCCTTCAATATAAAAAATAATAGTTTAATTAGGCAATTAGATATTAGCTCCAAACCGATGGAGATAAAAGATTGGAGAGGCAGGTCGGAGAGGCCGTGCCTACCTGAAGAAGCAGTTCGGAGAGGGCGAGAGGCAGAGAGCCAGTGCCATAGCGTTGGACGGACGGCGGTGCGCTTGTGCTTGGACGTCGGACGGTTTCTTTACGGCAGGCGGCGGCGCTGTGGCAGCAGCGAGAAAATCGCGACCATGAATTGCGATCGTGGAAGTCTAGAACTGTTGTATACGTCATTACGTCACGTAGGAGACTAGGACTCATACATACATGGGCTGTTGCCTGATGGGCCGTATTATGCACAAGCACAAATACACATAGTTACAAACTTTTTCACTAAAGATTTGGGTAGGGCCTGGCCCTCCCCTGGCTCCGCCGTTGACTACATGCCGTCCCAGCACTCCGGCGGGTCTATGTTCTCTGGGCAGTACTTATACAACTAGATTAGGATTATTGTAATCGGCTTTCTAAATTCCCTAAGGCATGTTAGGACTAGCAACGATGCATGGTTAGGTCAGTAGTTGCGCCATACGTGCCATTGCAAATTTGTGTGTTGTTGTGCAAGTGTGCAACCCATTCAGGCACAAATGGTCCATCTTTCACTTAAAAAAAGACGCCACCCTACCGCCATATTCGGTAGGCCTGCAATCGTCGTATCATATGGCGGCAAGTGCAACCGCCAGAGACACAACACACTGCCCAACCACCTGGTTGTAGGGCACTGCACCGTCGTATCATATGGCGATTGGCCTAACCGTCGTATGATATGGCGGCTGATCGCCTGTGATCGCACCACGTCATTAACCGTTGTATCATATGGTGGTTGGTTCTACAACGATACGGCGACCGCCATACGATACGACGACTATAGTATAGTTTTGACAAAGTTTTCTAGGGTAATATATTTTTGTAAAATCATAAAAAAATATAAAAAAATTCTAAGAGTAGTCGTTTCCGTTTTGCTTTAACCATGTGGGCTGGGCTGCTTTCGTTCGTTTTACTAGGGTGGGCTGGGTATGCTTTCGGCTTGCATGGCCAATAAACAAGCAAGTCAACAACAACTCCGACTGTTCTAAAGTTCCATGTCCGCATGAACCAGCAGCATAAAGCGCATCCCTAATTGTTCTAGACTTAGACTATCTCCAACAAAGGAGGCAGACTCAGAAATACAACGTGCATAGTGTTTTTGCCTCCAACGGAAGATGCATCCACCCTCATCATTTTGCCGACCACGCCATCAAGTAGGCAAATAAAGGTTCTCTCTCTCCGAGGACGCATCTCTCGTGTTGCTGCTATGGTCGACGCGTGTCTGGTGCTGGTGCCGCTCCTTCCTGCCCCGGCCTCTCCTTGTAGTTGCTCGCCGTGGCGAGGGGAGGAGAGGGCCATGCCGCCCCGGTGCCACTTAGCCGGCAAGATGAGGGAAGAATGACCGGATCCAGCAACGGGAGGAAAGGGCCACGACGCCGGCGCTCGCGAGGGGCGGACGAAGGGAGCCACGCCGCAATGGAGCCCGCATATCGGAGTCGCCGGTCGGCGCTATCCGGGGGGCGGCTTGCGCCGCGATGCTCCATCCCCAGCGCCCGAGCCGCTGCACATCCCGCTCAAGCCCGTCTCCCTCGTTCCGTCGCCGCCGCAAAGACATCCCACGCCAGCCTTGGCCGCACCGGAGGCCATCTTTGGGCATAGGAGGTTGCATCCTCCGCCGCCCATGGAGAATCGGCAAGTAGAGAGGAGCTCGCGCCGCGGACTCCACGCCGGTACGGAAGGTAACGCCCGCGGCCGGCCATGGAGAAGCAAGCGACCGGGAGAGGGAATGCGCATCCGCCGCTCGTGCCCGGCCCGCGCTAGTGCCGAGGGAGGCGCCGCGGAGCTCCCGCACGCCCAACCAAGGGCAAGAGGAACTCGCCGGGGATCGGTGGGTCGCGGCCGCGAGGCGGCACTACGACGGGCGCCGGGCTGCCAGCGGCACCGAGGACGACGGGGGCGCCGGCCAGCGAGCCTACGGGCGGAGTCGCCGGCGACCTTGATGCTCGGGCGCTCGCCTGGGAGGGAGGCGCCCCGCCACCTGGGAGGAGGGCGCTCCTCCACGCCACGGAGATGGCATAGCCTATAGCCATGGCGGGGGGAGGCGGGTGGGGCTGGACTCGGAGAGAGAAGAGGAAGGGAAGAGGACGCTATGTTGCCTATAGCCATGGCGCGGGGAGGGCGGGCGGTGAATAGGAAGGAAGAGGCGGCGGCGGACGCCGCCGCTGGACGGGGTTCGCGAGAAAGGGAGTATGCGATCGCGTCCGTGTTGGAGAGACGAGATTATGGGTGATGAATCTTTTTACCCGTGCACCCCTCAAATTCTCCTATGGGTCCTAAATTATAAGGTCTGTTGTTGGAGACAAACCTTCGCAATTTTACCCGTTGATACCGATATTTGCGATACCGACCCGACGGGTATACGGGCGTAAAACTTCACCTACAACCTATAGGGAAATATCTTATGACTTTTGACGTGCAAGGGATATTCCAACTCTATAAGGAAATCTTTTATTAGAAAATAAATAGAATTGCTTATAAAAGGTATTCTATAAGTAAACCTTTAGAAAGATCGCTTCGATTACAACTCTCACTAGGAGAGCTATATATAAGTAAGGGGTTTGTAATCTCTTTAGGGTAACAAGCAATAAAGATTAATTTCCCTTTCTCTTGTGTGTGCCGCCGCCCTGACAGACACGGTCTCCAAAGTACAACTTTGACTTCTTATTTTTATAAAAATATTTATTAAAAACTAACATATGTATATTTATGAAAGTATTTTGCTAGAATTCCCTAAAAAAATTTGCAAGAAGACAAATCTATTCGTATAGTTTTTATATTCCAAATTTAACAACTTACAAATTATTCATAATTTATTTATATTTCAATATTTGAGTCACATCTAGTCCAAAACGACTTCATTTACCCAATCGGGAGAGTAAAAGTCTATTAAAATATTAATTATAGCAAGTCCAATACATGTGTTTCGGCCCGAGCCCAATAAGAAATCCTAAAACCTATCTGCTGCCCAGCGCCCCTTATATCTTTTCTTCCTCCTGGCCAGCGGCGGCCTCAGGAGGCAGTTCATGGCGAGCCACCAAGGTCAAAGCTGAAGAGGGAGAGCACGGAACACCAACCGATACGAATCCGATCCCTTGGGCCCTCCGTCCGAAGCAGGAACGCCCACAGATCCGATCGATCCGAGCAAGAGCCAGCTTCAATTCGTTGACTTCAGGCACGCGACCTTTTTTTCGCCTCTCACCTCTCTAATTCTAGCAGTCGTAATCCTTTTCGGTAGGGTTTACTGGGGTTTCGCTGGAATTTGTCGCTCATCTGATATGATTTATTCTGGTGGGATTGGATTGACAATTCTGTGTGTTTCTTGAGGGCAAATTTCTTCATCTGGAGAAGGATGGAGTATGGTGTGAGATAGGAATTCTTGTTATGTACCCTTGCTACGAAACTAATTATATTTTGCATACACAGAGGAATAACATGTCAATTTTGTGATTGTAGATTTATAGTTTATTTTTTATCCTGCTACTATATACCTGCTTGAATCGTTGACATTTTTTGTAATTATAGTTTATTTTTTGTGATTTATAGTTTATTGTTCTATAGCCTAAACAAAATGAAGACGAAACCATCTTCTTATAACTTTAGTTGCTGCTGGAAATTAAGGGAGCTTTGATCTATTTCTTCAGTAACTAGATCGATGCATTATTGTAGCAACTCTGAAGTGTGCGCTAGCATCTGTAACTTTGGAGTCTTCTTGGCTGATTTTGCATTCGCCTATCGTTGGTTCTGTATATTTCTGTAGAAAGACTTTCAGAGACAAATTAGTATATTTGCTTGATCTCATAACAATGTACAGAACTGACTGAGCCATGTAATTCCTTATGATTTCTCAAGACTTAACTTTGCATGCTAGGCTTGTTTCTACTCCTTGTGCTGTGTAAATAATGTATTTATGCTAGTCTATTTTTTAGTTTTAGTTTAATAGTTTTACTTGTTAGTAAAATTTGCATAAATTTCGAAGCATATCAAATTTATGGCCATAGTTGAATTGCATAAGAGCTATCAGTTTAGATTAACTCAAGCAAGGTACACACACGAGAGCTGATTTTTCCCATCTCTACGTACTACTAGCATCATATATAGCATTTTTTGGATCTTTGGATTGGTTAGATTGAGAATACTGTAACTGTTCATCATTTTTCTTCCGGGAAATTTTGCTCATCTAGAGAACGATGGGGTATAGTATATTAGTATTAGATTCGAATTCTTGTTATATTTCCTTGAATCGGTAGATGACTACATGCTTTGTATTTTCTAAATTATATTCTGCCTATACATAATGGAGTTACATTATAAGCATAGTTCAAATTTTAGGTTTATCTTCTTTATTTCCTGCTGAGTATTTCTATAGCCTAAACAGAAGCGTCTGCAGTTAATTGCTGTTGTTGGCATAAAGGTACACACAACTGTCTTAATTTTATGATCTCTACGCACTACTGGCATCATAGGATTTGTTGGATCTTTCGATTGGTTAGATTGAGAGTACTGTAACTGTTCATCATTTTTTTTTTGCGGGAAATTTTGCTCATCTAGAGAAGGTAGGTATAGTACTAGATTGGAATTCCAATCCTGTTACGCCGTTGCCATGGTAACTAATTACATGCTTTATATTTTCTAAAAATATATTCTGCCTATACATTATGGAATTACATGATATTATGATAAGCATAGCTCATCCTTTTCTTCTACTTCCTGCTGCTTTAGTCGCTTGCCATTTCCTTTTTTGCCAGTGTATTATAGCCTAAAACAAAAGCATCTGCATTTAATTTCAGTTGCTGGTGGGAATTAAGGACTGCTTGATCTCTATTTCAATTTATATAGTTGCATAACAGCAAATATAAAGTGTGTGCTAGCTTTTGTAATGTTGAGAGTCCTCTTCGTTCATTTGGCATTCACTCGTCGTAAGTTCTATTCAATTTAGAAAGTGTTCAACAAGATGTGAACTGCATATCCATTTTATCTCTTCATTGTACACACAATTTTTTTTTTAATGATTGCTTAAGACTTATTTTGCATCTAGGCTTAGCGCGGCAAACTCTGTATAAACAATGTATTTGCGCATCAATATCTGTTCTTGCATCTACTGCTTACCATATATGGGTTCTTGCTTCTACTGCTGCTTGGAACCATTGACTTTTGTATCGCTGCATAGCTAAATATAACGCTCTTTTCTAAATAATTGTGATTCTTACACAGAATGGAGATCTTTGTGAGGAGCTCCACAGGCAGGACAACGTGTCTCAGGGTCCGACCATCAGATACCTTGCATAGTGTTAAGGCAAAGGTTCTGAAACAACACTGCCTTGTGTTTGATGGAATGCAGCTAGACGACAACCTTACATTGGCAGATTATGACATCCAGCATCAATCGACGATTGACCTCCAAGAAAAGATGCAGATCCATGTAACGGATACGCTAGCAGGCACGAACATCACTCTTGAGGTTCATAGCTTAGATACTATTGACAACGTGAAGGCCAAGATTGAATATAGTTTGGGATTTCCCAAGGACCAGCAGTGCCTCATTTTCGGCAAGAAACAGCTAGAGGATAACTCCACCTTAGTGGACCACAACATTTGCGAGGAGTCCACCCTTCTCCTTGTTGTCCACCCAATGCCAAGAGGCTTTTATGCGGATCTTCGTGAAGACACTTCACGGAAGGACCATCGCTCTTGCGGTTAACAGCTCGGATACTATCGACAATGTCAAGGTGAAGATCCATGAGAAGGAGGGAACTCCTCCCGAAGATCAACGCCTCATTTATGCTGGCAAGCAGTTGGAGGACGGCCTCACCTTGGCAGATTACAATATAATGAAAGAGGGTACCCTCCATCTGGTGACCCGCCTTCGTGGTTCTTGAGATAGATGCCATGCGTGGTCACTCAACGTGTCTAACATTGTGATTTTCCATGCCAGTAGACACTAGACAGTAGTTGCGTGTCAGTACTGGGTCTGTCTTGACATCTGTTGATTGCTCGAAATATTACTTATATAAGCCTTTCTGTTTTAATCTGGGAGTCCATTTGATTTTCTCACTTTCTTGGCATGATGCGCCACAAGTTCTTGTTCTTTTATGGCCATGCAGTGCAGGCTGCACCCCTCCCTGCTTTGCCATCTGGATTGTTCTGTGTTCTTGTCTTTGCTTGCTGACAGTTGCTTTTGCTCTCACGCAAGATAATTTCAAGAGATACCAAGATAAATTTCAAGAGACACCATTCTTATTCGTTTCTGTTTACTGCATCGACAGGTAAAACTCTGAAGTTTATAAAGAAAAAAAACAACCGGAGCCAAGGATCACATGCGTAGCCTTCAGTTCATCTGATCAATTCCACCTGCAGTTTTATACCAAGGCATCTATCGATCGGTTGGCTTTCTTATCATTAGCTGCTGCTGATGAGTGCTGACGACCTGGCACAAGTTGATGAAGGGGATTCTGAGGAAGGTAGGAGTATTAGCGTTTAGGTGATGTCGCCGGCGAGGATTCCGTGGAAGATCACGTACCCAATGGAATACAGACAATGCACAAGGTCAATGCATATGCAGCCGACCACACACACGTCACACGACTTGTAGCTTAGCACTGGGCCTGCAGGTTCTCAGGTTGTGACATCGCCATCAACTGGCTTGCAAATCTTCTTCTGCCCAAGTGCAGAGGCGATGAGAGAGAGTTAGCAATAATAACCATTTCATTACCGTAATATTAAGATGAAAAAATGAATCTCTCATGTAATACGAAAATGAAAAGTGAACTTGCATTGGAGGAGTGCAGCATCTGTTCGGGGCGGGGGGTTCTTCTAGAGCAGGTCCAAACATTATACTATAGGATTCTGAATTTAAAAGTCATAATGGTCAATGATTGGTTGGTCATGTAAATATCTATAACTATAATGTCTAAGAAATACTATAGGATCGTATATGTATGTGTATTTACAATACGTACTGTCGTTTTTACATGAACATAAGATCGTGGCCGTACCTAGAATTTTGGAGGCCCCAACAAAAATTCATGATGAGGCCCCCAAATTTCAAAAAATCAAAGCATACTTTCACTTAATTATAAAGCTTAAAATTTATATGGATTTCACACTACTAGGTATAAATCAAATCTTAATGCTAAAAGAGTAAAAACCAGTATGCAAACAATTAGCACCATAGCAGCTAGTATAGCGGATTGGTGGTAGCTGTAAATTTGGAGGCCCTCCGATTTTGGAGGCCCTGAACGGTCGCACACTTCGCACACCCTAATCGCCGGCCCTGATAAGATGGTGGCAAGACTGCCATGGCCACGACCACGATGACGGCTAGAAAAACACAACCCTGCTGACAGGTGCCATGAGAGATGGTGTTTCTAGCGTTGTGGCTTGTGTTCCAAATTACATCGAAATCCTGGATCTGCAAAGAACGGCAACACTGTCCATGACTTGTCCCGAGATCTCAATGATCCTATTCACTCTAGAAAAAGTCGGTAAATTTCACTGGTGATCCCCGAACTTGTCCCGAGATCTCGCTCTAGGTCCCCATTTTTTCAAATTGCACGTCTAGGCCCCTAAACTTGTCGGAAGTGTGTAATCTAGGTCACAAACTCTCGAAAATGCACATCTAGGTCCCTAAACTTGGCGAGAATGTCTCATCTAGGTCCCCAAACAATAACTACTATGTTTTTTTTCTTTACAGTGAACCACATTTTTTTTTGTATAAAAAGCATCTCCATCCGACGTCAGTCGGCGAAGAGTTAAGGTTTACAAATCCTTTACAATGAACTGCATCTAACACCAAACTACTATGTTTTTCCTACGTTCTACCGGGAAAAAAACTTTCTTGTTGAAAATGTAAATCTAGCCTATAAAGTAGTATAAGGAAAGCAAATCGCATGTACATCAAACCACTCAGGATCTTATGACCAAGGATCACGGTCACACTCCATCGGAAGTGTGGGTCTTCTCATCTCCATTCCCACCAATGCGCTCGATCGTAGAACAAGATGTAACCATGATCTGTGTTGCCCGAATATTCACAAGAAGAGCCATAGAACGTCTGTAGGGTGGAGTCGGGGATCATCTCAACATTGTCATCATCGAAGGACAGCCATTGGTCATGGCTCTTGATCTTGGCTACGTAGTACCACCGCGGCAAAGAGAGAGTACTCACAGTCAGCAACGACATCACTGGAGCTGCTGCTGAGCTTAAGCTCCAAGGGGTACACCACTCGGTACGACAGCTTCTTGTTCCGGTTAAGCTGCTCGATGAACTTGAAGCGCTTTAGGTGGATCACCAATATTTGTGGCACCTTTTTTATCTTCAGTCTCTTCTCTGCGTCTTGCAAACTGCATGATGAGAAACCAAAATTCTGAGTTCAGTACATGGCACAGGGAAATCACTATTCCAACCCATATGGTGATTCTCAATGCATCACATCACTAGTGCAAGGTTAGCATACCAGTTCAAACTGAACATTCAGATTTCCTAATGGAAATGGATGCACAAACTTAGAATCAATAACTTAGAATCAATTGTATTCCAATTTGACCATCACATCACTAGCTGCTTGGTTGTTAAATTTGTTTTATAATTATCTGGATTTAACTACTTGATGAACTTAGGGTATGTTTAGTTTGAAGAATCAGACCGCCATTGCTGTTTGGGGGACCTAGATGAGATACTCTACCAAGTTTAGGGACCTAGATGTGCATTTCGAGTTTGGGACCTAGATGACACACACACCGACAAGTTTAGGGACCTAGACGTGCAATTTAAAAGTACCGGGACCTAGATGAGATCTCGGGACACAAAGTCGAAACCGCTAGTGAAATTTACTCTTTAGTCTATTATGCCTACATAACAAGTTAATGCACCAGCCATGACTTCAATGATCCTATTCACTCTAGAACAACCTTCTTATCTATATACAAATATTTACTTCTCAACAAGGCACATATAGTACATGTGTTTAGTTTAAAGTTGAACAAAATGCTCAGTTTTCCATCAGAATTCAAAAAAGCAAAACAATATTCATGTGAACATTTACAATCCACAAATATTGTTGGGTGCTCTATGACAGAAGCCATATTACGAGGAAAAAAAAGAATATCACGCACCTTGTCCCAGCTTCTTCGGCTCTTCTTAGCTTCTCCTGCTCCTGACCGAAAGTCAACATGAAGGATAAATAGATTAATCACACGTGGGACTCTCAAAGGGATGGCTTTGCCATGGTAAAGCAAACAGGGTGGACAGAGGACCCCATCGGAAGTGTGTCCAACAGACATGCAGCATCTTATTCCTATTTTTTCCTTGAATGCCATGATGTCTGAGTTCTGAAAAACAATCAAATACGAATGAATCAATGGCAGGAAGAACATAAGAGTAGAGCTAGATGCAAAATGTACTTATCCAGCAAGCAGAACACTATGAAAAATATTGTACTTCAAATGCATAACCCTGGTTTCATACCATCCGTAACGTCTGCTCAGATAGCCCCAAACCATCGGTAACATCTGCTTTCATACCATCCGGCCCGAAGACAGAAATGCAGTCACCAAGCCCCTCCTGAATGCATCAGCTCTTTTATCTCCGGTCAGTCAGTCATAGCCGCAAATCGCCAATGGTCTCCCTCTCAAACTCACGCACAGCATCGGCTACACACTTCATACTGTCAACGTAGTACCAGGGTGTCTTCTTGGACCATGTCAGGCCGCCCTTTGGCGGAATGGAGATGAACTCACGGCACACCTCGCCGAGAACGTTGATGGTGTTGTGGTAGTGGTAGTACCGGATGAGGTGCTCCGTCTTGTGCATGTTGTTGCCGATGACATTCTAGGGCGTTTGAACGCCTGTGTGGCGCGCTTCTTGGCCTGAATCGCGTACTTCCTGTCTCTCCTCACTCCGGTGATCGAGTTCCGGAAAACCAGCTTCTCAAATCCCCATTGGCTGCACAAGTTTGAGGTGAACAAGAATCAGTTGTGTCACTTGTTTGGGCAATATATAAAACGGCCTCATGAAACTAAGACTGCATTGATGGACAATGTAAGCAGCAATTGCCAATCCAACTGTAACTTGAAATGTTTATTCTCTGGATAGCTGAAAACATAAACTATACAGGGACAATGAAGCTGCATTGCATAAATCCGCTACTATATTGCTTCTCTGGGAGTGGCATTGCAAGAAGCCAGCAACTTTATTTGGAGCAAACGAACCACCACTGCACGGCTACGTACATTGCAATTCCATAGTTCGCAATTCAAATTCAGATCGATTTGGAGGAAAATAGAGCCAAGCCACTCACATGGAATAGTCGGCCTCCGGATTATCGACGCACAACTTGCTCGACATTGGGTTCTGTTCGATGGTGAACTGTGTGTACGGTTCGAGCTCGGCGAGCACATCCTCGAGCGTGCGGCCGTCGGGCAGGAAGATGTACTCGTCGACGCCGAAGAAGAAGGTCCACTTGGCGGCGTGGTGGTACGGTCGCAGGCAGTCATTGACAACGAGGAACTGGTTGTAGTACCAGCCATCGTGCCCAGGCCTGCGTGCGCCGCATCCTGCCTGTAGCGTGGCGCGGCCGGTGCGCACCTAGGGCTGGGCGCAGCGGCGCACGGCGGGGTTGACACCGCCGGCGTCGTGGAACACGAAGTGGGAGCGTGCGCCAAAGAAGCGCCCGTGGTACGCCATCCACTCCCGCGCACGCGCGCAGCGCGCTGAGGTTGCCGTGCGGCGGCGAGCGCGCAGTAGGGAGGTAGTCGTACCTACGCCCGAAAGCACGCGGTGGCCACGTCGTAGGCTCGGTGCTCCTCCAGTAGCGGCGATCAGGTCGTGGCGGGAGGGACGGGGACGCGAGGATGGTGCGCCCGGGGGTCGCATCCGAGGCCAGCCTCGTCGAGGAGATTCTTGGTGACGACGGTCTCCTTGCCCTCGGCGGCGGACACCTACAAGATGACGGCGTCGTCCCTCCCACGGCGCCATGGCCCCGGGGCTCGTTGCGACCTCCATGAGCGCCGCCGGCCGTTGTCCCATTGCGCAGGGAGAGGTCGGCAGGCGAGGGGAGGTGAAAGAATCAACGCCGCCCGAACTCCCCCCGCGTGGAAGATCTGCTTTTCGGCGCAATGGGCGGCGTTGCCTACCTTGCCATGGGTGGCGGCGGCGACGATCGGCGTGAGATCTCTTGACCCATCAAGGCACAGGCAAAGCGGTGGGCACAAGATGTGAAGAAGGGGCTGCGGCGACGGCGGCGGCCATTGCTAGAGTTCGGCACCCCACGCATGCCGCCTCCTTCCATTGCCGGGCACGGGATCCACCTTGGGGAGCGGAAATAGGAAAGCGGAGCGCTGATTTCGCGCAGCGTCTCAACGCACGCGTTTTCCTGCGGGCACGGGATTTGTCATGATGAAGGCCCATACACTTAATCCTGATCGTCGGATGGTGTTTGAGTATGAGAGAGAAGATTAAGAAGTAATCTGAACGTAGGTTTGAATAGAATTTGAATAGATTTGAACGAAACGAGTAGACTATGTAGTTTGTACATGCTAGCAGCTAGCTGTGCATCTGCATAGACTTTTGTTTTTAGAAATCGAGCTTATAGTCCTTTGGAAATTCATATTGTGCATCTGAAACAAGTACTGGGAAAACTCAGAGAACACCAGTTGTATATGAAAACAAACAAATGCTCCTTTGCTCAAACTAAATTAGAGTATTTGGGTCATATTATCTCTGGGGAAGGAGTAGCTACAGATTTAGACAAGACTGCAGTCATGCTGGAAGTGGCCAGTACCTACTAATGTCACTGAATTAAGGGGCTTCTTCGGTCTTACTGGATACTACTATAGAAAATTTGTGAAGCATTATGGTATTATTGCAAGACCACTCACTAATCTGTTGAAGAAGCAGTTTGTATGGTCTGTAGGGGCTCAATAAGCATTTGATCAGTTGAAAACAAGCTATGGCTACTGTTCCAGTGTTGGCAATTCCGATTTTGATCAGCCTTTCATTGTAGAGACTGATGCTTGTGATCTGGGTATTGGAGCGGTTCTTATGCAGGAGGAACAGCCGGTAGCTTTCCTCAGCAAAGCCTTGGGTCCTAATCATCAAAAATTGTCAATCTATGAGGAGTTCCTAGCACTCATTATATGGCTGTGGAAAAGTGGAGGTCTTACTTGCAAAGATAGGAGGAGTTCATAATCAGAACTGATGATAAAAGTCTCTCACATCTCACTGAACAAAACTTACCACGACTAACGGTGGCGATTTGGTTTCCCTGGAGTGTGGCCGGTGGATTTGGCCAGAGAAGCTCGGCTCGGGCTTGTCTCTATCTGGAGGTAGAAGAAGCAGAAAAGGAAGAACACGAGAAGGTAAGGACGGCGGACTGGGAGGAGATAAGGTCGCAGGTCGCCGACGGACAAGCGAGGACAGTGGTGCGAGGACAAGCGAGCACGGGCACCTGGCGCGTGGCAGCGGCATGACCGGCATGCACGATCGCGGCATGGGTGTGGTACGATGAGGGATGGGCAGAGGCATGAACTGGACGCAACAACAGCCATCCGTATAGAAGATGAGGGTTCAGATCAACTGCTACAGTGATGAAATGAACCATTGTGCACAGTAGTGATTGCCACCCCTCGCAACTGCCTGACTGCTTATGTTGCGGTCGACACGGATCCCGTCCGCAGAGGCACGGTGCGGAAGAGGAACTCCGCACAGAAAGGGCATGACCGGCTAAGCGACCGGCAAACCTCAGCATCCGTGAGATTGACCATGTTATACCGGTGGTCATGTCTAAACTCTAAAGACCGAGGCTGATGTAGAGCAGAGCAAGTTACCATGACTCATCAATCGGCCTTTGTAAAACTTGTAGATGGCACAAAAAGACTGACAACCTTTGTAAAGGCTCCTAGGTGTTTAGATGAACGTGATCGAGAGATTGACTCAGCCCAAGTCGGGAAAACCAAGATTTTAAAGTGCAGAACTTAAAGTTCAGACTTAGCCAAGATTTCAGAGTTGTGGATGGATTCATGGGTTTGGCTGATCTATGACATCGCATTTGAAAAATTCGACAACGCCTCTATCCCTCAAGAACATACTTACCTGAAGGTAGATAGAGATTACTAAATCTTTTGGTGATGGTCAAAAGTTTAGGGTCTAGCTTATTTAAAATTTTAAACCACACTCAAAACATGGTTAGCTCCAAAATCAACGAAAATCCAATTTGCAGCCACCTAGAAAATTTTCCAACTTAAAAATACAAACAACACATTGACCATAGTTTGACCAACACTAGAACCTTTATATTTAAACTAATAATTCCGTTCAAAAGCAATTTTCAAGAACGTCGAGAATAAGATTTTATGATCACATAGAATCAATGCATTCCAAACTACCATGACAAAATGGGATTATGGCATGATCAAGGATTAATGTACAAAAAATAACACTTGGGGTGTTACACAGGACCAGAGGAATCTGAATCGACTCTTGTGTTTCTATTCTGGCTTTGAACTGTGTTTGAACTGAAGAAACATGATTTAGATACATAGGTATATATGTATATGCCTCTAAACATGAAGTATACTTATCGTTTTGCAAAAAAAAAAAAAAATGTTGGGTATTCTCGGGCATACACTGACAATTCCAAGAGATTTTTTTATCCGATTATATACTATTGTGGATGTTTGTCATGATATTTAGTTCAATTTATTTTGCAAGGAAAAAGGTTCGAATTTAACTCGTCGCAGATGATAGTACAAAAAAAAGGGCTTACCTGATACAAACAACAGATGAAACCTCGTCATAAGCATATTTAGTCAATATTTAGTCAAATAGTGAGCTGCCCTGTTTTTGTGTCTTGAGCAGTAAACAATAAAGCCTCCCCAGTCTCTTTGAGTGTGAGCCTTGACTTCCTTTTAGCCGCCTTCACCAGCCACCACATTGATGCATGCAAACAGCTTCCAGTAGGATATGAACTGATGTCCACTGAAAGATTAACTTGCAACAAAGACAAAGACAACACTTCAGTTTCTGATGAGTTGCAACAAATCTGCCAAGAAAGATACGTTACTCTTCATTTGCCCTGACCTTGGAGAGTTGGAGTGGTTTAGCTCTGCTTCGACTCGTTATTTGTTAATAATCCCTGGGTCTGCACAGCCTTTACACAAACACCCTTTACTCCAACAGGTCGGCGTTGAGGACAAATCTGCAGGACAAAACATCTTCTTCCCTTCATGAATTCCGACAAGTTTTGTTGTCAACTTTTTTTTTAAAAAATTTGTCAAAATCACAGGTTCTCAAAAAAAAGAAACAAATCCACACGTCGCGTACAATTTTACAGCTGAATTGATACTGTTTATGTTGCTTGAAGGGAAGAGGCAACAAATCCAATTTCCAGCTTCAAAATGCAGGGGCCAAACAAAGTTGAAATAATAGTGTAAAATCACTACAGATAGGAGCAGGCCAAAATTGCCCCAGAAAACAACGCAAAAGTAGCTAGAGCCAACAGAGCTAATAATCGTCAGGATATATGTTTTCTCGACAAATCGACAGAATGTAGTGCTGAATCAATTCAAAGTTGCCTTGAAATGATCAAGTGTGGACGGCTTGGCATGCCCCAATTCGACTCTGTTAGCCAGCATCTCCCCCAAGCTTAAACTCCTGTACTGTGCAGGGTTTTCTGCTGTCACCAGCTCCGGCAGAGGGCTGAAGAGACCAGACTCGCCATACTCTGCAAGGTTGAAGAAGAGGGCAATGGAGACCCTGGCCTCTTGTTTGGACTTGCTCACCACCCTGTGCTCTGCGCTTTTGTATTGGTCATTTGAAACCACCTGCAAAATCAAAGGTTCTCTAAATTTAATTCTGCACTTCTCCATCCAATTAAGATATAGGCAGAGACTGTATAAACAATGATTATACCTTTAGCACGTCCCCGATGTTGACAAGCAGCGCACCGGGCACCGGCGGTACGTCCACCCACTCGCCGTCGTCGAGCCGCACCTGTAGCCCGCCGACCTCGTCCTGGGCAAGCACCGTGAAAAAATCTCCGTCGGTGTGCTCACGGCTGCCCATGACCCGCTCCGGCTGAGGGCACGGCGGGTAGTAGTGGCACTGCATCAGGGCCCCTTCAACCCGGTCCAGGCGGTCGGGCCCGACGCCGAGCCCCTCCGACAGCAGGCCGGCAATCTCCTTGGCCAAGCTCGACAGCGACCGATGGTATTCCAGCAACGCGTCCCGGCATGCTGCGGGCAGGTTGCCGAGGTTTGGCTGGTCGAACATGGCAATGAACGTGTCGCACCATGACAGGCGGGGAGTGGTTGCAGGACGACCATCCCTATCCCTCGGCCGCGGGATGGCTACGGTGTAGTAGTTGACGCCCTCCGGGAGGGCCGTAGAAGCGCGAGCGCACTGCCAAGGGCTGCTCGTTGAAGGCCCTGACCGCGGCGAGCGCGGAGTCGACGGTGGTGACGCCGTGGTTGGTGACGTGGAAGATGCCGTACGAGCGCGCGGCGTCCCCGACGAGCGTGACGGCGTCCGAGCGCCGAAGGGAGAGGTCGACGGATGGGACGGCCAAGCTATTGGACGCCGAGGACACTGGCGCGGTGGGTGCCAGGAATAATGGCGGCACTGTGGTGACGCCGGATTCAACCAGGCCGCGGACGCCGCCTCGGGCCGCGTGGAATGCCGTCAACGCGGCCTCCTCGTCCCAATTTATACCTTGTTGCGTCCTCCGTCGTCGGGTGTGGTCGCCGCCTCGTCTCGGTAGATCCATAGCCGAGTTCCTCGTCTTCAAGTCCAATCACCAACGAACACGCGTGATTACGGATTACCTGCCGAATATAAAGGGTTGATCATATATCATATAGAATTAAACGGCATACAATTCGTCATTATATGGTAGGTACAAATCATCAAACAGGCTGTGGGCAAAGAAGAAGAGTAAATTGGCTCCGGGCTCTGGAGGCGCGGCAAGATGAAATCGCATCTCGTGAACAGGAATCGGAGAGCAGAGAAGGGAAGCTAAGCCAGCAGCTGACCCGATCCGCGACTCGCGCCTGAAGTTTCCAAGAGGAGATTGAGCAGACCACTGCAGCGGCTAGAGATGTCTGCCAGCGTAGGAGTAGGAGTAGGAGGCGGGGGCACGAAGCAGAGGAGCGCACGCCGCGGTACATACCAGCGAGATGTTGTTGCTTCCGCCGGAGCCGGGGAGGAGAGGTGGGAGATCGATCGGAACTTGGGAAGAATTCCCGAATTGAGATCGCATAGGGAACGGGACGACGGCGGCGGACTCAAGTCAAAACGGGTCATACTCCATCTCAGCCCTGCAAAACGAATCCAATGGCTGTCTTCGTTGGGAAAAACAATTCCACCCTGGCCAGCGGGTCGCTGTCGCTGAGTCCCCCCTTATATCTTTTCTTCTTCCTGGCCAGCGGCGGCCTCAGGAGGGAGTTCATGGCGAGCCACCAAGGTCAAAGCTGAGGAGGGAGAGCACGGAACACCAACCGATCCCTTGGGCCCTCCGTCCGAAGCAGGAACGAACGCCCACAGATCCGATCGATCCAGCTTCAATTCGTTCACTTCAGGCACGCGACCTTTTTTTCGCCTCTCACCTCTCTAATTCTAGCAGTCGTAATCCTTTTCGTGGTAGGGTTTACGGGGGTTTTCGCTGGAATTTGTGGCTCATCAAATATGATTTATTCTGGTGGGTCTTTGGATTGGTTGGATTGGATTGACGATACTGCGTCTATTGAGGGGAAAAATTCTTCATCTGGAGAAGGATGGAGTATGGTGTCACATAGGAATTCTTGTTATGTACTCCATCCGTTCTAAATTATAGTTCACTTTTGGCTTTTTTTTAGTTACATTCTAACTTTTCTTTACCTGGGCTATACACTTATCATGTATATGTCATACACAAAGTTAAATAAATCTGAAAAGCCCAAAATGAACTATAATTGAAACTTAGGAAAGTACCCTTGCTACGACAACTAATTATCTTTTGCATACACAACACATAGATGAATAACATGTCAATTTTGTGATTGTAGATTTATCGTTTTATTTATCCTGCTGCTACTATATACCCTGCTTGTATTATTAAATTCTGATCCCCATGCCTGGTGAGTACTTCTATGTACTTTGGATGGCACAGTAAAGTTTCTGGGAATACATCATGATAGATCTTTGATTATTCACATAGTACTCCTGGGATGTTTTACAGTATATTTTATTGTGATGATTTTTTTTACTTTGCTATATTCGTTATGGCTTTTTAGTTTCTTATTTTTGTCTCCCTTATATTTTGTTCTATCTTTTATTGATTTCCTTCATGTTGTTTTGTCTACGTATTTTATAGCTTTTGATATTAATATTTTTTTTCTTTTTATTCTTCTTTATTTTTACTCTACTTAACTACTTAATTATTTTAATTTTTTCTTTCCAAGTTTTGTCTTTTATAATTCCTTTTTGTTCTATGATGTATTTTAAATATTTTTTAGTGATAAAGATGTTATGTGATATATTTAAGGTTGTGCAAGTACTATTAGTGAGATCTTCTCTTTCAAGATTTTTCCTTTTTTAATAGTGTTTCCACTTTTGTTTTGTTCTTTACTTTATTTTCCTATTTAACTTATTCGTTTGTTTTCTTTTTTATATTTAGTATAATTAATTGTTTTAGTTATGTTATTTCTTTCTATTTTCTTGTACACTCGCGTAGTATAAAAGCTTTGTTATATGGTGCACATCTTCTATTGTGGTATGTGGGTCCTATGTATTGGGGACTATTATTAGTGATCTGCTGGAGCATCTCCCACAGTATTTCAAAAAGAATTATTGGTGACCACCAATACCATTCTGTTTCAAACTAGGTGTCCAAATCAAATTATGATAACACCATTGTGATCCTCATGACGAGATCTTCAAAACAAAACTACACCTAGTTATATTTAAGTGGAACTTTTTTTTTTTTAAGGTAGAACAATTTATTATGAAACTAGAACAATTGTTCCAACATTTCAAAAATCCGTTCCAAAAATTTTCATCTAAATATGGTCAAGTGTGGTATTATTTTGAAGATCTCATAATAAGAAACATAATGGTGCAATCAGAATTTAATATTTGTATGAAATCGTGGTCACACAGTGGGCCTTAGCTACAAATCCACCAGCATCTTGTCTCATATATCATGATGTCAATTTTAATATCTTGTTTTGACTCCTTGGTCTGTGTAAATAATGTTCATTATTTATGCCATACATTCTGTTCCTGCTTGTATTATTTTTAGATAACTGGTTCTTGCTCCTACATTCTGTTGGAATTATTAGTTTTCTTTATATATTTTATTGTACCAACTCCGAGTTTAGGGTTAGTATACATTTGATTGCTTCGTAAAAAGTTGGTTGCTTTAAACGTATTAAAATTGTGCTCTAGGAGTCGCACAGCAACAGTACATGATGCAAATTATATCATAATAATAACTGTATGACAATGTTTACATAGTTTTGTATCTGTACACATGCATGTACACATGCACTGCACTTTCTATGTATTTAAGCAGTTGATTACTGGAAAATGCTAGTCTATTTTTAGTTTTAGTTTAATCGTTTTACTTAAAATTTGCATAAATTTTGAAGCATATCAAATTTATGGACATAGTTCAATCGCATAAGAGCTAGCAGTTTCGTTAACTCAAGCAAGGTACATACATGAGAGCTGATTTTTCCCATCTCTACGTACTACTAGCATCATATATAGGATTTGTTGGATCTTTGGATTGGTTAGATTGAGAATATCATCATTTTTCTTCCGGGAATTTTGCTCATCTAGAGAACGATGGGGTATAGTATATTAGTATTAGATTCAATTCTTGTTATATTTCCTTGAATCAGTAGCGATTACATGCTTTTGTATTTTCTAAATTATATTCTGCCTATACATAATGGAGTTACATTATAAGCATAGTTCAAAAAGTTAGGTTTATCTTCTTTATTCTACTTCCTGCTGGGTATTTCTATAGCCTAAATAGAAGCGTTTTTGCTGTTAATTGTTGTTGTTGGCATAAAGGTACACACAAGAACTGTCTTAATTTTATACATCGTCGTACTACTAGCATCATAGGATTTGTTGCATCTTTGGATTGGTTAGATTGAGAGTACTGTAACTGTTCATCGTTTTTCTTGCGGAAATTTTGCTGAGAAGATAGGTATAGTATTAGATTGGAATTCCAATCCTGTTACACCCTTTGCCTTGGTAATTAATTACATGCTTTATATTTTCTAAAATATATTCTGCCTATACAATATGGAATTACATGATATTATGATAAGCATAGCTCAAACGAAACAAAAGTATTATAGCCATTTTCTTATACTTCCTGCTGCTTGAGCTGTTGCCATTTTCTTTTCCCAGTGTATTATAGCCTAAACAAAAGCATCTGCATTTAATTTCAGTTGTTGGTGGGAATTAAGGGCTGCATGTTCTCTATTTCAATTTAGATAGTTGCATAACAGCAACTATAAAAGTGTGTGCTAGCTTTTGTAATGTTAAGAGTCCTCTTGGTTGATTTGGCATTCACTCGTCGCCAGTTCTATTCAATTTAGAAAGTGTTCAACAAGATGAGAACTGGATATCCATTTTATCTCTTCATTGTACACGCAATTTTTTCAATGATTGCTTAAGACTTACTTTTGCATCTAGGCTTAGCACGGCAACTTGTTCTGTATAAACAATGTATTTGTGCATCAATATCTTTTCTTGCATCTACTGCTTACTATATATGGGTTCTTGCTTCTACTACTGCTTGGAACCATTGACTTTTGTATCGTTGCATAGCTAAATATAACATTCTTATCTAAGTAATTGTGATTCTTACACAGAATGGAGATCTTTGTGAGGAGCCCCACCGCAGGACAACGTGTCTCAGGGTCCGACCATCAGATACCTTGCATAGTGTTAAGGCAAAGGTTATGAAACAACACTGCCTTGTGTTTGATGGAATGCAGCTAGACGACAACCTTACATTGGCAGATTATGACATCCACCATCAATCGACGATTGACCTCCAAGAAAAGATGAAGATCCATGTAACGGATACGCTAGCAGGCACGAACATCACTCTTGTGGTTCATAGCTTAGATACTATTGACAACGTGAAGGCCAAGATTGAATATAGTGTGGGATTTCCCAAGGGCCAGCAGTGCCTCATTTTCGGCAACAAACAGCTAGAGGATAACTCCACCTTAGTGGACCACAACATTTGCGAGGAGTCTACCCTTCTCCTTGTTGTCCACCCAATGCCAAGAGGCTTGATGCGGATCTTTGTGAAGACGTGCACCGGAAAGAACCTTGCTCTTGCGGTTAACAGCTCGGATACTATCGACAATGTCAAGGTGAAGATCGAGGAGAAGGAAGGAACTCCTCCAGACCAGCAACGCCTCATCTATGGTGGCAAAGCAGTTGGAGGACCGCCCCACCTTGGCAGATTATAACATACAGAATGAGGATACCGTCCATATGGTGCCCCGCCTTCGTGGTTCTTGAGATAGATGCCATGCATGGTCACTCAACATGTCTAACATTGTGATTTTCCATTCCAGTAGATAGTAGTTGCATGTCAGTACCGGGTCTGTCTTGACATAAGCCATTGTTTTTAACTTTCCGTTTTAATCTGGGGAGTCCATTTGGTTTTCTCACTTTCTTGGCATGGTGCACCACAAGTTCTTGTTCTTTTATGGCCATGTAGTGCAGGCTGCACCCCTCCCTGCTTTGCCATCTGAATGTTCTGTGAGCAGCATCTCTTGTCATTGCTTACTGCCAGTTGCTTTTGCTTTGACGCAAGATAATTTCAAGAGATACCAAGATAAATTTCGAGAGAAACCATTCTTATTCGTTTCTGTTTACTGCATCGACAGGAAAAACTCTGAAGTTTATATAAAGAAAAACAAACAACCGGAGCCGTAAGCAGTTAAGGATCACATGCGTAGCCTTCAATTCAATTCATCTGATCAATTCCACCTGCAGTTTTATACCAAGGCATCTACCGATCAGTTGGCTTTCTTATCATTAGCTGCTGATGATGAGTGCTGACGACCTGGCACAAGTTGATGAAGGGGATAAATGTATTAAACTGAATGTATTCAATTAGCGTTTAGGTGATGTCGCCCGCAAGGATTCCGAGGAAGATCACGTACCCAATGGAATACAGACAATGCACAAGGTCAATGCAAGAGAGGATGTAGAGGAGCTTTTGGAAGTTCATTTATCTATGTGAAGGGTCGAGGAGTCTAGCTAGATTTTGGAACGAAAGCTCATTTGGTACATAATAGATTTTAGAACAAAAAATCATTTGGTACACAATGATACTTGTCCTGACATGCACCATATAGTCACTAAGGGTTCAACGGGACGTTGAAAATGATGCGCTACACTTGGATTATCAGAGTTTCTTAAGATCCAGACGAAGACCGGAGAGAGCCAATTACATGAGAGGCTATGAGAGGGGATCCTTGAGTATCTTTGGTCCATTCATCGCTCTACCCACATTATTATTATTGATGTGATAAACTTTGTCTCTAATCTACTCTCTCTCCTCTCGTCCCCCTTTTGTCTCTGCATCGTTTTGGCCTAATACTACTAATATATGTCACTGAACCTGGACGTCCAAATACACCTGGACTGTCAAAACAGAAACCAAAACGACTAACAAAAAGGGACATAGGGAGGAGTATAAACTATATGGTCATTGTAATTACATATACATAACTATAGAATCGCATATGGAACTTTTTTTGTTCTCATATATTGTAACATTATACGGAGTAATATCGTTTTCGATAGTCTGAGGCCGTTTTGTCCCCACGAATAGACAAATATATTTGTTGAAAAGAAAAATTAAACCCCGTAAAACCGCGGGTTAGCATTTCCGTAGGCTCCAGCCAAGAAGAAACCAGGGGACCGCAGTAGAAAGTGGCTAGTCGCTGCAGCCGCCAATCTCATCACGCTCGCTTCAAGCTGCAACGAACTCCATCCCTCGGCCATATCGCCCGCTGCTGCTCCTCCTATCCCTTTCCAGCTGCAGCTAGCATGGCCATGATGCTGCTAGCGCGCAACCTGCGCTCCGGCCTCCGCCCGCCGCTCGCCGCCGCCGCGTTCTCGTCGGCGTCGGCGGAGGCGGAGAGGGCGATACGGGACGGCCCGCGGAACGACTGGAGCCGGCCTGAGATCCAGGCCGTCTACGACTCCCCGCTCCTCGACCTCCTCTTCCACGGGGTACGTTCGCCCGCCCGTCACACATGACACACCGGCTGGAATGGAATGGACTCCTCTCGATCCCAAAATCCACCGCTTACCCTCTGCTGGCGCTCGGTACTGGATTAATGGCCTCGCCGGAAATTTAGTGAAAGATTCTGTCTTTGAGCTTCTGGCAGTTGCAGGCTGTAGATTCACTGGCAAGGTTATGTTTAGAGTCTTTCGGCGGTGAATGCTAGATTTGTTGAGCTGCTATTACTAGTAGAATGCTATTTTTTAAACTGTGGAGATTGCCTCAGAGTGTCGTCGGTTGTGGGCAAATGCCAAAACTGTTCCATTTTGGGAATTTCCTGTTATGGTTGGCGATAGCGATTGACATTTCAGCTCAAAGACAGAACCTTTCACTAAATTAGATATCAGTTCATGTTCAGCTAACACTGGATGGATTTAGTACACAAATATTATTGGTATATATGTTGCCCAAGTTTTGTTAAATGTTGGTGATGAGCATCTCGGCTCTGTCAATTTAGGTTTATGGACTTTTAACCAGTGGGAAGCCCCAATTATCAACACTTAATGATGTCAACTTCATTGGGTTCTTTTTGAACTTTGCGCCCAGGTTTTTCACTCACACTATATGGACACTCAAATTTGTCCATTGCTACAAAGTATTCGGCGTTGAAAGCCAAAGCCAACCTTTTCATATTGTAAACATTTTGAGCTTGTTGCCTGTGCAAGAAAAGACTGATCACATGGACTTAGTTGTCAAATGCCAAGCTTTTGTGTTCAAAAGTTAGTAAAAAGTGTGAGTTATTTATAGGTCCGTCTGTAGTGTTGGTAGGAAGGTACTGCCCCCAAGGGCATATAATAGGTATAGCCTAGAGCATGCAAATTCACATCAAGCATTTTCCTCTAAAGGGCTTTCAAAAGTTGGCACTGCAGTTATTGAAAAGTGTCACTTTTAGGAGCAGGATGTTCTTGACAAGTTTTTCTAAGGTCCACCTTTAGAAGGCTGTATGGTTGTTGATTCTTCTCATACCTATTGGCCAAGTGTTGGAGCATCACATAAGTCTGTACAGGAAATCTATATACAAGTTTATACTGCTACGAAATTCCAAAATTGTATGTTACCAGAAGGTAGGAGAAGAGAGGGGAGCACAGAACACACGCACAAGCACCAGCGAAGTTTAGTCAAGTCTACTGTCCTACTTGGCTGCTAAAGTGCTAAGCCTTGCTATGAAATTGCTCTGCAGTTGCAAGGGAATTGAACTGCATTAGGAAGGAAATTTGGTCTGCAATTGCTTGCAGACTTCTCTGGAAGACAGCAGCAGATTATCTTGCATTACTGTTTGGTGGGCTAAGGTAATCCGCATGATCAGTACAGGAAAGGAGCAAATTCTCTCATCATTCTAACTGCGTGTGGTTGCTTTGGAAGCACTGTAATGCCTGTGTCTTTGATGGAGACTCCCCTTCTGTTAGCGAGCTTTTGAGACAATTTAAGGATGAGTATATGCTCTGGTGCCTAGCTAGAGCTAAGAAACTTCAAGCTCTCGGACTAGATAGGGTAGGACATTTTGGATGAGTCGTTTCCTTGCTGTTTGGTCATCAAAAGTCTTTTTCGAGTAATCGTGTTGTTAAGTTTCTCCAACCTTCTCTTGTATGGGGTGCTGGACTGTTTCCTATCTATAATACAAAGATAATGTAGCTCTCCCTGCGTAATCGATAAAAAAGAAAATTTGGTGTAGAACTATTACATTCCTGAGTATTTTGACCCATCATTGACTGTAAACATTCCTTGGAGTAACTCCACAAATTGCTAGTTTGTAAGACAGGTTCAAATAATCAAATGCTTCATTATTTGTTCAAGAACACAATTTCTTGTACTGTATGAGTTTACCTGTGATGGAGCATTTAGCATTCATGTGATTACATCGCAATGAACAGTTAATAGGGTACCAACAGTTCTGGTGTGCCATTTGTTCTTCTCATTACTGAGCAATGACTTTATTGTTTTCAGGCTCAGGTCCACAGAAATACCCATAAATTCAGAGAAGTACAGCAATGCACACTTCTTTCAATCAAGACTGGTGGGTGCAGTGAAGATTGCTCTTACTGTCCTCAGTCATCAAGATACGACACTGGATTGAAGGCCCAAAAATTGATGAACAAAGATGCTGTCTTAGAAGCAGCAAAAAGGTATTGTTAACATAATAATTGTCTGGGAGGTGACAAGTTCACTTCAGCTGTTTTTAATTGTCGCAAAGTGACATCTAATCTTATTGTTGATTGTAGACTTATAACTTTATAACTCATGAAATTATGCCCGATATTATTATTGCTCACAGTACACTATTCTATATGTTATTCCTTTTTCTAATCTATTTTTTGTACAGGCAAAAGAGGCTGGGAGCACCCGTTTTTGCATGGGAGCTGCATGGAGAGAAACCATTGGCAGGAAAACAAACTTCAACCAGATTCTTGAATATGTTAAGGAAATAAGGTATTCATTGAAATCTTTTGTTTATACAATAAAACTGTGATATATATATGGCACATGTTCTGCATAACCATGCACAAGTTTTTTAGGTCAATATTCTATTATCATGCCTTTGTTCACCTAGTTTGTTTGTTTTTTCAAAACAAACTAGCTTTGTGTATCCACCTATAATATACAGGCTATTGACTTAAAAGCCTTAATTGCATGGAATATGATGATATATCTGGTCAACAGAAGTTTTATGCATGATTATTATACTCTATTTCAACATTTTATCATGCATTGGATTATTGAATATGCAGAGGTATGGGCATGGAGGTCTGTTGCACACTGGGCATGATAGAGAAACAACAAGCTGAAGAACTCAAGAAGGCTGGACTTACAGCATATAATCATAACCTAGATACGTCAAGAGAGTATTATCCCAACATTATTACCACAAGATCATATGATGATAGACTGCAGACTCTTCAGCATGTCCGTGAAGCTGGAATAAGCATCTGTTCAGGTTATTCTTTGAAGTTACCAATGTTTCTTGCTTTTATATATATTAGGACTAAAGAGTACCCTGCACAAAGCAATAGCTTACAGAAAACTGGGGAATATATGTCTTCAGTAGTCCAGTGTATAATTTGGTGCTCCGTTTGATTTTTTTTCAGGTGGAATCATTGGTCTTGGCGAAGCAGAGGAGGACCGGGTAGGGCTGTTGCATACACTAGCCACTTTGCCTACACACCCAGAGAGTGTTCCTATTAATGCATTGGTTGCTGTAAAAGGCACACCTCTTGAGGACCAGAAGGTATTCGTACTGCTGATTGTTTTGTATAGTTTAGGTGGTTGCAGCTAGTGGCTGTCCTGCATCTCGCACCTCACACATGGGAAACATGCCTATATCTCTGTATAATACAAGTCATTGATTGCACATTGTTGGCTACAATGTGTAGGACTAGACTATAAGAACTGCACATGCTGCTTTTTTTATTTGTTTATCATGCTAACAAATGTTCCACATCAGCCTGTAGAGATCTGGGAAATGATCCGCATGATCGCCACTGCTCGAATCGTGATGCCAAAGGCGATGGTGAGGGCTTTCAGCAGGCCGAGTACGGTTCTCCATGCCAGAACAAGCGCTCTGCTTCCTTTGCTGGGGCCAACTCCATCTTTGCTGGCGAAAAAAAACTTCTCACGACTGCAAACAACGACTTCGACGCGGACCAGGCGATGTTCAAGATCCTTGGTCTGATCCCCAAGGCTCCAAGCTTTGGCGAGGAAGAGGTGGCTCCTGCAGACACCGAGAGGTCTGAGCAAGCTGCTTCGATGTAGAATATCACTACCCATTCTCTGTATCACATTTAGGGCGAAACTAGAACTACTGTTATAGCTAGAGCATTGTATTGTAGAAACCACAATATATTTCATTATTCCTTGCTTGAGACTGACTAGAAACAAATAGGGAGTGCCAATATGTGATGTACTCCCGCCGTCCCAAAAAAAATAAATAAATGTGCATCTCGCTTTCCAATGACAAATGTATACAGATAGATACTATTATTTATGATGTATAATGAGTATTATTAGATTGAGTAAAAATATATTTTCATGATGAATTTATTTGAAGATACAAACATTGATAAAATTTACTATGTTTATAGTCAAACTTAAAAAATCTCGATTCTCATTTGTTTTGGGAGGCAGGGAGTAGGCTTGAATGAATCCTTGTTCTCTGAGATCTCTCTCTCTCTCTTTTGAACGGAATGTTCTCTGATCTCTCTCAGTGCAGCATCACCGGCCACCAGTTGTCTGACGGCTGTGAGCATGGGAGCAGGGTTTGGAGAGCAGTCGCTCTCTGCCGACTGGTTCTTGTCAGGAGTTCCACTCCACCCAGTTCCAGATGAATTCGCAGACTCTGGTTGGCAGTTTTGGTTGGTAGCCCAAGGTAGCTTGCCGCATGTTCGATACGGGCAGACTCCGGTGCGTCTGGTGTCAATTTGTCAAATCATGCATATGGAGTAGTACGACGGAGTCGTGCTAAGCATGGCAAAGCTGCGGTCCATAAGTTTCAACAAACACCGACAGACATCGCTTGAAGGGTCATTATCGGGTCAACCTCATCGCACACAATTTCAACATTATTTCCTGCACCCCTGGCTCTGATAAAATGCACTTTTAGTATAGTATATTAAGTGAAACTCTCTTTTGATCAAACCTATATTAAACAAAATAATGAACATATATTCCGCTCTTAATCTAATGGTGCTTGTTTTGTATTATAGGGTCGATCTTAATGTAGTTGATAATCGTGCCAAGGGAGTTTCATCTACATGCCACTCATTTATTATCTCTTTCTTAAATACACCGGTCATGTCATAAAAAATACATACGTGACAACTTATTTAATGTAAATGAAACTTCGAATGAAACCTCCAATGAGGTTTTACCAAATAAGTTAAATGCACATTAAATAGCGTCTTTACATCAACAAATCTAAACTTTTTGCATGAAATAACGAGGAGAGAGAAGGAATTCATTTCATCACAGTGAAACACCTCGGCAACGTTACCACGCCGTGAAACTGGATGAAATGCGCGATTGAGGCGCCGAAGTTTCATCATGGGATCTATTGCGGCGAGGCCGTCGGTCCTCCGTCGTGGACGAGCAGGTCCGTCGCGGTCATCGCAAGCTGCCCGCCGTCGGCCACCCATTTGTTTCCTTCGAGCATGGGTGAGGGGCGTGAGCTCGAGTGAGCGGGATCCGCCCGACCACGTGTGCACGACGGCGCTCCGCCGCCGGCCGGGCGCGACCTCAGCCGTGGACAAGCTCCACCCTTCTCCTTCGCCTCGCCATGGAAAGGGGCTCACGGCGCAATGGAAAAGGACATTGGTTGGCACACAATGGCAATGTTATGAAACTTTATTTAAAAACTACTACTTTTCTGAATATTGCATTGCCACGTGCTTCATTAATACTCAGAACAATTGTGCTATACTTAATACAGTTGTAATCTCAAAAAAAAAAAAAAAAAAAAACCTAACCTAATTTTTTTTTTGAATACATAAATTTCTTTTGTATTTAAGAGAAGAGTTTTTACATCCACGCTTTCGACGTTTAAGGAGTTAGGATTACTCACGGATTAGAATAACCTAATAATGAATAGGGACATTCATAATTATTTGAGCTATTCGCTATTCCACTTGATACCCAAACAACATTTGCTTGTTTGAGCCGAAAATTATGGATTTTAACTTACAAGTATGACAAAGGGGACTGTATTGTTTCTAGTTAAGTGTGTGCTTGTTATGAGTGTCTAAGTTGTATGAAAAAAAGAGTTATTATACTATATTATTAGGACGTTTGAGTTTGCCAACTTTTTAAACAAAATTTCCAGGCTCCAGAAGTCCACAACCTCGGAAAAGCATAGTAAGCTTTAATCGTGTGCTTGCGGTGGGTGGCTGTGCGTGTGTACTGCTATGCGTAGTTTGGGTGCCTGTTTGAAATTCAAAGAAAAGGAATTTTGACATCATTAATGAGGGAAATATATATAGGAGAAAAGAGACAGAACATACAAGTAGATATTTTGTTTATACTACTGTTTAGGAGGGGTACTGTATTATTTTAAGTCCATCAATCAATGTTCTTGACATTTCCTTTAAAATCAACAACTACTTTTTTTTTCTGAATGTTGTATTGGCACGTGCTTCATTAATATACTCGGAACAAAAGTGCTCGGAATACTTATTTTAAGTGTTTATTTACAGCAACACAACGGCACAAATATAAAAGGGACTTGAATACGAATTAGACGGGTGGTCAAATCAAATTGTGTGAAGAAAACGAAGAAGAGGCTGCTCACAGCTTTTATTAATCCCGCGTTGTTTGCTTTCACAAATCACCCACCCCTCCGTCCCGCGGCACATAGAAAACCCAAAAGAAACGGCATTAAACGCACCCCCACCATTCAGGTGCCGACTCGGGCACGCAACTCTCTCTACCTTCTCCGCCCCCTCTCTCCTCTCTCCTCTCCTTCCCTCCCACTCCAAGGCCCGCCCGCCCGCCCGACCCGGCCCGCCGGCCGGAACCCTAGCCCTCATCGCCCCTCCGCTCCCCGTCCGATCTCCTCCCCGATCGGCCGCGGCCGGATGGACTCCGACGTGGAGATGACCGCCGCCAGCGACGAGGGAGGTGATGGACGACGAGGACTACTACGACTACTGCGACAGCGACATGGGCGATGACGGCGACGGCGGGAGCGAGGAGGAGGAGGAGGAGATGGTGGCGGGGGGACTACGATGAGGGCCTTGAGGCCGAGGGGACCGACGAGGTGGTGTCCAGGCGCGAGCAGGTGAGGCCGATGCTGCCAACACTGTAGCGGCGGATAGGGTGGTGCCGTGTGCCGTGCTTAGGATGTTTAGTTGTCGCCGGAATCAGAATCCTTGGGGTTGAGTTTGGATGCGTTGGAATAGGCCGAATAGCTTGCGTGCTCCTGCTGGGATGGAATGGAATGGTGTTTTTAGTGATATGTCAGTGAGCTGGGGATTGTCATATGTGAGTGTGCTGGGGATTTGGGCGATCAGTGCATGTACTGGAGCGCGCTAGAGTGATAGTGATGTACTGGAGCACTAGAGTGGTAGCGATGTACTGGAGCGCTAGAGTGGTAGCGGGTTAGATCAGTTCATTCTTAAATCTAAAGTGTTAGATCGGTTCATAGACTTTTATTGGAACTGGTTGTCTGCTGCAAATTGATCATGTCGTGGCTGCTGATGCTTGCTTTATATGCACCACTAATTTGTCTCATTATGTGGCCGGAATTGGGCTCAGCTTCCTTTGCTTCTTAATCTGAGGTATTGAATTGTCTGAGCTGAATTGGGCTTAAAAAGTAACACTGCATGTCATTGCTTCTTAATTATGAACCGTTAGTATTACAGTCCTAGATGAGTGATGATGTGCCGCATCTTGTAGGCTCTGTCAAGCGTCCTAGATGAATGATCACGCTTGGTCTCTTTGTGTTGCTTTGCTCTTCTGCCCATAATTTTGTTCCATGTGATACTCTCAAGTTTTGCTAAATGGGAGTTGCATTTGCTATAAACAGACATTTGTGGTTTTAAATGAAGAAGCTATATCTGAACGTCAAGAGGAAGATGTAAGCAAGGTATCTTCCGTGTTATTGATTACAAGGGAAGAGGCGTGTGCCCTCCTGCACCACTACAAATGGTGAGTTTTGTCAGTGCTCCCTCAAATATTCTTTTCTGAAGGCAGCAAACTCTTAACAACCTTGTAATGTAATGGCATTTATCCTTATCATACCGTATGTTGGTACACAGGTCACTGAAATCAGATTGTACTCGTGTCAATATCTTTGAACACAGTGTCATACTGCAGTATGTGTAGATCACTAGGATTTTTCTTGTTTTAAATTACTTCCCAAGGTGCTGGCAGTGCCGTTTTTTCATTGTTGAAACTACCTCTATCATGCTCGAGACTAACCTGTAAATATTCTCTCAAAATACTCTGGAAAGGGCATTGCATTATATGTAATCATGGCAATGATTTTCCATTTTCCTCATATGTTTGCGTCTATATATGAGATATCAAGAAAACTGCTACCTTCAGTTTGATCCTACTAATTTTCCTGTTTTTGGTTGTTTGCAAAAGCTAGCGCACACTTTATGCACTTGATATTTAGAATGATAAACTAAATCTGCGCTAAAAAAGCAATGCAATGACATTTTCTTAATGCTAGATAGTGTGGAAGTGGAACTAATGTACATCTGCGCCCTGTGTGTTCTGTAATCACTATGCAGGAACATCAGCAAGTTGAGTGACGAATGGTTTGCAGATGAAGAAAAAGTCCGCCATACTGTTGGTTTACTTTTGAATGGAAATAATGAGCCCCGCTCTAGGAAGGCAAGATTTATATTTCATATTTTTATGTTGTTTTCATCAAAGCAGCATGTTTAATCTGGTAGAACCTTTGGCTATTCATAATTTCTTCTAACAATCTTTTTGGTTGCAGCTAACTTGTGGAATATGTTTTGAAGGGTATTTGTCTGATATGATGAGCTCCGCTGGTTGTGCTCATTTTTATTGCCATGAATGTTGGGAAGGTCTACCTTCCTTCCTCTCTCTTGTTATTGCTCTTTATGCTTGCATGATTAAGTTCTGTTATCGTTGTTTGACTGGTCAAATTTATGTTTTATCTTGGCTACCACAAACATGTTTTTTGATCCTTTGATTGTGATAATATTAAATGTTTAGTATTATCTATTATGCTTGTCCCTATATATTCTACATAAGATAGAATGATATTGAAGCAGATCATGTCTACTTTTGTATATTACCCAGAAATCTAAATGTATTATAAAACTTTTTCTGTTTTCTTCTGCAACGCCATAGAACTTCATTAGACACATTTGAGTAAATTTCCTGTCAATATGAATGCCATAAACATCAGGTTGCCTCTCTCCTAATAAAGGGGATTTCTGATGGATCAATTTAAATTTTGTAGGCTACATTAGCGCTGCAATAGGTGGTGGTCCAGGATGTTTGTCATTGAGATGTCCTGATCCATCATGTAGTGCTATGGTTCTTCAAGGAATGATTAATAAATTAGCTAAAGATGAGGACAAAGAAAAATATGCACGATTTCTCTTACGTGCATATGTTGAAGGTAACAAGAAGGTAATAACTTTTAACAATTTGAATGATTCTCCAATTACACAGTTCTTTGGGCCTGCCTTGTTTTTTGATTACACTGCTTTGACATCATGTTCTCTCACCGTAAACTCAATTGTGAAACATCATTTCATGCAGACCAAATGGTGTCCAGCCCCTGACTGTACATGTGCTGTGGAGTTTCTTGGTGACGAAAACTATGATGTCTCATGCAATTGCAAGTTCTGCTTTTGCTGGAATGTATGATGATTTCATTCTAATAATAATGATTTCATGCTTTTGTTTTCACGAGTCCTAGAGGTCGAAAGCATCTAATGCTTCATCATATCCATTACTATTGTTTGCAGTGCGCTGAGGAAGCTCATCGACCAGTGAACTGCGAGACTGTTTCTAAGTGGATATTAAAGAACAGTGCAGAATCTGAAAACATGAACTGGTTCGTTGCAGTCTCAACACTAGCATTTGATGTGGTTTTCAAGTTTCTGTTTTTGTTGATACCATGTCTTAGTTAAGACAGGGCATATGGATAAGGAGTTCCTTGATTTTATTTTGGAAGATACAATCTGATTTTGATTATTTGTTTTGTAATATGCCATTTATCAATTATCAGTTTAGACTAAGCACAGTGATAACTAGTTCCTGTGTGGTTGGAGCTTCATATCCTATTTCACCAACCTTTAGCAATTTATTTAACAATGTAAATGTCACAATCCTGGAACTATTCACCTTGACTGCTAACATTAAGTGAGACGGTGAAAAAAATTGTGCCTAAAGTTAGTTGTTCAGGTTCACAGGCCTTTGTTACCATTTTTAAGCGATTTAAGTTGACTTGGAAGTGGGTGGGAAGCCATGGCAAATATTACTGTGAGGTTCAATCATAGGTGTTGTCAAATATGAAAAATATCCTAGTTATTCTTTCTAAGATAGCAATTTTTGTTTACTGTAACTTGCTTGTGATTAATAGGCTTTGTTGTTACTGCTGCTGTGGATTCAGGATAGCTAGCTTTTCTTTGAACATGTAGGAGAGTTGCGTATCATCATATTAAGAAGATGAGGATGGCTAGTTTGAGTTTAAGTGGATTATAAAGGTTTGAGATTATATTAAGAACGTGATGGGGATAGCTAGTTTGATAAGCGGACTATAAAGGTTTGGGATTGATTTAATTTTCATCTATTTGTTTAGTTTTTTTCTTGAAAAAAGCCCTAACTAGGCACTAGCAACCAAGATGCTGTTCAACTTAAACTTTGCATTACCTGCAATAGATTCACATATCATTCAGATAGTGTGTCAATGTGTTTAGCTGATAATTGTGATTGTTTCTATTTTTATTTCATATTGCACTCCAAATTGGATGAAAAGGTTTATTATGTTGTTTTCATCTTTTCAGGATACTGGCTAATTCTAAGCCCTGTCCGAAGTGCAAACGGCCAATAGAGAAAAACCAGGGATGCATGCATATGACATGCACCCCTCCTTGCAAATTCGAATTTTGCTGGTATAGTTCACTCAGTTCTTGAAAGAATTAATATACATGCCATGTTTATCTTCTTTTTTGTCTGAGCCTGAGGTTCTTTGGACATTCTAGGTTATGTCTGGGCGCATGGTCAGATCATGGAGAGAGAACAGGTGGCTTTTATGCTTGCAATCGTTATGAATCGGCAAAGAAAGAGGGAGTTGTATGTCTTCTCTTTACTTCATTCTTTTGTAGAACCCAAACATAATTGTAACATTATTTCTGCTGCTACAATGGATTTTAGAAGCCTCTGTTTGGTGGGTGAGCAGCAGTTCATCTTTGGGATATTGTGATTTTCTGCGTGCTGGATGCTATGTTTCTTTTGATTTCCAAGGATGTTTTCTTCTTGAACTTAAATTGCTTCTGTTGCAGTATGATGAGACTGAAGCAAGGAGGGAAAGAGCTAAGAACTCTCTTGAGAGATATATGCATTACTATGAGCGTTGGGCATCCAATCAGACAGACGCGTTCAAGTACCTTAGTTCGATGCACATGGTTTCTTTCAAAAATATATCTGTTTTGTGCTCATAATGTAATGTTTGAACCTTGTCTTTGTTGTGCTGATACTCTAATATAATTCCAGCTATAGTTCTTGCCTTGGTGGGATACCCATTTCAGTATTATGTTGGTTGTGCATAAGAAGAGTGATGTCTTAATAACCAAATAAGAAGAGTGTCTTAACCAAATATGCTTCGAGGTTGTTTGAGGGTCTGTTTCATGATTATTTCCCCAGTCAAAAATAATCGCGTTGCCTTTGTACGTGCATTATCTGATTATTTCATGGTTACCAATATGCTTATAGGCAGTCAACAATATGATATGTTGGTGGGATACCCATTTCAGTATTATGTTGGTTGTGCATAAGAAGAGTGATGTCTTAACCAAATAAGAAGAGTATGTCTTAACCAAATATGCTTTGAGGTTGTTTGAGGGTCTGTTTCATGATTATTTCCTCAGTAAAAATAACCGCGTTGCCTTTTGTAATGCACTATCTGATTATTTCATGGTTACCAATATGCTTATAGGCAGTCAACGATATGATATATTTTTATTGCTGATGTTCATGATCTCGGGTGCACTTTTATGTTTAGATGCTTTCATTTCATAATGTATATTTTGAACTGTCAGCTGTAATTGCTGTTCTCATGTTTGCCTTTATTGACAGTCGAGGCAGAAGGCCCAAGCAGATCTGGTAAAAGCGGAAAAGGATCAGGTTAGAATATATCATGTTATATGGGCCTTAAGGGTTCTCACAAGTCACAACGTACCATATAGAAGTTTCTCTGCTTGTCATCATTCTTTTCTGTATTAGCTGGTTTCTAATATTCTTCCGTGCTAGAATATTTGAGTCTTTTTGCCCTAACTCATCTTCTGTGATGGACCAACTATAATGCCCTGTTCCTCTGTTTCACAGCTTGCAAATTTAACTGACATTTTTTGGGATACCAGAGACCCAGCTTAAGTTCATAATTGAAGCTTGGTCACAGGTCTGCCATCATAGATTTTGTATTATGGTTTCAATGGGTTTTGTAGTTTACAAATCTTCTTGTATCTATTGTACATCAGATTATAGAATGCAGGCGAGTGCTGAAATGGACATATGCTTATGGCTACTATCTTGATGATAAGGTCAAGAGTGATTTTTTTGAGTATCTGCAAGGTTTGTAATTTGTATTTCATGTCGACATTAATTACTAGGTTTATCATTGCTTGTGGGAACTCTAGGAACATCAGTGAATTTTAAGTGTTTGACAGGTGAGGCTGAGTCTGGTTTGGAACGTCTGCATCAGTGTGCTGAGAAAGACTTGCAAAGATTTTTGCCTTCTGTGAAATCTGAAATCACTGAAACGACAAAACCGACACGGAAGAATTTAGTGAATTCCGTGTGAAGCTTGCTGGGCTCACAAGGTAGTAAATTTACCATGCTGTCCACCTTTGTGTTGATGAGACTACTACCTCTGATCTCTAAAGCATCTTGTTTTGACAAGACAAATAGGCAGAAACAAGTGCTTTAGTATGTCTAAAACTAAAACATCACTTAGTATGGTTCGCTCCATAATTTCAATTATGCCCTTTCATTTGCTTGTTTTTTGTGGACCCTGCATCATAGAAGGATGTCCTGGAGACTCCCACCATTACCCTAATGTTACTAATGTACTGAGCTTTGTTTACTGCAGCGTTACTCGGAATTACTTTGAGAACCTTGTTCAAGCTTTGGAAGCTGGGTTGGAGGACGTCCACGCCACTGCCCAGGCTGCTGGTACATCCAGCACTGCCACCAGCTCCAAGAAAGGAGGAACTAAGTCCAAGAAGAAGCAGTCCACTAAACCATCATCTGACCACACTGATGATGGGTGGCCCTGTGAGCGCTGCACATTTCTTAATCCTCCCTCAGTGGATGTGTGCAGCGTCTGCGATAATAGAAGGTACTAGATGATGGAATAGCTCAAAGGTCATGAGAAGGGCGCTTTAGATCCTGCATCAGATGCTAAGTGGAGCTTCCAGCAGCTGCAATGGTGTACAGAGAGTTATTTAAGGGCCTCAAATGGTTGGAAACGGATTGGATGGAAGCTCAAATGGTGGTTAAATGTGTGGGGGTGGGTGGGTCATTTGGTTTTTCTAGTTCGTTTCTGTTGTTCCTTGTAAATATTAGTTGTGAAGTGGTAACCTATGTTTTATGTGGTGGGTTTTGCTTCTGACCAACGTGAAACTAAAATTCACAAAACTGATTGGAGGTAGCTCTGTTTATTCCCTGGTAATAGGGGCAGGGCCTCTGTCCATTGTTCAAGGAACTTATTATTAAATATGGTTACTTGCCATCTGCTAGTGCTGGTCAGTATATTACTTGAAAGTGGACTTCTGTTTTCTTATGTAGAATTCACAAACTGACACCTCGACCGTATGCTCACATCTTTTAACTATAAATTGCAGCGGTTGGAAACTTGATTTTTTTTTTTTGAACATTTAACAGGGTTTGCTTCCCACCTGATTTTTATTTCTGTTAGAAAGGCTAAGTGCCAAGATTTACAAGGTTTGTCGCTGTACAGGAATGTAAACAGTTACATACTATCGATTACTATTGTTAACTAAACTCTGAAAGATGGACACCCAGGCATCTGAGATATGCCTTTTCTTCTTCGGCATTCTTGATAGCTATGCTGCAGCATTCTGCATTTCGCCTCTTCTATAGTTGCCAGCAGCAAAGAATGAAGAAGGTGCTGTAGTGTATTGACGGCACATGCTGGGGAATGGGGATGCAATGGACTTCCGTATAGTATGGTGGTCTGAGATTGGGACGCCCAGCTTGTTCCAGAACTCGAAGAAGCAGTGAAGTAGAATATGGTGAGTCGACTCTTCTGTGTTGACACAAGCTTGGCACAACGGGCTGTAGACAATCGTTTTCCGGTGAAGATTCTTTTTCTGTGTTGACACAAGCTTGGCACAACGGGCTGTCGACAATCGTTTTCCGGTGAAGATTCTTGCGGCACTGAATGCGGTCTTTGGTTGCAAGCCACATTAAGAATTGCACACGCGGAGGCGCTGCATTTTTCAAATGAATTCCGAGGTAGGATCAAAGGGGTGTTGTCGAGCCATTTAGCAGTTTGTAGATCGATGAGGAGTCTAGCCTTCCATGCCTCCGGTCGAATACCGATCTTCTTCGATCATTACCTTCGACTAGAGCAGTTGAGGAAACGATTGCTCTCACTTGCTCCAATTCAGATTCAGCTTGGCTGGTGAGTCTCGGCATAAAGGAGTTGCTGATGTGAGACAATACTAAGCATCCTTCTTCACACAATGACTAAACAATGGCGGGAAGCGGGGCTTCATCAATATGCCAAACATCATTCCAGAAGGACGTTGCCGCGCCATCACGAGTTTCAACCGTTGTGAGTGCCTGGTATAGCGGTAGGAGTGACCTAATGGAGTCCCACTGTACCAATGATGTCCCACCAAGTCGCCCTTGAGGTTGGCCAAATTTGCGTGGCTGCGTACCCAGTTACCCCAGGCTGAGCCATCAACGCAGTGCAGCCTGTGGATGAGCTTTAAGAGCAGGCAAATGTTCTGAATGGCAAAGTCCTTGATGCCCACCCCTCCCAAATCTTTTGTTGTACAACAGTTTTCCCAAACCACCAAACACTTGGCCGAGGAACTGTGTGCTTGCCCAGTCCACATGAAAGCTCTACGTCTTTTGTCAACTTCTTTGATCACCTTTGCCGGGATGGTCATGGAGGACATGATGTACACAAGCTGACTGTCAAGGACTGAATTGATAAGAACAACTCGTCCCATGGTGTGGTTTGAAAAGTTGGATTTCATTTCAACTTGTTAATAGGCTCGGGTTGGATAGTTTGAAAAGTTGGCTGAAGTTATTCACTTGAATCTATGCTTGATTTAGGAAACAAGGCATTTGAGACAATGGTGATGATCAAGAAAACCAAACGGTTGATCGATCGGTTATGCAACTTGACATGTTTCAGCTCGGAATTGCGTCAGTGGGTGTGTTTAGATCCCAAAATTTGGGTGCAAAATTCCTAGAGCTGTCACATCGTACACTGTAGCACGTTTCGTTTGTTAGTGGTAAATATTATCCTACCATGGCGTAATTAGGCTCAAAAGAATCGCCTCCATGAATGTACATCTAAACTCGTGCAATTAGTTTTTTAATTACCTAAATTTTATAGTGGGCCGCAAGCGTTTTTGGGTGCATTGAATGTTTCGATGTGATAGGATGTGATGGAAATTTTGGGAACTTTTGTTTTTTGGTTGATGTGACTAGGAACTAAACACACCCAGTGCGCTGCGCCACCCGTTCTTTTGTAAGTTTTAAATTTGAAATTGCGTCAGTTGCGCTGCTTTCCTTTTTGCACCCGTCTCTTCTAAGTTTTAAATTTGAATTCGTAAATGCAGTTCTAATTACGACCCAACGTATTAAAAATGATTTTCTGTCAGATGAGCAGCAGCAGCCGTACATGCACGCGTTTTTCTGTTCTTGCAGAAGCGCTGAGCCCCGTGGATCATATATATAGCTGGTGGCTAGAGTTCATGATCACGACTTGTCCTTGCAGAGCTTGCGGCTAAGGCTGCTGAAGTTTGCCCTGGAGTACTGTCTGGATCCGTTCCTCCAGTCGGTGCCGGACTTCATCATGAGCTCGAACTCCTGGTAGCTTATGCGGCCGTCCTGGTCCGTGTCCACGTCGCGGATGATGTCGAGGATCGCCTGGTCGTTGGGTCCCAGCTCCGCCTTGAGCTCTTCCGGCTCGATGAACCCGCTGCCGTCCTTGTCGAAGTACCTGAACGCCGACGCCAGGTACTCGTCGTTGCTCATCTTCTTGAGGTGCACCGACACCGTCACGAACTCGTCGCAGTCCAGCGTCCCGTTGCCGTCCGTGTCCGCCTGCAGGCCGGGATGGATGGATGCATATCAACCGGTCTGAGAATGAAAACTCGAGCGTCGTCAGCGGCGGCGGCGAGCCGGCAACGACGACGGGAAGCAAATTAAGCATCACTTACGGCCTCGAGGAGCATCCTGATCTCCGACTCCGGGACGGGCTGGCCGTTGATGTGGAGTCCCTCCATGAGCTCCTCCAGCGTGAGGTTGCCGTTGTGGTCCTTGTCCATGAGGTGGAACATCTGGACGTACTTGTCCAGCTCCTCCACCGGCAGGTTCCGCGCCACCACGCCCAGCGCCTTCTTCTTGAACTTGTTCATGGCGGAGAACTGCTGCAGCCGCGACCGCACCGCCTCGCCCAGCGACACGTTCGGCGCCGTGTCCGCGTTCTTCAGCCACGGGTGCTCTGGATGCAATCGAGAGGCGTTACTTGTGGAGAATTGAACCTAGCTAGGATCTCCTACTAGCATGATCTATCCATGGCTTACCAAGCACCTGCCTCGCCGTGAGGCGGGTGGAGGGGTCGGGGTCGAGCATCCGGCGGATGAGGTCCTTGGCGTTGGCGGACACCCTCGGCCATGGCTCCCGGTTGAAGTCGATGACGCCGCGGAGGACCGCCTGCGCGATCTTCTCGTCGTTGTCTGCATTGTTCAGAATCAGATCAGCACCGGACTGGAGGAGGAAGACAAACAATGAACCATCGACGACGACGTCGCCGCCTACAGCCTACATACCTCCCCAGAAAGGCGGGACGCCGCAGAGGAGGATGTAGAGGATGACGCCGGCGCTCCAGACATCCACCTCCGGCCCGTAGTTCCGCTTGAGCACCTCCGGCGCCATGTAGTACGCGCTCCCGACCACCTCCGTGAACCGATCACCGGGGTTGAAGAAGACGGAGAGGCCAAAGTCGATGACCTTGAGCGGCGAGTCCTCCGACTTGTTGGCGAACAGGAAGTTCTCGGGCTTGAGGTCCCTATGGATGACCCCATTGGAGTGGCACAGCCGCACGACGTCGACGATGGTGCCGAACACCCCCGCCGCCGCGCGCTCCGAGTAGTGCCCGCGCGCCACGATGCGGTCGAACAGTTCCCCCGCCCTCGCAGAGCTCCATCACCAGGTGCACCTTGCCGCTACCGCTGCCGCCGCCGCCGGCGGACGAGTGTGAGTCCTCGCAGCACGCCTCGCGGAGCCGCACCACGGCCGCGCCGCCGCGAGACGACATGCGACGCATGATGGCCACCTCCCTCTGCACGTCCGCCGCGTGCGCCGCGCCGCCGCCGCGTCCGCCGCCGGTCCGGGGGCGCCGCCCTGGGGACCGGGACCGTTCCCGACCCCCACGCGGCGGACGCCAGTGCCGCCACCGCGGGGCCGGCGGTGCCTCTTGATGGTCTTGCACGCGAGCGCCTCGCCCGTGACGGCGTCCTTGCATCGGCGCGTGACACCGAACTCGCCGCGCCCAAGCTCCCGGCCCAGCACGTAGCGGCGCGCGAACTCGGCCGCGGTGGTCCGGACCACGAGCGGCCCCGCGTCAGCGTCGCTCTTGCGCGGGGACGGGGACGGGGACGGGGACGGGGACGTCGAGGCGGCGGCGGAGCTGGCGGTGCCGTCGCTGTCGCGGTCGCGGTCGCGGTCGGTGATGGGGAGGACGAAGGAGATGCGGCCGCGCAGCTTCCGCGAGCTGGCGAAGGCGGAGTAGCAGCCCCCATGACGATGGGTCTGGCGGGGCGACGGCCACCTCGCCTCGCCTCGCCTCGGCCTCGACGCGTGCGTGCGTGCGCGGCGACGACGCCGGCCTGGGTTGCGCTTGTTGTCTTTGCTTGCTCTGCCCTGTCCACGTCGTTCGGTTCGCCGCGAGCGTCGCGGCGGTGCCCGTGCACGGTGGGTGCACCTGCGGCTATTCCCTTTTTCTATTCGTGGCAGCGGCGGCCGCAATCGCATGCGTTATTAACGGTGCGTAGTACCTGTGTACGTACTCGAATAGGAATAGTGTTGGATTGGATTGGATTGCGTGACATATGCGGTTTTGTGCGCCAGACGTACGTTTTCCACGTGCGCAAAAGGCCATTAAAAGGTTGCGTTGCATCCAGTGTCGTCCACTAGTGTACTAGCTTGGACAGTATTGTAGTTTAATGAAAACTTAATGGCACAAATTAAAATATAAGCAACAAACTTATCAGCAAAATAAATGCTCACTCCATCATCCACGGAAGAATGCAATTCTCGTTCTGTGAGAAATCAGTAAGTTTAAACTTTGACCAATATCAGATATAAAATTACTAACATTCCTAATGTAAAATTAGTATCATTGGATTAGATTAGATTAGTCCTAGAATATATTTTTTTCATAATAGATTTATCTAGAGACATAAATATTAATACTATTTGCTATTGACCGGTATGGAACCCATAATTGCATCATTTTCTCGACGGGGGAGGTCTCAAAGGACCGATAAGCCGATACGCTACTTTGTTTGTTGTGTGAGAAAAACATTATACAATGACCCGATAAGTTCAATGGAACACATGCATTGAGTATATTGTCATAGCATATAATATATAAAAAGGGAACTGGTTAGTGTTCTATGAGATAGAATGAGTTTTTATACGTTGGAACTAGCTTATACTGTTTTTAACACATGTGAGTTTTGGTCTCTTAGAATTTGAAAACTAAATCCCCATCAAATACTTTGGATTTGATGTCTCCTTTGGCGTTTGCGCTTCTTCGCTAGGTGGACAAAATTCTTGTAACGTTAAGTCGAAATTGTTGTGTTGGGGACGTGGCTCAACGACGATGAGACATTGCGAGCCACCCCCACCCCCTCCATTGTTGTCTGAGGCTTTGTGGAGAGTCTGCATTTACTGAGGGCGAGGTGTGGGTTGTGACTGAAAGTTAGATCTGCTCTTGTTTGAGTTTGCCAACGATGACCGGTTTGTGGCCTCGTGCTTTGGACCCATCGGTTAGTGGCTTTGCAGGTGGCCTGCCATCAAAAATCGGAGCTATTGCTAGCATTGCTCTCATGCTTGGCAACAATGACCCATGTTAGTGTGTTATATTAGTGCTCAACCTCATCGCTTGGGTGGTTAGCCCCTTGGGTGCTCTGTGGCCATGTGCGCATCTGGTTAACCAACTTTTTTTTTTTACATAAATCCATTCATCCAAATTGGGCATCATAGCTCTTGACTTTATTTTTTGAAAAAAATAGTTTGGATCCACCAGTACTTCTTTTCAAAGCTTATATATAGATATTTCTACAATCTATAAATGTTCTATTTGAGCTTATCATGTCTCATTAGTTCTAGGATTTTTCTTTGAATTTGTGGAAGCTTAGAAATATTTTCATGGTGGTTTATAAAAGTCTTAATGAAATATTTATATAGATTTTATTAATAAAAACGATAAAACTACCTTGAAAATAGGGCAGGTAAATAACCAGTTTTTTTTTTTTTATTATACTAGACCATTAGAGGTCTCGTCCATGACCGACCCAAACCACCGACTCACCGAGACCCAGCACCGCCACGGACCTGGGCCCATTCTCAACCCGGGGCCGCAACGCAAACGCAAAAAACCCGCGAGGGTTTCCACCGCCGACGCGCCGCTCCCCCCCTCGTTTCCATTCGAACTGCAGTCCGGACCGGCGCGCGGCTGCGGCGGGGAGGAGCGCATCCTTCTCAGGGCATGGCCACCTCTACGGAGCCGGAGGGCGCGCCGCCCGCGGCTAAGGGGACTAAAGGGGAGGCCAACAGGAAGCGGAGCAGCGAACAGGGAGCGGGAGGCGCAGGCGGCGGCGGCGGCGGAGGCTGGCAGCAGCGGAAGAAGAAGAAGGAGGTCTTCATCTACGGCAACTACAAGAACTACTACGGCTATCGGGTAAGCGCGAAACCCCTCCGTCCGTGCTTCACGCCTTCCTGGCCTGGAACTTCAGTGTTCACGCGTGGTCGCCAGCTGTTCGACGATATGCCTCATAGTAGGTTCAGGTGTCTGTGGGGTTTGAGTATTTCGGTTCAATTCGGTTGTTTAGTTTCGGATTGACGCATGACCCAGAGAAAGCTGAACTTGCATCCCTAAGTGTGTGAGCGTGACTGGGAGATGGTTCACGGGGATGAAAGCACTGGTACTCGCCTGTGGCTTGATTGTTGCTGGCCGGACTAGTGGGCAGGGATGGAGTAGATGTGCTCTCCTTACCTCGGATTATCCAATATTTATTCCGTATAGCTTTCCTAGTGCTATTAGGGTGGGAGGGGAGTTCAACATTTCCCAGCGGATATAAAATTATAACTTTCCACAGATTGATCGCAATGTTGGTGAAGATCCTCGCCTTGAGGCGTTCAAGAAGCAGTGGTTTGAAAACAAGGATTGTCTCGACATTGGGTGCAACCAGGGTTTGGTAACAATTGGCTTAGGTAACATTTTGATTTTTTGGATAATCTCTTGATCTCGTTCACTTAATTCTTATATAGCATGCTTATAGTCATAGATGCTATGTAGTTCTTGTAGAAAAATGTCTCAATCTCCAAGATGAGGTCATTAGGGTTTCTCTCACTTTTGTTTTCTTAATCTTGTGCAGCCATGAAATTTAAGTGTCGAAGCATTCTTGGAGTTGATATTGATTCAGGTTTTTAATCCCCCTTAATAAACTCCGTTGCATATCTCCTCTCATGTTCTGTTGTTGAATATTACTTGAATTGAAATTCATTTTTATCTTTCCCTGTTAGGTTTGATTGAGACAGCTAAGTGGAACCTACGAAAGATAATGCGGCAGGATAAGGTGGCTACAAAAAACGTTGAAGCGCAGGAATTGTCAGATTCTCCTTCTCCAAGCTCTCCAGGGAAGTGGCATCTGAGTTATTGAATGGGAACAGGCACCAAGATCTTTTTAAAATCGTCTCTTTTCGACGTGAAAATTTTGTAGAGAGTGTGGATGGATGTTCAGAACAGTATGACACCATACTCTGGTAAGTTACAGGTTAAAGGATAGAGATCTCTCAAGAATTGTAGCTTTCTTTGTACTGTTCTTTCCCACATTGCCACTAGCTTATTTTTAAAATTGTTCTAATGTAGTTTGAGTGTGACAAAATGGATCCACCTGAACTGGGGTGACGATGGCCTAGTTACTTTGTTCGTGAAGATCTGGAGGCTTCTCAGACCGGTATCTATGCTTCTCTATTTTGCTGGTCTTCTAAATTGTACATAAATGGTAAGAGGAGAATTACATATCTTTCCCATATGTAATTTTGCAGGGAGGTGTTTTTATCATGGAGCCTCAACCATGGAGTTCATATAAGAGTAACAGATTAGTTTCAGAGGTTGGTTCTGTTTGTTCAGATTATGTGACCAGCTAACCCTTCTTGACATTTTTCTTTACGCTGCATTGAAACGGGTAATGTTAGTATTTTCTTAGAAGGAAGTTGTTTGTGAAAATCTTGCTGCACTTCCATTAATTAGGCTAAATGTGCCTATGTTCGTAGCTGCTGCACTCCTGATCCTAAGCTCAAGTGAATGTACCATAAATTATCAAAATCCTCTGCCAAACTTAATACAAATTCTTGATTCTTTCATGTTGTAGACCTTTAAATTTCCCTGAGCGTGATAAACCTGCAATTCTTACTACCTTTTCTTTACCTGTTTTCAGGTTGCCAAAGAGAACTTCAAAACCATCTGTATATACCCAGAGTCATTTCGGGAGATTCTTCTAGACAAGGTATTTTTTATTTTGGCTGCCAACTCAAAGTTTTGTTATTGACCCTTTCAGCAGAATTCCACTAAACAATGTTGGTCTTTGTGCTGCCAGATTGGATTTAGGTCGGTAGAGTTGATTCTTGGACAGATTGGTGGGTGCCGTAAGTGGTTTCAACCGCCCAATAGAAGTTTACTACAAATGATGAAACTGGTTCAAGGATTGTGGCATCCCTGCCCAAAGTGCGCACTCCCTGACCAAATGATTGTGTCGAGGTTTGAAATGCTCGCTGACTGACTGGGTACAAGTACCAACGATGAGGGCCTTGCATGGTTCTGGACTTGCATTTGCAAAAAGAGAGTATCAATGTTAAAGGATCAAGATGGAAGAGTAGTGGTAGGATGTTTGTTCTCTAGCTGGAAGTGTTGGGAATTTTTTCATGGTTGTGTTCTTGTATAAAATGGATAATGGACACCTTACCCTGAAGGGGAAAAAGAGGCTTCCATGAATATCAATTTTGCTGCTGTGACTATGAACATCATGATTTCTCTTGCTTATTGCTACATATATATAGTCATGGTTTTAGTAGCTTAATTTTAGTGAGTTAAGTCAGATGAATGAATTGGTTTTAATGCCGGTTCTACCAGGTGGTAGTCGTATGCTGGTGCTGGCAATGCCAGATGCCTTGTGGAATTCAGTTGCTTATTTGTGCGTGCAGTGCTAGTGCGTTTTTATGCTGGCTCCCTTTATTTATTTTTTATATGTGAACTCTGCATCTAAGGAGCTGAATGTTGTTGCTGCACCATACAGTTGAATAGAATCACCAGTTCAGCGGTCACCTAGCATTCTTATTTGATTCAGAAGCAACTTGCTGCTATAGTTACAGATTTCCTTACCCACGGCTCCATACCTCCAAAACTGCATATAATTTGATAATTTACGCTCTTCATTACAAATGTATAGTACATGTTTTTCTCTTTATTTATTACGTTCCTAATATTAATTAATGCATCGAAATTAAGCTCGAATTAGCTACTCCGTGCATATGTAGCGTTTTCAGTTAAACAGCAAGGGTTGCTTCAGCTTGATTGTTGCTTCAATTCTCGCCCGTCTTCCTCCTCTCCGATCTGGGCGGCGGCGGCGGCGGCAGCATCCGGCGCTTCCTCTTCTTCTCTCCCCACGCACTTGATTGGCAGCTGCTCCTCTTTAACTTTGTCGGAACGGAGGACTCTCAGGGACGGCGGCGGCCCGGCCTGGCGCTTCTGCGGCCCGGCAGTTGCCAGGACCTTCGCCGCCGTGGTGTCGGCGGTGACCCGGGCAGCCAAGCGCTTGTTGATGCACCTCTCCAGCGCCTCCATGGTGCGCTGAGAAGAGAGTTCGCACTCCGCCTCCATCTCCGCCATCATGGCCGCCTCCTCCCTCCTCGACTACCCGCAGCGCCACCAAAGCTCTCTCTTTTCTCAGGAAATCAAAACCTAACCCCTTTTCCCTTTTTCGGTTTTCTGAAACCTGTTTTCTATATATTTATAATAAAGGTAGCGGTGGGCTGGGCCGTATTCTCTGTAACTCATCCGACTCAGTTACTTGTGGGCTGTTTTCTTTCTTTTCTTTTCCTTTTTCTCTCGACAGCAAACCTGTTTTTCATTTTATAATTGTTTACAATTACACTAGTACAGTATTTCCTTCATCCAAAAATACTTAATCCATCCCATCCCAAAACAAGTGGTGTGTTAGATTTATAGAGTGCGTCGCGTACTCGTGGTCAATTACATGTTTTTAGAGAGTGGACATTTCACTGGCGGCCCAGCTTTGTCTTAACCCCCAGCTGGTGTTGTTTCAACACTAACCAAATTTAGATTGACATTGTCCCAAGTATGCTACTATTATCCCTACTTAATACAAGTACACTTTATCAAAAATAAAGGAGCTTTCCATGTAGCCAACAAAAACAAACATACTCTCGACTCTGTATCTCATCAGGTGTTGAATGTTGCTGCTGCAACTGCAACGCTGCACGTTCACTAGTACCCAAAAGATTTTGGCGCGTGGCGGGCGAATTTGATTTTGTGTGGCGGGCGGCTGGGCCCGTCACCTATCAAAGGTTACGATTAATCGCGGATTAACCGTGGCGGCTACTACGATCTGTCGCGGTTAATAGATTAACCGTGGCGGGCGGATTACAATGCCCGCCACGGCACAAGTTTTGAAAAAAATAAAAAAAAAAAAAAAAAAACAGCGGCCGCTGAGCCCATCTACGGGCCCGTCAAGCCCATCCAGCACGCAGCGCGCGCGGTAGCCGCCCGATCCGCCGCGCCCGCCCGGTAGCGCCCGTGGACGCCGCGCCGCCGGATTCCCCGCCGTGGGCGCCCAGCGCCGCCGGATCTGGCCGTCGTGGAGGCCCGCGCGCCGCCGCCGACGCGCCGTGGAGGCCAGCGCCGCCGGATCACCGCCGTGGGCGCCACGCGCCGCCGTAGCCGCCCGTGGAGGCCCCAGCGCCGCCGGGATCCTCCGGCTTCGCCCGTCGCCGGAGAGGCGCGCCGCCCGCCGCCGGAGAGGAAGCCGCCGCCGATCGCCGGAGAAGGAGCCGCTTCATCCGCGCCCGCCGTGCCTCGCGCGCCACGGCCGGAGGGAGAGCGAGGGAAGCAGCCGGAGGGAGGGCGGGAGCGCGAGGAAGGAAGAGCGGGCGGAGGAAGAGGGCGGGCGGGGCGAGCGGAGGTGCGCGAGGCGCTCTCGGTGGAGGAGAGGAAGTTGGGTGAACCACTGATCCAAACCCTAAGTCATGTATTTATACTAGGGCGGATTGGGCCTCGCCATGGGCTATTGGGCTCATCATTTTCCGTGACGGGCTTTTAAAAGTGCCCGCCCGCAAAATCGATTTTTGTGGCGGACACCTTAACGCGCCGCCACGGAAAATAATGTATTTTCCGTGGCGGACGCGTTAAGGTGCCCGCCATGCAAAATCGATTTTTGCGTGGCGGGTAAATAATGCCCGCCACGGAAAATGAAACTGCTCATGGCGAGGCATTAACCGTGATGGGCAAATTGTGTGCCCGCCACGAAAAAAATTTCGGTATCACGCAAAAATCATTTCGTTCTTGGTGTCGGTAGAGCTAATCGAAGAGAATCCACAGTGCACCAGCAGCCACTTGCAGCTCGCCTTGCCCACACGCGCCGCCCACGCCACAGCTGCGGCAACCCAAGCCGCCCCCGTTACGCCCCTCACATTTATTAAAAAAATTGGAGACGACTAATATTTTTTCTAGACAAGGGAACAAAGTTTCATCCTTTACCATTTGAAACGGGGATTATTAATATTTTAACTAAGAAAAACTATAAAAAAACTTCCAATTTGAAATGGAATTGAAGGAGCGGTGAAATTACATACAATGTCTTGTATATAAGTTTATGCACCAATGGAAGGAACTCACGAAGTGAAGTGATCGATCGTCAGGTCAGAATTCCAAACCCCAGATGACCTTGATTTGGACCTGGCAGCCGTCGATGCCGAAATGCTGCACCTCCTGGCCCGAGGGTTGAGGGCGGAAACGAGCAACGACGGGTTCATGGAGGAGACCCTCACCCGCCGCATCGGCATGGTTAGAAGCGATCGAGGTGTGCAGGGCGGCCGCTGCGAGGTGAGTGGCACGGCAACAACGGACCGCGACAGGGGACGTCGCGCGCGGGTGATGACGACAGCCACTTTCTCCTCTGCATCCTGGCCGAAGAGCGTGCTCTGGGCATCGAGACCTCGGCATCGGGCGGTGATCCTGCCGTGGACGAGGATGTCGGCGTCAGTTTGCTCGGCGTCGGCGTCGGCGTCGGCGAGCAGGAGCCTGACCTGCACGGCGGCTTCCACCGCGTTACTCAACACCGCGTAGGTCACCTCTAAGGGCCCATGGCTCGTGCTGATGGTTCGTGTCAACACTCTGTCGCACGCCGCGCCGTCGTCGTCGTCGTCGCAATCCCAGAGGAGCAGCGTCGTCGTCGTCCTCCTGCCGTCGGTATTGTGATGATTCTGCGTGGAGATGTCGATTCTGACGTAGTCGTCTGTCGTGAATTTGCCGGCAGCCACGTCCATGGAATCTGTCGTCGTGGAGATGCCAACGTCGTTGCTCGTGGGCCTCTCAATTTCAATGGAGACGCCCCCGTACGGGGAAATTCTGTAAGGTCCAGTCAGCACCAGATTGTGAAATGGCGAGGAACGAGATCCCATCCCAGGCTCTCGGGTACGTGTTTATATACTACCAGGGGAAACGCCCCCTGGCGTGGCTTGTACAAGGGGGAATTACATCATACTTGTGTTACAAGATCATCTAACTAATCTCCTAGATTACACGTCAAGCCTATCATCTTGATAGTCAAGTTACATTCGGTTACAATGGATACACACGCGCTCCATGAGCTATATCCCAACAACCATATCTTCTAACATTCCCTCTCAATCTCAGCCACTTCCAAGGTTGAGATTGTGCCTGAACTCCTTTAATTTAGCCCCTATAAGGCATGCGCACCGCGTACTGGGAGGGAGCCCTCCAGTACCGGTTTACAGTGAAATTACCTGCACCGCTGTACGCTACCTAGTACTTTTTTCAAGCGGACGGTGCCCATGCACGGTATTACGAGCGTCTTGGCGTGCCTCCTCCGGGGAAGCCAGCGTGGCGCTTGGGCCCATCCGTTCGTCGCGCCAAGCCGCCAAGCAGGAAAGGGAAGAGAGAAGGAGATGGCCGGCGGCGGATCCCGAGCTCGAGCCGGCGGAGCGGCGAGACGGAGGCCCTCGGCGCGCTCGTCCTCCACCACCCCGCGGCCGGCTCGTGCGCGCCGGTGGCCACCCGGTGGAGCGGCGGCCCTCCTGCGCCTCGGTCTGCTGCGCTGCGCTGGCGCCCCCCGCCCGGCGCTGCTGCTCGCGGTGGTGGTGGTGCTCGCCTTGAAGCCGCCCGCAGAACGGGCTCGCGACCCGGCACGGCCGCCTTAGCGGCTCGCCCGAGCCGGCGGCGGCCCTCGACAGCGCCCGCGCCGGGCTTCGCCGCAGCGCCTCGTCTTCATCGCCGGGCCGGGCATCGGTGCGCACATGACCGCCAGCGTCCTCCTCGGCGGCCCGCTCCATGGCCGCGCTGTGCCCGCGACGGGAGCTCCATGGCCGCGCGAGCAGCGCGTCGGCGCGAGCACGGGCGGCGGGATCTGCGGGTAAAGTGCGAGATTCGATGGCGACCGCTGCGGGAAAACGAAAAAATCGTGGTGGGGCCCGCGGAGGAGGAGAGATAGAGTGCGCTTTTAACGTTTCACCGGTGCGGATAGCCTAATCGCTTGGTGAAAACCATCAGCTACCTGATCATTGGTGCTTATGAACCGAATGTCCAACAATTTTTGTGCCACTCTCTCTCTGACAAAATGGAAGTCTATTTCAATATGTTTTTGTTCTCGCATGGAAAACTGGATTTGCTGAGAGATATGTTGCTCCAATGTTGTCACACCAAAGCCGTGCTACCCGAGAGTGAGGAACTCGTAGCTCTTTCAACAATTGTTGAATCCACATGATTTCAGCTGTTGCATTAGCCAAGGCCTTGTACTCCGCTTCTGTGCTCGACCGGGACACGCGAGGGCTGTTTTTCTTGCACACCATGACACCAGGGTTACTTCCAAAGAATAACCGCAAAGCCACCTGTAGACCGCCCGATCGTCCACACAACCTCCCCTATTCGGCGTCGAAAATGCAATCACCGTTGTTGACGAGAGATCTTCGATCTTGAGCCCAATCCCCACCGTTCCTTGCACATAGCGCAATATACGCTTCACTACACTCCAATTAAACCGTAGTCGGTGCATGTAGGAACCGGCATACTTTATTTATCGCAAACGAAATATCGGTCGGGTGAGAGTCAAATCTTGAAGCACTCCAACCATGCTTCGTACCTAGTTGAGTCCACCGCCCCAAGCTCTCACCATCGGTCGGGCTTAGTTTCTCCTCGTAGTCGGGATAGGAGTATCAACCGACTTGCTCTTCTCCATGCTAGCACGCTTAATCACATTAGCAAAGATATCTTTGTTGAGTAAGCGGCAACCCACCATCTGTGGTCTTCTTTACTTCGATCCCAAGGAAGTAATGGAGATCCCCGAGATCTTTTAGGGCAAACTCCTTCTCAAGATCCTTCAAGAAGGCCTTAGTTGCGTCCATAGAGGAACTCGCAACTATGATATCATCAATGTAGACAAGCACATATATAGCAACTCCATTCTTGCCATAATAAAACAATGATGTGTCACCCTTTGATGGTCTGAAACCAAGCTGAATAAGTTTGCTGCACAGCCGAGCACACCATGCCCGAGGCGCCTGTTTGAGACCATACAGGGCCTTGTCCAACTTGCAAACAAAGTTCTGTCGATTTGGATCCCGGTAGCCTAGCGGTTGATGCATGTAGACCTCTTCTTCAAGAATGCCGTGCGAGAAAAGCATTCACGTACATCTAGTTGCGGAGTGACCATCCTTTAGACACGGCAATGGAGAGTATGAGCGGATTGTGGCAGCCTTGACCACTGGACTAAATGTGTCCTCGTAGTCGATTCCATACCGTTGCTTAAAACCTTTAGCAACCAGACATTCCTTGTATCGATCTGTACTCCCATCTGCTTTCTTTTTCACCTTGTAGACCCATTTGCACCCTATCACATTCTTGCCCTTTGGTGGTGGTACCAGGTGCCATGTTTTGTTTTTCATTAACACCTCATATTCAGCATCCATAGCTTGAACCCAACGCTTGTCACTAAGTGCCACATCCACCGCACCGTTCATCTGGATGTCTTGTGCTCAACATTCCCCAACGCACCGCATACCATCGGTGTACATTTTGGGCTTGGTGATGCCATGTTGGAGCCGCGTGGCTGGACGCTGCACAACAGCCGGTGAAGGAGGCACCAACAAAGTCTCACCGGCAGCACCTGAGACACCAGAAGTCATCGCCGCACCGGATCCAGACAAGGCCGCGGCCGATCCGGCGATAGAATCAGCATGGGAATCCCCCCGGCGACGGATCACCGTGTGTGGCCACAGGATCCAAGCGAGGCGTTGCCAGGGGCGTGTGCGGCGCAGAAGATCCTCCGCCGGTTGGCGCATCGTCCGTGCGGGCGAGACCGGGACCCGGCGCCCGATCGATGTCAATCCACCCCAGATCCGATGCGAGGAGCGGCGAATCAGCCTCGTACTCCGTGCTTTTCACGTCGTCACCTCCCAGCATGAAATAACGCTGGTTTGGTGCTGTTCTTTCACCGTTTTCCATCAATCCAGATCCTGCATAATTCTCAACACCAGCACAACTCGAAACAACATTAGTAGCCAGAGAATTAACCACAGATTGATCATGCACATGAGCACTCCCAAATTCGGAGGCTGGGTTTTTGAGAATATCAGGTAGAAGCTCGAGTTCTTTGCGTAACCGAGCATCGGCATTTGGATGAAGTGTGGAAAAAGGAAAGACGTGTTCGTCAAAGACAACATCTCTAGATATGTAGACACGTCCTATTGCTGGATCAAGACACTTGAACCCTTTATGGAGGTTGCTATACCCAAGAAACACAGAACTTTTGAGCGAAACTCTAATTTCCGAGTGTTGTAGGGTCTTAGGTTCGGCCAGACGGCACACCCAAAGGTTCTAAGGAAACTATAATCTGGAGTTTTGCCAAACAAGCGCTCAAAAGGTGTATGATTTTCAATGATCCGAGAGGGAAGTCTATTAATGAGAAAGACAGCGGTGAAGAACACTTCATCCCAAAACTTTAAGGGCATAGCGGCACGGACAAGAAGGGAAAGACCTACTTCGACAATGTGCCGGTGCTTACGCTCAGCAGAGCCATTTTGTTGGTGGGCATGTGGGAAGGACACGTGATGGGCAATGCCGAGAGCGAGCAAAAATGGGTTAAGGGATCGGTATTCACCGCCCGGTCAGATTGCACAGCAAGTATTTTTGTGTTGAATTGGCATTCTACCATATTTTGGAAGTCTTTGAAGCAGGAGATAACCCGGTTTGTGACGAAGAAGATAAATCAAGTGTACTTGCTGTAATCATCTATGAAGCTAACATAATAATCATGCCGACCAATCGAAGTTGGTGCCAGACCCACACATCAGAAAAAATGAGCTCAAAAGGTTTGGATGAAACACTGGTTGATTTATGATAGTCCAATTGATGGCTCTTCCCACGCTGACATGCATCACATATCACATTATTCTCCTGATCACTAGAAAACAAAAGTTTGTAGCGACTAAGGACTTGCTGAACAATAGTATTGGACACATGACCTAGCCTACTATGCCATGTGTGGAAACGGTGGGCTTGAATACTCCAAGCACTTGTTTATTGGACTCGGCGACTCGTGGGGGTGCGGCTTCAAGGGGTAGAGGCCATGCTCACATCGGCCTCCGAGGAGTGTCTTCCTCGTCTCCTAGTCCTTGAGAAAAAAATGAGTAGGGTGAAACGCTAGAAAAGCATTGTTATCTCGAACAAGACGATTGACTGATAGGAGGTTTTTATTGGCATGAGGCACATGAAGGATATTTTTGAGATGAATCTAACGAATAGGGGAATGCAAAGTGCTATGACCAATATGATCAATTCTCATACCGAACCGGGCGTCGTATGCACCTGGTCGCCTCCATGGTACTTGTCGCGGATGGACGGCTTCTCCGGCTCCCCGGTCACGTGGTCTGTGGCACCAGAGTCCACATACCAGTTTGTGTCCACGCCATATGACGTGGTTGCCAACGAGACGCTCTTCTGCGGCGGTCCTGACCAGGATGCATCGAAGCGCTTGAAGCACTTCATAACATAGTGGCCCTCCTTGCCACACGCGGTTGGCGGGATGGCGCCGGGATGAAGTTACTCCCGCGGCCGCCTCCGCCGCCACGTACATCCTTTGGTCCTCCACGGGTGAACCCTCCACGATTGCCACAGCCACCTCCATTTGCACCACCGCCACGACCGCCCTTGGCGTATGTTGGCGACGACTACGTGCCGCTGCCATGGTACTCCATCCTTTGCTCGAAGGTGATCAGCTGAGTGGTGAGCTCTTGAACCGTGATTGGTTCAACCCTCGCCGCAATGGTAGAGACGACAGGGTTGAAGTCGAGATCCAATCCGGTTAGGACATAGGAGATTAGCTCCTCGTCCTCTAGCTTCCGTCCCGCGGGAGGCCATTTCATCCGCCGGGGACTTCATCTTGGTGATGTACTCGGAGACGGTAGACGTCCCCTTTGACACTGTGGCGAGCGCGCCATCCTCGTGGTGATGATCCGAGCACGAGAGTGCGAGGCAAAAGTGCTCTCGATCGCATCCCATGCTCCGAAGCGGTCACGGCGTGGGAAACCTGACCCAAGATCTCCTTCCCGATGTTGGAGAGGAGATAGTTGAGGACCTGCTGGTCGCCGCCACCCGATCATCATAATCTGGGTTCGAGATGGTCGGGTCGTCCGGCTTGCATCCGGCCGCGCCGGCGGCGGGAACTCAGCCGGCGCCTTGGCATCGGGCTTGATGAACTTCACCGGTCGCGCCCCCTTGATTGCGGACACAACTTGGGACTGTCATTGCTGGAAGTTGGCGCAAGTTAGCTTCTCGCTCGGAGGGCAGAAGCCGAGAGATGGAACAGCAGATAGCGCGGAGGAGGATGCCATGGTGAAGCTCATAACCTAGCTCTGATTACCATGTGAAATGGCGAGGGAAACGAGATGCCATTCCAGGCTCTCGGGTGCGTGTTTATATACTACCGGAAACGCCCGGCGTGGCTTTGTACAAGGGGGAATTACATCATACTTGTGTTACAAGATCATCTAACTAGTCTCCTAGATTACACGTCAAGCCTATCATCTTGATAGTCAAGTTACATTCGGTTACAATGGATACACACGCGCTCCATGAGCTATATCCTAACAACCATATCTTCTAACACAGATCATGAACCTGGTCGAATTGGATACGCGTGAGAAAAACCATCATTCAATCAGACTATATATGCCGAACATCTCCAGCATGCATTGGCCTTGCTGCTCGAGAATGTGTGCGATGGTGGCATCGCCGTTGCTGTCGTCGGCGATGCCGCTGTCACCGTCTGGTGCTATGTCCTGAGATGGTGGCGGCTCCGACGACGCTAGTGCCCTCGGACCCGGCCAGTTAAGCAGCAGGTGCACTATCTGGAGTGCCTGGCCCACGTTCCTGACATCAACTTGCGGAGCCAGCAGCTCCTGGGGCCATGGCGGATCCAGTTCCAGTCCCAACGCACGCAGCACGGCGTGCGACATGAGCTTCCAGCTCCACAGCAAGTGCACCTGTCGCTTCCGGTGATGGCGCCCGTGCAGCGGTCCCAACCATCGAGCACCGTCTCAAAGTGCGGGATCATCCTGGCAGCCTCGCAGACCATGACGATGAGGCGCGCCAGGTGGCGCCTGGTGCGTTCATCAACTCCGCCGGGAGCCTGCTCGTAGGCCGAGCCCGGCGCACGGCGTCCCTGGCGAACCACCTGCCGAGCCCGAGCTTGACGAGGTTTCTGGCACCGCCGTCGATGATGGCGCCGTACCGGACATCGCACTCCAGGAAGGTGGACCTGTACTCCGCCGGGAGCACCCGCGCGCTCCTACCGCCGCTGAAGCCGAACTCGTACCACTGGCCCTGCCGGTTCCGGAAGCCGATGAGGTACACGTTGTCGTCGCGGATGGCCAGCGTCGTCGCGTGACCCTCGTCCCGGACTAGCAGGGTGACGTGGATCCACCGTGCCGGCCGGTGAGGGCTGCGTTGCCGTGGCAGCACCGGGTGGGGCGCGTGGTGATAGTCCACCACGCTCTGCCGGTCGCCGGCGGGTTCGTACTCGGCGAGCACCTTGCGGAGGACCCCGATGAATTCACCGTAGTTTTCTCTTACTACGTCGTACTCGATTTCAATTGTTTCGATGCCAACTTCCATGCATGGACAAGATTGCCGGCCCAGTCGTATGTACAAAAATGCCGACACGATACGATTTCACAACCGTACCTTTAGCTTTTTGTATATTAGTGGCTGCACTATATATATGGTCAAATCTCATGAGGAGCTACTACTGAAGGTACGAAGCTTGTGTCTAAGCTAGCTTCTTCCAATCCCAAACCTAGGAGAGAGGACCATATGTGTATATATACGACGTGCTTCGAGCAGAGATACCACAGAGAGAGAGACTCGAGATGTTCAAAAAGCATCCCTGTATTTTCTATTGATCAACAGCCATTGGTTTCATTGACGAAGGCTCAACCGATGAAACTACCATGCTTTTCAAAGGACAAAACAACAAAAATAGCCGCGTCACCCATGTGAAGTGGTTAGCTAACTGCAAACAACGAAACGCGCTTAAGACACGAGAGCAAACAACGCGCTTGAGACACGTACGAGAGAGCAAGTTTTGTTATACATAAAAAAAATTTACAAAAGCATGCGTCTCCGAACGTACTACAACGCGTGCCGACCAGTCTTCGGCTGTAATTTGTTCAGGGTTTACCACGGGCTAGTCCATCAACTCGTGCTCTACCATAGACTAAGAATCTTTTAAGAGTTATTTATGTGGTGTTGTTTATGTCTTCAATAATCTATGCCAAATGTTTGATTTAATTTACAATTTATTATAATTAATAACTTATAAATTGTAATGGTTATTAATAATTTAAATAATTTTTTAGTATCATTAATATAGGTAATATTTTTAAGGTTGTTGAAGCATAACATATATATATATTTATCTCTAATGCATATATGTGTATTTGATATGCATGACGGCACAATATGTATGTTTACTTTAGTAAATCAAATTTAACATATTGACATTAATATAAGTGAATAATATAGAAACATATATATTCTTTATGGTTATTTAAATTTTTTTTTTGGATTAGACGTTGATAATTTAGATGTATATTTAAGATGATATTTTAGTTTTTTAATAGTGTTAGAAGTGGTAATTTTATATAAATCTAGTGGGCTATGTGTATTATCTAGATAAACGGATGGAAATTTATGTTTACTTTAGATCGTGTTTCTTAATGGCACTAGTGAGTAACTTGAGATTAATGGGTCACTGTATATTGATTTACATACACATTTACACCGGTTTTATACGTTTTACACATTCATAAGAGGTAGATCTATTTTTGGCAAAGCTAGGTACCGAGGAACGTGCGACGGCGAGGAAGAATCTGCTTGCGGGGTACCGGTGAAGAAGGCGGCGTGGCGCGGCGGCGGCGAATCCGGCCGCGGCGGTTTACAAGATGTGCGGCGGCGGGATTTCTTGGTGAGTAGATGCACAATACCACCGAAGTGGCGAGTGGACTCTTCTCCCCGCGACGCTCCCCACGCGGGGGGTGACTTGGGGCGGCTCCCGACCATGCCGCCGCTCCCCCTCTCATGCCGCGCCACCACGGAGACCCCGCCGCCGCATGGCCGCCCGGCTAGGCGGGATGGTGGTGGTGTAGGGTCGAGATAGGGGACCGGAGGGAGGGATGAATAGTCCTTACTAAAACTAATTGCGTCGGCTAAACAAATATAATGCGGTTTGAAACTATTCATTTAGCCAAGACTTCACCCCTAGCTATGACTCTAAATCACCTCACAAAAGATCCTACACAAAGCAAATGAGGTGATAAGTCTAGCTTGAACTCCTAACAAGTTTAATTGCAAGGTCACACAAACCTATGCACTAGTACTTCTAACAACATGAGCTCCTCCCACAGTTCTAATGAGCAAAAGCACAAAGCCAAATCTAAGCTCACTAGATGCACTAAGGACAAGGCGACACACGCCTAATCCAAAGGCTCAAATTACTTAGCTACACAAACTAAGCAAAGCAACTAACAAGCTACACAAGCTAGTAATTGCAAGAGCTACTCCACAAGCACAAGCACAAGCACAAGCACAAGCACAAGGTATATATGAATGTAAATACAAAGCTTGTGATTTGGAGAATGCAAACCACCGAGAAGAGTAGACAAGTTGACACCGGTGATTTTTTTACCGAGGTATCGGGAAGCTTGCCAACTTCCCCCTACTCCTCGTTGTGTCGACCAACACCTTGGGTGGTTTCCTTTGGTGTTTCACCTAGATGGTTCTTCGATTGTGATTCTCAGATCACTTGCCCCTCAAGGCACGCCCCGCAAGGCACCGCAAGACACCACTCTCAAGTGAGCCTCTCAAGGCACCGCAAGACACCACACGCACAAGGGAGGTACTCACTGACACGCTCTAGTAGTGTCGCTCTTCGCGATCCCCGCGTGGTGAGCACGAACCTCTTACAAATCCTCCTTGAGCACCGCACAAGCTTCCTTGCGTGCTTCATGAAGTCTCTTGCCACCAAGCGCCTAGGAGGTGGCAACCTGCAAGAAACAAGAAGCACACCGCTTGCAACACGATCACCTAGTGCCACGAATCGCGATCTCTCAGCGTGAAAGCACTAGAATCACTCCTCACTTTGATATGGATGAACTCTATCAATCACAAGTGAGTGGGAGGGCTCTCAAGCACTCTCAAGCATGGACACAAAGTCCCCAAGGTGCTAAGCAACCAGCCATGGCCGGCCACCCCATCTATTTATAGCCACAAGCCAAAATAGAGCCATTGGGGAGAAAACCACGACCTGCGAGGTGGCCGGACGCGCACCGGCCGGACTCACCAGCCGGTCGGTCCAGCGTCCGTCAAGCTTCCTTTCAAGCATCCGGTCGGATAGGACGAGCGGCGGTCCCACGGTGACAACCACGACCATCGCCCCGGTCCACGGGGATCCGGTCACCACCGGAAGCATCCGGTCCATCGCGTCCCGGCGACCCTCGCGCCCGAAGGCGAAAACATGCTCTCTGCCGACGCATGTACCGGAGCGTCGGTCAAAGGAAGCGACTTTCGATCCGCGGCGTCCGTCCGTCAGCGTCCGATCGGCTGTTTCTGCGCAATCTTAAATCGTTTCTCCGTCGCCTTTGCCGACATGCTACCCAACAAGTATACCAACTTGAGCACGAGGACTAGCATGTTTACACCACCACGATGCATCCGACGCAATAGAAAATATGCATATCATTTTTCTCGAAAGCGCCCGAATCCGCCTCGCAAGCTCGGCGGGAGGATGAGCGGTTCCCAAACCCAACTCAACCACGCAAACAACCGCCGCCTTTGCAAACGTGCCAACACCACCAAGTGTACAACACCATGTGCATGTGTGTTAGCATTTTCACAAACATTTCAAAGGACGGGTTAGCTCTTACCACGCCACTCGATCCTAACACATCGCAAAGTTAGATCGCTCAAGTAACACTAGATGACCGATATGCAAACAAGTTTGCCCCTCTTGATAATACGGCCATCTATCCTAAACCCGGTCATAAACTTCTCTAAGCTCCAATGACCGGCGAAAAGAAATGCCCTATAGGTTATACCTTTGCCTTGCGCATTTCCATTCCGCTCCATCTCCAAGTGTCGATGCAACACATGCACCAACACGATCACCAAATGATATGATCCACTTCATATCATCACGTGACACTATTGGTCCATTGATCTTGACCTCACTTGCTCTTCACCGTTTGCGTCGGTCCGTCGACGCCAAGTCTTGACCAAGCTTCACCGCCTCGCGGTCCATCGCTTCAAACTTGCCTCGACTTGCCCTTCACACTTGCAACCCGGTCCATCAAGCCAAGCCTTGTCTTGATCTTCACCACCTTGGTCACATGACTCTATGTCATGTCCCATATGCAATAAGCTCCTCCATTGCTTCATCACATGTGAACTAATCTCACCGTGTATTATCTCAATCACACATATTAGTTCACGTAATGTTGTCACTCAATTACCAAAACCACAAGGGACCTTTCAGAGTGGCGGGGCTGCTCGCTCCGTGGCGGGGAATCATTTGCAAGAGCGAGCTCCCTTCCCCAGCATGGCACATGGAGGTCGCGGGGGCGGTTGTCGATGCTGGCAGTGGCGCCGCCGGTGCCCAGCCTGCGTGAGGAGGCGGGGAGGTCCTTCTTCTCCATGGTTCCTCTCCTCCACTCTCGATGATGGCGGTAGTGTTGCCTAGGGTTGCTTGGGTCTAGGCCACAGGCGCCGGATGCGGCGCCCTGAAGGCGGATTCATGCCCTAGGTGGTTGAATCTGCCCGGCCGCGGTTGGCGGCGGCGACGATGGCCGGGACTCAGTACGCCGTTGGGGGCGGGGCTCGTCTTGCCGCCCTTCCCGCACCCGGTCATGGTTGTGTCCGCGACTAGAGCTACGACCGGCCCGGGGTGGTGGTTGCGGCCATCAAGAACGGAGGCCCGGGGCGTCGGCCCGGGGGCGTCGAGTTTTGGGGGCGGCGCCGGATCGGTGGCCGGGGGCTACGGTGGGCGGCTTGAGATGGTGGGGGGGGCACGTCGTATGGATATGGATGACAATGTTGGCGGCGGGCGGCGGCAGGTGTAGTCGGCGGCACGGCCGACAACGGCCGGCGTCTCTGCGGCGGTGGACGCTGGCGTGGCGGAGTGAGGCGGTTTTTTTCGCATGTCATGTCGGTCGGCGGTGTGGGCGACCGGCTATGCGCTGCGTGGCCGGCGCGTCGATGCCCGTTGGCGAGGCTTCCGTGGTATGAAGGCAACGATGACGATGGCGGCGGGATGGGTGTTGGCATCTAGGCCCATTCTTGTTGGGGGTACCTTGGGCGAAAAGCCCGGCGGCGGCGAGGCATGTGGGTGCCGCTTTCGCTATTGAGGGCGTCGGCGTCGTGCCCCTGCAATTTCCGCGGGTGAAAACCACTGTCCATGTTTGAACGACGGCGGCGGCGCATTGGGCGTCGTAACCTTCTTGAAGGCGTTGTTGTGGAATTCAACTTGGTTGTGATGTCTCGTGGCGGCGGGCGAAACCATGGTCGGAAGTCGGCCGCTCTTGCGATATGCTTGAGTTGAGCAACGATGATCTTCTATGGCCTCTACTCGCTACGGGAACCGCTGTTTTCTCTGTTGTATTTGAGTGGATAGGCTTCGCCTTCATGGTGTTTGACGCCATGTTTGGCTACCTTGTACATATATTTTCTCTCTACTTATCAATAAAAACAGGTAAAAACGTATCTTTCCAAAAAAAAAAAAGCGGGGTTGCTTCAACTTGATTGTTGCTTCAATTCTCGTCCGTCTTCCTCCTCTCTCCGATCGGGCGGCGACATCCGGCGCTTCATCTTCTTCACTCCCCACGCACTTGATTGGCGGCCGCTCCTCTCTAAACTTGTCGGACGCGAGGGGCGGGCGGCCCTCTTTGGCGCTTCGCGGCGGCGATTGGCATGGACCTTCGCCGCCGTGGTGTCGGTGGTGACGCTGCCAACCAAGCACTTGTTGATGTACCTCTCCCGCGCCACCATGGTGAGCTGAGAAGAGAGTTCGCACCCACGCCTCCATCTCCGACTTAAGCCATAGGAAAACAAACCCCCAAAGGCCAAACTCTCTATTTTCTTTTCTTCGGTTTTCTAAAACATGTTTCCATATATATTTATAATAAAAGGTAGCGGTAGGCCGGCCGGCCGTATCTCTGGAACTTCGTCCCAATTCGAACACGTCTACTCTCCTCCGCGATTCTTAGTCGCTTTGTGGGTGTGGCTTGTTTGCTTTGTCTTTCTCTTCTTTTCCTCTCGATAGCAATCCTCATTTCTCAATTTTTTTTTAATCACGTCTAAGTGCATTTTTCATTAAAACGAAAAGAATTTTGAATACAGGAAATGAGGGGACGACAATCCATGGTTACCGAAGCCCACACGACAACAACACGCACGCCGGTTGTGATTACAAAGAAACAATTGACTAAAAGGTAGACACGCGGAGCCTATATCTCGCCCCTCCAACCTGTCACGACCAAATCCATGGTTGTTACATAGCTGTCCGTTTAACGAGAATCTAGAACCCCTCATTCCCTCTATTTATTTCTTTTGTGTACTTTTAGTACATTGGCGCGCCCGCACTTTTTTATTTCGCATAGAGAGATCCTCCCTCCTAGAGTGATTTTTCTGTGGAAACACTAAAGCGGAGTACACTTCCGAGTGGAGGGGTATAGAACTAAGTTAAAATACTTGAGCAATTCAAAATACCATGTAGTAATGTATTCACCAACCATTACATAGGAGTCAATGCTCCTTATTTACAAAGATGCCCTTACATCCTCTGTGCCGACCAACAAGGGTATAATTGTCTTTTTCTCTTGGTTACCGCCTTAGCTTACGGGCTGGTTTGTCCAGGCCATTTAGGTCCAGCTTCGCGGAGGAGAGCTGTGTCGGTCCTTCCTTTTCCGCCCATTATCTCCTCCATCCATTCCTCGGGTCCTCCCTCTTGGTCACCATCATGCACTCCCAAGATACCTTTGTCGGTTACTGACCTCCTCCCGAAGACCTTCGCCACTCCTCTGGGCCAAGATGAGGTGACACAAGATGCGTGGAGGTTCGGTATCTCCGCCTGCTAAGTTGAAGAGGAGCACCTAGTCCTGCAAGGAATGCCTTAACACAAGGTTATATTGAAAACTTTACAAAAGTTCAAAATACATTCGCCTACTGACGGGGCCATGTCCCAAGTCCCAACCACGATGAGAAGGTCCGGAGCACAGTGGGCAAGTATCCTACAAATATAGGTGAGCATGGTTGACCCTTGCTCTTGGTCTCCTGAGTCCTTTTTTTGGTCGCCTCCCATTGTGGTCTATAGACGCCAGAGGAACGGAAAAAAAATCCCCTGGTGAGGCAAGATGCTGACCGCACGCTGGCCAACCGCACAACTACGTGCGGTCCTCTAGGGCGTGTTTGCTAGAGAGCCAAAGCCCCGGCCTTGAGCCCTCCATCTACACCGCTCGTGTTTGTTGCAACTAGCCCATGCTTTAGAGTCTAGGCATACGAGAAACTTAAAGCGGTGGGCACGTCGCTCCCAGAAACGATGCCCCACCGTTTTTCTAGGGCTGTCTCGATGGAGCCGCGGGGGTGGCCCATTGGTGCGTGTTGGGTGACCTCCCCAGCTCTCACCTCCTGTTTTTCTCTCAACCGGATGCCGCCGACGCCAACCGTCCCTCTTCCTCGTCACCCACGGGCGTGGCGGTCGCCCGTCAAGCACTATCTCGGCCCGCGACCACGCGGCCGAGCCGCGCCATGGCCGCGACCTCCGCCGCGGCGTCGCGCCACTTGCCATGGCGCGACCTCGGCATCTAGCGGCGCCGCTTGCCATCGCCGCGACCTCCGCTTCGGACGCGCCGCGGGTAGCCAAGGCGCGACCTCCACTTCGGTCTTGCGCCGCCGCCATGGCCGCGGCCGCCTCCTCTGGGCGCGCCAGAGCATCGGCACGCCCAAGGGAGCGGACACCGGCGGAGATGGAAGGCGAGAGAGGGAGCGGGCGCGGACATAGATGGAGGCGCGTCTTGGCAGCGCCACCGCCATCGAGACCCACTGCGCGTGTCCATGGCTGCAATGTGGAGTACGACTCCTACGTGTTCGATGAAATGGCGACAAGGATAGAAAGTTGTAGAGTGTGGTGCTACCTAATGTCTAGTATAGAGTAACCATACACAATTGAGTCAGAAATCAAACACAATCTCGGTTGAACCGAGCTCATTCGGACCGTGAAACAAACACGTGACGTTGCACCCGCCGGGCTCCGGCTGGCCACGACCTGACGGGCGAGCGAGGGCAGGTGTAGCAAACACGCCCCTGGTCTCCTGAGCATGCCTACATTTTTTCAGAGAAAACGTCGAGTCCAAGACTCGAACGCTGGCCGGCAAGATCCAAGCCACCGGCGGCACTTGCCAACGGACTACTACGTGCGGTCCTCTGGTCTCCTGAGTCTCGAAAGAAGCGCGTGCCGTGGATAATAGGCTGGCGGCCCACCGCTCTCGCAGCCTCACTGTCGCTTATCGTCTTCCTCTCCGGCTCCGGCAACTCTGTTGCGGTTGGTTCCATCCGTGTAAGCTCTCCCGTCACCGCTCTTCCTTTTGTTGTCGCCTCGCCATTTCTCTGAAAAAATGCGTCCATTCAACAGGACAAACGAGGGGAAAATAATCTGATAGTAGGGTTCTGTTTCTCAGATCTGTTCAAGTCACTAATCGATCCTCGCTGCTTCTGACTGCAGCAGGTTGTTCATCCATTGCGAAGGTTGCTTTTCCAGTTTTTCCTGCCTCGTCTCTTCGGTCAAGCTAGCACAGCCCTCAGGTAACAAACATGTACGATGTGTGCAAAAAAATCTAAAAGAAAAAAAAAAAAATTTTTAGTTGCCAACTTGCCATTGTTTATTCTCTGTTTATTCTCATTCAGTCCTTTGTTTTCCTCAGAAAATCACTTGCATCCTAGATCTCGTCGTTCAACAGCACCCATCCCCAAAAATCCAAAGCTACCATGGCTGAGGTGGCGCTGGCTGGCTTACAATTGGCGGCATCACCGATCTTTAAGAAGCTCCTTGCTGATGCTTCAACCTATCTTGGCGTGGACATGGCGCGCGAGCTACATGAATTGGAAACCATCATCATGCCACAGTTTGATCTGTTGATCAAAGCAGCTGATAAGAGCAACCACAGGGCTACGCTGGACAGATGGCTCCAGCAGCTCAAAGAAGCCTTCTACACCGCCGAGGATCTGCTCGATGAGCACGAGTACAACCTCCTCAAGCAAAAAGCAGAGAGTGGGAAGGACCTGTCGCCAGGATCAGATGCCTCCTCCTCCAAGAAAGCAAAAATGCTTAATCCTTTTCGTTCTGCAAGGAGCAGGGCATCCAATTTACTCCCAAAGAACAGAAAGTGAATTCTCCAGCTCAAGGAACTAAAGGCTATCCTGGCAAAATCCAAGGACTTCTGTGAGCTTCTTGGCTTGCCATCTGGTAGTAGTGCAGTTTGCTCCACCGTAGCAACAACAAGGGTTCCTATGGCCACATCACTACCGCCTCCAAAAGTGTTTGGCCGTGACACGGATCGTGATCATATAATACATCTTCTTACCAAGAAGACTACTGCTGAAGCACCTGGTTTCTCGGGTTTGGCCATTGTTGCACATGGAGGTGCAGGAAAGTCCACTTTGGCACAATATGTCTACAATGACGAAAGGGTGAAAGGATATTTTGATGTTAGGATGTGGGTCTGCATCTTACGCAAACTTGATGTCCGTCGTCATACACGAGAGATTATTGAGTCTGCTTCAAATGGGGAGTGCCCACGTGTCGATAATCTTGATACTCTCCAGTGCAAATTAAGGGACATACTGCAGAAGTCACAGAAATTCCTTCTTGTATTGGATGATGTTTGGTTTGAAGAATATGACTATGAGACAGAATGGCAGCAACTTCTAGTTCCCCTAGAGTCTATGCAGGTAGGAAGCAAAGTTTTGGTAACTTCACGACGGCATAAATTTCCAGGTGCTCTTTGCATTGAAGAAGTGGTTCACTTGAAGAACATGGAAGATGCTGATTTTTTGGAACTTTTCAAATATAATGCCTTCTCTGGGGCAGAAACCCAAGATCAACGTTTGCGTGTGAAGGAAGAGATTGCAGCAAAGATTGCTAAACAGCTTGGACTATCTCCTTTAGCAGCAAAAGTTGTAGGTTCCCAGCTAAGAAGGGAAAAGGATACCAGTGCATGGGAACAAGCTGTCAGAACTGACAACTTAAGGGAACCCAAGAGAGCTCTGTTGTGGAGTTATGAGAAGTTAGATCCACATCTACAAAAGGTGCTTTTTATACTGTAGCTTATTTCCAAAAGGACACCAGTATAAAATGGAGGAATTGGTTTATCTATGGATAGGAGAAGGGTTTGTTGATTCATCCAACCAGAATAGGCTTAATGAAAGATATTGGAATAGGTTACCTTGAAGAGATGGTCTCGTGCTCATTCTTTCAGCCAACGTTTTCTAGAAACTATGTTATGCATGACCTCCTACATGATTTGGCAGAAGAATTGTCTAGAGATGTGTGCTTCAGATTAGAAGATGATAAGGTGATAGAGATACCATACACCATTCGACATCTATCTATTTGTGTTGAGAGTATGACACAGCATAAGCAAAGTATCTGCAACCTACATTATTTACGCACTATTATCTGCATTGACCCTCTTATGGATGATGTCACTGATATTTTCCATGAGGTATTAGCGAATCTGAAGAAGTTACGGGTATTGCATTTATGTTTTTTACAATGGAAGCAAATTACCTGAATCTGTTGGTGTGCTGAATCACCTTCGTATCTAAACCTCATTAGAACTTCAATTTCTAAATTGCCTGGATCATTGTGTACTCTCTACCACTTGCAACTTCTTCTGTTAAACTATAAAGTTGAGAGTTTACCTGACAAAACCTGCAATCTGAGCAAGTTAAGGCATATGGAAGCTTATTATAATGAAGGATATAATGATTTTCATCGCAAAGGAGTGCCTCAAATTCCACACATTGGTAAGCTAATTTTGCTCCATGAACTTAAAAATTCAGCGTGAGGAAGCAAAAAGGATATGAATTGCAGCAGCTGAGGGGCATGAAAGAGCTTGGTGGCACGTTAAGAATCACAAATCTTGAGAATGTAGCAGGAAAAGATGAAGCCTTAGAGGTAAAGTTAAATCAGAAAAGTCATCTTGAGGGCTTGGAGTTCGTATGGAGTTGTGAGATGAACTTGCACGGAGAAGATAGTTTACACTTGGAGATTCTAGAGGGATTGATGCCACCTCCTGAACTGATATCTCTTGCACTCGTTGGTTACAGAGCTGCCGCATATCCAAGATGGTTGCTCGTGGGTTCGAATTTTATGAAATTGGTTTGTTTTGAACCGTAACTGCAGTGCTTTACAAGGTCTGCCGCCCAGGGAGATCTTTAGGCATTGCTCAACGCTGATGATCAACAATGTGCCAAATCTGAAGACACTACCATGTCTCCCGACAAACCTTGAATGGTTTGAAATTAGAGAATGTCCATTACTTCTGTTTATTTCCAGGAGTGACCAAGAACAAGATGATCTAAATGAAAATGCGATGAGGAAAGATCACTTGGCATCCCAAATTGCTTTGATCTCATACTCGAGTTCACGAACATATTCAGATATCAGGCGTGGCCTATTGGCAGAACATTCATCTCTGAAGCAGTTGATGCCATTGATGGATACTGATATAACGGGACATCTTCAAGCAATTGAAAATGCTCTAGATGTAAAAAGAGGCGACGAATCGGTGGAAGAACATATATGCAGAGCGTGGGTATACTGCCACGAGCAGAGGGTAAAACTCCTGTACAAAAAGTAGCATTGGGGCAGAGTTGGTTCTGCCATCAGCACTTACTGATGTGAAGCTTTCCTCGTGTAGCATTACTGATGGAGTTTTAGCTACCGGCCTTGGAGGCCTCACTTCGCTGGAAACATTGGAACTAAGAAATATTATGACTTTAACTACACTTCCGTCAGAAGGGATCTTCCAGCATTTGCAAGCACTCAACCTTTTGCAAATTGATCATTAGGGGGCTTACGAGCTGCTACCTCTTTTTAGAAGTTCGGTTATGGTCCTGCCCTTCTTTAGGGTTGGCACGTGGAGCAGAATCTCTGCCAGTATCCCTTCGGGTACTTGATATACGCAGCTGTGTCCTTGCCGGTGACTTCGCCTGGGAGGGCAGAAGCTCTACGTCCTTATCGGTTGGTCATCTAACCTCCCTGTATGGACTCCAACTAAATCATATGCCAGATTTATGTATGATCCAAGGATTGCCTTCCCTGCATCTTTGTTACTTGTATCTAACAGATGTTCCACAGCTCCATGCTGAGTGCCTCTCACAGTGCTGTATCCAGGACTTCCTTGCCATTAGCGGCTCTGTACTGCTCAATGATTTGCTATCCGTTGAAGGATTTACAATTCCACCGGAGCTGCAGCTTGGAGGATGCAATGACCCATCCGTTGTGTTTGAAAGGTTTGATAAATTGACATCTATTAGGCACCTGTGGTTCTACGACAGTGGAATCCAATCCCTACTAATAAGTTTGAAGAACCTCTCCTGTCTAGAGTCCCTGAGCTTCGACAGGTGCCCAAATTTATTATCTTTACCAGAGTTGCCAGCTTCTGTTCAGCGTATATATATAAAATGAGTGCGAACTCTTAAAGGAAAGCTGCCAACCTAATGGGGAAAACTGGCCAAAGATTGCCCATATCCGTTGGAAGAATATTATATGAATTAAGCTTCAAATCCTTGAGAAAAAAAAGGTAAATCTCCCTATATTGTGTTCACATGGATAGCTTTAGCTTGTTAAAAGAGTCTCACTGCATTTCATTCATCCCTTCATTCTATTAGAAAATATCATTTACTCTTTTTTATTTTAAATACTCATTTTATTATTTTGTTTAATAAATGTACACTCGTGTATTCACCATTCTTTATTTATCATTTCAGACAGCCACTCATCACAAACCAGGCAGGGGCGGATCTAAGCCCCCTGTCGCTGGTGCACCAATATGGTGAGGAGGATGGGGAAGAAGAGGTGGAGGAAAGAAGAAAAAAAATGGAGAGAAGGAGAGGAAGAAGAAGAACCAGCCCCCTTCACATCTATTCTAGATCCGCCACTGAAACCAGGCACTAGTTGGAGCGGAATGCACTGTATGTTCGAGTGCTTCACCGATAGACTGCCCCTCGGCCTCCATTCCTCCCCTGTTCCTTGTCACTGCCGGTTGTCTGAGGATGGTACTGATGTCTTCTAATCGGCCGTGGCATAATTGCAAATATAGTTACTTACCTGTCTGTTTTGGATATAGTTTGCACACATTGTACCAATTTGCCCACAACTTTTTCGAGTTTGGTGATTTGTGCTAGCACACAGTTTAGTCTTCCTTCCGCAGTAGACATTCGACATTCCTTCGCCTTTGGTTAGTTTGAACTTTGCATACACTGACTGCTTTGTATATGGAGATGTATGAAGGTCTCATGCTACCTTCAACTCTTGCCAAAGTCTAGATTTCAACCTCAAACTCCAAAACTGGATAACTTTGGCCCTCAAACTTTGAACCGTTCAAATTTTCAACCTTGGGCTGGTTTCTAGTCAATTTTCGAACTTTGGTCGAACTTTTTTTTAGAAATAACAACTTAAGAAGTAAGGATGGGATTACCTAGAGAGCTCTAAAAACCTTCATATTTTGTACGTTGGTAGAGTGAATAATAAGGACGATGTACATATTAATTTTTAAAAGTAAAAATTGAGTTATTGCATTTCCAAAATGGTCAAACCTATACATTCTATGATCTGTGTCTTAATTTTGGCAGAGTTGCATCAATCTGATTGTTGCTGACTGTCATTGAGTTACGCCAGGATCATTGTTTGTTGTTTGCAAGGCAGAGGCTACAAAATTGATGGTTCCACTGCCGGCAGCCCCTTTTCCTAACGAACGGACAAGAGTTGATTAGGATATGTTGCGGCACTGAAAGATAACAGATGCATATAAGCATAAGCAAAAGCGGTTACAATGCTTGATGCAAAATTATAGAGTTGCATCTGGAGGCGCAAAGCACTGCGAATTTCTGATACTCCATAGAGTAGTAAATAAATGCAAGGAAAGAAACAGTGATGATGAGGCATTGCCCTTGCCCTGGAGCAATGATCAAGTTGGGACTGAGACGACGCAGCCATCTGTGGAGGTGGCCGAGTCCGCTTCTCGTCCGTCTTTCTCCTCCTCTCCGATCTGGGCGGCGGCGGGATCCAGCGCCGGCGCTTCCTCTTCTCTCCCTATGCACTTGATTGGCGGCTGCTCCTTGTTGGAACGCAGGCACGGCGGCGGCCCCAGGACCTTGGCCGCAGTGGTGTCGGTGGTGACGCGGCCAGCCAAGCGCTTGTAGATGTACCTCCTCTCCAGCACCTGCATGGTGCGCTGAAAAGAGAGTTCGTACTTCGCCTCCATCTCCGCCATCATGGCCGCCTCGTCCTCCTCCTCGACTTCCCGCTGCGCCACCAAATCCAGTTTCTTCGCCATAGGAAAATCCCCAAAGCTCTCTTTTCTTTTTTTCGGTTTTCTGAAACCTGTTTTCTATATTTATAATGACAAAATAGCGGTGGGCTGGGCCGTATCTCTGTAACTCATCCAATTCGAACACGTCTACGCTCCTCCGACTCGGACTCGTTGTGGGCTCTTGTCTTTTTTTCCCCCTGTTTTTATCGACAGCAAACCTGTTTTCATTTTATTGTTTACATTACACTAGCACAGTATTCCCTTCATCCTAAAATACTCATTCCATCCCATCCCAAAACAAGTGATGTGTTAGATTTGTGTTAAGTTTCAATCCTAAAACCTCACTTATTTTGGGACGAATGAAGTGTAGAACTATAAGGTATTGGAATAATCAAATTTCCCTCAATAATAAAGTATGAAGTATTCTAGGTGAATCAACTCTCTCAAACCACCAATCATAAAATACGGTAAGTACAAGATTCTCCATAATTAGGAGATTGTGCTACCCAATAATATTCTTTCCTAAAATTATTAAGGTACTCAACAAATATCGGTGTGTCGCGGTCAACTACAACATGTTTTTAGAGAGTGAACATTTCACTGGCGGCCCAGCTTTATTTGTCTAACCCGCAGCTGGGTGTTGTTTGAAGTTTGAACACTAATCAAATTTGGATTAACATTGTCCCAAGAGGAGTTTTCCAAGTAGCCAACAGAAACAAACATACTCTCGACTGATCTGTATGACTGTATCTCATCAGGTGCTGAATGTTGCTGCTGCAATGCTGCACGTTCAGTGTAGAGCTGATCGAAGAGAATCCACAGTGCATCACCAGTCACTTGCAGCTCAAGCTTAAGCTGACCCCATTCCCAAAGGCATCCAGAAGAAAAAGCCAGTGGTCATCACTCATCAGTCGTTGTCTGAAGATGCAACGACATTCTCAGAGCTCCAAGGAAGGTACCGGTGCAGGTAGCAAGAATCCTCTCCAGTACCAGCAGTAGGCTCCATGCCAAGGAACGAATCCATCAGCGATGGTGCTGGACCTGCTGCAAAATATAAAAACTACGAGCAAGCTCGCAGTCGCCGCAGCTAGCTGTGCCGGCCATGCACCTCATCACATTCAGGTGAGCCAATTAAGAACTAGATCTGCTCTGTGTGCCGCCGACAGCTTGAACAAACAACCACTACACTGCACAATGGTGTGCCTGAGCTTCAGCTCCAGCGGCTGCCAGGACGGCCACCCGACGGCACTGGACTACTTCCTGGCCGTGCTCATCATGTTCACCGCCGTCGTCGCGGCGCGGCTGCTCGCCAGCGCCGTGGCGCGGTGCCTCTGCGGCGACGGACACGGACACGGACACGACGCGCACCACCACCACCACCACCACGACCATCATCACCACCATAGCCCGGATGATGGCAGCACCGACGTGGACGACGACGTGGTGGAGGAGCTGCCGTGGGGCGGCTCTGGGCTGGCCATCTTCGGGCAGCCTGGCATGGACGTTCCGCCGCCGCCACCACCACCACCACCGAGGCGGAACGACCAGGGGTGGTGGCATTGGCACGGCATGCTGGCGCCGCCGGTGGCCCCGAGACGACGACGGAGCGCGTTGGACACGTCGATCAATCCAGCAGCCCATAGCGTCATCAGTATCTCGGCTGCTAAGCCGTGTTTGCTCTGTAGTAGCAAAAGTAGCAGCAAGCAAACTGTCGTCGACGTGACGTCTACGACTATGACGATAATTTAAAGTATTGTTAGTCTAATTATATTATTCTCTTCTGGTGTTTTTGTGATGTCCACTGCTGATAGAGATGAATCTGGAAAGAGTTTATTTATAAGTGATATAGTATATTTTGCAAGTTTTAAACAGAAGCCCCTATAGCTCAGTGGTAGAGCGTCAGTCTTGTAAACTGAAGGTCCGTAGTTCGATCCTGCGTGGGGGCATTTTTTATTTTGTTTTTTCTTTTTTTGTTTTCCGAGATTTACCATGATATGGCCCCTTCGTTCCTATCTTTTGTTTGTTTCCGACATTTGCCATGAATGCCTGAAAACCAACGATGAGGTGGAGCTCGAGTGCACAGGTGCGGTTCGCGGGTCATAGAGCGTTCTTTGGGATGGCGATAAGGTGGAGCTTCGGCTATGAGAGCTAGGTAGCGGCGGCGGTCACCGAGGCGTGAATCTAGGAGAAGAGGAGCGCGGGCGTGGGCGCAACGATGACGCGAGTTCGAGCACGGCGGAGCTTGATATATACAATTTTTTTTTCCCGTAGCAACGCACGGACACTTTTTACTAGTATAACTAAAATTGGTTTCCCTTTATTTCCACCTCAAGAGTCAGAGCTAGGAATAATGGCGAAGCAAATTGTACTTCTGGATTGCAGATCATATTGACACATATAAACAGGATCCACATGCGACCACGCGAAATATCCGTGGGTTAATTAAAAAATGTTAACGTGCTCGTCAACGAATCCGTGTTTCTTACATAGTTATTATATATATCAACAAGAACTAGCAAGAAATCCGCACGAATAGCGTGGCTATATTTCTTATATTTCTTGAATGCGCACTAGACCATGCATGTATCATTTCTATTAATCAAAGAAAGTATTACACGTTTCCAAAAAAAAAAAAAAAATTACAAGTAAGCGGTCTGAAAGGCCACAAACAGACAATAGCCAAAACAATGAAACACTGTAACGAACTACTCCCTCCGTTCTTTTAAAAGTGTCACTTTGGTTTTGATGCCATTTTATCGATCACTGCCTTATTCAAAAATTTTGTATAAATATTATTTATTTTATTATGACTTATTTTGTAATTAGAGATATTTCAATGATTATTGATTTAATTTATTATTTGTAGAAATTTTTTTGAATAAAACGAATGGTCAAACTTGATAGCTAAAAGTCAAAAAGACGACACTTTCATAGGGACGGAGGGAGTAGAACATAAGAGTCGCCAAAGGATTCTGTGTCTGGAAGGCTTTAGGTTCTTGCTTCATCTCTAATGTAAATTTGAATGTAATTCAGTATTGAATTCTCTCATTTCAGTCAAAAGTGCGGTAATTTCTTTCCTTCTAATTAAGGTCCCCTTTTTTTTTTAAGCGTGCTCTGCATATGCTGTATTAAGACAAGTGGGAAAAAAAAAAAGTTACACTGTCTGATTGGCCTAACGACGAGTAGCTAATGACCACACAAGTTGAATATTAACAAAGATCATCGGCTTTAACATGAAGCTTCAGAGGTTGTACTAACTAAGGAACTATTTTACAATTAAAACGACATGCACAACCGTTTAACGCTCGTGCAGTTAAGGTCTCCTTTGGGACACACTCTAGAAAAATTTCCGTTTCCTGTCCCCCTTAAAAAATGAACTGTTCATATAATAATCTTCATGCAAGGAAAGAGGAGGCACAACCCATACAAAGGGGTCATAAATCTTTTATCCAACTAGCAAATATGTTCATGTGTTGCATTTAATACAATACATGTTGGAATCAAACTTTGTATACATGTACAGAAGTTTATAACCCCGGTGAAATATCCAGTAAATCATTATAAGTTTGATAAAAAAAAATTATAACAAAAAGAGGTATCAGCATGTATAACATTAATAAATAGGTAAATTTTGAGAATATGTTTCACAACATATGTCTATTGATGAAGCTCTTTTGATACCATAAATATTATTTGTCTTTCTACAAACTAGGTCAAACTCAGGTTGATTTCACTTATCGGGAACATATAAAATCTCTTGATTATATTCCAAGGGGAGGGAGTAGCTTTGTAGATGTTCAAAAATGGGGAAAATAAAAACTTTGTACGCGGTATAATACAGGTCCAAAAGAATCAGCGAATCTCTCTCTTTTTTTTTCTCGAATTCGCAAAAGATTTACGTATCATTACATTAAGAAGAAGAGAAAGTAACCGTACAAAAGGCACGCTAAGGACAAGCGCCAACGGAGGACACACAACCAAAGGCCGAACCGTCCTAATAAACCATTAAGAAAACGGAGGAACAAAGCACCAAGATTCAAGAACTCACTATATATCGAGGACATCAAGCTAGCTTAACTTGTTGTCATCCTCTATCTAGTGGTGGCCGGGTCCCCTGGGGCTTGGTCCGGCCGGCAGCCGCGCCATCAGCAGCTCCACCGCCTCTTTGACGGTGATCCTCTCCCCCGCCGCCGTCGCGTGGAACCCCCGAGCCCCCGCCCGGCCCTGACCTCGTGGCACCGGCGGAGCGCGTGATGATGCAGACAAGAACGACTACGACGAGGGACGAGACAAGAAGCAGGCGTTGCCGTTGTGTTGGCGAACAGCCCATCGCATCCAGTTGCATGGCCGGAACCAAAGGAAACTAGCTTGCTAGCGTGCGTGCGCAACAAGAAGCTAGGTGATCGAGAGGAGCTGGTTGCTGAATGCTTGGTATTGAGAACCAAGCTACTTCGACGCTGGGTCATTGTGCTCTTATATATATGTATATCCAAGTACACCCCAATTATTTTCGATCCTCTCGAATCAGCAGGAAACCGATTATTTCTACTACACGCGCACTCGTGTATCTCCCAGCTGACTATTATAAAAGCACTTGAGACTAACCCACACGCTAAACGACAGTCTTAAACCAGCAGCGGCAGCAGCTAAGACCTTCAACGCATAAATAGTAAGAAAAAAAAAAGAGCTCTATGTATTTACAATTTACAAGTAATATACTCTTGTGTCTTACAATGAAAAGAAATGTCAAGATCGTATTATATTTTGACACAGACTTAATAAGACATTGCCATTGTCGTCAGTGATATTATAATGTCATTGTCACCGTAAAATAAATTATAGCTTTTATTTTTCTAGTTGTAGTAAACATAAATAGATATTGTAGTTACGTGACTAGTTTATATTTAAATTTTTGATAAAACAAAATATTTTGGATCATTTTAATTAGCCTACAAACTACACGGGAGCACAGTCTTTAAATTAAAGATATGATCAAGAATAAAATCATGATTCTGCCATGTACAAAAGTCTACGTAAATACAGCTCTCCAAAAATCGCTTTCGTAGAGTCTAGGAGAGTGACCTTAACGAATCGGCCGTTTATTTTTTGGAAACCAGATTGGACTAGGACTAGTTTTTTTAAGGAGAATTCGACTAGGACTAGCTAGGAGCGGTTCATTTCTCGCCCTATACCACTACTACAACAAGCATTTTGAAAGGCGGCTCCAGAGCCACTGTAAGAGCGGCTGACACACTATAGGGCTGGCTGGCCATACCGCCACGGCTGGATCACCAACCCACATACAAATCATTTTTAGATTTCATTTTTCAAAATTCAGAAACAAATAGCAAAATTTTTAATTTTAATCTAGACGTTGTAGCTCCTCGCGTTGTCTTGCCCGATCCGCCGTTGCGGTTCCTCGCGCCGCCTTTACAGGGATCCGCCGTTGCGGTCCTCGCGCCGCCAACCCGGATCCGCCCGGGCGGATCTCCTAGCGCCACGGGCTGCAGCACCTCACGCAGTAGCACCGGATCCGCCGCGCTAGCTCCTCGTGCAGCAGCTGTAGCACCTCGCACCTTGGATCCGCCGGAGTCGCTCCGCACCGGCGCGTGGAGCACGGAGGGGCGGTGGATGGTGCTTGGAGGAGAGAGGGCGGTGGCTAGCGTGGTGGGTAGGAGGAGGCCAATAGAGAGAGAGAGAGGGGGGGGAGGGGGGGAAGGAGGCCGAGAGCGACAGTTCAGGACTTCGGGCAGAGCGGCAGTTCGGGATTTCGGGAGGAGGCCGAGAGGTCGAGAGTGGTGGTGGCGGTAGGTTGGGGAGGGAGGCGAAGAAGGTTATCGGGCCCGAGGCGTAAAACCTTAACTCACCGGTTTTATAGTCAAATGTGGTTATCGGGCCTAGCCAAGGCCTGTTGAGCCTCCACCTTTTTCCGTGGCGGGCTTTTAACATTGTCTGTTATGGAAAATCGATTTTTCGTGCGGGACAAAAAAGTGTCCGCCACGTAAAAAAAAAAAAAATGTTTGCCGGGTGTTTTTGGGGTGTCACGTAAAAGAGTTTGTGCGCAGGTGATTCTCCTAGTTTAAAATACAAAAGAATCCTCAAAGAAAAATTCATAACACAAGGTTGATTTGTATACGGAAAAGGATACGAATGCTTGAAGAGTAATGAAATGATTGGAAATTTCATAAATTTTGGTGGAATCAACTTATTCCTCATTTTATTCCGCAAACGAAACAAAAAGTAAGAAAACTCATTCCTCAAACAAGAGACGCTTGCCCAAATTTTCTCATTGACATGTTGAGATTTCATAGAAACATTTACGGTGGTGGCAAGCAAGCGAGAGGTCTATCGGACGTTATTCTCTGCCACAGCACAGCAATGTCTACTCGATCATCACGACATTCAGCAAGTTCAACTCGCATTATCAGGAGCAAAGCCAGGAGGCCGGCCCGGCAGCTCATGCTGAAAATCAGCAGAGACGGACGTACGGCCTGTCACCGCAGTATCCCGTTCTTCGAGTAGTAGAGCATGGCGAGGACGAACAGCGTGGCCGCGCCGGCGAGCATGCCGCCGACGGCCTCCCAGAAGACGTTGAAGTCGGTGATCCTATAGAGCGCGATGTGGATGTTAATGCCGAAGACGCCGGTGACGACGACGGCGCTGGTGATCATCAGCGTGGCCGTGGACAGCACCACCCCCCCATCTGCAGCAGCTGGTTCTGCTTGTCGTCCAGCATGATGTTGATGTAGTCCTCCGTGTCCTCCACGTACTCCCGCAGCTTCAGATGTTCAGTCCAATCCCAAGAAATTCATCGTCAGCGCATGGATGGAACACATTTAACCATCTGAGTTGGGGACAGGACAGGAGAACGAGCGAACGTACAGTCGAGAGCTTGTTCAGTGTGCCGTCGATCTGCACGAAGTAGGCCTCCAGCAAGTTCTCCAGCTCGTCGATCTTTGGCATGAAGGCCATGGATTCTTGCTCTGCTTCTGATTCGTCGTCATCCCTGCACGTACGCGCGTTCATCAAGAAAAACAATGTCGTAGCTTGGATTATCTACAAAGCTAAAGACTTTGTGGATGGAAGGCACAAAAGTGTTCACTGATCAGAACTTCAGAATTCAGTACCCATCTTCATCGCTTACGACGAGTTCTGTCCTGATGTCGAATCTCGACGACTGAGTAGCTGCTTGGAACGCGGCCTTCTCCGACAGGTGCATCGCTGCCATGTCAGCATCGTCGTCCAGCAGATGCTCGAGTTCATCCCTGACCTGATGGTAATCAATCATAAGTACAATACGTCCTTCGTGATGAACTCCTAAATGCTCTCAAATTCATATATAGCATAGCATAGTCGTCGTCATCATCCGGTAGCTTTATATTACCTTATGAACTCCCCAGAAATAGCAACTAATTGGGACTTTAGTTGCCGTACGCGCTCAAGATTGAGAGTGCTGATTCTTGAGGTGAGTGCATCTGACGCTGGGTATGCCTCTTTCTCCAGCATGGATGTCTGATGATGATGATGAAATTCACAGTAGGAAGCAAAAAAAAAAATCCAGTGAATATATTGGTTAAAAGTCCATATGATGTTTATACGCAATTCAGCACAGAGCATCGAAAACTAAAACCAGCAGATCGTTGGAGATATGTACCTCATGTTCAAGTGACTTGCACGCGTACTCGAGGCACACCTCCAGCGCCCTGAACTCGAACGGAAGCACCTTGCCGCCGCTCGGCGGTGAGACCGCACGCGGCGGCGCGGGCGAGGAGCTGGTGTCGAGACGCGCGCGGAGCTCGGCGACGAGCGGCGCGACGGAGGGGTCACGCGGCCCGGGGACGAGGACCTCGGACGCGGTGATGACGGCGCGGACGCGTTCCAGGTTGACGACGACGGCGCGGTCGCGGCCCATGACGCTGGACGGGTAGGACAGCGCCGGGTCGAGCACGCGGAGGTCGCGCGCCGATAGCCCCGTCCGCCGCACCAGCTGGTGCTTCCCGATGGCCTCCGGCCCCCGCCACTCGCCCGAGGCCGACACCGCCGCCCACTCCCCGGCCGCGGCGCCCGTCGGCGCTGCGTGCCTCCGCCGCGGTGGCACGACCGTAGCCATGGAGGGCTAGCTCTTGCTGTCGCGGGTGGCATCCGGGCCGGCGTGCCGCGGCGAAGCTTGACTTTTAGGCGCGTCGTGTCCGCTGCCCCGTGGCGTGGCTTGCCGGAGGCGGCGGCATGCGGGGCAGTGGCCATGCGGGCGAGGCAGCATTCAGCAACAAGTTAAAGAACAACGGTGGCAAGTACGGTTAGTCAACGGTATTATTGTGACATGTGGGTCCCACCGTGCTTAATCCCGCGCTACGCAGTGCGCGCTGACGGGCTTGTGTTTTTTTTTTTACAACAAACTCTATTATATTATATTAACACAACAGTCCGGATTACAGAAGAGTCAAAAGAAGACCCAATTTCATTGAAAGTACTGGAACTGCAGAGAAAGGCAGCACTGTCCATGGCGACAGCTACGACGAAGAAACCACCGACGGGGGGTCGCAGGGGCGTTGAGGACGCATGCACCCGGGCGGAAGGACCGTGCAAAGCATCGGTTGAAGATGGGCTGGTCAAACCGACTAAGAAAGGGCACACCGATGACCGATTAATCTGGTTGGATTTGTCGTCGGCGACTGAACATGTGGCTCGGACCAGGATCCCAAGTGGAGGCGGCACTGTCGGAGTGCCAGGAGAAGGGCCACCATACTGCAGTATAGAGTACTAGCACCGTAGACTGCTGTGGAGAAAAAGCATAAAAGAAAAGAAAGCTAAAAAAAGAAGAAAAAAGAAGATGAAGCGGAAACGGGAGGCTTCTATTCTTGGGTGAGGTGGGAGGACACGCGGCTTCGTTGGATGGAGGGAGGAAACCAAGAGCATTGCATGCAAGACACACACCTTCTGTGGACCCCACATTGCAGTGCATGGGACCCACCATGTGCAGCTCCAGGAAAAAATCCCCCAAGACCAAGACTCTGTGGTGTCGGTGGCAGAGAAGGCACCGCACCACGCCGGATGAGGCCGTCGATGGCGGCACTGCCCTGCCGGACCTGCAACCTCACGGCTCGTCGGAGCAGGATCAGAGCCCGCTCCCAGCCTATCTCCCAGCTTCATCTTCTTCGACGCGTCCGTGGTGTGGTTGTGGAGGATTTGCTCATGGACGGCGACGTTGGCGAAGAACTCAGGGACGGGGTCGCCGCGTTCGTTCGTAGGTCCGAACGCGAGTCTCCATGTCCTTCTCGCCCGCCCTTCACTGCTCGAAGGTGGCAGGCTGTCGTCTCCGCGCCGGGGCCTGCGGATGGCCTTGGTCGCGTCGTCGTCGGGTACGCAGCCAAGCGAGGTGGTGGAGCAAGCCCAGCCCGGCTCGGAGGAGCCTCCGCCGTGGATACAACGCGCGGACGAGTCTCCGCCGTGGGGCATGCGAAGCAAGCCGACGACGGCCAGCACCATGGATTTAGGGACCCAAACATCCATGGCTGCTTCTTTATTCTCAGGACTAGAAAAGAAAACGGGATTTAACAAGGGGGGAGAGGAAGAGGGGAACCAGGAACAGGAGGAGATCAGTCCCCCCTACCTCGTCGCCGGCGAGGTCGCCGGAGATGGAGGCAGGGGGGGCGACGGTGGGCTTGAGGGTGCTAGAAGGTGGGAGAGAAGGGGGAGGACGGCATACGCCCGAATACTACTGTGAGCTCTCTGAGATCATCGCATATTGTTCAATCTTCCATGGGCTGCATGAATTGAGTTCCGTGACTGTCAAAAGCACCACACATCGCGGTGACTGATGAAACTGACAAAACCGAAAACACAAAAGAGAGAAAAAAAAACTCCTATGAGAGGCATATAGTTGTACACCAACCCACATCACCACCAGCTGTCAACCCCCACCCCCCCAAAAAAAAAAAAAAACACAAGCGGTGTAGCTCCGGTGACCTCCACTCCCACCACGGTGACTTTGAAACTTTGAGTCAACTGGGTAGTTTGATTACAATGTCTTTGAAGCACATCCAGGTCCCGAGTTGAGGCCCGCCAACACCCATTACCAAGCCTTGGAGGGGGATGACAGCAGTTGTGGAAACCACCCGACATTTGATATTCTAGCACCATCAAGAATGGTGACATCCTCCAACGCATCTGAGCCGACATTTGATATTCTGGCACCATCAAGAGTAATGGTGACATCCTCCGAACACCGACCCACATATGACCATCCAACGCCGTCCCACATGGAAGACAATGGAGGGAGGGCCGACAAAAAGGGCGCGAGGAGATCCAAGAGAGGATCACGGTCCCGGATCATGGAGAATGACAAAGCTAGGACACGGTCGGTGTAGTTTGATGTTAGAACCTATGCATAATCATCAAGGAGGGGGGGCGTGACCTCCGTCGGCACACCACCTGACGGCTCTACCCTCCCAAGATCGAGGTAACGAAGGCTCTTCAATGGCGGAGCTAGTGCCGCAAGCCCGCGGCACACACACTGATGAGCCCTTGCACACGAAGAAGAGAATGGTCACTTGTTGCCCCACTATCGCCTCTCTCCGTGGTCGAACCGCATCGCCCCCACTCACTTTGCGAGGCCACTTGTCCCGTCGGCCCAAGAAGCCAGTCGCTACGGTAGCCCGAAGCTTGGCCTACCATGCCCGACCGCCACCGCGTCTCGCGAGCTCCGTCTGCGCCAAATCCATGGCGGGGGGCGCCACGTCGGCCGGCCACCGAGTCGTCTTTGCACCGACTCCCGCATAGATCCGGGAAGGAAGCCCCGGATCCGTCCTTGGAGAGAACTTACCATGGCATTTGCGTGACTTGCCTCACGTTAGGTGGCTGAGTGCAAGGGTGAAAGGTCCTAGATGGCTAGAGGGGGGTGAATAGCCTATAAAATTTTTCTACAAGCTCAACTAAACAAACCGATTAGTATAAAACACGGCGTAAAGCGGTTTGCGCTAGCTCTATTGGTCTTGCAAGCCTTCTAGTGACAAGACTAAATATTTTTATGATCTCTAGTCCACACAAAGTCTATGTCACTACTCTAGCTAATGAACAAACCTAATATGGTCCTTATGCTAGCAAGAACAACCTACACAAGCAAGGCTAGCTTTCTACACAAGATAAACTAGGAATGTAAATGCAAGAGAGGGGCTTGTTATACCGACTTGTAGAGGCTATGAACCAATCACCGGGAAGAGAATGAACCAATCAACACAATGAGATGGAGAACCAATCACCAAGACAATGAACAAGTTGATTTGTTCACCCGAGTTCGCTTGTACACCGACAACTACTCTCGGTTGTGCCGACCAACACAAGGATGGTGTTTGAGCTAGGCGGTGCCCTTGCTAGCCTCAACACACCACTCAACAAGTGTGGTACCCAAAGCACGAGCAATGTATTCCTTGCACTTTGTCTTCCGACGAGGGAGTGCGTAATCCTCTCACAAATCAACCGGAGGTGGCCAAGAAACAATCACCTCTTCTTGCCAACAACTCCAACACTTCACCAAGCCGGCTAGGAGCGGTGCCTCCAAGAGAAACGGGAAATCCACCGTCTCACAACGATCCCCAAGTGCCTCTAGATGCAAGAACTCGATGCAATGCACTTGGATCAACTCTTCTCTCAAGAATGAAGCTCAAATCAAGAATGAGAGAGGAGGGAGGCTTGCTTGCTTGCTCAAAGATGTTAGGAGTGAATCAAAATGACCAAGAGAGAGAGCAATGAGCAGCCATGGGGGTATATATAGGCCACACCACGAAATGTGGTGGGAAGGGTGAAAAACACACTTTCAGCGGCGGCCGGGGACGACCGACGGACTCACCGGTGAGTCGGTCGGTGGGTCCGGTCACAACCGACAAGCCTAAACCGACCCGGCTGAACCCCTCGCCTCGGTGCGTCCGGTCACGCATCCGATCGATGCGTCCGGTCAAGACCGGATGCTTCCGATCGATCGCGTCCGTCACCGTCGGCCGCCCGAGCACGAAAACATGCTCTACGCGGACGCACCCACCGGAGCGTCCGGTCAGATTCGCGTCGCGTCGGTCGCTTCCCGGTCGGTGTGTCCGGTCCACGCCCGAGCTGCGAAAATCCGTCGTTTCGTCGTCGTTCCTTCCCCTTTGCTCCAAACCAACTTCCGTCACTTGTTTCTTGTTGCCGACACGTCGAAGAACACCTCGACACCATGTGTTAGCATTTTGAAACCATTTCCACCAAGGACGGAGTTAGCACTTTAGGTTAGAATGCATGCATATGAGACTTGAACCTAAAGGCACGTGAGGATCGATATATATCAAAGTTTTCCCCTCTTTATAGTACGGCTTATCGATCCTATAACCACCCACACCCTCTATGGTGTCTTGGGTGTGAAATCAAAAAAGCCCTATGGTTATACCTTTGCCTTGGGACCTTTGATCTCCAAACTCCACCAAGTTGCATGCTTGATCAACTTTTGGATCACCTTGATCCATCCTCCATGATCACCATGCACCAACCCGCACGACCAATCTCCAATCATGTCAAACACTTAGCATTGAGAGATTAGTCCTTAGGTGTCACTAATTAGCCAAAACCAAATTAGAGATCTTCAAAGGGACCGGGCGTCGAGCCACAATCCGCTGAATCCGGGGACGGGGGTCGCCGAATCTGGTCCAGGAGGGCATGGATCCGCCGCCTCGGGGGCCTTTCCTGGTCGTCCATGCTCAGCGGTTAGACATTGCGGAGGAGGGAGGAGGGACGGGAGGGGAGAGAAGAAACTGTTGTGGCTACCTTTTTAGCGGCACACAGCCTGGCCGCCACCACCGCAAGACAAAGGGAGTAGCGGCGGTGGCCGGGGAGCCACCCTTGTACGGAGAGCGGTGCGGGAGGAACTACGTTCATCGCCATATTTAGCTCTCACAACGCATTAATAGTCGAAAAATTAAATTTATATGTATTTATTTACATGTAATATACTTTTGTGTCTTGCAATGAAAAAATTATATATTGATACAAAGTTAATAAGACATATTGCCATTGTTGTCAATTAATTATATTATGATGTTATGGTCATCATAAAATAAATTATAGCTTTTCATTTTCAATATAGTAAACATAAATAGATATATAGGCTCTATTTGGCACAAATATAGAAAATTCTAGGTGTAGAGCTACAAACATGTGTTCATTTTTTTGATGAAACAGTAGGGGCCCAAGAGCCCCTACTGAAAGCTTTTTTTCAGAGCAACCAACCAAAATACAAAATTCAAACAGGGGAAGAGAGGGAAAACATGACTTGTTTATATTTAAATTTTTGATATTTTTTGGGATCATTTTAATTAGCCTACAAATTACAGATCCAATGTAGTGATCTCGCAGCCAAAGCTGTGCTAATAAACGGACCCATAGCATTTATGTCGTTTTCATTAATGTTTGACACCGTTTTCTCTACCGTCACAGTGCACGGACCCATAGTATATATGGGAAACGTCAAGACGTATTATAATGTAGAACGGAGTCTATGAGTGTGATCGGCCGTTTGATTTGTGTCAACCGGATTCGACTAGGACTAGGATACAACCCCACACGTCGTGTCTACTAGGACTAGGATACAACCCCACACGTCGTCTCTCGTGTCGGACTCGGCCTATTTCTCGCTCTTTATATAAAGGGCATACGGGCGCCCAACAAGTCCCCATTGTTTCTCCTGATCTCCAACTCCAAGCCACGGCTCACGTACGGTACGTTGACCAGCGATCCACCGCGAGACTGATGAGATGATGGGCTCCTCCACCAGCGACGTCAACAGCGAGCTTGCCTCGCCAAAGGCGGCCGTCGCCGCCGCGGACAGCGCGTCAAGCGCGGGGCGTGGAGTTCACGGTGACAGAGCGCCACGACCTCGCCCGGTGCCGCTGATGCCGCACCTCAACATGGGAAGCGTCCCAGACATGCTACCGCTCTGGACCTCTACGACCGCGACCATGGGCATCTTCGTCCGCCTACGCCAGGGGAGACGCTGGAGCAGCAACACCTCCGTCGGATAGCCCTCGACATCACGATGGGCACGGCGGCACCAGCATGGACGCTAGAGGACGGCTTCATCCTCTTCGATGGGCGGTTCTACCTTCTGCGTCGTCGCCACTCTGCCGGACCTCCTGGAAGTTCTACTCGGGGAGGCCATCGAGGGGACAGCCTCCTCGCTTTGGGCGCCTACGTCGCCCCCCAACGGCGGCCGCCCGGCGGCCATACTTCGCCCGGGCGTGGCCACAATGCAACCACATTGGCGCCGCCCGCATTGTCTTCCTTGACAACTTGGACCGCCAGTTCTTCAGCGTCGACAACATCTACATCCGCTACAACGCCACCCGACGCTGCCACCAGCTCTCCCCCAGTGAGTACGACATTGGCTCATTCATGTACGGTACCATGCTCAACCTTGCAACCTCACCACCTACACGCCGGACTCGACCATCCGGCGCCAGATTCCGGTCTATATTACGCCGCCTCTCCATGATCGCTTCATGTACCTGGAGAGCCTGCCTTGCGACATGCTCCATACACACCTTATTGCGGGCATTACGTGTGATCTACTCTTGGAGGCTCGCCGACAAACGATGACACCGCGAGGGACATACGGTGCACCAGTACATCTACCACGGCTACATCAGCAACCTCCATTACTTAATGGAGTTTGCACCGGCGCCTACGCCACAACATGATCATCGCCAACCCGGTCCAAGGCGGTTGGTGCTACGTGTGGAGGCCATCATCCCCGACACACCGGACCTCGTTCCAAGCGTCACAAAATGGACCTTCATCCAGTAGCGAGGGCGCGCCCGGTCGGAGAAGGGGGAGATGTCACGGCCCAAGACGACGGGCCCGGAGGAGGGGGTGCCGGCCGGGGCGGGCGCAGCCCAGGGGGACTCCCTAAGCGCGCCGCACGCGGCAGGCGCCGCCGCCATCCCATGATTACTTGGGTAACTAAAATATCTTACGAATTAAATTATCTTCGAGTTTGATTAGGAAAGGGTATCTTTTTTGTTTAGAAAGAGGTATTCCAATCAATAAGGAAACCTCATAGGATTTTGCTTGCTACTCAAGTCCACTAGGGACTATAAATATAGGGTGGATGTAATCTATGGAACCAAGAAAGAAATAAAAATATCCTTCCGCCTTCTCGCTCTCAGCTCTCCGGCATGCGCTGCCTAGCCCGCCGCCGCCCCTGCCCCCTGTCCTCGTCGCCGCGCCGTCGCCACCGCCTACCGCATCATTAGATTCACTGGATAATAACATTTCTGGCGATTCATGGTGTCAACTAAGCATCATTAGACTCTTCATTAATTTTATTTTCATAATATACATATTTGATGTCACAAGTATTTGTAGCTCTATAATTTTAGTCAAACTTGAAATGTTTTGACTCTCCAAGATTCTTTTGAATGACTTACGATTTAAAATGGAGGAAGTACATGGCAGAGCATCCGAGCAAGAGAACATCATATTGTTCCATATCTATCTCTGACGTCATAATCATAATTACAATGTGTACCTCAAGCTTAGGTGACGTGTGCCAGGTGTTTCGGTATGCTGCAATGGTAGCAATGGAAACAAAGACAAATCAATTTAAAAAATGTTCTCATGATCGGCTACACATGCCGTGGACAACATTTAAGATTAGCTATATGCAGAACTAGCTGAAAGTATATGACTGAAGATAAGCTGATGGACCGTATGTATCTTTTGTGTCATCTCATTAAGAGAGGATATCAAAGATATGGCCCGTTGCGGATTGCGATCCTGATCCACCGTCGCGGCTAGCCACCTTTCCCATCGCCCTGCACCACGTACGCTTTCGCTTCGGAGTAGAACGCTAGAGCAGGGTCATGCACCTGCTCCACGCTGGGGCACCACCGCGCCCACGCTAGAGCCGGACGATTTGGATCTTGCGCTCGGGGACAAAGAGCGCACCCGTGGCGAATGAAAACAGTTGGTCATAACCAGTGAATAAAGCGGTATCTTCTGTAACCAGTGAGAGGTGAGTAATAATGTTTTTGAAGTTGTCCAGCTTCTAGTACGTGAAAGCACGTACGGGAGTTGCTGTGAGTTGTACTAGAGCAAAGACAACTATTTTAAGATGGAGAACTACCTATACAAAGGTAAAATTATGGCAAGTCTAAGACCACCCACAATGTGCTCGATGCCAATAAATTTGAAGTGCATGCAGTGAGCACCGATGCTCAAAACTCTTGCTGTTGCACAATGTTCAGCAATGATGAGCATGTGGGCCAAACTTGTCAACGTCGTTGTTGGATAGTGTTCTCTTACATGTGAATGCCCTGACCAAATGGTTTTTTTTATTTAACAGGCATCGGATCACCTTATCTACCATTAACCTTATTTTTGTACACCATTTACAGCTTCCTCATGCAGCCACGTCGCCTTCCTTCATCAGCCATGGGATCCACCATCTACGGCTTACAAATGCTCTATACTTGCCCCTTGGATACATGCCGCTCTATAGTTTGTTCTACCATTAACCTTATTTTTGTACACCATTTACAGCTTCCTCATGCAGCCACGTCGCCTTCCTTCATCAGCCATGGGATCCACCATCTACGGCTTACAAATGCTCTATACTTGCCCCTTGGATACATGCCGCTCTATAGTTTGTCCTCTAATCCATGCCACTGCAGTATTGTGTTACTGCAATTTTCCTAGGTAGTACACGTGATTTCAGTTTTGTTTTTTGCCAATATCTGAACCTTCTGAGGTTACTCTGTTGCATACTCACAAATATATAATGCAGCGTGCTCTGTTGCATACTCACAAATATATAATGCAGCGCTGATTGCTATGCTCACCTAGCACCCGCGCATTGCGCGGGGATATAGGCTAGTTACCACTATGCTTGGAATTTCGAACTCAGCATCCTTGTTGCAATGTGATGAGTAAACACTCTCTCTCCTCTTTCGGCACCGCGCGAAAAAAACTAACGTTGTGGCCAGCCTAAACATTGGAGAGAGAATGAGCTAAGGCAGTGAAAGAGCCTCTAGCCTAATAGTTAGAGCACCTAAGCAGACCTGGATATATTCAACTTCTCGTGGGAGCAATAAACAAGTCTGCATTATTTTTATTTTTTTAAAAAAAATAGGGCTGGGGTTTCTCTTTGGCGACTTTGACCAAAAAAGAATGAGCTAAGGCAATGATAAAAAAACTAAATGTGACGGAAACCAAAGGAAGAGAGTCTGGGAATGAAAAAGATGTGAAATGAAGGGAATGTAAGTTGAAGCCGAGAATGTAGGTGATTCCCCAATCTTATAGAAACCACTTGTTGGCATGCATGAAATTGTTGGCCGTACATTTTGCCGCCATAGAAGCATCGTTGATGACAGCTCGTGACTGTGCGTATGAGTAGGGCACGTGCTTTAAAGACAAAAAACAAAACGTTGGGATAGTGATGATGGCATTGCATGTGACTCTATGTACGTACATGTCTTTAAAGACAAAAAAAAAAAAAAAAAAAAAAAAAAAAACGTTCGAATAATGATGAGTAGGGGGGGCACATGCCCTTAATGGGTACATTTTGCCGCCATAGAAGTATTGTTGATGACATGGAAGCTCGCGACTGTGCGTATGAGCAAGGCACGTGCTTTAAAGACAAAAACAAAATGTTGGGATAGTGATGAGGGCATTGCATGTGACTCTATGTACGTACATGTCTTTAAAGACAAAAACAAAACGTTCGGATAGTGATGAGTAGGGGGCACATGCCCTTAATGGGGGAAAAATGTGTGGCATTTCTATTTAGTTTTCCCAGTTTGACACTTTGTTGAAGTTCTGCCCATCAATGTCCCGTGAAAAACATAATCTAAGTTAGGGCACCCGTACATGTATTCATTGTTTTAAGATGGATGAATTTGCCTGGTGGTTTGTGTATGGGTAAAACCCATCGATTCAAAAAAAAAAAAATTTGGGGAAGTCGACGAAGCAACCAGTAGGGATGAAAACGAAAATAATAATTTCTGATTTTTCGAAATCGTTTTTGAGTTTTTTTTATTTTCATGCCTAAATGAAAACAAAAGTGGTAAACGAAAAAATGAAAATGATAATTGTAAAAATAAATAGAACGAAAAGCGAAAATAATTTTACCCCTCTTCCGATCGTTTTTGAAGATTCCCGTATTTAACCAAAGTAATTTACTTGGTGGTAATTACCGAATTAAAGGCACACGCAAGCAACATACACATAAGACAAATATATTTTTAGAAACTAAATATATAGCAAGGATTGCACACATATAGGAATAACCTCTACTTGAAGAAGAAACTCTAATCTTTTATGTTTTTATCACTATGCTATGTCAAGTCAACTTAGAATTTGATCGTTTATTCGTGTCATTGTCAAGAACTATGGTGATGTTGCGAGTTATATCATTCTTCTTATTTCCTATAGTATGGTGTGTTTATCGTTTTTTAGATACCGTTATCTAGAGTAAAATGCACCTGGGGTCCTTAAACTATTGGCCTCCTCCTATTTAGGTACTTTGAACTATTAAAACGACTATCCGGGTCCTCAACTATCAAATAATGCACACCAAAGGTCTAAAACATGGCACCTCGGGCAATTTTTCAAAACAAGCCCTATCTATTTTCTCTTTCTCGCAACTAGCTCCTTCCTCTGCTTAACTGCGTCTCCCACGCTCCGCGCGCGTTCTGCAGCGCGTCCGGCGACGCGGACGACGACAGCGTGGCCGAACAGCACTGCGACGCGCTCTACGACGCTTCCGCGCCCGGGCCTGCCCCTGCCACTGAGGCACGTCCACCGCCTCGTCCTGCTGCCCAGCTGCTGCCGTGGGCGCTCGAGGGCGACAGCACCGCCCATGCGCTGCTCACCAGCGAGGGCGCGCACGACGTGAGTGCGGTAGCCTTTGGCGCGGTGCGCGTTGCCTCTCCCGATGCCGGTAACTATGGCATGCGGCTGCTTAGGCCTCGCTGCCGGCGCCCGCCATGCCACAGGTCCTGACCCGCAGCCGCTCACGCCATGCCACAGGTCCTGCTCGCGAGCCCAGCCACCAGCTACAGCCCTTCGCGCTCTCAAGTCGCTCACACGCGCACGGCCATGGATCTCCCGCACATGCGACGACTTCGGAGTTGCACGAACTGCGGTGCTTGGTCCAGCAATGAAGAAACAGAAGACACATTCATCAGGCCGTGCGGCATCACGTGCACGCCATAGGTTGGAATAGATATTAGATAGGTATCTACAGGCTGGCAAGAACGAACTGGCGTAGCGAGGGAGCAAGCCTCCGGCCGGGCTCCGGCATGGTCCATGGAAGCAAGCGAGCCAAGGCAAAGCTAGCTAGCCTAGATGCGACTGCCTCCAGGCTCCGCCAAAGGCACAACTAGTTAGCGCAGATGCTCATGGGTGGTGTGCGGGATCAACGCCGTTGAGACCATCGGCGCCGACGCGACCATTCACTGGGAGAAGGACATCCGCCGCGCACTCATCCTCCGCCTCGACGCGCGTTGCGAGGCCCGCTTCCTCCTCATTCCCCACCTTCCTGTTCTCCTTCCCCGCAGGCAGACGCGAGGATGCTGCGCCTGGCCGCCGCGGACGCGCGCGGGGTAGGTCCACCATGACACGGGCGCGGGCATGGCGAGGGAGCTCCTTCCCAGCCGCTCGTACTAGCACGACGAGGTCCACGTGGCAGGGCGGGATGGGCGGCGAGGTGCGCGGTGCAGGGCAGATGCACGGCATGACCGTGGCAAGGTCGTAGCATGGAGGAAGGAGCTAGTTGCGAGAAAGAGAAAATAGATAGGGCTTGTTTTGAAAAATTGCCCCCGACGTGGCGGTTTTAGACCTTTTGGTGTGCATCAGCGATAGTTGAAGGGCGCAGACGGTCGTTTTGATAGTTTGAGTGCACCTGGAATAGGAGGAGGCCAAGAGTTTGAGAACTACGGGTGCACTTTACTCCGTTATCTATATCGTTTTTGAAATTCCCGAATACGGGCGTCGTATTCGTTTCCGAAAATATCATATCGATTTTGTTTCTGAGAAAAGAAAAATAAATGTGAAAGCAATTTGGCCTCCTTCCCACCGTTTTTGACCGTTTTCATGCCTAGCCAACCAGTGTGTTTGGAATTGCGGTGCTTTTGGCTGAACTACGAGTCTCATGCAGCGATGCTCAAAAATGGGCTTCTATCTCTTTTCGAGGGAATCAAACATGGGCTTCTCAACAGTTGCGGTTTGAGCCAATTCTGGCGCCCATTTCTGCTGAAACAAGGCAGCCCATTTGTGCTAAAAAAAAAAGGCAGCCCATTGAAGATTGAACAACTCAAGCCCGTGCCCGTCACCGCACGCCAGCCGCGGGATTTATCCACGGTGGGACCCGCTTGCCAGAATGATCCGTAGACAGTTCCATCGTTGTTCTTGACTTCTTTGTTCCCTGTCGCTGCCGCCGGGCCTCGCCCGTATGCCTACTCCCCGCATGCTACCGCCCGCCCGCCTCCGGCAAGCCACGCCACGGCCACGACGCACCGCGCACGCCACAGGAAGAAGAGCTAGCCCTCCATCATATCCATGGCCACGGTCACGCCACCACCGCGGCGGAGGCACGCGACGACGACGGGCGCGGCCGCGGCGGTGGAGTGGGCCGCGGTGTCGGCGTCGGGCGAGTGTCGGGCGCCGCAGGCCATCGGGAAGCACCAGCTGGTGCGGCGGACAGGGCTGTCGGCGCGCGACCTCCGCGCGCTCGACCCGGCGCTGTCGTACTCGTACCCGTCCAGCGTCATGGGCCGGGACCGCGCCGTCGTTGTCAACCTCGACCGCGTCCGCGCCGTCATCACCGCGTCCGAGGTCCTCGTCCCCGGGCCGCGTGACCCCTCCGTCGCGCCGCTCGTCGCCGAGCTCCGCGCTCGGCTCGCCACGAACGACTCGCCCGCGCCCGCGCCGCGTGCGGTCTCGGTCTGTCGTCTCTGCCTCTGTCTCTCTATGCTTGTCCCCGTCTGAAACTCTGAATTCGATACGTTTGGCTTTGTTAGATTGTTTTTTTTTTTTTTTCTTACGCAAGATCTCGTCTTTTGGTTGGGTTCAAGGACGGCGAGGCAGGGAGGAAGGACGGAGGCGTCTCGCCGCCGAGCGGTGGCGGCGGTGGCAAGGTGCTGCCGTTTGAGTTCAGGGCGCTGGAGGTGTGCCTCGAGTACGCGTGCAAATCACTTGAACATGAGGTCCATATCTGCAACGATCTGCTGGCTTAATTTTCGATGCTCTGTTTATCGCAGCAGTGCTCAATTGCCTATATAATTTCATCTTTGCTTCCTACCGTGCATATAATTTCATTTTCATCAGACATCCATGTTGGAGAAAGAGGCGTACCCAGCGTTAGATGCACTCACCTCAAGAATCAGCAGCACTCTCAACCTTGAGCACGTACGGCAAATAAAGTGCAGATTAGTTGCCATTACTGGGGAGTTCATAAGGTACTATGATCGCTACCGGACGATGACGATTATGCTATGCTATTTGAATTTGAGAGCATTATTTAGGAGTTCATAACGAAGGACGTCTTGTACTTATGATTTGATTACCACCAGGTCAGGGATGAACTCGAACATCTGCTGGATGACGATACTGACATGGCAGCGATGCACCTGTCGGAGAAGGCCGCGTTCCAAGCAGCTTGTCAGTCGTCCACATTTGACATCCGGACAGAACTCGTCGAAATCGATAAAGCGAGGTACCGAATTCTGAACTTCTGATCAGTGAACGAACAGTTGCTGGCTTCAGCAGAACGAACCAAAGCTACGACATTGTTTTTCATGATGAACGCACGCGCAGGGATGACGACGACGAATCAGAAGCAGAGCAAGGATCCATGGCCTTCATGCCGAAGATCGATGAGCTGGAGAGCTTACTGGAGGCCTACTTCGTGCAGATCGACGGCACCCTGAACAAGCTCTCGACTGTACGTTCGCTCGTTGTCCTGTCCTGTCCCCAACTCAGATCTCGATCCACGTGTTCCATCCATGCGCTGACGATGAATTTCTTGGGATTGGATCGAAATGCTTGAAGCTGCGGGAGTACGTGGAGGACACGGAGGACTACATCAACATCATGTTGGACGACAAGCAGAACCAGCTGCTGCAGATGGGGGTGGTGCTGTCCACGGTAACGCTGCTGGTCACCAGCGCCGTCGTCGTCACCGCCATCTTCGGCCAGAACATCCACATCGCGCTCTACAGGACCACCGACCTCAACGTCTTCTGGGAGGCCGTCGGTGGCACCATCGCCGGCGCGGCCACGCTGTTCGTCGTCGCGATGGTCTACTACTGGAAGAATGGGATACTGCGGTGACCGGCTCTGCTCTTCTCCAGAGTGAGCTGCCCGGCGTGCTGTGTTCTTGTGATGATCGTGTAGACCTTGCTGTGCTGAATGTTGTGAACTTGTGATGATCGTGTAGACATTGCTGTGCTGTGCTGTGGAAGGTGAGACATGTTGGGTAATTTATACAAATTTCTTTTATAATAGTAGTAGAGGTAGGTAATTGGAAAACATATTTAAAGGATTACTTATTTTTTCCATTGAATTTAGATAAAAATATACATAGGATGCTACTTTTTGAAATTGTAATATATAGAAAGCACGAGGCCCAGTGGCACGGCCCGAGGCACGGAATTTTGGCCCGCCCAAACACGGCACGACCGGTTGAATTCATGCTCGGGCTGGCCCGAAGTGCCGTGCCTGGGCCTCGCCCTCGGCCCGGCGGAAAGCACGGTCCGGTATTTAAAAATCAAAACAAGCCGAGTAGCGGCCCAGTTACAAGTTCGTCCTTCTAACAACCCAGCAGTCTTCTATAAAAAACAAAGAAAAAAACAGCCCATCTTAGCCTTCAGCCCGCCACATCTCCCCCTCGCCATCCAAACCCTAACTTCATTCCTATTTTCTTGCCGACACCGGCCACTCTCACGTCGGCACGTCCCGCGCTGGCGTGCCACTTCCCCACGGCCTCTCCTAGAGCTCGTGGCGGTAGCCTCACCTCCTCCGTCTCACTCTCACGCGGAGCTCACCCGGTCGACATGCCACCTCCCACGGCTTTGCGCCTCCTATTCCCTCCTCCTCTTCGCCATGGCACAACTGTATAGGCGCCCTCCTATGCCGAGGTTGCCGGGATGCACGGCGGGTCATGGAGGGCGCCGGCGACAACACACGGCGGCCTGCCCCGCGACCGACCGGCGGCGCCCCTACCTCGACCGCTGCCGGCTCTGTCCTCTCCTCCCCTCTCTCGGCCCTTGGGCTGGCCCGTCGCTTTTGGGCCTCGTGCGTCAAGCCGGCCTGGCACAAAAATCGGCCCATGGGCCGTGCTCACGGCCGCGAAAGCAGTCACGGTGGTCTGTGTAGGCACGGCGAGGCGGCATGCTGGCCAAAAAGACCCGTGCCTTAGCGGGCCATGCCTTGCACGGGCCCATGTCGGGCCGTGCCGGCTAGCCCGTTGCTCATCTATATTGTAATATAGTCTTCGTAAATATGGGTAATTATTTAGAAACATATAATATATTTAATAAGAGTCTAATGAATTTCTAATAGTAGTATGGTTCTAATTTTTATGTAAACCTTTAAAAATTTACATGTTTCCTTTAGGCCATGTTTGCATTGGTAGAGCTCCATGCACGCTGCTATGGCCCTTTCATAGCTTTTATCTTTTCTCTCAAAAAAATAAATAAATAAGGATCAATGAAGTCAATATTTTTATTTTTATATGCATGGTGGCCTCGCCTTGCCTCGCCCCCGTATGGCTACTCCCCTGCGTGCTGCCGCCTCCGGCAAGCCACGCCACGGGGCAGCGGACACGACGCGCCTAAAAGTCAACCTTCGCCGCGGGCACACGCCGGGCCGGATGCCACCCGCGCAAGGGAGAGACGGAGACCACCATGTCCACGACACCGCGACGGAGGCTCGCGGTGACGCCGACGGGCGCCGCGGCGGGGAGTGGGCGGCGGTGTCGGCCTCGGGCGAGTGGCGGACGGAGGCCATCGGGAAGCACCAGCTTGTGCGGCGGACGGGGCTGTCGCTGCGCGACCTCCGCGCGATGGACCCGGCGCTGTCGTACCCGCCGGCCAGCGTCATGGCCCGGGACCGCGCCGTCGTCGTCAACCTGGAGCGCGTCCGGGCCGTCATCACCGCGTCCGAGGTCCTGGTCCCCGGGCCGCGTGACCCCTCCGTCGCGCCGCTCGTCGCCGAGCTCAGCGCGCGTCTCGCCACCTCCTCGCCCGCGCCGCCGCGTGCGGTTCACCCTCACCGCCGAGTGGCGGCAAGGTGCTTCCGTTCGAGTTCAGGGCGCTGGAGGTGTGCCTCGAGTACGCGTGCAAGTCACTTGAACATGAGGTCCACATCTGCAACCATCTGCTGGCTTAATTTTCGCAGTCGAAGCAGTGCTGAATTGCCTATGAACAGCGTAGACCTTTAACCTGTTCACTGAAATCATCTTGGCTTTCTATATTTCATCAGACATCCATGCTGGAGAAAGTGGCATACCCAGCGTCAGATGCACTCACCTCAAGAATCAGCACTCTCAATCTGGAGCGCGTACGGCAAATAAAGTCCCGATTAGTTGCTATTTCTGGGGAGTTCATAAGGTAATATAATCACTGCCGGACGATGACGATGATTATGCTATGCTATATGAATTACCACCCTGTTTTAAATAGCCCGCTATAGCGAACGCTATAGCGCTATTTAAATTTTCGAAGAGGAGAAAACGCTACGCTATAACGATTTTAGCGCTAAACGTTATTTGCCGCTATTAGCTGCTAATAGCCCGCTATTTTCGCTAAATCATAGGCCGTTTAGCCCGCTATTTGTAATTGGACTGTCATTTCCGTCGGCGGTCGGCCCAATTAAATGCCAGCCCAAATCGCCCAAGAACCCTAGCCATCCTCATCCCGTTGCCCTGCCAAATCCCGTGTGTAATGTGTTAAGACTTTGATGCATCTTGTATGTCATTTTCATAATTTTTTCATCCTTATTATGTGTCAAATTACATGATGTTTGTCATAGTTTTTGCTCAGCCGCTAAATGGCTTAGCCCGCTATTAGCCGCGATATAGCCTTTCTTAGTTTTTTGGAGAGGCTGCCGCTAAGCGGCTTAGCCCGCTATTTAAAACAGGGGATTACCACCAGGTCAGGATATTCTACTTATGATTTGATTACCACCAGGTCAGGGATGAACTCGAGCATCTGCTAGACGACGATGCTGACATGGCAGCGATGCACTTATCGGTGAAGGCCGCGTTCCAAGCAGCTAGTCAGTCGTCGAGATTCGACATGAGCACAGAACTCGTCGAAATCCATGAAGAGGGGTACTCAATTCTGAACTTTCTGCTCAGTGAACACTGAATACCCGCAGCAGAATCTAGCTTTTCCTTCCACCCACAAAAGTCGTTAGCTTTTCAAATAATCCAAGCTACGACATTGTTTTTCTTGATGAATCGCGCGCGCAGGGATGACGACGAATCAGAAGCAGAGCAAGGATCCATGGCCTTCATGCCGAAGATCGACGAGCTGGAGAGCTTGCTGGAGGCCTACTTCGTGCAGATCGACGGCACCCTGAACAAGCTCTCAACTGTATGCACGTTCGTTTGATGATCGATGCGTTCTTCACTTCTTCGATCCATGCACTGTTCTGAAGAAAAGTTTCTTTAACCATGGTTCGGGCTGAAACATCTGAAGCTGCGGGAGTACGTGGAGGACACGGAGGACTACATCAACATCATGCTGGACGACAAGCAGAACCAGCTGCTCCAGATGGGGGTAGTGCTGTCCACGGCCACGCTGGTGATCACCAGCGCCATCGCCGTCACCGGCATCTTGGCCATAAATATCCACCTCGCGCTCTACAGGATCACCGACCTCAACGTCTTCTGGTATGCCACCGCCGGCACGGTCGTCGGCGCGGCCATGCTTTCGTCGTCGCCATGGTCTACTACTGGAAGAACGGGATACTGCGGTGACCGGCTCTGCTCTGCTTCAGTGTGAGCCGCCCGGCATGCTGTGTTCAAGCTGCTGGATTCTCGCTGCGTGCGAGGTGTTTAATTTGTGCAGATAAGTTGAGTTCTGAAGATGAGTATAATGCAAGAATGTGTGCGCCTTAATCGGCGTGTGATAAGCGAGTTGAACGTGCTGAATGTTGTGAACTTGTGATGATCGAGTAGACATTGCTGTGCCACAGCACAATAACGTCCGATAGACCTCTCTCTTACTTACCACCGTATGAAAACTTGGACAAGCGTCACTTTGTTTGAGGAATGAGTTCTTAATTTTTGTTTCGTATATATGCGGAATAAACTGACCTCTCTCTCTTACTTACCCGTCACTATATTTCACACATTTTTTGTATGTTATGGTATTAATTTATATCATTTGATGTCATAACCTATTAAAGGATAAATTATGATGCGTTTTAAAATAATTTATGTTTGCTTTTAGCAAAAAAATTTACACTTGAAACTCAACTTGTATACCGAGAAACATTAAAGAAATCTTGTTAAGATGAAAATTGAAATAATTGGAAGAGTAAATCGATCCATACACTAGTTTAAGGGTTTGATAGATATAGGTCAAACTTTTTTTTTTGAATGCGTCCACTTCGGACGTGCTTCGTTAAGGGAAAGTAGAGTCATAATACATCCCCTATATCTTATAGGCGAGGTGCCGTCGAACTAGGGGGGCACACTAACATAAGTCGGCTTTAACGGCGTAGGCTGGACTATTGTACTAAAGAGGAAATAATTGCGCAACTAAATAGAGAGGTGCCAGACGACTAAGCAGGCTATCCAACGGCCATCAGCAGCGGCGCAAGTACCCTGTACCCGCCCGCGCACCACTCCTCCGCATGTGTCCTAATCATCTGCAGTAGCTGCACCGGCATAGTCGTGATGCCGTCGAAGGTTCGCCGGTTGCGCTCCTTCCACACCTCCCAGGTGGTGAGAAGAACAAGAGAGTCAAAACCCTTCCGGTATGGCTCTGGCACCTGCGGCGAAGCGCGTAACCACCAGTCCACTAGCATGTCTCCTGGCTGTGGGCAAATCCCCTGCAACCCAGCAATACGGGCTGAAACCACAGCTCCCTGTTGAACATGCAAGACAAGAGAAGGTGGTCTTGGGTCTCATCCTCTTGGGAGCATAGGACGTACTCTGCCGAGTTCTGAAGTCTGTATCTCATCCTCCGCTCCGTCGTCCAAAGCCGCCCGTGGATGGCGAGCCAAAAGAACAACTTGACCTTCGGCGGTGCCCTGGTGCGCCACAGTTCTTTGGCCCCTAGTAGCCGGGAGGAGCCAAGGAAGAACGCCTTGTAAGCCGAGGAGCTGGAGTACTCGCCCGAGGCCGTCCATTTCCAAACGAACCTGTCTGGCGTCCCCGGCTAGAGCTGTACCCCTAGAAGCTTGCCTTCTAGCTCGGCACACTCGTAGACCACCGCCCCCGTGTTCGCTCCGGCGACGTCATGCAGCCGGCTGCCCCCGCAAGTGCCTCCTGCACGGTGCGGTTGCGCCTCCTCACTCCAACGACCAGGAAGAGATTCGGCGCCGTCGAAGAGATGGGCCCGTCCGGAAGCCAGGAATCTGTCTAGAACCGGGCTGCCAAACCGTCCCCGATCACCACCACCACAAAAGCCCGGAACATGGCGTCGGAGGCCCACTCATGCGGTATAGGTAGCAGGTCGCAAGCCAAGCCAGGCCTGGTTTGTCCAATCCACTGCCACCGCAGGCTTAGAGCGAACCCCAACACCTTGAGATCGGGCAGGCCAAGTCCACTGCAAGGCTTGGGCGAGCAAACAATTGGCCATGCCACCTTGCACTGACCTCCGGCCATCGATGCCGCTCCCGCCCAAATGAAGCCACGTCGCCGCTTGTCGACCTCCCCGATCGCCCAGGCAAAGAGGGAGCAGCAGATGGAAATGTGATCTGGGATGGCCGAGATCGTAGACTGTGCTAGCGCCGTCCTTCCCGTCGTGGTCAGCAATCCCGCCTTCCACGTCGGAAGCCCGGGCCGCCACCACCCCGCGACTAGGGGCTGCTCATCCGCGCGGCCGGTGCGGGGAGAGACGATAGAGGAGCCCCAGGTAGGTGGCTGGGAAGGAGCCCTGGCGGCATGGAAACACCTCAAGTGTCGCCGCAAGTAGCTCGTCGGTGCACCGGATCGGGGTAAGAGAGCACTTGTCGATGTTGGTGGAGAGTCCTAAGGCCCCCGCGAAAGCCTCCAAGATGCCCTTGATGCACACAAGATCGACTGCAGCTGCGGCGAGGAAAATGACAAGGTCGTCGGCGTAAACCACGGCTCGGAACCTACCGGCCGCCCCGGTGTGAGTGAGTTGGCCGCGACGATTTGCTTCCCGGATCAGCTCATTGAGTACCTCCATCACAATCACGAAGGGTGACAAAGAAGTCACCCCCGGGTGAAGCCCTCGCGTGGAAGATCCTCCGTCCGGGCCGACCGTTAAGTAGGACCCTCGTCTTTGGCCGTGGCGAGCATGTAAGAGATTCAGTCACGCCAGCGAAGAGGGAAGTCGAGATGCTCCATGACCTCCAGCAAGAAGGGCCATGACATGGAGTCAAAGGCCTTTGCGAGGTCAACCTTGAGCAAGAAGGAGGGTACATTCTTCGCATGGAGCCACTTGCAGATCTTCACATAGGTCAAACTTGGGTGGGTAATATACAAATTTCTTTTATAAGAGTAGTAGAGGTCATAGGTAATCAAAATACATGTTTAAAGGATTACTTTAGGTAATCTACTAATAATTTCATAATGGCATACGTACGTAGGATATTTAGATAAAGATATACATAGGATGTTTCTTTAAAGTTTTAATATAGTCATAAATATGGGTAATTACTTATAAAAAAAATAATATATTTAATGTGAGTCTAATAAATTACTAATTGTAGGATGTTTCTAATTTTTGTAAACCTTTAGAGATTTACATGTTTCATTTAGTGTGCATCAAGAGACTCAGGCCATGTTTTCATTGGTAGAGCTCCATGCATGCGGTTCCGGCCCTTTCATGCATTATAGTGAGAGTATTCCGGTATCAATTAAAATATAAATTACAGAAATAAACTACAATGCGATTTTTTAATTCTAATTAATCTATCATTAACACGTGTTATTATAGGACTTTACTGTCTAACTAGGGATGAAAGTGGTAGGATAATTCTCCGCACCGATCCACTCTGAATCCGAATTTTAAGGATATGGAGAAGTGTTTCTAATATCCGTATGGATGCGGATAATCCGATTCCGATTAAGTGGTATTGGCAAAATCCGACGGATATGGATTATCCGATCATTAACCCGGATTATCCGACACTTATAATAAGATAACCGAATATTTTAAGCAGCCTAAACTTGAAAATATTTTAAGTATCTTTATGCTATATATATAGAACGGTAATCCTATGATTGCCTATTTGCCTAACCGATAATTTGTCTTGTGATTTCCTAATTTTCCATTTTAAGCATACACGAAGTCATCCTGTACTTGATCCTGTAGTTGAAGAATCCTCGTTCAGTCGTCCTGTACTTTTATATTTACTTCTTTTATTGTTAAATCTATATTTAGAACTTGTATAAATTTTGTGAGCATATATTATCCGACTAGCTTCTAAAAGTCTGCTTTCGCTCCGACACCGGTCTGAACCCGTACCATTTTCGACATTCTAAAACATCCGTATTAGCATTCGGATCCGCATAATATCGATCCGCTCCGAAACCAATTAGAAAAGAAGGATTAGGGCGTGGGAGAGCCATTATCCGCTCCGATCCCATCCATTTTATCCCTATGTCTAACCATAGACTAGCTAGCAGTTAGGCTTAAAAAAGATTCTCGTCTTGTAAAATACACGTAAACTGTACAATTTATTATTTATTTCATCTACATTTAAAGATTTATATATATGTCAAACATTCGATGGGATAGGTGTAAAGTTTTAGGATATAAAGAACTAGGGCAACTCTCTCAAAATAAATTAGGAGCCAATGAAGTCAAAGATATATGCATGGCCGGCCTCGCCTCGCCGGTCGCCCCCGTATGGCTACTCCCCCGCATGCTGCCGTCTCCGGCAAGCCACGCCACGGGGCAGCGGACACGACGTGCGCACAAGTAGAGCTTCGCCGCGGGTACGCCGGTCAAGATGCCACCCGCACCAGGGACAAGGAGAGCCCTCCATGGCCACGACACCGCGACGGAGGCACGCGGCGACGAGCGCCGCGGCGGGGGAGTGGGCGGCGGTGTCGGCCTTGGGCGAGTGGCGGTCGGAGGCCATCGGGAAGCACCAGCTGGTGCGGCGGACGGGGCTGTCGGCGCGCGACCTCCGCGTGCTCGACCCGGCGCTGTCGTACCCGTCCAGCGTCATGGGCCGCGACCGCGCCGTCGTCGTCAACCTGGAGCGTGTCCGTGCCGTCATCACCGCGTCCGAGGTGCTGGTCCCGGGGCCGCGTGACCCGTCCGTCGCGCCGCTCGTCGCCGAGCTCCGGGCTCGGCTCGCCGCCGCCTCGCCCGCGTCGCCGCGTGCGGTCTCGGTCTGCCTCTGCCTCTGTCTCTCTTGCTTGTCTCACTCCCAATCCGATCAGTTTGGCTTCGTTAGATTGTTTTTGCTGATGTCATCTTTTGGCCGGGTTCAAGGACGGCGAGGCAGGGAAGGACGGGGGCGTCTCGCCGCCGAGCGGCGTCGGCGGCAAGGTGCTGCCGTTCGAGTTCAGGGCGCTGGAGGTGTGCCTCGAGTACGCGTGCAAGTCACTTGAACATGAGGTCCCCATATATCTACGATCTGCTGGTTTTAGTTTTCGATGCTGTGTGCTGAATTGCGTATAAACATCATATGAACCTATTCACTGGATTTTTTTGCTTCCTACGTACTGTGAATTTCATCATCATCATCAGGCATCCATGCTGGAGAAAGAGGCATACCCAGCGTTAGATACACTCACCTCAAGGGTCAGCACTCTCAATCTTGAGCGCGTACGGCAGATAAAGAGCCGATTAGTTACCATTTCTGGGGGAGTTCATAAGGTAATTAGCTACGGGACCATGACTATTATGGATTTTGAATGCATTTATTACGAGTTCATAACGAAGGACGCCCTGTACTTATGATTTGATTACCAGCAGGTCAGGGATGAACTCGAGCATCTGCTGGATGACGATACTGACATGGCGGCGATGCACCTGTCGGAGAAGGCCGCATTCCAAGCAGCTAGTCAGTCGTCAAGATTCGACAACGGGAAAGAAGTCGTCGAAATCGATGAAGAGGGGTACTGAATTCTGAAGTTCTGATCAGTGAACACTGAACACCTGCAGCAGAAGCTATCGTTTCCTTCCACCCACAAATTAAGTCGTTAGCTTTTCGAATAATCCAAGCTTCTTCAGTAGCAAAATGGATTATTAGTAATCGCAATCTCTTGCTGCCATTCGGGCTGTTTCTGCAGTAATCCGTGGATTACTGCTGTTTTATTTTGCTTTATACTGTGAACTGAACTTTTTCGTGATGAACGCGCGCCCAGGGATGACGACGAAACAGAAGCAGAGGAGCAAGGATCCATGGTCTTCATGCCCAAGATCGACGAGCTGGAGAGCTTGCTGGAGGCCTACTTCGTGCAGATCGACGGCACCCTGAACAAGCTCTCAACTGTATGCACGTTCGTTCGATTCTCCTCTCCCCCGACGACCCAGATTGATGATCGAATTCGGTCCTTCTTTTCTTCGATCCATGCACTGTTCTGAAGAAACGTTGTTTCTTTATCCATGGTTCGGTTCGGACTGAAACATCTGAAGCTGCGGGAGTACGTGAAGGACACGGAGGACTACATCAACATCATGCTGGACGACAAGCAGAACCAGCTGTTGCAGATGGGGTGGTGCTGTCCACGGCCACGCTGCTGGTCAGCAGCGCCGTCGTCGTCACCGCCGTCTTCGGCATAAACATCCGCATCGCGCTCTACAGGATCACCGACTTCAACGTCTTCTGGGAGGCCGTCGGCGGCATGCTCGCCGGCGCGGCCACGCTGTTCGTCATTGCCATGGTCTACTACTGGAACAACGGGATACTGCGGTGACCGGCCGTGCGTCCGCCTCCGGTTCTTCGGCGAGATTTGCCCGGTCGGCGTGCTGTGTGTTCTTGCTCCTGGCTTGGCTGGGGCGAGGTGTTTAATTTGCGCAGATAAGTTGAGTTCTGGAGATGAGTATACTGTAAGGATATGTGCTGAATGTTTTGTGATGATCGAGTAGACGTTGCTGTGCTGTGGGAGCATAACGTCCGATAGACCTCTCGCTTGCTTTACCACACTGTAAAATGTTTCGACGAAACCTGAACATGTCAATGAGGAAATATGGACAAGCGTCTCTTTGTTTGAGGAATGTGTTCTTACTTTTGTTTCGTTTGCGGATTTTTATCATTGTATTCCACATATTTTTTCATCATTGTCTAGTACTGTATTAATTCGTCATTGTCTATGCATTTTTTAAACAAATTGTTGTGTTTGTTTTTACACACACACAAAAAAAGCTTGAAACTCAACTTGTATACTAAGAAAAATTAAAGAAATCTTGTTAAGCTGCAAATTAAAACAATTGTAAGTCATGTGACACCATAGAAAATTTAACGGAGGCGGGCACCAAATTCAACCACCTCCCAAAATCCAACACGGTCACTTTTTTCCGAGACAGAAACGCCCAAATCGATTTTCCGAGGCGGACAACTTTAAAGGCCCGCTTCTAAAAAGGCTAAGGCCCAACAAGGCCAAACCAGGGTCAATAGTCGCTTTCAGTTTAAACTGAAGGACTTAGAATTTCACTCATTGTCGGTGGGGTGTTTAGTTGGTGAAATATTTTTGGGTTGGACTATCAGAAGACTTTTCGCTTGTATTTGGTAATTAGTGTCCAATCATGGACTAATTAGACTTAAAAGATTAGCCTCGCGCTTTTTAGTGTGCAATTAGTTTTTTTATTTACCTATATTTAATGCTCCAAAATACGATAAGAGATTAGATGTGACGAGGGAATCAGAAGACTTTTTGGGTTACTGTAGTAGCAACTGAACACCCCCTCGGACCAACCAACACCAACACGGATTTCACCGTCTCTCTCCACCTACCTCCCTCCCATCGCGACACCGCACCTATCCATGACACCTCCCTCCCACCATGTGTATGGAACGCCTGCCTCCCAACGCAAGCTTGCTCCCCTCCCTCTCACTCTCCACTCTAGCCAACCTATCCCTCTCCACTCCTCTCTCTCTCTCTCTCTCTCTCAGTGGCAGTGGCGGCATGAGCCTCAACATGTTTTCAATTTTTTAAAAAGTAGTGATAGTAAGATGTCGCCATGAGTGTCGAGAAGACCCCTAAGAGCAACTCCAGTGTTGCAGTGAAATCGAACCGTGGGAAGGAAAAGTCGAACTTTGTACACTAGAGAAGCCGACTGTATGTGTCGAACTCAAAGCGAACTCTAGGGAGTTGTCGAACCAAGGCTACTAAACAAATATAACCCTCCTCGCCAGCTAACACTCTGACCATTCACAAGTGAGCCATGAAGTGACACACAGAGAGAGAATAGACTTTTTTATTGTTTTCGCTAAAAATAAGCGAACCAAACTTCATCTAATCGAACCTTTGTCAGTTTGGTTCGAACGCAGGACTAGAGCTGCCCTAAGTGCTTAACGTCTACTCTCACCGTCAAAAAAAAAAAAAAGTGTCATTATAAGGTTGGTGTTGATCAAACTTTCTAAACTAGATTTTTTTTAAAAAAATAGCAATATGTATATATCTAAACAAGTTTATCATAACAATATATTTAAATATTCGTCTAATGACTAATTATGCCTAAATTTTTTCAATACTTTTTATATTTTTTTTTGTTAAAGTTTAAAATATTTTTTTTATGAAGTTGAGAATGATACTAGGACTTGAGCTTCAGGCTGGCATAGTCAGACAACCGTGTTGGCACTGTCACTGGCCCGGGCATGGACAACGGTGGACCAGATTCTGGTTGGCAGTTGCCAGTTGGCAGGCAGCGAGTGGTGGACACCTCCAACTCTCTATCCACTTTTGAGACCTCCTCTTTCATCCTCGCCCCACCGCTTTCCTCTGCCCTCTCCTCTCCCCTGCTGTCCATGGCTGCAGCAGCGTCCTCCTCCACCTCGCCGCTCCTCCTCCCCTCAGGTGTCCTCGCTCACCACCCACTTACAGCTCGCTTCTTCTCTTGCCATCTCAGCCCACTCGTCGTCCATACCTGAATGCCTGATGAATCTTCTGCTTTGTCACAGGGCCGAGACATGCGTCGGCCTCCAGAGCGTGGCTTCGCGGCGGCGGCAGCGCGTTCAGGAGGTCCTGCTGCTGCAAGGCCGCCGCCGGTGGAAGCGCGGCGCAATGCGGGGAGGCTGCTGACGATTTCTTGATCGGTGGTGGGACTAGTACAAGGAGGGGGCTAATAGGAGTGGCCCTGGGAGCCTCTGCCTTGGGGATGGTTGCGTTTGACGCCGTCGCCGCCGGGTTGCCGCCCGAGGAGAAGCCCAAGCTCTGCGACGCCACCTGCGAAAGCGAGCTCGAAAATGTTGGTTCAGTCTCTGCGCGTATTATTCTTAGTTTGTGCTTGGTGTTTTAAAGTTGACTGGTGAAAGGGCATAATGATAAAAACAATTGATAGGTGCCTGCCTGGATCAGTTAGTAATTCCTTTAATTTTGTGCATTTTGAGGTCTCAACATATTCGGCAATATACAAGTCTATAGCAATGCATTATAACTGAAATTTGAGATATGATCACCCAGCAATACGCAGAGACATGCCTTGTTCCAAAGAACATATAGTGAGTCATCAAATGCTAAATTTGAGTTGCATAATGATGATATCCAGGTGCCTATGGTAACTACAGAATCTGGACTGCAGTACAAGGATATCAAAGTGGGTGAAGGGCCAAGCCCACCCATTGGTTTCCAGGTTGTTCCATTGATCATCATCTCAAATCTGTTTTGCTACCCCTGTCCTCTTAGATGATTTCACTTCTTGCCATGCAGGTTGCAGCAAATTATGTTGCTATGGTGCCAACCGGGCAAATATTCGACAGGTGGGATTTGGAAATTTGATGTCTGACATTCAGATAGAGAGCTGGTTTTTTATCTGCACATACAAAACACAACAGAACTAATTATACCTGCTGTCCTTTTTACACGTCAGGAGGTCGCAACTTTAGAGTTTGTTCTTTTAGCATTTTTATTTATTGTGCTTTGCTGCTTTGTGCAGTTCACTGGAGAAAGGTCAGCCCTACATATTCCGTGTTGGATCAGGACAGGTATAAAATTTCTCCATGTTCGGCTGCTGTCCATGTTCCAAAATATGTCACGAACTGATGTTTGCAATGTTCAGCTTCATCTTTATCAATGCATCAGTAGACTAAGCTACATTGCCAAAATCAAGAAAAAAACTGAAGGACTTATTTTCAACTTACGAGTATAAAGTTTTGAGATGTGTTTCTTTTCTTTTCTTCGTTTACAAACTTATATATATTTGGCAACATTAGGTGATCAAGGGGCTTGATGAAGGGATTTTGTCAATGAAGGTTGGAGGACTACGTCGACTGTACATACCTGGGCCAGTAAGTATGATAGACCCCAACTAAGCAACTAATATAGCAATCTGACAAAGAATATAAAAATTTGTACAAAACGGTAATGATATCCTTTTATTGATTATGAACAGTTAGCATTTCCTAAGGGTCTTACTTCAGCTCCTGGAAGGCCAAGAGTACCTCCAAGCAGCCCTGTCGTTTTCGACGTCAATTTACTGTACATACCAGGTCTCGATGATGAGTGAACGCATTCTGTGGCAACAGTCATCTTTTTTTGTATACATACTTCAAGAGCAACATACTGTACATCTAGAGCAACAATTGTTTCCGGCTATAAATCTACTTATGCGAGTGTCTATGTTAAGCACATAGCAACTCTCAAGAATTGGAGTGTTTTTTTAGATCTAGATTTTTCTGTTCAAAATGATTGTAAAAATACATATTGGCCAAACGGAACATTATATATCAAATCAGAAAACTGGGCTGAGTATCTACAATCTGGACATTCAAAACGAATGCAGCGACCGAGCCAGCAGCCGGGGCAGGCTGGGCTCTAGCCCCCCCTACGGATCTCAGTTACATAGAGCCCCACCTTAAATTTTTATTCATAATAACATAGATTAGAGGGCTAAAATATATTAAACATTGGTTAGCCTGTCCTAATTTTTTTTCCTGACTTCATCACGTAATGAATGCATAGGAAAATGGTTATTAATAAAACTTTAAATCAAGGAAAGAGGGGGTGGTGACGTCCACGGTCATAGGATAGGTGTGTCCCACAATCTTGACCGGCACGACTAGCGCGTCACGGGCGTATCCAATGACGATGCAATCGCTAGCCGAAAAATTTAAAGAGAAGATTGGGTGTGGAGAGAACTGCGGCCGGGCTATCCACGTATTCTTTTTTCCCATCACCGTTGAGTTCGCGTGATCGAGGGCTCCTCCCCGTTGACCTCGTTGGTGAGGCCGTTGCAGGGTGTTGTTCCTAGCGGGCCCGGGGGCGGTGCTGCTGTTAAGATTGGGTGTGGAGAGAACCTCGCGCCGCGCTATCCACGTATTCTTTTTTCCCATCACCGTTGAGTTCATGATCGAGGGCTCCGGCCCGTTGACCTCGTTGGTGAGGCCGTTGCAGGGTGTTGTTCCTAGCGGGCCCGGGGCCGGTGCTGCTGTTGTTACCGGATTGGCTGCGTTCGGTGCGCTGTCGTTCGCTGGTTGCCTGAGCGACCATGGGCCCACCTGTCGGTCTGTTTGGGAGCTGCCCGTCCGGCGCCGGTCGTCGCAGCGGGGCACGCTCGCCATGGGGCCCGTGTCGTAGCCGTTTTCCTGTAGCGGTATGGCTTCGTTCCTAACCCGTGTGCGCTGTCGAGCGCCCGTTCGCTTGGAAGGTGTGGAGAAAACCGTCGGCCAATAAACCGGCTCCAACCCTAGCTCCCTCTCGCGAGTCCACATCTGGCGGCGGCTCCCTCTCTCTCTCTGGCTCCGGCTCTCCTCCCTCCCCAGTCTCTCGGCTGCACGGAGGACGTCGGCGTGGCAGCTCTGCGCGGCGCGGCGATGCTGGGGTGAGCGCGGCGCCTGGCGGTGGTGTGGGCAGCGCGGCGGCGCACGCGCCCCGACCCGGCTTGGCGGCGGCGCGAGAGCACGGCCGCCGGCGCAGCAGCCCCAGGTGCGGCGGCCCGGGCACGGGCAGGCCCTGCCGGCGACCCAGCCCCGGCCTCCCGGCGCGACGGCCACCCGCCGTGGTGCCCCACCGGTGCGTGCACAGCGACAGCTGTAGGCCCTCCTCTCCCAGGTCCCTCCTTTCTCGCTTCTCCTGCTGGGAGAAGAGGCACGTCGGTCACACCGGTAGATCTGGCGGGAGAAGAGGCAGAATCTGTTCCCGGTGCTGAGAGATGACGCTCTCTCCGTCTCGGAGTTTCTTCACTCCTGGTGCTTGGGGGTAATCTCTAACCAAGCTCAGGATGAAGCTCCTGGGTTCCGGCCACAAGGACGAGTCTGCTCGCAAGTCGCCACGTACGGGCGCCGCCGCCGCCGTCGAGGCTCCACAACGACGATGACCACCCTAACAACAGCCTCCTGCCGCAAGAGCTTGACGAAGGTGCGTTCGTAACTTCGTTGCTCCCTCTGACGCCGGCCACGCATAAAGATTCCGATGAATTAAGTGAGCCAGGAGCGATTCGATCGCCTGTACGTGTGTGTGCAGAGTACCCCAAGGAGAATTTGTAGGTAAATTGAGATTTGTAGGTGCGTTCGTTGCTCCCTCTTGCTATGGTATTTATCCAGTGAGATTTGTAGGTAAATTGAGTAAGATTTGATATATGCTAAGATTTGTTAGATATATATTGCTTTAGTATTTGTCCAGTCCAGTGAGTTTTATTTTAGAGTAGAAAGTAGAAACATGCTCTGAATAGTGAATAGCTGAATACTCTGAATAGTGAATAACTGAATACTGACTGATATGTATTTTCTTCAGAGACTATATTTTGTATTAAACATACCTTCGAGGTTGTGTTGCTGGATGCGACTCTATATTTATATGTATGAATTGAAGCCTTGAATGGAACTTATGTTGTTGTTATGAGCCACTTATCTGTCCAATTAAGAACATGTCGTTCCATATATATATACATTTGTATAACCTTATATAGTTGTGCAATTAAATTTGTCTTTTTTATCATATATTATTTATATATATATATATACACCGGTTCAATGTTTTTTGTGGCGGTTCGATTGTCCGTCCAAAAACAATTGAACCGGGCGGTTCAACCGTTCTCAACGATTGGACCAATGAACCATTGAACCGAAGGCCTCACGGTTCGATTACGGTCCGGTCCCAATAACTTGGCTCCCTCCCCTCACCATCTTTCTGTTGTGGGCTATGGATAGGTTGTTTTAAGTTGAATCATCAGGTTCCATGGGTCACAGAGTAAAGTTGTTTCAAGATTTGAGCGCAGCTATTGTTTGCTAATAATTTGCTAGATTCCCTTCTCTCTTGCACAATTTAATTCCCTAATACCTATCTGTCTCTACACTTTAAATCTCATTAGATCTGTATGTGGTAACATTTCTTTCTCAAAATTTCATTTCATGCCTGCATCTTGAATTTTCATGAACATGCTGTGATGTTGCATTAGTAATCGAGAACTTCCTGTTCTGACAATGAAATTCAAAGCACATGTTTGTGTGCTGATGCTATGGTCTTTTTGGCCTGAGCAAATGACTATTGGATATAAATTATTTCTGAACATGCAACATTGATGATAAGCTATTTCAATCTAAGCATATGCTAATGCCTGTCATATGCATACTTTTATCGCAGGATATTTCCACAACAATATTTTTTGTTTCATTTAAGTTGAGTATATTCTTATGGTCTCCATTTTCTATTCTTATTAAATTGAAGCACTTTGGCATATGCATTGATGATCACCATAACATATTGGCTGTTGGTTTTGGAGAGTAGTGCCCTAGCGGCTAGCGCCATTCGCCACCGCACAATGCCAATCAGAAAGGCAACAAAATGTTTTCTATCGTGGCCATGTTGTGGCCATGTTTGCTCCAGGCGTTCTGCAGGTTCTCTACTGAGGTTTTGGGGCTGTGCAATGATGAACATTTTTATATATTATTACAAGATGCTTGGCCTATGATGGTTTTTGGACAATGATCCTATCTCTGTACAAATGAAATAAAAATGAGATGGTAAGCTCGCCTACATTGCTTATACCGAAATTTAGTCGGTGTTTAGTGAACTGTGATACTAATCCAATGGTCCTCTTACGATCCAAGCAAGTTTGGTGATTTCATAATAGGCATGCTTGCAATGCAATGACAGGCATGCTTGAAATGCAATGCAGCTACATAGTACTTAAACCATGCTTGCAGCTGCATAGTTTGTCCATATGAGTTTGCTTCTTTATGATTGTATAGATAGTCATTGCTGCAGGCACATGGCTTCCTGTTATTGAATTTTGAGAATACTATTAACAATCCTTGCTAGATACTATCCGCAATATTAATCATGGTGTATGCACTGTCCTTTGTTATTTATTTTCCCCTTGCAGATTAGGGTTGCTGAACTGCTGAAGATATGATCTGGAATGTTTTGGTTGGATCTGTCACATGAGGGTGCTTTCTTTTCAGCACCTACTGGGCCCTATCAAAGTATCAATTTGTAGGTAAAAACTGCTAGAAATGATCTAGAATGTTTTCCATGGTGATGACATATATCTAGGAGCTTTGAAAATGCATATATGGCCATAGTAAATAGTGCTTAGGAAGTAATCTAAATGTCCCTTTGTATTCCTCCACCAAAGATTAACATCTGGGCTTCTGTGTGACTGTTGACAGTTATATTGCTCCCTCAAGCACAATGAAATGCCATAGAAAGGATCAGCATATTAGGCCTCCTTAATGTGCCATTTCAAACCACTTCAAGGTTTGCACATATTCTACTTGGGGCTATATGATCACTTGATTTGGTATATAATGGCAACAATGCTCTGCACAATGCCTCTACAGTTTTATCTCTGTGTATGGCAAAAAACATCTATCTTCATAGGAGTTGCTCAGTAGGTAACCACAATTTCATACTTCCTCCTCTAAGTTTTCCATAATAAAATTGATGAATCTCAGCTTACAAATAATTATAGCTCCTCTTCAGATTTTGATCTGCTACGTTATTTGATCTTTCCTGTACAATGGTAATATTTGAGATAATTGCCATTATGTATATTAACACCGTCTTCTTTTCTCAGTTCTTATTAATCCTCCAGGAGGGGTACTTCTGTATGGTCCTCCAGGTACTCACACGACCATGCTTGCCACAACAGTCGCACATCATACCACTGCTGCTTTTATCAGAGTTGTTAGTTCAGAGTCTGTACAGCAGTACTTGGGTGACATACAGTCCAAACATGAATTCCTTTTGCGTTGGAAATAAAAAGTAGTGATCCATGCATGTCATAAGATTAATAGGTAAGTTTATACCCTCTCATGTTTTCTGTATAATAAAACAAAATAAAATATAGTTGCTTAATTGTTCTGGAAACAGAGATATTATTGTCATTGTTTTCCCAAAAGGGTTGCAGACAAACTGACGGGTATCTATGCCATGCCATTATTTTAACCTATTACTCAAACCCCGTCATTGATTTATTACAAAAAAAAAGGTAGGAGATAACCTGAATCACCTGTTACTCAGGTTTAAGTTTTTGCTTGCAGCAACTCTTATGTGGAATTTGTTTCTTTGTGTTATTGTTTCAGTTACATTACTATTTTTTTGTGTGTCAGTATGAGTTTGCTACACTTAAATTGTCAACTGCTCCCTTTATTATGGGAAAAAAAAACCTGGAATCTCTGATTGGGTGCATGGATGATCTCTCACGAGAGCCGAACAAGTCCTGCTGAATTTAATCATTTACGCTTCCTAATCCGCAATCAATCTATTTGCCTATAATAGTCATGCATACTGAAAAAGATATTGATTTATCTTACACCCCATCCTGACCTGACCCCCAAAAAAAAAAGTCCTTAAAAATAGCTCCACCCTCCATATTGATCCTACCTTCCTGTTGTGAATCAACTGTACAGAGACATGAAGCTTTTTGTTTATTTATAGTCTACGAGGATCAAATGTTAAGCACTTCCATATTTATTTATGCATCCATCCTGTTTCTTGGCAAATGTCAACATGTTGTGATCTTACCTTGGACAAGAGCTGATTCTATACATTTTCTTGCTCATGCAGTTATGCTCATATGCATTGACCAGATACAAGGCCAAAAGGATTTGTGCAAGTCTTCTCTTTCTATAATTGTTTCTAAGGACCCAATCATACATGGATAGCACACCAGTATTAATTATGTATATACTGCTGACTTATTACTATATACAGAATCAACAACTTAATGGAGTACTACATATCCCTATCCTATGCAGTCTCCAGGTTAACTAATATTTTTACATGAGTTGCCTGTTGGCCAAATCATTTTCAGGCACCAGTCATATATATCCTAAGTCAAATGTACATGTTGCTTTGTAGTTTATTTTTCTTCATTACAGTATGTTAAAATGTCGATTCACTCTATCTCAAGTCTATTCTCCTATCTGCTGATTTGCAAGATGAATCATATTTAGTTCTTAGCTTTTGCATGTCCAGTGGTTGTCCTACTGAATCACATTTTGTTGGATTCTGAAATTTGAATGCATGTAGTGTAGCTATCTTTTTATTCCACTGTTGTTTGTTTGATAACAAGTCTCCATCAGGTACCTATATTTGAACAAATTAGTGATAATCAGTGGGGCATCAGGTGCCATTGCTCGCCCCTATACTTGATCAGGTATGCATTTTTTTTCCTTCACCCTCTTGCAACCCCAGTGACGGATTTATACCCATGAGCTTTGCTTCCATGTCCTGCTATTGCTTCAGCGAGACATCAGCTGCTATATTTTTATGACAACATATCGGTATTAAATTTGAGTGACCCCTTCCATTATAGCATTGCATCACAATGGAGTTCAAACATTGGCTTCTTGTACCGAATTCCTTGACCAAGCTATTGTTTTAGGTTTCCTCAGTTGTTGGCCAAACTGTGTATTGCAGGTCCATGTGAACAACTTTGGAAGGGGTGCATACCATGTCTCAACACTGGCTACGGAATCCTATGACAAGGAAACAAAAAAACAGCATCAAGGCAAAAGATGTGGCACTCCGTGTCTTCCTGACCTTCTTTGATTCAAGAAAGATCGGCTGCCCTTACACTGCTTATTGCCGTTGAAAACCATGTCAGAAAATCGCTTCTGTTGGCAGGAAGCCAAATGGCCCATTGATTCTCTGCAGGCTATCACAGTCCTTGGTGAACCTTCGTGGTGAGCTGTTGTCTCTTGAAGATCCATCTTAGACAGCGCGATGCTTCCCAAACAAAAAAGCAGACTCTGGCGAAAGGAATAGATGCCTACGCTCTTCTTTTGTTGCCATTGTGTAGCTATTTTTTCCTTTGTTACTATCCTTTCGGATAAATGGGGCAAGCAACCGTGTGCGTGTCTATGTAACAACTATCTTTCGGTCTTCTGAACTTGCAAGTGTTCTTCAGAGTATAGGTGTGAGTAGTTTATTTTTCACGAAAGATGTGTTATCTGTGTGTTTCAAAAAAAAAACACTGTTGTGTACATATGCTTTCTATAACACGTGTTATTCCATTTGTAAGCTGATAGAACCATGGTTATCGCTTTCGCATGCATGGGCGCCAAGAAATCACTAGTATATTTAATTCATTATAGAAGAGAGAAAATGAAGAAGGAACACTCTAGCGAGCCCTCAAGTGGTTAGCTCGCACAACCTCCGGCAAGGCAACACATGTATTGCTCCATATAGGCATAGATGAGCTGTGACTACTTTTTCACGGGAAGCACGTACTCTAAATTTAGGGAGTTGCTATATTTCAGGTGACGAATCTCAGCCACACAACGAACACTCCAGATTAGATAGGCATTGTTCACCTTCTTCCTCTCGTTGTTCGCTCCCCCGCCACCGTCGGATCGCTGCTCGCTCCCCGCCACTCACTCACCACCCCCGCCCGAGCGCTAGGGTTCGCTAAAGCTACGACAAACCCTAGCGCCCGCGGTAGCCACCCTCTTCCCCAAAAGTAAACCGATCTTTCTATAGGAAGGACAACTCACGAGAGGGGAGAGAAGGGGAGGAGATGCTCGCCCGGCGCAGCCCTTTGCCGCTGCCTGAAGCACGCCGACGCCGGTGGAAGACGCGACGACGGCACGAGGGAAAGGTGCGCGTCGACTGAACCGGGCAGGATGAGTTCGGTCGACTGCGCTATAGTAAAAGTGTTAAATTTGTCATACGTAGTTTGGAAAAGTTGACAGTTGACGCTACTTTTTTTTCCTCATAATCTCATGGATGATAGTCTCTCTCCCGAGACGATAACAGCTTTTATGCGTCACTCGACATCTATAGAGCATCCAACTTTTATACACACCGGATACGAACCTAGTTGTCCTGACAAAGCCGGCACCCAACTTTTGTACACGCCAGCATCCGAGACCAAATTACCAGCCTTTTAGTGTGGATGGTACAATGATTGTTCTAGATGCAAAATACAATGAGAAGGCAATACTATATTTTTTAAGAAAACTTCACAAAAGAACTGCAACTACTTACTTTTAATTATGAAATTTTCTATAATAATTGGGGAAAAATTCAATGGCTCAAATCGTTCGAGAAATTTACCGATCCGACGGCTAGAAAAAAGTAAGAGGCAACAGAGAGAAAAGGCGGGAGGCAAAATTGCCTCCCTATTGTGTCTATGACGGGCCATAGAACAAAAATCGCCCCTATTACCTCCGCTAAATGGACGGATTAAGAATGATCGATAATTGCATTCTTGTAATTTGTTTTTTCGATGAAGGGTTAAATGGTAACTCTATAACTACACAATATTGTTTTGACTAGTATAGTTAGGGTGGATAATAATTTTGTAGTATACTTAGATTACATTCCATGTCGTGTACTTCTAGAATCAAAAAAAAAAAAAAAATCTCGATTTCGTTCTCTAGGGTTCCTCCTCCGCCGGTGAACCGCCGCCGCCGCCGATGGGCGGAGGCTGGGCTCAAGGCAACGGGCCACCCCTGCCCTAGATCCTCCTCGTCATCATCCACTCGGGCATCGCCCTCCTCCTCGTCGTACAACGCTCAGGTCCGCGCGTCCGCGAGCAGGGGTTCCGCTGGCCCGCCTCATAGCCGCCGTCACGGGTGGTGGAAGAGGGGCGAGGCAAGAAGCGGTGCCGGCGGCGGTGGCACCTCGGTCCGCGTCGCCCGTGCCGGCGCTGCTGAGGCTGGCCAAGTCCGGCCCCGCCGGGCAGCGGGAGGTGCTGGAGTCCGGCAGCGCGGCGGTGCTGCCGCGGCACGCGGAGGCCGGGGACGAGGCGGCGGCCCGGGCGCTTGTACACATCAGCCTGGACGGCGACGACACGCGCGTTGGGCTCGTGGCGGACGGCGCCGTGGACGTGCTCACCAGCCTCGCCACCGTCGACGTCAACAAGTGCACCAACGGGGCGCACCCTTCCGCCATCCCGGCTGCTGGCGGGGCTCCTCCGCCGCGGGGGGCACGGGAGCGCCGCGAGGCCGCCATGGCGCTCTACGAACTCTGCAAGCTGCCGGAGAACCGCCGCCGCGCCTTTGCGCGAGGGCGCCGCGCCCGCGCTCACCGACTTCGCCGCCGACGGCTCGCGCGAGCCGTCGAGGTGGTCGGCCTCCTCGCCAGGTGCCGGGAGGGCCGCCAGGAGCTGTACAGGATCCCCGGCGTCGTCTCCGTGCTCACGGGCGTCGCCAAGAGCGGCAACGCCCGTGCAATCGAGCAGGCCCTGCTCGTCCTCAACTGGAAGCAATCAAGCTGCAAGCTTTCGACCTCTGTGAGGCTCTGGTGAATTTGGTTGCTTCACCATTTGCTAGATGATTGTACCGATTTGCACTGAATGATTGATTTGCTAGATGATTGTACTGAATTGCACTGAATGATTGATCTGAAATTCTGAGCCGTCTCTTTGCAGAGATGGACACATCAAGCCCTGCGGCACTTGTCAATGCAGAGATTCTGAGCATGTTTGTTGGGCGAAGAGTGCGCACAGTTGTTCAGGTCCAACGCAATGAAGGTGGAGTGATTGTTGGGCAGTCCACTGATGGGCATCAGTTGAATGTCAAAAGCGCCATGGACATCCCTGCATCACACTTTATGGAGGTTTATGGAATTGCTGAAAACAACCAGACCATCCGTGCTAACCAAAATGTTCAGTACTTATTCAGACTCTTAGACTCTTGACCCAGGACATTTCCGTGGTCCTGATCTGAATCCGTTGGGTCATACAAATGCAAATGCAAATGCAAGGCTTTTCTTTGGATATGCAAATGCTTGAGCGCAGCAACATGTTCAGATCTTCTAGTGTCGTTTTCTCTGAAAACAGCTTGACAGTAAACAGTAAATAGGTTAGTCATACATATAGCCTTGCATACGAAGAGAATAGAAGCAGTGTTTTTGATGACCAAAGTAATTATGCATCCAGGAACTACACACATGGAGTTTCCTGTTGGGTCTAATGATTGGTAATTCCTACAGAAACATGGCAAATAGCTGATAAACTCATTTGAGGCCTGTCAATGTGTACATTGATGATCCATCATTAAACTGCAGTCAATGTCCGGCATGTTTAGAAATCGGCGACTAGTTTTCGCTGAATTTTGCTTGGACTATTGTTCTGATGTGTCTTTCCCTTTTTGTTCAGTTACTCGCCAAACACCAAAGGGAAAATGTGGAGGGAACTGCAGGTTGCCCAGTTGCATGATTGCATTACTGATAAGAGATGTGGTCTGGTTAAACAGGTAGATGCTGAAAGGTCAAAGAGGACCATAACCATCGCACGGCACCTATATTCTAGTGTCGCATTCAGAGCCTCCTTTATACAAGTGCTGGACAAACCACAATCTCCTGGCAAACTTGTTCAGTAGCTGCCGCTGGTTCTGTTTATTTCAGGTTAATTGTTTGTGACAGCGACCTGGACTGCGTTCCAGTTCCTACTGTTTTTTGCTTGTAAGAAATTGATTCTCACCATGTTGTTTCTGAGATTCAGTGTTGTAAGGGTTCAACTTAAAGAAATTGTTGGGTTTTAGTTTACTGAATTTGATTTACTTGTTCAAACGGAATGTAGCTCAAAGGCAAATGCCAAAACTGTGCCAGTCGTACAAATGACACCGAGGTGCTCAAGATTCTGAAAGAATCTTAGAAGACCGAAATCCCTAATTCAATCATAAATTTTTGGCGCTGAAAATTTATGGCCCTCTTTTTTTTTTTTTGGCTTAATCCGATATCTTTATTTCAAATAAAATCGTTCTCGATTCCTACTAAACATATTTCAGTATCTCAATGGTTAGACCAGTTGGCTATAAACCCGAAGCTCCCTACTTCGAAACCTATGAGTTCCATATTTTTTGGAACATTGTTTGTATTAATTTTTTTGTTTTTGTTTTTATGTCTCTATGTTCTTTATTTTTTGCAATTTTTTTTTTTTATAGGCACCTCATTTTAGCTCAATAAACATACTATTAAAGTTTCGGACGATTTGAAGATAGTGGTGATAAACATATCTCACATGTGGCGACATCTCTCATATAGTCGCATTGGTCATACCGAGACATGTATGCTTTTGTGAGGATGTGCACCACCACTTTGTCGAAATCAATTGAAACTTTTTTTTCTCATTACTATATACCAAAATGGTGTGTCCATGCAAGTTTTTAGATTTTTTTAGCTAGGTTAGGTATTTTAACATTTATTCTTTAGTAAATCTACAAATAATTACAATAATAGATAAATTTGCTCACAAAATTGAACAAATTCACACAATATCTTAGTTTGGATCCATGAACACCCTATTAAAGTTTTAGATGATTTGGAGATAGTGGTGATACATATATCTCACATGTGGCGACATCTCTCATATAGTCAAATTGGTCATAGTGAGGCATGTATGCTTTTGTGAGGATGTGCACCACCACTTTGTTAGAATCAATTGAAACTTTTTCTCATGAATATATACCAAAATGGTGTCTCCATGCAAGTTTTTAGATTTTTCTAGCTAGGTTAGGGTATTTCAACATTTATTATTTAGTAAATCAAGAAATAATTACAATAATAGGTAAACTTGCTCTCAAAATTGCACAAATGCACACAAACATCTTAGTTTGGATCCATGAACACTTTATTAAAGTTTCAGATGATTTGGAGATAGTGGTGATACACATATCTCACATGTGTGGCGACATCTCTCATATAGTCGATTGGTTATAGTGAAACATGTATGCTTTTGTGAGGATGTGCACCACCACTTTGTTAGAATCAATTGAAACTTTTTTCTCATGACTATATACCAAAATGGTGTGTCCATGCAAGTTTTTAGATTTTTTTAGCTAGGTTAGGTATTTTAACATTTATTCTTTTGTAAATCAATAAATAATTATAATAATAGGTAAACTTACTCTAAAAATTGCACAAATGCACACAACATCTTATTTTCCTTCACAAGACGATTTCGAATAAAAAAGTTAACAATCTTTTGATTTGAATTCGCTTCGGGGCCTCAAACAAGCAATTTACACACTTGCCTTAGTATCATATATGTGGAAGAAATTGGGATATGAGCACAAGACACAGTGTATTGCAATGGTAGAGTAATAAGCATGTGAGGGAGAGGTGGTAGGTTCCATTCCTACTCGCTCTATGGGCCTACCTCAATAATTTTTTTTGGCTATTTTTTTTTTTGGCTATTTTTATGGTTTTTTCCGATTGGTTAGTGTGAACACTTCAACAAACCTCATCGAGATTATCCAAGCAACAATGCATTGATACACGCCCAGAAGGGTCTCACTTGTCACAGAAACTAGGCAAGCGCACGGCACATGGACTGACTACGTCAGTTACGCTGCAATACTGAACTTAAGCTGGTCACTTGCAGGAATACGAACTGGTGGTGAGCTACCGGGTAGAGATCATTCCACAGTGTTGTACCCTCCCGTGACAAAAGGGCTGCTCGGTTTTAGATAGATAATGCAACCAGCTACATTATTTTTCCATACATTAGCTTTCCTAAATTTACATGGAATTACAGCTAAAGCTTAAATTAATCACCCAAAACCTACTTCCAGCTCTACACCCTAAACTTTACAAGCCTCCTGCGGTGATTAGTACCCAGCAGCGCTGACCACTGTCCTCCAACAATCCCCGGAGCTCCAAGCTGCAAGCATCACACGGATTAGCTACAGCTCAAATTGAGAATGTTTAGCTCACAACGATGAGGTCAAGAAAACAACATTGCTTCGTGACCCATGCTACTAGAGTCTAGAAATGAGAATAATGGTTTTCTGAAAAAAAAATCAATCAATTGCCACATACAGGATTTAATTCCCACCCTTTTTCTTTTCGCTTTTCCTACATGTCCTGAGAAGTAGGACAGTGACATGCTGATTAATAGATCAATTGCAGTGTGTGTAACATTACAAATGATTCAGAAATTTTACATGGGCAACGTAGATGATTAGTGCTAAGACATACAGCTAAAAGCACATGTTCATAAGTGTCTCTAGCCTCTACCATTTAGGGATCATCATTAGCAAGCAACATTTTTTTTAAGTGAGACTGAACTGAAAGAGATGAGCTGAAAATTTTCACTACGCCCATCAGTAGTTCTTGTTTGGAAATCTGAACAAAATTATTTTTTTTCTGAAAAGTTCAACAAAACATGTCATGGAGATTCCAACGGACATTAGGAAGCAAAAAAAAATTGATCGCTTTCCACTGTTCATCTCTTTTCTATAACTCACATCGCATGGGAAGAAGGGAGGTGGCCTGAGAGGAACTCACCACACATAAATCTGCCCGTTGTGGAGCAGCTCGACCATGATTTCCTGAACCCCAACCTGCCAACCCGAATGACGTACTACGGCCATCAGTAGTTCCTGTTATTGTTGCACCAAGGTGTAACTGAAACCAGCCAAGGCGCACGAGCAGTGACCTATTATATCCAAAGATAATACATTTTTTTCACGAATACGCACAAGTGTGCATATCTTGGTATTAGAAGGAAGCGGTTATAGGTACAAGTCCCAAGAGAATACATGACAACCCTGACAAGAGGGAAAGATAATGACATAACTAAAACATCAATAAGCTTCACTAACACCAAGTGAATCCACAACTGGAGCAAAAGCAATAGCTATGCTACAAATAGATGAAATAACTCTGGCAATTTGTCAAGGATGCAAAACTTATATCACCAGCATAACAGTTAACAAGTCCAGTAGTAGACATATATACCTACAAATATATAAACACTGAGCTGCTAGTACTCTAATAAAGAGAAAAAACTATGTTAATAATTAGCACAAGTAGTGTCAAATGAAGATATGCAACACATGACATTTTTTTTTTTTTTTCATCTCAAGCAAGGTATTAAAATCATAAATGAAGAAACTCTTGATGCATACATGAACGAACTGCATATATAGCAAATCGGTTATGTACAATGATTATTCATTGAAAAAAAAAATATTTGACCTATCCATCCAATCCAATCCAATCACATTAACCGCATATATATGAAAATTAGTGATACAACAGTAGGAACACTTAGAGCGTATTATTAGATCACTGAATATGCAGTTGCCTATATACTCAGAAACAAGGTCACAGGATTGGATAAAGGTTTACTAATGCTTGCACTAGTCAATCTCTGTTTTATAACGTACAGGTGGCAAATCAATAAGCAAGAACATCGGTGAAAATGGTAACTTCATCGCAGTGTTTCAATTAAACAGATTTGCTGCACATCGCAGCCGGTCAGCGGAATGCGTACCATAATCGGGAAGGAGATGGTCCCCAGAGATGCAGCTAACTCCCCGGAGGCAGTAATCAAGAGCAGACGCGGATCGGCTGCAGGGCCGCTCGTGTCAGCCGGGGACGCCGGGGAGGAGGGAGGACGGGATCGCAGCGACGAGCGCGGGCGAGGGCTGGCCGGCTGCGGCCGCGCCGCCGCGCGACAGCGAGGGCAAGGCGGTGGCAGGGAACATGCGAGGCTTGGGCGCAGCGCGGGCGAGGAGACGTCGGCGGCGGCGGCGGCGTCGGCTGCGACGGCGGTATCGGCTTTGGCGAGGGCGAGGGAGAGAGCGGGGAGGAGAGGAGCGGTGTTGGTGTCGGCGCTGGATCGGGGAACGTGGGCACGGGGTTTGGGGTGACCGAGCAGTGATAGGAAACTGAAATGACCGAGATACCCTTTATGACTATAATTAATATTTTGTGTAGGCGGTGGGAGAGCAATAGGAGACAATTTCAAAGATCGTAGAAGAACTCTTTAATTATATATGGAAGAAAACAATTTCGGTCGGCAGTTCCCTTACGTCCTGGAAAAGACCAGCCAATCTAGAGTCAAAGAAGCCGGCAGATTAACTGCTGGACTATGTACAAACAGAAAGCCCAATCTATATATATATATATATATTTTTAAAGGATCAGGAGGGGTTTTAGCCCCTACTGCAACTGCAAAGTTTAACAAAAGGTACAAAAACAGTTGCAAAATGAAGCCAAGGGAGGGCCAAACAGGTGGCCAATTTCAATTCATAAAAGCAAAACTTCTTAACTTTTTTGACTGGGACTGGGAGCAAAGAGCCGAAGACTAGTGGTCCAACTTGGACCGTCAAGTCTTTTTTTAAAAAATTTCCGAAAGGCGAGGCAAGAGATTTGCCAGGCGAGACCCGTCCAAGTCTTCACCGGAATCATTTTCCTAATATAAATAAGAGGATAATCAAAGTATAAAACAGCAAAGAAGTAGCTCCTCCGTTCTAAGACAAACCTTTCCAGCAACCATGAGAGTTATACTGGAGAAAGTGCTCACAGCACTGGCCCTTTGGTGCATGGTAATCAGCTCCAGGGAGACAGCAGCTTGCATCACAGCAGAGAGGGATGCTCTGGTTGCCTTCAACACCAGCATCAAGGATCCTCATCAGAGGTTAAGTTCATGGAAAGGTGAAAATTGTTGCAACTGGAGCGGTGTCAGATGCAGTAAGAAGACTGGTCATGTCGTCCAGCTGGACCTTGGCAAATACAATCTTGAAGGTGAGATCAATCCATCTTTGGCCGGCTTGACCAACTTGGTATACCTCAACCTCAGCCAAAGTAACTTCAGTGGGGTGAATATCCCTGAATTCATGGGCTCTTTCAAGAAGTTGAGGTATCTTGATCTTTCTCACGCTGGTTTCAGCGGTGCAGTCCCTCCTCAGCTTGGTAACTTATCAAGACTCATATACCTTGACCTAAGTTCAAATTTTCCTGCGATAAAAGTGGACAGTTTCGATTGGGTTTCAAAGCTTACTTACCTAAGGTATCTTGATCTCAGTTGGTTATATCTTGTTGCTTCCATGGATTGGCTGCAGGCTGTGAATATGCTACCTTTGCTTGAGGTGATTCCTTGAATGATGCATACCTTCCTGTCACCAACCTCAATTGTCTTCCTCAGGTCAACTTCACAGCACTTAAAATACTTGATCTCAAGAATAATAATCTTAGTTCTTCCTTTCCAAATTGGATTTGGAACCTATCTTTTGTTTCAGAGTTGGACCTGTCTAGTTGTGGGCTTTATGGTAGGATTCCTGATAAGCTAGGAAAACTGACATCACTTAAGTTTCTTGCACTAGCCGACAACAAGTTGAAAGGTGCAATACCACGACCAGCAGGCAATCCGTGCAACTTAGTACACGTTGACTTGTCTCGAAACCTTTTGTCAGGAGATATCACAAAAACAGCAAAGAATCTTTTACCATGCATGAAGCGTTTGCAAATCCTGGACCTTTCTGAAAACAAATTAAAAGGAAATATATCTGGTTGGCTTGAGCAAATGACAAGTTTAAGAGTTCTTGATCTTAGTAAGAACTCAATATCTGGAGATGTACCAGCCAGCATGGGCAAGCTATCAAACCTGACACACTTGGATATTTCCTTTAATTCATTTGAAGGCACGTTATCAGAACTCCATTTTGTCAATTTGTCAAGATTGGACACTCTAGTTTTGTCATCGAATTCCTTGAAGATTGTAATGGAGCACGGCTGGATGCCACCCTTTCAGCTCAAAGAGCTGGGGATGCATGATTGCTTGGTAGGGCCACAATTTCCATCCTGGCTGCAATCTCAAACTAGAATCGAGATGGTTGATCTAGGCAGTGCAGGCATCAGCGGTATGTTACCTGACTGGATCTGGAACTTCTCTTCATCAATTACTAGCTTAAATGTGTCAACAAACAACATAAGTGGAAAGTTACCAGCAAGTTTGGCGCATTTGAAAATGCTGACAACTCTGATTATGAGGTATAATCAACTTGAGGGAGGCATTCCTGATTTGCCAACTAGTGTTCAAGTTTTGGATTTATCCCAAAACCACTTGTCTGGATCATTTCCACAGAGCTTCAGAGAAATTGAATTATATTACCTGCTCCTCTCAAACAATTCTCTAAGTGGAGGACTCCCAGCAGATCTATGCAACATGGTATCAATGTCAGTTATTGATCTATCTAACAACAATCTTTCAGGGAGCTTCTGAACTGTTGGCGGACAAACTCGAACCTGTATACCATGGACTTCTCAAACAATAATTTCTGGGGAGAAATACCATCCACCATTGGATTTCTAAGTAACCTCGTTACACTACATCTCAGAAAGAATAACTTATCTGGGATATTGCCCACCTCACTGCAGTCATGTAGCAGGCTAATGTTTCTTGATCTTGGTGACAATAATTTATCTGGAAACATACCAAAATGGATAGGTGATGGCCTACAGAGTCTGGTAATTCTGAGTTTAGGTTCTAATCAGTTTTCTGGTGAAATACCTGAAGAACTATCCCAACTTCATGCTCTGCAGTATTTGGATCTTAGTAACAACAAACTATATGGCCAGATACCACATGTACTGGGAAATTTAACAGCCTTGCACTTGAGCAGTCCAATCTGGGACACGTCGCCTTCTCTTGAATTCATGGTTTACGGTGTTGGAGGTGCTTATTTTGCTGTGTACACGGATACTTTACAAGCAACATACAAAGGTTATGTATATATTTTTGAAATCTATTACCTTTTGAAGAGCATTGATCTCTCAGCAAACCAATTGACTGGTGAGATTCCAAGTGAAATAGGATTTCTATCTGCATTGCATAGTTTGAATCTATCTAGAAATCTCATTGGAGGAAGTATTCCTGATGAAATTGGAAGCATAAGCGATTTAGTATCACTGGACCTCTCATGGAATGATCTATCAGGTTCAATTCCTCAGAGCTTGACGTCAGTGTCATTTTTGAGTTATCTGAACTTATCCTACAACAACCTCTCCGGAAAGATACCATTGCAAGGCCAATTTTCGACTTTCATGGGAGATTCGTACTTGGGCAATGTGAATCTTTGTGGGGTTCCAGTATCAAGAATCTGCTTACCCAACAACAACAGCAAGAATTATCCAAGAAAAAACAAGTGGAAGCATTTTGATACGCTGACATACATGTATACATTGTTGGGTTTTGCAACTGGATTCTCTATTGTTTGGTTGACCCTCATATCCAGTGCAGCTACAAGAAAGGCATATTTTCAGTTCGTCGATGGAATACTCGATAAGTTGCAGGCTGCAACTGACATGAAGTTCCATATCAACAGGATGCTAGCAGGACGAGATCTGTCCATTCCTACAGCAAGTCAGAACTCCATCACTCTCTACAACTTCGGAGGGCCTTCTACTGCAGCTTAGAGGAACATTGCAAAGTTTGAATAGTTTTGGGCAAGCCTCGTGCTACTGCTAACTATAAGCTAAATAATCGGCTTACGTTTTTCTGTAATGTGTATGAAATAACTTCAAGTATCCAGTTTGGGATAGAGTGTGTTGCAGTTGCAACAGCGGCCCGAATCTGACTTGTAAGATTGGGCGAAAAATCCGTCAGCTCTACTGCTGAATTGTTGATGCTAGTACCTAGGAGCGACTTACCTGCAATGGGGAATACGACGGTAGTTGTTTCCTGGGAAGGACGCGCCGAAGCGGGCGGCGAGGTCATCACCACCCGCTTCGCGTCGCCCCCGGTGCCCGGCGAAGCTCCGACGTCTGCGCACGGTGCGGACAGCCGGACGCACATAGACCGCAGTCCGCACTCGGCTACTCAGAACGCTCCGGAGTTGCCGGGCGCCTTCCCCTCGGCGCGCCATCCCGGGTCCCCCGACGGCGGACCGCCGGCCATGGCGGTGGACGCGAACTCAACTCCATTTGCCGCCGCGCCGCCCGCGGGGTGGACTGCGCAAGTGAGCCATCTGGCCCAATCATATCAGCCCATTCGTTAATGAGGCCCAATATGCGAATGAAGCTTGTACACTAAATTATCCTCATGCAGACTCGCGCCGATGAACACTAAATTCATCCTCATCCAGTCATCCATTAAACTAAGCAAAGGTTTTGAATTTTTTATCTGAGCAAAATGAAACCACCTCCAAAGAAAACTTTGTTCATATCTATACAGATCACCTGGTTACACCATTTCAAAATGGCAGATCAAGGTAAAAACTTGAGGAACAAGGGTTTTCTTCAACCATCGGTTTCATCCACACATAACCCGAGTATAACAACATCCTTTATAAGGCTTAAGCAAGATGCAAATCCCACGAAATTTATATCTACACCTTCCAGATATTTCAACCTCTTCCAAGACGACAGCGTGCAGCTAGCCTCCGTCACCACCGGCCGGATCATCAGCTGCTGCTGCTCTCGGACCACGCGTCACCACCCCACTGCCACTGGACAGGAGGAGCCGCCGCGGCCACCGGCCCTTTCATGTGCAGGCTGAGCGCGGCCTGCTGCAGCTGCTGCTGCGTCTGCAGAGGGTGCAACGGCTGGTTTAGGTGCTGCTGCTGCATCGCCAGGAACGGCTGCATTGCTTGGCTGGGGTGGTGGAACACCTGCTGCTGATTCCCACCACCGAGCGGGTGCGGCGGCGGTCCGGCGACGAAGTTCATCATCATCTGGTTGCCCATCTGTCCTGTCGCCACCTTGAGCCGCTGCAGCTCCGATTTCAGGGCCTCGTTCAGAGCTGCATGCAACAGGGTTGTGTTTGTGTGGTTCGATCAATTCATTTCACTTGTTTTGCTTCCCAGAACAAACAAAATCTAAGCATTGATGCGATTTGGGAGGATCAAAAGAGAGGAAATGTGTAGCGAAATAGTTAGTGTGAAGTGTTGAGCTTTGTTTACCATCTTGTAGGTGGACTTGTTGTTCTGTGCTCTGCAGACGTATCTTCAGTTCGCTGTTCTCAACTGTCAGCCCAGCTGTGTCCCTCTGTTTGTATTATCATACAAGGAGGAATTGGATGATTAGCTATAGCAATGAGAAGTTAACATGAACTCTACAAAAGAGATTATAAAAAAAAAAAAAAAAAAAAAAGGAAAGCCTTGGGTGTGTTTAGCACCCAAAATTTGGTGCAAAATTTTGGATGGATGTGACATGTATGTCACATCGCATTAATCGTAAAGACGTTTCGTTTGTTAGTGGTAAATATTATCCTACCATGGCGTAACTAGGCTCAAAAGAATCGCCTCGCAATGTACATCTAAACTGTATAATTAGTTTAATTTTTTACTTATATTTCGTACTCCATACATGTTGCCGGCCGACGGATGTGATGAGGAATCTTCTTTTTGCATAGTGGAATTTAGGAGGAATTTGGGGTGCTGAACACACCCCTTGGCTGCTTCAAAGAAACTAGATTCAGTGCAGGGAAAAGATTGTTGGATCCTGTTACAGTCAAACTACTATGTGCTATATGCTCAAATGGGCCAGCAGGCAGGCCTGTACTGTTTGAAAGTCTCAGTCACTATTAGGAAGTGTCTATCTCATGTAAGCAAGATGGATCATGATTATAATATCCCATCTATAGTTTGTTTAGCCATCAAATCGAACATCCTCCTAGAAATAGTGACTCCGTGTACCATTTGTAATCAAGTAAGACAGAGGGGAAATCCCTATCTCCTTGCTGTTGCTCTCTCACTCGCCCGCAATTATTGTTCACAATATTGTTCATACCACCCTCCCCTCCAACAAAACTATGTCCAATAGCAATAACACATCATATCATCAGTGCAATGTTTTGGAAACATCCTGAATGACTGTCTCAGCTAACATCATAATTATTAAAAAAAATGTAGTAACAAACAACTGAAAATTAGTTTAGAACAGAGTAGCAAACGATTGATAATTAGTCAAAAACAGAATAGTAACAAACAGTAGTAACAAAAGATAGAAATTTACAGGTTCACCAACAGAGAAGAAGCGTTCATACCTGTAGCAATGCCAGCTGAGTTGCCAATGCTGTGGCTTCTCTCTGCATGAACTGCACCTTCCGCTCAAGTTCAGCAATGTACCTCATCTTCCTTTCTTTTGATCTTGCTGCTGACTGTCTATTATTTATAATCCTATCACATCCCCAAGCAATAATCAGAATAGACAGTTAAGTGTTTCTCAAGACTAAATTAGTTTTTAGAAAAGATTTGGTTTCAACCGATGCGAGCTCTTCTGTTCTCATTATCCTTGCTGCTTTATTATTTCGGACTGTGTAGGATTTTCTCGTCAAGAAAAAGCAACATGCAAGGAATATAGTTTACAACAACACAAAAAAAAAAATTATTCCCAAGCAAATTGGGTAGGCTAGAGTTGAAACCCAAATGGGCCACCAACAAAAAAGGGAAAAGAGAAAAATAAAATGTATATATCTAAGGCATGATATAATAGTGGTATTATTTGGGGGCCTAAACCATGTTCATGGTACAGGCACATGAATAGCTGTTTTCAATGTCCTCCTAACCAATAATAGTTTTCCATGAATATTTCATCCTTTCATTGTGCAGGAATGTAAAAAAAAATGTGCAGGAATGTAATATACAATTTCCTTTGGACTATAACCAGTTCTGAAAAACTTATCACAGTCTAGTTGCGCCCGAGACAACCCGGGTTCGAGCCCAACTTGGATCTTATCCTTCTTCTTCTTCTTAATTTATTTATTAATTTATTAATTCTTAATATGGCTTCCCTGCCATATATCTTCTCTATAACTTATTCATTTATTAGTTATTAATATGGTTTCCCTGTCATATATCTTCTCCTCCTTATAACTTAACAATTTTACTACTTATATTATTATAAATGGCATGGTCATATATTTCACTGTTCTTAGTTTTGTTAGCATTATTTCACTGTTCTTAGTTAGGAGGGTTATCACAACAGTGAATTGACAAGAGAATTGCTATATACAGTTCCTGGCAAATAGTGGATCGACAAGAGAATTCCCCTCTACTTCTTAGTTAGGAGGGTTATCAGAACACTGAAGCGACAAGAGAATTCCTCCCTACAGTTCCTGGCAAATAGTGAATTGTTAAGTGAATACCCCTCGTGTTCGAGAAAAAAAAGTGAATACCCCTCTACAGTTCCTGACAAATAATTTTCTTTCCCTCCAACGACTACTTGTCTAGTTGTCTTTCATGCCATCTGCATTGCATCAATTCTTATAGAATCGTCATGTAAAATCTTGAACCAGGATTTTGATTAAGGATCTCTGCCCTAGAAAGCACCAAATTCATCTAATTGTTACGAGATAATATACTAACAAAAATCCATTTTAATTTGATCAAGAACACATTCAGATGAACAAAACATGGTCTGACAGATGAACTTAATAAGGAACAGACAAAAAGAGATCCACAAAAACAATACCTTTTTGCCTTCTTTGGATCGATGAGCGCAAGCTCGGCAAGCTTTGCGGCGGACAATGCCTTCTTCAGCTCTGCCGGCGACGCCCCCTCCATCGCCGTTGTCCCGAACAGATGCTCTGCGTTGATGGAGCTCGAGGCGTCCATCGAGTGCCTGTGATGATGCATCTGCCCCTGCCCTGCCGCAGACGTCCCTCCCCGACCCCCGGCCACGGCGCACGATGACTCCGACTCCGACGCACCGCACCGCGAATTCAGCTTATCCACGTCGAGGAACATGGAGAAGAGCTCCTCCCCTCGGTCTCGTCCGACAGCGCGGGCGCGTCGCCGCCGCCGGGGCCGCCGATGTCCAGGTCTTCGGGAAGGCCGATGATCTCTGAGAGCGCGCGCCGGTGGCCGGGCTTGCGCAGGGGGACTCCGGCATGCTGCTGATGTCGCACTCCGTGTGAGGAGTCGGCGTCGGCGAAGGCGCCACCGCGTCAGACGAGGATTGCATCTCCGGGCCATTGCCGGCGCCGCCTCCTCCTCCTCCTGCATCGCCGGCGCCGCCGCCTGCGATCGGTGTCTGGTCCATGTTCATGTTATTGGCAGCAAGAATCTCCTCAAAGGAAACGCCTTGACGGAAATGTTGTTCCACATAAAGCTGCGAAAGATGAAGAGGATGTCGAACAGAAATTCTCTACAGTGGAGATAACAATTTTGACGTAAAAACAAGATTCAAAGAAACCACAAAAAAATGATTAGATCTAAATTTGCTTCAGATGAAGAACTGGAATCATGCAAAGAAGAGCATATGACCTGTGATTTCAGTAGTGTCCAAACAAAAAGAAGAGAGATGATTGGGAAGAAACCTCTTTTTCTGAGACTTGGAGATTCGTGTAACTCAATTTTGGATTAGAATGGAGCATGGAGAATCCTGGAAACTCGGGAGATTTATATAGGAAAAAAAAATGATGTGGAGTGTGGATCACGTGTGTGAAACTGTGAAATGAAACAAAAAAAATGGGGATTTTTTCAACCATAACTTTTTGTCATAAGAAAAGGGGTAAAGTTAAAAATACATTCAGTTATTGTAGAAACACATTTTATGTAAAAATAGGTTTTTGCCACACTTGTGTAGCATTCCTCAGAGACATAATAACGATAATATTTTTTTAAAGGTGCTCTAACTACTAGGCTAGAGACCATTTCGCATATAATAACGATAATAACCTGGTGATTTGTACATAATAAGTAGTGGCTAGAATCACAAATATAATGATGGAAACGTCAAGTAGATTTGGACGCGGTAATATTTTTCTTAGAAATGATATTGAAAAACTGATCAAGCACTACCAAAAGTGTGAAACCACATTGTGTAATATTTGATTTATTTATTCTCTTGATATATATTTTTATTGATACCAAATCAATGCACCGAGCCATTTGTTTTGCAGTTATTATATCCAAATCAATACTTAATTATTTCCCTAGAAATATTGTTCCAATGCAATTATGAATTTGCAACAGGACGAACCCTACACCATGCGTGGTAATGCTAAGAATCTTGCCTTCTGAATTTTTTCCCCAAAGAAAAACATAGTACAAATAAATGTAGATGATTGCATGAACGGTAATATTCATGATTAACCATATTTACTCCTACGATACAAATACATACACACGTCTTATATATAGATAGATTTGAAACTATTGTAGTCCTCATGAGTGCCTCATTGAAATGCACATTATCTATCAACAAAATAATATTTTTAACTATAGCCATTTGTGTGGTTATTACTCAAAGAATCCGGAGTGGACAGCTTCCACAATTCCCCACAAGAGACCTATCCGATATATATGTAGCTCATAATCTTGTATCATGTATTATATCGTCGCATATCTATATCTATGTAAATTCTCATTGCAAGTGATGATTTATTTTCTTATTATTATTATGTGCAAATCTAGAATGTCGAATGCTTTGATGCAATTATTTCTTCTTTACTAGATGAGTATTGATACACTTACACATTATAATTTGCATAAATTCAAGCACAGATCAGGATCCAATCATCAAATCACTTACATGTAAATTCATTGATGCATCTGATGAAGTACACAAAAGATATATATTAATAAGGTTTCCCGGACCAAGAAGGTATACTGTAATTTGTCAATGGTATTGATAATATGCATTCTAAGAAGTGTTGAAGCCCATTTTTCTAATAACCAATTAAGGAGCTATTTGATTCGTGGCCACCAGAAGATTCGTGACCACGGCAGTGAGCAGATATTTCTCCACCACTTAGCCATCCTCTCCTTACTTCTGGAATGTTGGCTGGTATAGAAATTTTAGCATATGACCTGTGATTTCAGTGTCCAAACAAAAAAAGAGGAGAGATGATTGGGAAGAAACCTTTTTTCTACACCTCTTTTTCTTAGACTTGGAGATGATGATCACTTCCATAGTTCCATGTATCTAAGCAATTAATGCTTCATTCCTTGGACCCCCATATCTAGGTTCTAACTACAATACAACTTACATGCACAAGGTTCACAATACAAAAAGTTTACAAAACTCTCACACGTCATACTACAATACACATTGCACTCAAATGACTTTGAAAGTTTTCATGTCAGTGCAAGCATAAGGTTTTCTTCTAGTTTTTATTGAAGGGTAGATGAGCACTAAAAACGTACTAAGAAAGATTGTTTTTAGAAGAATACGGTTGTGTCCTCTATCCACAGGAGCTTGAAAATAGTTGAACATTTGTTCATCTCCTATGACTTTGCAAAACAATGTTAGAATTTGTTTAATTTGTTTTGTCCATGTGTTTTGTCAATTCTTGAAGTCTTGGAAATATTGAGAGAATAGTTCAGTCCAAGGGCGAATCTACACCCCGAGCTGCCCGGGCTGCAGCCGGGTGCAGCCCAAAAACTCCTTTAATACCACTTTTGTCCAGCCTAAGATAGTCCATAAAAATACACATTTAGCCCCTTTTTGACGTAGCCCAAAACTCTCTTACACTATTTCATAAAAATACCACATGTGTGTGAATTGGCTTGTAGTCCAATGGTAGGGCGGTCCAGTGGGACGCTACCCACCAGGGTTCAAATCCTGGTGCTCGCACCTTTTCTTGGGATTTTTTCAGGATTTCCGGCGTTATGCATTAAGTGGTAAGCGACGTTCCCGTCGACGACGAGACGCCAATGGTGACTTCGAGAATCTCCGGATCTATCGGGTGCTTTCAGTCCCTTCGGAGGTGCTTATAGGGGTAGGGTTTGCGTCGTGTGTCTTCATAGGGGTGAGTGTGTGTGCGTGTTGTGAGCGTCTGCGTTGTACCGTGTCATTCTCAACAAAAAAATTAAAATACCACGTGTGTGTGGCAAGTGGGCACAGCATGAATGGTGTGATGGTGGTGAGGTTTTGCAAATCCAAACTAAATTAGAGATTAGAGATGGTGAAGGGTGAGACCAATACATTGAAATGAGTGACAAATGAAGAGTAATGAGAGTGAGGAACACCGGATTGATTAAGAAATTTCATTCTTTAATGAATGTGTCTCTTTGTCAGGGTTTCTAATAACCACTTCAAGAGACTCTATATCTTTTGTAAGAGTAAAATACAAATCCGGTCCTTAAACTTTTGTTGGTGTGTCACCCCAGTCCATAAACTTTTAAAAGTGTGTCATCATGGTGCCTAAACTTGATTTGGGTCTCTAATCAGCTGCATAACGGGTCTGATTAAAAAATAGACCAACAGTCGAACGGGTGTATTAAAGAAACCAAGCTCCTCAACCGAACTGATGCATGTTAACAAATTGAGCTCCTCTCCCGATCATCACTTAATTAGAGGATTCATCAAACGAACAGACTTAACCAAATGCATATCACAACAATATTTTATAGAGATGAATGTCGTATTAACCAAATGCAGCCTAGGTAACACGCATTGTATTTAATGGATACAAAATCTCATCCCACAAGTATCAGACACAAAGCATACAAAATCTTAGCCAAACAGATTGAGGGGACCTACAGGGGCGCAGGTTGCCCTTTGTGTCTTAGAAGCTCAGCCATGGACAACCGCCACCAGTCAACTCGTCTGCGTCCGCTGCCTGATCGCCGTGCATGTCTTCGTGTCTCCCGTCGCGAAGAAGTGTCTCCCGTCGCGAAGAAGAACAGCAGGCGTCACACGCCACCGTGAGAAGCGTCACGAGAGAAAGAACGATCGTTGCGAGCAAAGGAATCGGCACCTATGAGGAAACTGAATCGTCCACGCGAGACGGGCCTATTTGGCTGCTAATGACATCACCATCATGCGTCATGGGTCTTCACAGGCTGATTAGAGAGTCAAATCAAGTTTAGGCACTACGATGACATACTTTAAAAGTTTATGGACCGGGGTGATACACCAACAAAAAGTTTAAGGACCGGATTTGTATTTTACTCCTTTTGTAATTACTAGGAATAGATATTTTGGTGAAAAAATACCCTCTAACAACTTTTCTCGCTTGCCCAAAATAGATAACGAGAATACATCTCCAGAGTGCAAACAAGATATGAAAAAATATTTAATGGAAAAATATAGGAAGCGATCTTTATGTGAATCGTTCAAGCCTTCTTTGACATGTCGACATACACCGAAGCTGGGCAATGGACGGTCAACCGCTTTCGGATTGGACGCTGGATCCATGGGCGGCGGTCAAGGACATAGCTCCATCGCTGTTAAGCTTCGTCAGCAAAAAAGTTACATCAATAGCACGACGGTTGCGTATAGGCCTGCGGGGCCGGCGTGGGTGCGTCGATAACCGGGGCATCACAGTCCCAGCGCTTATGAGTACCTACGCTGTGGGACCAAGTCATGCTAGTGCAGTCAACGACGCCGAGGATCGCCTCATTTGGAAATGGTCGACCAATGGAAAATACTCCTCCAAGTATGCGTGCCGTACCATGCGGATATCCTCGCACCCAATCCTGGGTGCAAGCGCATTTGGAAGACATGGGCCTTTGCTTAGAGTGAGGATATTCTTGTGGTTGGCAATAAGAAGGCGACACCGGACCGCGAGACAGGAGGTGGAGGCATGGATTACGGGCACAAGACAAGCGCTTCCTGTGCGACCGGGGAACCGGATACCATTGATCACATCATCGTAGGATGCTCGGTCTCCCGACAAATTTGGTGGACCATCTTAGCGATACTCGGCGCCGACTCCTCACAAGTAGGGGGCAACTCAACGCTACAATGGTGGGACACCGGAGGATGAGGTGGCATGGCGACAAGCGCAAAGGGAGCGGATACATTGTTCACCCCGGTGGCCCAGGAAATCGGAAAGAGCGGAACGCGAGATGCTTTTCGCACCTCCAGCGTGAACCAATTGCTAGCCACCATCAAGCACACACGCCGATCGGTGAGTCGAGGCCGGGCGTACAAACTAGGGTGTCTCATTCGCGAGTAGTCAAGATGCCGATCGGTTTGGGGAGGGCGAATTCAAAAGCAAAATCTGTAACCTCCTCAAACATTATATTATAAAAAACTTTTCTTAATACAATGAAACGCAAGTCTTTTGCGTTTTTAAGAAAAAAAAAATTATGTGAATAACTCTCTAAATAACGATTTAAAGAGTGAGGTCAAGAAAGACTACTCTTGGCGATGCTTTAAAGAAACTTAACCTATCGTGGCGTTTTCGAGAAGCACAGTCAAATAGCCACATGTGAAAATGGTTCCTAATTAAAACGAAATAAAAGATCAAAAGCCATTTCGACCTAAAGACCAAAAAAAAAAAAAAAAAAAAAAAAAAAAAAAGCACCTAGATTTTTTTGGCTTCACTATTTATTTTTGAGAAGCAAAGTGAATGTGAACCGAATCGTCATCTTCCCAGATGGGATCTCTTAACCGACGCCGAGCACCACCTTCACCGATCCCCATCCTCCCGATCCTGAGGACGCTCGTAAGAGAGAGCGGGCGCTGGGTCCGAGGCCGGATGCGGCGGCGTCTCCGGCTCTCCGCGGGCTTCCCGATCTCGCAGAGCCAGTCGTTACGCGTTTTAGCTGCGGAAGCATCTGGCAGCGCTGTCGCTGTGCCGGCCGCCGCCACGTTGGCGCGCGTCAGGAACCACCCTCTCGCTTCCTCCGCGAGCCGCCATGCCAGGTCGATCGACAGTCGCGATTTCCACTAGTTCGCGGGCTTCTGTAACTGGCGCGCAGAGGAGGAACCTGATCAAACGGACGACGAGCTCACTCTCCAGATAGATGCATGCTCAGAACTAAGAACGACACAAACATGAGGTAAAGCTCTCACCAACGCTGCTATTGACATGTGAGTAATGTGCGAAGTAAAATTCGCAGAAACCTGACTTTTTCGTCAGAGTTTGTCTATCTAGTGACCATGTGTTTCATGGAGTACACATGAATTCTTTTTGGCCATAGTATGATGATCCAACAGCCTCCACCCTTCTTCTACCTCCGCATTCTTCTTATCCTTCTAGACAATCACAGAAACAATTTTTTATAAGAAAGGACAAATCACTGATCACAGAGGAGGAGGAGGAGAGGCATACTGGAGCCAGATCCGCTGCTGCCATGGCTGGCGCCGGCGCAGGAGGCGCACCAGGGCGTAGGGGCGTGGAGAGGGGGAGGTGCGTCGGTCGGGAGAGAGGGAGGGAGGAATTGAGTGTGGACCCCAAAGTCATGGACACAGAAAAAAAATGTTTCTTATGCTAAAATACATGGTGTTGTATAGCATTCCTATTTTCGTTACTGTTTTATTAGACAGATAAATCTTGATCAAGATTGGAACAGGAGAAAACAAACTTGCCAATAAGCTTCCAAATTCTAAATATGATGAGTCGTTTCAGTCAAACATGTAAATAATGAACCTTCAACTATCAAAGTTAAAACTTCATGGTCGGAAATTCACCTGGTGTAACGACCAACATTCTCTAACAATCGCTAGGATTGATTGTTATGGTCGTTGTTGGGCTGAGGGGATTGAGGAAGAGAAGAGAGGGTAGGGCGGCGCCTAGGGCTGTAGGGGCGCTAGGAACGCCGGCTACGGGGCTTTGCCCACGGCCGGCGAGAGAGAAGGTGTTCCTTCTAATCTCTTGCTTGCTTATAGATTGATACATCTCCTCTCATTATATAGAGAGGTCTTATTTGGCCGCTTAGCAAGCGATTGGTTAACCCTAACGGGCTAAGGCCCAATAGGCCCTTGACTCCTCTAACATTCATCCCTTCTTCGGATCCACAGAATGGCTTGAGATGATCTCTAAGTTCTTGCTTCCCTAGTTCTGACCATTGCTTCCCTTTTTCCTTCAAAGGGATTTTTCCTTCAAATTTCTACCACGGCTTCCACTTTGAAGCTTCATGGATCAGTCAGCCCTATTTTCTAGCGACTACTCAATCGCCATGGGATCAACAAGTGGACACTCAGGATGCAATTCTTCAAGTGCATGTTAAACTTCTACAAACCACTAAGGCCCTAAAGGAATGGAGAAGGAATATTTAGTAACATCAAACTTCAAGAAGCAATCACCATATGACTCTTCTATAAACCTTAAGGACAGGAAATCTGAAATCTGACAGGCGAAGAATTTGAATTAAAAAGTACCTCAAATCAAAATCTTTGGGTATTGCAGCAATACAAAAGAGCCAATATTGCCAACATTCACTCCAACATACAACCTGGGGCTAGACAAAAATTGCATTAATTAGTACTTTAACAAACTGAAGGGCAGGCCTGGCGCAGTGATGAAAGACTTCCCACTGAGCTGAAAGGTCCTGGGTTCGAGCGGCCTCTCTGTCAAAAATTAGGGGAAAGGCTTGCCCGTATATTCCCTTCCCCAGTACCCCACTCAAGTGGGAGCTATCCAGCACTGGGTCTGCCCTTTTTGGTACTTTAACAAACTCCAACTCTGTAGTCATACCCCAAGAGGACAAAAGTCAAAATTCCCACCAACATTTCTTCTAGGCCATTGGCTCCTCGCACAGTGTGTGTCCACCATAAACTAGATGACCCTAGGATATGAGCACCACAATTTAGATGAAATAGATTTTCCATTTGCAGAGGAGATCGCCAATGCAGTCAAAGAACTTTCTACAGAATGGCTCTGGTTCAGATAGATTCCTTGGAACCTTCTACAAAAGATGTTGGCATATTATCAAGAATGACCTTATTGAAGCAATTTATGAGTTTTTCAATCAATAACTTCTAGACCACACTTGGCAAATGAAGCAAACATCATGCTCCAACCAAACAAAATTGGAGCCACCTCCATAGCTGACTACGATCCAATTAGTCTGATTAAAAGTTTTGTATAGATCATCCATAACTAGAATTTTAGATTTATCCTAGTGAGGTGGAGTGCATCACCTCACAGAGAGAAGGCTCCATGCTATCATCAAGTTCTATTGAGCAAGGCATGAGAGAAGAAGCAGATGGAGTGCATATATGTGACACCTAACTACCTAAGCATTATCATTCAAATTCAAACTTTTACTTCTAGATATTTAGGCAAATCGTTTGGATGTTTGATTCCCAATTCTGAATCTCTAGGAGTGAACCTACAACAATGTTGCTATGTTGTTAAACATTTTGTCTTTCAGTTGTTGCACTTAAAATATATGTCAATTTTCTTCACCAGACAGCTACAAGATGTTCAAAAGGATGGTAACCACAACTAATAGATGATAATGCTTCTAACTTTTAAGGGAACAACCAGGAGTTCAAACTTCAAAGAGTGGAGTGCCCTCAATAGCTATCTCCACCTATATTGATCGTAATATTGTTTATTTGCAAAATTACAGGCTTAGTGATAATAACTTGCTAACTTTTATAAGTTTAGTGATGATAACATATTTTCTTCTTAATATGATGAAGCACAGTTCTCCTGCGTTTTTTAGAAAGAAGATGATAACATATCAATAAGATGAGTTCGTGTTCTCAACTTTGCTGGGACCAATTACCAGTGAGCTTTATTTAATGGAGAATGATATCTCATGCACTGGTTTTGCATTTGGAAATCCTATTCTTTGTGTTCTTGACCTTTATATGATGACACCTTTTAGATCTTGATCTTTTTGAGTATTTTCGTTCTTCCATGCAGTCTCAACTACTAACCAAGTAAACCATGTCACTTTAGTTTTGTCCTAAATAAAACAGTATTAAGTTAGCCTGCAAAAAAATTGCATTAAGTAGGCTAAGATTATAGAAAAGATTGTTAACATTTATGTCAACAAATAGGTAAACTATGAAAATATATTTCAAGATAAATTTGATGATACTTACATGGCGATATAATATTGGACATGTTTTTTGTATGAACTTGTTCAAACTTAAGACATTTTGAGTAGGATAAAACAAGAATGTAACTTTTTTTTTTAGACTAGTGTTTCAGCATTAGGTAAACGACTCTAATGTGACTTGTATATATATGTACGTGACAAAGGTTTTGGAAAATAATTAAAAAAACAGCTCTTCAAGACATGTTCCACTTCGAATATACTATTACCAGTTATGTAGTAGATGCTACTTTGGGTTTACATACGAACGAATTATATTTTTAATGCTAGTTGTGTAGTACTTGTGATCAATAATGATAATTGAGTACCATAGGCAAAACTGCATCGGTTTCCGGCCTGCTCAGTCAGCACACATATTTTTTTGGCAGCCACTGGCCCATATAGGCATAGACACCCCCATTCCCATCCCCACCTGCATATATAAACCTCCCTCCAGCATTATTGGTTAACCCCCTTCTTAATTATCTGCTTACCTAATCCATCCTCCTCCTGCCCCTGCCCCCGCCCCCGTCCCCCGCCGTGCTTGTTTGAGAGGTTTGTTTTCAGAATTTGCCAACACTTTCTGTTCCTCCCATCTTAATCCAGCACTAAAGAGTTCTTGCCCTCTCCCGTTCACAGTGTGAATCGTCGTAGCTGCTGGATCAGTCAATCGATTCTCCAAATCTTGCTTCGATCAAGGACTCAAGGTACATAGCTAATTAGAGATCTGAATTGTAAGTTGGATTTTTTATTCAATACAAGTTGGCACAATTAGAGCTCCAAGTTTGCAGTAATTCTAATGGTTGTTCTTGTTACGTTATGTGCAAATAATCTTAGTTATCGATATTGATTTGATATTCAGAGCAATCTTGTTTTAGCTAGCTCAGTATTTGACTAGTGATGGGCAAATTGATTTGACCTCCCCCTTTCCCAGTCTTATAAGTGCCTAACAGTATTCTATTGAGTCATATCGAATGAAGTTGGTATATTACCCATCTGATCTGGATCTGATCTGGGTGAGTGAGTCTTCATTAAAGTATTATCTTTGAGTTACTTAAGGATTTGAGTATTGATTCGATTTGAAATGGCATGCTACTTAGCATACAAATTGTAAAAAAAAATACTGAATCAGCAGGGGAGCCCCCTACCTCTTTTTTTTTTTTTTTTTTTTTTTTTGCCTTTTCAATTAAATGAAATAATAAAGAGTACAGGTATAAGATTACAAGGCAGCTAGGCCCAAAGGAAAAAAAAGAGTATACATCATATATAGCTCTCTCTCTCTCCACAAACTAAGCTGAGCTTGTCTTCCTGTCTTGGCTTTTGTACACACATAACCAAGTTCGTCCTTAAACTGCCTTTCTATGCATTGATATTGATCTGTCCATCATCAAATATAACTGCAATTCTGGTCAGCCAAATGATCCAGCAAGCAGTGATGAAGATCTCTCTGAATATGCTGCTCCCAAATGCCTCTCTGGCTTCTATTACCATATCTAGTGGTTGTGAATTCAGGTTACAAACAATAGGGATGGTGTTCTAACAGGATTGGCTGAAAGGGCATTCAAAGAATAGATGAAAGCTTTTTTCTTCATGTCCTATATTACATAAGACACAACTGTAGTCATCAAGTGTTATATTCTTCCTCAGTAAATTTCTAGCACTCAATTTGTCCCTTAGTAGAAGCCAGAAGAAAAAATTATGCTTTCCCAAATTACTTGAGGCCCAAAACCATGTAAAGAGAGAGGTGATGCTTCAGTATGCCCAATGAAACTTGTATATGCTTTACTGCTACTGAATTTTGAAGGCCCCAACAGTAACTCCAAAGATCATCATCGTTTTCATCAGAGTTTGCTTGTAGAATATGATTTTCAACTTCTTCCAACTATCTGCAGCTTGTTGTGATAGGGGCAAGCTGAATAACCTACTGACATCTTGTTCTATGCAGTATTGGATTGAGCATTTTTTTTTTTTTTGGTAAAAGAGTATAGTTGTGGGTTTAAGTCTTTGAAAGCCTGATCCTGACCTGCCCACACATGTGACCAAAAAAGAGTATATTTGTCCATGGAAATTTCTTATTGCCCACTCAAAGTCTAGAGTGACCCCTTGTTTTCTGTGCAAGAATAACCATCTTAGTTTCATATTCATCTGATCTGGGTCAAAGCTTTGTTAAGGGCCCCTTTGGAATGCAGCAATTTCACATACATGAATTTTATAGGAATCGGTTCATTTTCACATGAAAAGTGAATGAAACAGGAAATAATCTTGCATTCCAAAGGGGGCCTATGTCTTATAGTTTTAGGTGATTCAAGATTTGAGTCATGATTTGGTTGCTAATATTTTTTAATTAGCTTATGAATAGTCCATGAAAGCCCTCATGGTCTGGAGTCTTAACAATACTCTAATCAATTGTGTGTACTCCTATGCAGTTTTAATCATCTTAGCTGGCCATCCACCTGTCCTGGACGCAAACTTCATTGAGGTACTATCTTTGAGCTACTTAAAGAGTTGACATATTAATTAGTAGTGATTTGTATTCTTATACCATGCTACTTCGCATATAATCATTCATAAAAAAAGTTTTTTGCCTACTCAAGGATCAAGGTGAAAAGTTCACCATACATATAGTTTCATGTGCAGTGCATAGGTGTAATAATCGTTTGAGCTGGCACATATGACAAACCCAGTTGATATGGGAGCGCATGACTAAGTACTGTAGTTTAGATGGTGGTGATTTGGATTCTAATAATGTTGTTTTTTTAGCTTATGAACCATCCATTAAATTGATTCACGCCTGTGATCTAGAGTGTCTAACAACAATCTAGTTAGTTTGTGTCCTATGTATTGTTAAGTGGTGATTCAGATTCTGATACTGTTATAGTCATAGCTTATATATGAATCGTCCAATAAATTGATTCACACCTCGTGGTCTGAAGTTCCTAATAACAATAATCCATCTAATTGGTTGTGCCCTATGTGATGGTAATCATCTTAGTTGTAACACCATCAATTTGGTAGCAAGCTTCATTATGGCACTACAGTTTATATATTTCCAGTCGTTATTTAGATTCAAATACTATTCTAAGTATAGCATTTAAATTATTCATGAAATTGAAGCTGGGCTGTGGTGGTACCGTGGTTAGTGTCAAAATAATTGTAGTTGGTGACTGCTGGGACATGTAAATGTAGCTATACTACTAAATCCGTTTCAAATTGTAGCTCGTTTGACTTTTTCAACCCCAAGTTTGACCACTCGTCTTATTCAAAAAAATTTGTGCAAATTATCACTTTTTTTGTTGTGCCATGCTTTATTAAAAAAAAACGATAGGAAGGAGTAGACCGCATCCCTGCTTTTTAACTAAGAGGATGCAGGGCTCAAACCTAAATTCTAAATTTTTTGAATAAGAAGAGTGGGTCAAACTTGAGGTTGAAAAAGTCAAACAAATTATAATTTGGAACGGAGGGAGTACTATTTTAGTTAATTGTGCTATAAATCTTTTTTGAGTTATTGTTGCAGCATGCAGTGATGTGATTTCCGGAGCTTACTTGAAGCCTTGAATTCATCTTTTTTTTTCAATTGTATACTTCCAGCAGGTCCACCGTCCACAAAATCAGTGGCCATGCATCATGCCGGAGCTAGGGCGGCTTGGGTTACAATTCTCACCTTGCTGTTGGTGTCCATCCTGTCCGCCATTGGCATCATCTTTGGGCGGCTTGAAGGTGCCACTGCCGGAGCCCTGCGTGTTGCCCTACCCTGCTTGATCTTCATTTTCGTGGCGTATCTGCTTTTCGAGGCGAAGGTGGTGGGGCTGCTGTTCGATTTGGCTGTCAGGCAAGTTCCGGGGAACTGGTATTACGCGTCACCACCATTGTCGTCCGTCGGGACCTTCTCGCCGGGATCATCTGTAGGCCGCGGGCTATCTTCGGAGGAGGCCACCGCCAGTGGCCGTGACGCGGCATCACCGGCGCCGTTGGAGCCTATCTACACCGAGCCCGAGTCTGGGTATGTGGCTGCGCCTGGCTACTCTCGACGTCGAACTTCGGAGGAGGCCACCGCCAGTGGCCGTGACGCGGCATCACCGGCGCCGTTGGAGCCTATCTACACCGAGCCCGAGTCTGGGTATGTGGCTGCGCCTGGCTACTCTCGACGTCGAACGACTACAGCTCGTTCGACTCTGCGACCGACCTCGAAGTGGTCATCTGAATCCTCCAACCTGACCAGTGACGAGGACATCGAAGATGATGCATCTTCCTCCACAACCACAACCTTGCCGACCTGGGAAGGAGAGTATCAGTATCTACCCACAAGCCTAGATGAATCATCCTTACCGACCTGGGATGATGATGATGAGCGCCGCTCTCCCGGAGGAGGCATCAGTCACACACCGGAATCCAAGCAGCGCTGACTTCTGTCAGACTATCATTGATTTGCCTTCTCTCCCATGCTGCCATTGAACTAGTGTCCATCCTTAAGTGTGCGTAGTTATTACCCCAGAAAAAAACCAAAAAAAAAAAAAAAAAAGATGTGCCATGTAATTAACAGGGTTTACTTTTTTTTTCATGTAAGTTCCATCGATCTGAATAGAGAGATGACAATTGCATGTTTCATTGGCCCCGTGTTTGTGATTGTGTTGCTTTTGTCGAATCTGCACCTAGCTTTATACCTAGAGGGGAATCACGTTGCAAACTTTTTTGTAAACAAAATCACGTTGCAAACTTCGTGTGCGTTGCATATATTATATATGCCTCGTATTCTTAGGACCCGTTTAGGTCCATTTACTGTTAATATTTAGCTACCTAACTACTCTCATAATTTGGGATGGAGATGATACTATTTGTTGGGATGATATTTGGTCTGAAACAAATACTCCCTCCATGTCGGCAAAGGAAGTCGTTCTAGCGGCTGTTGTTGTTTGCGTAATTGAAGTCGCTTTAGGTTTGTTAATGTGGTTTTGGAAGCGAATGCCCTTGACTCTTCGTTTCCTAATAGCTCATTTATTCACGCGAGTAACTGCCTGTTTGAGACTGCTCTGCCCCATCTTCTGCGGCTCTGCTTCCAAACTTCCCAGCTAAACAAGTCAACTCTAGAAAAAAGGTAGAGCCGACCTTTGCCCAATTTGTCCTTGACACGAGTCTATTTCATTGATGCATCCAACAGCAAAATAAGGTTGTCAACTAAAATAAAAGTACCAACAACTTACAAGATAATCCAGAATAATAATTCCTAAACAATAATAATCGACCAAAGCAAATAATCCTTTTTTGAGAGAATAGGAGGGCAAATTTATTTAAACAAAGAACCGAATGAAGTTACAAGGAAAAAAGGCAGATAGAGAGAATTCGGGGGGGGGCGGGGAGGAAGAAATGTGAAAGATACATGAACTGTTTCTTCAATAGAACTAGGAGGATACCCAGCAGCGTTGCGTGGGTCACCGGGCGTATTTTATTTTTTTGTCCAATCACCATTCATGAGGATTACTTTGTGTATGTTTCAAATAAAGTTAGTAACAACAAATTTGAATGCATGAAATAGAATATATACTCATTGGCATAACGATTATTTAACCTTATGTGTTAAACTCCAAGATTTATAAGCTTCAAATAGTAGGACCCAAACAGTAATACTTATAGATGGTTCCATGGTCCATCTCTCTCGATGAAATAGGTAGGACCCAAACAGCCTTGTACTGATGCCCAAACAGTAGGACCCAAACAGCCTTGTACTGATGCCCAAACAGTAGGACCCAAACAGCCTTGTACTGATGAGATAGGTATGGATCATGGCATGATCAATTTTGGAGGGAAGATTCAGCCTGGTTGTTGCTTGAATGTTTGTCCTATTTCCGCTGACTCAGTATAGGTAAGTTCATTGTTTAATGCACTATTTGGGCTGCTGCAGAAGAGAAAGAAAACACTTAGTAAGGTAGTATTATATTAATTACATTGATATGAAAGTCTTACAGAAAACGTGTAGGATTAGACAAAACATTTATAAAGTTTTGAGTAACTCAATCAGATGTGGCTAGATATTTTAAAATTTGGCAAATGGGCAATAGAATTAATGTTTGAAGACCATAAAATTTGCATGTCAATGGCTACATTTCAGCAGAAGAGTCCTTAGAAAATACAGATACTGAAGTGTTCGGCAAGCTGGCCTGCTGTTACACACGAAATTAAGGGTTCTATTTGTCATCCAAAAGACAGATTGTAAAGAAGTTTACAGCTTTAAAGCTCACCAATAAAATATAGTAGGGAGATCTGTGTAACAATTGGGACTGCCAAAAAGTTGGGTCCTGTAAAATAATAATATCAGTCAGAGGAGAAAAAAATCCATCTTTGACATGAAAAATTCTCAAGTAGAGATAAATTGTACAAAAAAGAGTGCCATGAATATAGAATTACAAAGGCCAATGTAACCATAATATGGAGCACATTATAAGGACATGAAAACATTATAGGGACCAATACATGTATTATTTTTAAATGTCCTCATTTGTTTGATAGGAGGCACCAAATACAGGATGCATGTATAGCGAGCATACCAGCATACTGAATTGAGGAGTGGTGTTGTCCATGGATAGGATGCTTAGGAGGCTGATGGAGTCCATTTCATGTTCAATTTAGGACAACACGTTTCAACAGGGAATGTATTATAGGGAAAAAAAATACTCTACTAATGTTAAATATAGATGTCAAGTTTATCAAGAATAGGTGGTAACTGCATTAACCAAGAAAAGAAACATGTTTGATGCACATTCCAGCTGGCTAGTAAAGACTTCTTGTACCAAGGAAAACCGTAGGCGCAAAAAAATCATGTATCTTTTCTAAAATTAGTAATTGATTATTGAAAAGGTATATAGAAAGGAGCAAGAAAATTTAGTAAGCTGATTATACTGGTTGGCTATTTCCACGGCAAAAATATTGCATGGTTCATACAAATATGAAGAGACAACAACAACAACAACAACAACAACATAGCCTTTAGTCCCAAGCTAGTTGGGGTAGGCTAGAGATGAAACCCATATGAAACAGTATAAAAGAACATAAAAAGGCACAAGACAAAAAGATAAAGATAGGGTAGATAAAAAAGGAAATGAAGAGACTAATGTTCATGGAAATTTATTTGGCTTAGCCTTGCATGCCTTGAAATATAATAAAAGTTTCAACTTTACAGCTGCAGTATGGCATGAGAAACTCCTCCACTGATAGCTGATGAGAAAGTGGCTCCTGCACTTGGCTGAAAACAACATCAACGAATAATTGTGTATGAATATTTCTACGCAATTAGTAGCTGAAAAAAAAAATAAACTATGAATAATCAGATATCATCTACTCGTTGATTTAGCTGGTGATATCAGACGGAGACATTGTTATTATATACATATAGAGAGAGTACACGATATCAGACGGAGATGGTGTTGTATATAGGACAAAGATCCGCACCTTGTCGTTTCCCACCAATTTGTTCTTGAACTACAATGAAATCTGGCATTTCATCTCCATGACCACGAACTTCCTCATCAACCTGTTGAGTTTCAGAAAAGGAGAGACAACACTCCCTTCGTCAATCTTGTTTCTGCAAGCTCCATTATTCTATTCAAATAATGTACAGACCACAATTTGGTTCATAGTTTGAGACTGAGCAACATGTGTAGAAGTAGGGAAAATATTCATAGGAACAGCTGGCAATCTGCCGGAGGTATTGCCTTCAAAGAACAAACCACTTCGGTTGGAGAAAAGACATATAAGATGAAAAAAAAAAATGCTAACCTTGTATAGATATGGATGTCAGGTATCAGTTCAATATATTTACAGACAAAGCAACTGGCATTTGGGGTTAACAAAATTACCTCCTTACGGCTGACAGTCTGTTAAGACTGCTCAATGTTTTCTAACTAAGGTGTTATAGGTTAATAACCTGATCATGGTGTGTACACTACACTTATACAGTTCGGCCAAAGCAAAGTCAATTAAGTGTTGTTCTGACAGAAAAATAAATAAATAAAAGTACAAAGAGTGCATACCTCCATCTGCAATCATCAGCCCATCACCAGAAGAGAATATGCAAAGTGCACAAAGAAACACCATGAGAGAGATGTACAAAACGTTAAAATAAGAGAGAAGATCCACATCTACAACACTGCAAGGGCAAGCCATCAATGACCTCTCTGTACTTTTTTGTAGGTAAATCTTGAGAGGCTCGACGTACTCATCGAATCCTAACATGGCCATCGCCCAGAGCAAATCATCCCCGTTGATCGTCTTGCGCTTCTTCTCGCATTTGTCGCTAGCCCTGTAAGGATCATCCGCATACATCAGAACCATGTGTCACAGTAAAGCAAGAAGAAACCAACACGATCAAAGCCAAGGCTACGCTACCAGGCGTTGCCGGGACGACCTTCTTCATGATCCGACTGATGTTGGCGATGGGCAGGAACCGGTCCTGCTCCCGGACGCCTCCGCCGCCGCCGTGGCTCTCCGCCATCGTCCGCTATCGCCGGCGACCGGGCACCTCCGCCGAAACCCTAGATCCACCAAGACGAAGCCACACAGCATCGATCGCGTCAGAGCTTAGAGAGGCGCCGCCGGGGAATCGGAAGGTGGCGGGCTAGGTACGGGCGAAGGGACCGAACCGAAAGTTCAAGCGGACAGGAAGGGGGAAACGGCGGCGAGTAAGCGCAACCGGGGAAACCTCCCGCCAGGAACCTAGCAGTGCACGGCGAGAGCTCGGGTGGAGGCGGATGGCATGCGGGGTAGGGAGGAGGTGGGCGGTCGGGTGGAGGCGGACGGCATGCGGGCGGGTGGAGGCGGACGACATGGGCGGATTAGAAGAAGAGGCCTTTCGGTAGACATGCAGCCGCACAGGAACATCTCTTCACAGGCGCCGTTTCGAGTCTCTCGGCATCTCAAAAAGACATGCAGGGGGGGGGGACGGTCGTCGCGGCATTGAACACCTCGTGCCTGCTCGCGTTGCCTGGCGTTGCATGGATTGTCCACCGAATTGAAATTTCAGTTACTACTCACACGGTACCAATCGGGGAGGTTAAGAATTAAAATGAACTCCAGTGGGAGATAGGGCTTATGGAGTTTTAGATTCCTACCATCAGCAACCTCAACCTGTGAACTGTTTCTCTGCACAGCACTCCAACTGATTCTATCAAACACAGGAAAGATATCTGACGAGAACCGAAACCCACCGGCAAAGCATTAGCTCCAGTGAGGACAGGAGTGAGCTTGACAACATCTGCATATGACTTCTTTTTGCTCCCCACTTCTTGCCAAGAGAATTTCTGGGTATCAGCGGAGCTTCCCGAGTTAGCTCATCGCATGATAATTTTCTGATATTATAAATCTCAAAGCCCAACGCTTTGCAACAAACATTGAAGAGAAAAATCTTGCCAAAGGTAGCTCCCGTACTGACTCATCTCTATTGCCGCAAAACGTCGAACAGGTTGCAAGCATTGTCTCATACGCGCAGGCACGCAACGGCGACGCGTCCGCCCACGGCCACACCAGAGTACGAGACAATGCTGTTGGTGGGCCTGGACACTAGCATATCAAGAGAGGCTGCGCCGGGACTGGGAGCTCACCGTCGCCGACGACATGGGCGCGGTGGAGGCGCTATCGACGGTGGTCTGACACTGAACCGGCCGACGAGGATGGCGTGGCCGGCCGCGGCCGGCCTGCGTCAACGGTCCACGGCGGTAAGGACGAGTGAGGCCCCACGCGGGCACGCGGCTGCGCTGGCGCCCCCTGCGGAGGAGCGGCCCCTCCTCGTGCGCATGGAGGCGGCCTTGTCCTCAACGGAGTCGGCCTCGACTACGGCCATGTCGACAACGAGTGTTGCAGCGTGGAGGCATAGGCCTTCTTCACGTCTAGCAGGGCTGGGGGAGTGGAGGCGCGAACGAAGGAGGCGAGACCGGCGGGGTGGGCGAGCACGGGGGCGGCGGCGTGTCGAGTCCAGGCGAGCAGCAATGGGCCGAGCAGGAGCTATTGGCAAATCTAGGCTTACACCATCTAACAGGGCTTGGTAGATACACCATTAGGATTAGGATGGGGTGTGACTTATTAAGTCAAAAAGTAAAAATAAGTTACTTATTTTATCAAACAGATATGACTTATTTGCTACTTAAACTTATAAGTCACTCCCTATTTCTTTTTATAAATCAAGAAACTTATAACTCAAAGAACAACCAAATAATCATGACTTATAAGTCTTTTTTAATTTTTAGTCACATGACTTCGACTTCCACAATAGCATCGGGTGGGTTTTTATCATTTTTATTTCTCTTCTTGCCCTTGCCTTATCTCTTCTTCTTTCACCGTGATAGAAACAAAAAAAAAAAAACCTCCAAACATTAAGGAATATAGCAATAACTTTTAAATTGTTGAGTTTATAAATGTAGAAATTATATGAATAGATTTATCTTGAAAAATACTTTCATAAAAGTATATAGATACCATTTTTTATAAATATTTTTCTAATAACAAGAGGTTAAAGTTGTGTTGTGAAGACCTTGTCACTTTGTCTTGATGACTTTCTTTATGTTACGCGGGAAGTATAACTATTAGTAGCTAGGCAAGGTTTACTGGGCATACCATGGAATATATTTTTTACAATTAACCTTTTGATTTTTTTTAGTAGAACAATCAACCTTTGATGTTTATGGATCCAATCAGGCCCAGCCATTTTTCTTTTCTGTAAGGAAGAAGTCGTATTTCCATCCCTCAACTATCAGCGAAGTCTGATTTTCCTCCAACCCAAAAACAAGACAGAAGACCTCCCTCAAATATCAATACGGTTTACTTTCCTCCTCCGGCGGTTTTGAGTCTGGTTTTGACCCACGTGGCGCCACATCACATGCCACGTCGCGTGCAGTGGCTCCGGCAATCCCGCCCCTGCCGCGCGGACCTTGCCGAGCCTCGGCATCGCGGGCGCGCGCGCGCTTCGCCCCGCTGCTAACGCCGCCCAACTCGCACAAGTACGGGGAACACGAGTAACGACCCGCTCCTTAATTTAGCGATTGGATCAAACCGACAGGTTCACAAACCGATCATGACGGCGCCGTTGAGCCAGGACACGCTGCTGTGGCTCACGACCGCCGCGGCGGCGGCTTGTTGGTGGACCACGGGAACGGCACGACGGGGCCGTGGTAGAGGATCATGGGCACGGCGCCGGCGACGGTGCAGACCGTGCCGCGACCTTGGCCTAGCTGCGGAGGCTCCGGGAGCCTCAGCTTCTCCATCCGCATGAGGAGGGCCAGCAGGAACGTGATGGCCGGGAGGATGTTGACGTGCGCCGAGGCGAAGGTCGTCGAGGTAGTACATGTTCTAGTCCAGCATCACCGCCGCCACCGCCGGGTCCGGCCGCAGGAACTGGAGCAGCTAGCTTGCTTCTTGTGGTGCCCATGCCCATGCACAATGCCACGATATCTCGCATGCATATTGCGACACTTCTTGTGGTGCAGCTAGCTTCTCCTGAGGACTGAGTTCGGTTCATGTATGTAGACGCATGAGGTCGTTCGAACCCCGGAGCACCACGGGTCGTTAACATCCCATGAATAGCACATTTATTTATAATCCTTAGCCTGTAGTATGAGCTTGGTTTGCTACTTCGTTCCCTTTGCTTTTGCAGAAGCAGAGGAATCCCCAACTCAGTATAAGCCAGAATGGTTCGTAGAGCGAGATCTCCCCGTTGACAAGCACCGCCAGCAGATAGCAGCGCGAGGAGGAAGTAGAGGTCGTGCACGAAGCCGCGCCACTCGACGACGACCCGGCCACGCGCGCTTCCCATGGCGAGCGCGATGCGACGACGCCCCGTACCGCGACGACGGTGCAGACGAAGAGCGCCCCCCGCCGAGCGTGTTGCTGAGCTCTCAACCCCGCCTCTGTCGCCCGAGGCGAAGGAGACGAATTTGCGAACCCACCGTCGTCGCCACGCACCAAAATTCGCCGCCTTCGTCGAGCTCGTGCGCTCGCGCGCGGTCGACGTCGGCGTGCCCCACACGCACTCGTGGCCGTAGCTCCACCACCCGTGGCTGTCGCTGTCCTCGCGTGCTCGTCGGCTCTAAGCTGAACGCCGGCGTGGAGGCAAGGAGAGAGTGGAGTCGGGAGGATAAGTAGAGAGGCAGCCATAGACAGAGAGGAGATGTGAGATGACGTGGCATGCTGACGTGGCACCACGTGGGTCAAAACCGGGCTCAAAACCGCCAAGGGAGGAAAAGCAAACTGTATTAAAGTTGAGGGGTTTTCTATCCGGTTTTTGCACCGAGGGAGGAAAATTAGACTTAGCCGATAGTTAAGGGAGGAAGATAGGACTTTTTCCTTTCTGTAAGGAATTCCTTTCTGTAGTAACACCAAGGGAAAAGTAGGAAAAAGTCCGGTTTACCTCCCCAACTATCGGCGAAGTTTGATTTCCCTCCTCATCCACAAAACCGGGTACAAGAGCTCCCTCAACTATCAAGATGGTGCGCTTTTCCTCCTTGGCCGGTTTAAGTGGGTGGTTTTGGGTGAGGTGGCATCGTGGGCCCATAGAGGAGTAGAGAAAAAGAGAGAGAGAGCGCACCGGTGGCGCATCGGGGCTCACCGCCGTTGCGGCTCCATGGGTCCCACGAGGGAGCATCTGTCTGTTTCCACCCGACCTCGCCCGTCCGCCCGCCATGGCCGCTCCGGCCGGGGGCTCGAAGCGAGGCCGCGCCACGACCCCATCCGCATCCGCAGAGGCCGCCATGGCCGCTTGCGGGAGCACCGCCGCCGCGCCGTCCGTGGCCAGCGCCGAGGAGCACCGACACCGCGCGAAGCCGCCACGGCCGCCGCGGGTCGGGTAACCGCCGCGCCCCTCCAGCCACCACGGCCGGCGAGCGCCGCCGCCCCCGTCCGCCCCTCTCCATGGCAAGCGCGCCGCCCTCGGCGGTCGCACCAGCCACCGCCACGCCATGCGCCTCGCCCTTTCGCCGTCACGCTCGCCCGCTTCGAGCTCGCTTCCTCCATGGCGTCGGTGGTCCGGCAAAGCGATTGCGGCGGCTGGGACGGCGCGAGGATGGGCGGCGACGGCGCGGGCGAGGCGCCGCGGCGAGTGCGCTTCTGGCCGAAGCGGCGCCGCGGGAGGCGGGCGTCTGGAGCGGGCGGGAGCCGTCGAGCGAAGCGCTACGGCACGGAGCAGCGAGCCTGGCGGCACCGAGCTGCTCCTCCGCGCTAAGCGCGACCCGGCGCAGCTCCTCCTTCCACACGGACGCTTCGCGCGAACCGCGGCCATCGGAGGGAGGCGCCGGCCGCGCTACGGATGGGCAAAAAGCGCCACCCACCCGCGGCTTCGGCGCGTCGCGTCGGGCGCAGACGGCGCGGTCCCGACGGAGCGAGCCGCGGCCATCGGAAGAGGCGCCGGCCGCGGGTCTCCGGCGACGCGGCGGCGTGTGCTCAAGCTCAGCTCGCGCCATCCGCACTCCCCACGGACGCCGTGGGGTCACGGCCACCCCATCGCCGACCGCGCCGCCATCGCGGCCGCCGTCAATCGGCGATTGGCCTTCTTCAGCCTAGTGTCGGCAGCGGCGAGCGTGGCGGATCCATCCCGAGGACATCGCGCGACGGAGTTGGGCCCGACGAGCCGCCGGTGGCACGCGGTCGCGGCCTCCGACGCCGCGAGTGGCCGTCGAGGCCCGGAGCCCACCGACGACCTCGCCGATGACCTCCTCGGGTTCCTCCCACGCCTCTACAAGCTCCTTTGCGGAGATGCGGGTGCGACGACATCACCGCCCGGCATCATGCTCGACGCCCTCCACCTGCGCGCTCTCTCGCTCTTTTTCTCTCCTCCTCAGGGGCACGATGCCACCTCACCCAAAACCACCAACGAAACCGCCGAGGGAGGAAAAGTGCACCATCTTGATAGTTGAGGGAGCTCTTGTACCCGTTTTGTGGATGAGGAGAAATCAAACTTCTCCAATAGTTGAGGGGAGGTAAAACCTGACTTTTTCCTAAAAGTACACCAAAACAAACCACTATAATCTCAATCCAGCCCATTTTTACATTTGAATCCAGGCCGGCCCATGTTTTGGCTCAGCCTAGTAACGGCCCAATCAACCCCCTTGGCGGTCCTGCCTATCACCCTTTCTTCCCGTTCGCCACCGGTGCCGGCGCCGGCGCCACCTCACCGCCGCCTAGCACGGCGGCAGCAGAGTCCACGTTGGTGAGGAGGTATTCGTAGATCTTCTTCCTCAGCCGCTCTATCGTCTCCTCCGGCACGCCGCCGTTCGCAGTGGGTGCTGCGGCCTCGCCGTCCGGTTCCGCTGGCGGATGCTGCGGCGCCATCTCCGCCGGCTTCGCGATCTCGCTCAGCCAGTCGTTGACGCGCTTCAGCTGCGGAAGCATCCTCGCCGCGCGGTCGCGGTCCCACGGCGCCGCCGCCGCCACGTCCGCGTCCAGGAACCGCTCCACGAACGCCAGGAACCACCCTCTCGCCTCCTCCCCGAGCCGCCGCGCGAGCGCCCCGCTCCTCCGCGCCGCCTCCCCGCTCCCACTCGGGCGGAGGCACTGCAGCCGCCGCAGCAGCGGCGGCGGCGGCCGCGGCGGCAGCGGAACCAGCCCTCGACCTCCCCTTCGCCGGGGACAGCCGCGACTTCGCGGGCGGCGACGCCTTCGCCGCCGCTGCTGGCTTGACTGACTCGTCCACGAGCACGACGGCCAGCGGGGAGATGGCACTGGCCGGGGCGGGCTTGAGGTTGTAGAGGGAGAAGGCGGAGAGATCGGTGGCGAGCCCGGCGCCGACCCAGGAGGCCGCCCGGCGGCGGCGCTCTGCCGCGATGGCCAGGGTTTTCCTCGTCGGCGGTTGACGCGTCGCCGGCTGCTGATTGATCTGGTGAAGTTGCGGTGGAGGCCGTGGCAGTGGCCTTGGTTAGAGACTCGGTGACGATGGTGGCTCGGGAGAGAGCTCCATGCAGAGCGAGGAACTGCTCAACGGCCTGCTGTGGGTTCTGCTCCTCCGCCGACGAGCTCACCTCTGCGTACGAGCTGATCAGAGCAATACAACGGTCAGACCAAGCTCAAATTGCATCAATGCTGGTGACAGTGAGTAAGCAAAGTAAAAACCACATTCACCAAGCTTCAGGATCATAGAATTTTGCATTGTAGTTCTTGGACAACTACTGTAAGTGTGTAACATACATACAGCAGTAAATTTCACATGTTGATCAGAATTTCAGATTAAACCAAATTCGCAATTACTGTTGGTCGGGATAGGGAGCACAGTGAGAACGGTTGGTTTTATATTGTTTTTTCCTAACCAGTTTCATACTACTGTTGTTAATACACTTAAGGACAATAGTGTAGTGGCAAGTACAGTGTACAGATAGGATCAATCCCTGCTTGGCAACATTTCGACAAGAAGAGCTGGTTGGCCATCCATGCTTAGCATGGGCTACAGGGTTCAGCTAGCCATTCTGAAAAAGTATTGAGACTGTCGGTAGAGCAAAAGTACACAATGGCAATGTGAAGTCTGAACCTTAGGCATGTGCAAATGTAATGGCAAGTCCATGTTTGGTCAAAGGGAGACAAAACAGAGATAGGAGTAGGTGATAGCATCATTGAGTCATGCATGACAGCTAGAGCAATGATATTTGAAATGTCATGCCAGCAGATTATCGGCAAAAAAATATGTTAGGAGCCATGTGAGAATTCAAATAGACAACAAAGAACCAACCATCATCCAAAATGTTGTCTAGTAGAAGCCATGTGAAGCATGGATATATGATTTTCGTAGATTTGGATTGACATGTTCAAAATTGGATGGACAAGTGAAAATCTTTCAAGAGCATGTTTACCCAAATAGCAGTTGAATGGGTATAGCCAATGCTCAACAGTGGGCAACTGGCCATGATTATGACCAAGAACTTGGTGGAAATTCACAACAAATTTTACAAAATTGATAATGTTTTGTTCATTTCTATAATTACTATAGAGTGCATCTATCAGCGTAATGTCTTCAAGTGGTGGCAGTTTTGGATGCCTTAAACTACAGATAAATTCTGCACTTACAAGTTATGTGCTTGGAAAAAAATTACCTTAAACATCGAAGAAGGCTCTCTGCTGCAGAAGCTTCTTGCATGGCTTCGACAGCAGCCATTTGTGCTGCATCCCTGTACTTCAGAAGCTCCTGTGACAACAAACATCTCATTAAGCACCAAGTAAATGATAGGAAGCATTCCCCTACCATGGGCTCAAATGATATATATCATTCCCTTCTTTTTGGCTAAAATAATTATCCCTAGGCATTATTTCCTTTGATAATGTATATGCGTAAAACTGTCAACAGCAACACAGGGGGGCTGTTGTCGCAACAAAAAACACACACAGGGGCTGAGCTGGCAAATGAACAGAGCACACTCAATCACTCATACCTTCCCTAGTTTGGCGAGTGATGGAGGAAGCGTTGTCCATGAAGTGCTAGCATCTGTCAGTTTCCTGCTACTTGCAGCAACCTTCACTAGATTTGTGATATTCGGGTTATTTAAACCCCTGATGTCCTCCTTATAGGAGAAGAAAGTTTATTCACAACTTTGTCAGCATCATCTGCAGGAGCACTTGCTGAGCTCTTCCTGGGTGGAGTCAGAATCTTACTGTCATCCTTATGCAATGGCTTCTCTTCTGCTACTGGTTTTCGTCTGGGAGTCTGCACATGGAAGAATCAACAAAAGATTATTTACCAAACAAACTGCATGGCCATGGACATTAACAGGATCAATAATGAGTTGAATAAAGTCTATATGTTCCTAATATGAAACACATATGCTCAGGTTCTTGAGTTATATATCTTATATTGATGAAAACTTCACAAATATTAACACATCAAATTGTTGTTGATCCTACATTGATGAAAACTTGACAAGTAGTAAGTAAATATATGCATAGATGACAAGCATTGCTGACACATACCGATGAGCTTCGATTTTCAGACTTCTTTTCAGCTTTGGCAGGCTTTGAATCTGAATTGCCCTTGTCCTTTGCATCTGCCTTCCCTTCCCAGCTTCTTCTCAAGGCCTTTGGCCCAGATTCAAAAACTCAACAAGGTGTTACTAATTGAGTTACCCACGGAGGACTTCCTCCCTGCCGTAGTAGCCTTCAAAACAGAAGCAGCCTTTTCCAACAAGGACAGCCTTGACGGTGGCGATTTCTCTGCTCCTTTGGTTTTCGCTCTCTGTTTCATGTCATTCGAGAATTTATCAAATGACGCAGGCAGAGAATGGACGCTGGTCGGAGACGAAGGCGTCGACCTCGCACTGGTTGATTTTGCCTTTGAGCTAACTACATCCTTCTTATCCAAAAGGCCATTGAGCGCCTGTTTTGAGAGGTTAGAGTTTGACTTGGTGAGCTGTGGTTTCTTGCTCTCTGCGCCATTGCTCTTGACAGAAGCATTGATCTTCTCCAACTTGCTCTGCTCTTTCTCCAGCGACAAAGCACCGGCGACATCCTTGGAACCACCGCCACCATTGACGGACGCTTGGGCCTTGCTGCCGCTGCCAAGAAAACTAGAGGAGCTAGTGACGACAAGATCCTCCGGGTTACCGACACAGGCATGGCGGCCCGGAACCGGCCTGACTCCCCTGAGGATGGGCACGGGAGTGGCCGCCTCGAGCCGGTCGACATGGATAAACTGCCCCAGCTGGATGGTGTCGCTGAGGATGAGATCGTGCTGCTCGTCGGGCAGTGAGACGTAGGTCGCGTGCGACGAGTCAGACACCTTGAGGTAGAACCCCTGGTTGGTGAAGAGGTCGCTCCCCGCGAGCGCGGGCACGATGCTGACGACCTGCAGCAGCGACGACCGGTGCTCGCCCGCCACCTTGACGTCGCTGTTCATGTGCTGCAGCAGCTTCAGGAGGACCCCGGGTACCAGCGACGCCATTGTTGTACTGGTAGCTCCTACAGCACATTTACCTGCGCATGCAGTGATGAGCCTGGTTCAGTAACTGTGATCACTCTCATATAGGAGTATGGTCATGTACAGGACAGGGCATTATAATTAAGCAGTGGAGTCAAGAAAACAATGATGATGAGCTACTAACGTTGGACAAGCTGGGGTAGCCGTGGATAAAGTGAATCTCTCCAACTACCTAATGGAAATAAAGGCTGCGGCTTTACAACCAGATGAGCAAATCCAAATGAACATGTCGGTAGCCCAACTGTTCTTGTTGAGCCATATAACAAACAAAGTGGTGAAAAGGAAACTGCATTTGTCACCAAATGCTAACCCAGTGATACATACAGCTGGTGGCGAATTGAGCATGAAACAAATTCAGGCACAACAGATAGCTGAAAACAGACTTGGCCTTTTGTTTCATACTAATAATAATACTACGAAGAAAGCAAACAAACTTGTGAAACAGAAAAGGCGGAGCAGATGGAAACAACGCAAAAGGAGATGGTAGCCAAGTCCGTCCACGAGAAGTTAGCAGTGCCGTACGATGAACTGATGAAGCATTGCACGAGCTAAACGGAGGAAAGCAGAGGGAGTAATAAAGAGGTGTCCTTGAAATGGTGGCTACAATGAGGAAGGACGACGTTGTTCGTTGGAAGGGCATTCAATTGGGTCCGGAAAAGGGATACCAATACCATGAGCACGAGCGGGGGGATCCAATCCAACGAGGACCAGCCAAGTCGACGGATGCATACCCAGTCTCGACGACATTGGCACATGGAGAGACGAGACGAAGCAAATGAAATCTTGGGGCAAGAAGGTCGTATGAATGAGATGGATGAGCTGTACTGTACAGCTTGCACCGATTCGATTCAATCAAGCAGAGTGAGTGAGTGGTGAAGAAACAAACAATTCTCCCATCCTTGGCAGCAACCACTAAATTAAGCAATCACCATCATCACCACTCTTGACACACACACCAAATGTTGGGACAGGAGGAGGATTCAAGGAGAGGCACTTCAGAGACAGAAGAGATGGAAATCTGTGACGGACCCCACCCACCCAACCAACACTGTAATAAATTGATTTCGACGCTTGCTTGCTTTCATTCAATGGTGGATGGAGAAGACGAGAGCAAGGGACGAATCAACCAACCAATGAATCAATCTAGAGACGAGAGAAGGCGATGGGGAAGGAGGAGAAGCAGCACAGACAACACACCTCCTGAGTGCCGAATCCCCCGAGGGAGGCCGATCCCCCCTCACTCCTGCTCCGGCAGCCTCCTCTTGCTACGATGCTGAGCACTTGGTGGCGGTGGTGGACTGGTGGGGGAGAAGAACTAGCCGATTCTTGTCTCTTCTTCTTCCTCCTCTCGACACGCCCCCCCGAGGCGGAAGCAGCTGGTGCTGCAGGCGTGCGCAGCCTACGATACTTGAAAAGAACCAAGGCCTTGTCGCATCCAGGTCCCAGGAGTCCCGTCCCGCCGCCGCCGCCGGTTGGCTGCGGGAGGCGGTGACGACTGACGAGACGGACCAACAAGGGAGGCGGGCTACTACTGGTGAGAGCGTGCGTGCGCGCGCGCGGGCGAGGCGTGGTGCCTCTCTCTCTCCTCTCCTCTGCGCGCGCGCTCTTCTTCTCTCTCTAAAAAGGAGAGAGGCTAGGGTGATGTGAGCGCACGCGGGGCAGGGCCAGCTCGCTCTCCTGCTCCTGCGAGCGACGGCGAGGACAGAAGAGAAGGCGACTGTGCTGTGGAAAAGCTGCGTGGAAAGGAGGTGCGGGCCCCGCGGAGGCAGTGACCTTGTGTTGAGGTGAGCCGTCGCTTTCCACACCAAAGGGGGTTCCAAGGTTGAGCAACGCAGAGGCTGGAGTACTTCCCGGATTTAATTTATTTTTTTTCCAATTGCTAGAAGTACTCCGACTGGAGTTTATCTTTTCATGACCAGTAGGCCTTTCAATCTTTTGATGAGCGTGTGTGTGTGTTTGATTGATAGTAGGAGTACTACTAAGCTTATTTATTTATGTTTTATTTAAGATTTGCAATATAACTTACGGATGGATGGATGGGTGTGGACGACATGTTTTATTTAAGATGACATGTTTAACAATACTCGAGAGAGAAAAAAACTTCTCAAAGAAGCAAATTCAGACTATTTCGTATCGTGTGTATACATGTTTTTGAAGAAAAATATTTTATTCAGTAGTATGATCTAATTACATTTTTTTTTTTTTTTTTGGGGGCATGATATCTTCAAGAAAGTTTGTGTGGACAATCCCTTTTCATACTCTTGGTTTAAACCAAGCGTTTTAGTAGCTTTACTAATTACCACCTTTGTTCAAACAAAATGTAACTCTAGCACGTTTATAATTCAAACTATATAATTTTTTTTTCAAATTTATATATAAGTATAACAATTTTATAATATCGAATAAATATCATTCATGAAATATAGTTTTATAATTTTTCCATCTAGATTCTCCGCCTCTTCCTCCAAATTATCTAAAAACCCTCCTTGTCTTTGTAATATACATCAATTAAAGCTCTGTATTACTCTGCCCGATGAGTAAGCCTGTCATTAGAGCAGCTAAACTAAACGTGATCCCAGTCGAACCTAGTAAGTGCTTTGCCTTGAGCAAACCACACAACACGGAGTCAAACCTAGTTTGGTCAACTCCTGCACTGCACGCATCGCAACGCAAAGTCACAAATCGGATAACCAGCCAACAACACACCTCCCAGCTCTCTCTATGCAGGATTCTGACTTTTATCAAACACAGATAATTCACCGATTCTGATTGTGATCACTGCAGCTGCTACTCCCTTTTAATTTCCACGTTAAAAATGTGGAAGACATGTAATCAATTCTGACGACAAAAAAAAAAATAAACGATTTTAAGCAGATTCTAGATGGCTGCTGCCAGCATATATGATCCACAAAAAAATGATGGTTGCTAATATATATAAAAGCTTTATTTCCTCCCAGGCCATTTGGTCAGCATTGCAATGATAATGCAGTCGCTGCCGATGAATAATTAAATTGATAGGGATCTCGTAACTACTGTATAATGTATCGCCGGTTGGTAAACCAGCTGACAGGGTATTATTCTCTCTTTATTTTTATTTTTGTTGCCCTCCCTATCATCGCATACACTAGATCGGTCGGTAGACGGGTACAAGTGGTAGCATCGTCCAAGAACAAGCTACGGTAGGTGTAGTCGTGTAGAGAATCCATATGTATGGATAAGAAAATAAGCTACAGGATCCCAAATAGGAGTATCTTGGTTGGTTCAGTTGACCTGGTTTCACCGGTAGCCTAAATGACAGTTTAGTCCGTTGAACAATCCTTAAAAGATATAAACAAAAAAAGGTCACCCGTATCGTTTAGACTCTATAAACAATGAATGTTTGTTTTCACTTACGCAAATATAGTTACAACTATATTTTGTGGTACATTTGTGTGCGGCATGCACACCTAGCAAAAAACTATATTTAACTTTTACAGTATGTTAAGATATTGATGTTATTTTTAGAAAATATAAAAGCTTCTTTTTGAGACGGGTTCGACATCGAAATGTGCCCATGTTTTTTAAATACTGTATATATCCAATTTAAGTTCAAGATAGACTTTCCTCTTCAGTCAATATAATATTAAAGCACATATTTTTTTTTACCTCTAGTAAGATGTACACGTTTAGTCCATTTTTCGACCCTAAAACTACTACGAAACTTGGTAACAAATACCTTTGATTAGGTACTTATCTGAACCAAATAATATTCAAATAACTCAAAATAGAACGCCAATAGATAGATAACGTATTTAGAAGAAAACCAAAACTAGTTTCATTTTTTTTTTTTATTTTAAATAGATTAATTTGAACGTTTAGAGATCAACCTAGGGTTTCATTCTTTTTAGAAATAGAAAAACACCTTTTAAACTAGTTTTTAAGGACCAAGTTTGCCTAGTTTTGATAGTTTGAGGACGTCCAATACCTCGTTTCATAGTTCAATGTTGAAAATCAAGCTATCATGCAAGATGTTAAAAGAATGGAATGTACACTTTAGTCTAATCACCTCTTCTTCGAACTAGTCGTACGAATAGAATAGAATAGAATGACTCTTGCTCTGTTTCACTTCAAACTTTGTATAGTTCATCATCTTCTTTTCCTTTTTTTTTTTTTTTTTTTTTTTTGAAGATTACACAGTACAACCACGAAGCTCAAGTTTTTCTTTTTGAGATTACACAATTACAACGCAGACGCTCAAAGTTAAGACTAGCTTAGTTGGTTAAGAGTCAAGATGTACTTCTTACTAGCTAGACTATACAAGTTTAATTAAGTCCTTGTCAAGATGAATGAATCAGTGCATATTTTCTTTAAACTTAATATGAATCCATCTAGCTAGTTCCATATAAATTTCTCTCTTTTCTGAAATTAGATAACTGTGTATAGTTCCTCTAGAAAGCAAAACCAGGCCAAGAGAAAGTGAAAAGCTACATGGGCACGAACCCAAATTAGTTTTGCTATTATAAAGAACAAAGTTACCTGGAAAAGCAAGCAAGACCTCAACCTTTTTCCTCGAAATGGAAAAACAAAACCGTGTGGCAATCGACCCAAGGAAGGTCTCGAAGAGCAAATAAAAGAGGGAGTATTAAAGATGGTCAGGCTCCACTCTCGAATTGGTACCGTCCCATTCCATTTTAGGGATCTTGGTGCCTTTGCTCAGTTTGCAAGGAACTACTGTACTACATACATACAAGAACAAGTACACCAACTATTACTTTATTATTGCATTAACTCGCTTAGAAAGGTTAAGTATTTGATTTTATATATCTAATGTCATTGATGCCCGCTAGTAAGCTAGCCATATATAAATCAGAGCAATTATTATAATTTAAAATGGAGGTAGTAATAAGCTATTGTGCTATAGCCTAAATTGAAATATCTGAATGCATGCAATGTATATGCATGTGTCTCCGATAATTTTTTTTTATAGCCTACGGGAACTCTAATTTCCGTGCTTTCCTACTAATTGTTCTAAACAAAATGGGGAAAGCTTCAAATGAACTTTCTTTCTTTCACCATGCCGGCACCCATCATGGCGACAGTGAGAGAGGGAGAGAGATCTAGACCCCGGCCCCAATAACATTGTGATTAGCAATAATTAATCTAGTCCAGATCTGCTGCTGCATATACTGTTAAGCGCCACATGTATATATAGGACGCATGGTCCAGACAGATCATCACACAGAGAGGATCATGCTCCAGTGAGGCAACTGAAAACAGTTGGAGAGCATCCATGTGCTCTCGCACAGTCTCACTTGCACAAAAGGAATTATTTTTGGCATTTTTCGTTTATATATATGTATACAAATCGCCTTCTAAACTTGTTAAATTTTCCATGCCCATGTGGCAGCAGAAGAGCATGTCGGCATGGGCATATATAGCAGAGATGATGATAGCTAGATGAGCCTCGATCAGGTTATTCCAATCTGATCATCGATCCATCGCCATCTGCAGATGACTGAAAGAAATCAAAGCTAGCTAGTTACTGAAAAAAAAAAATCGAAGCTAACTAACTCATCTGAATTCAGAAATGCCAGTGTGTTGTTGTTTTTGTGTTCTTAATTATGCACTGACAGTACTGACTGATTGATCAGGCGCAGCCTGCAGTAGTATTTGGTAAAATTCTGCATCAGTCGTCGTGTTCGATCGAACACTAGAGAGAAATTTCTACAAGTTTTGGAGATAAATAAACTTCGTAATTATTGCACAAATTAAGACATAAAAACCAGGAATAGGATATGCATGGATCATTCAGTGTCAGGGCTACATGCTACATCCCACATGCGTGTGCATGCATTGTGTGGGGCTGCCGGGCCAGGCCGGGCCGGGCCACAGTAAGCATGACGGACAGAGCACGTAGGCCAATCCTGATGCCGACTGTCAGCATGCTAAGGCCTCATTTTATAGACAGGAAAGTTTTTTTATTTTTTTTCCTTTCATTCTCAGAGGAGACTTATTTAAAAGTGACATTCCCGGCCTGATGAATATTTTTCCCCGTATGTGTGTTGGTTTTGCTCCAGCGCGCTGTCTCACGTGTGTGCCTAAAGCAAGGAGAAAATAGCATGCAGTTGCGTTGGGCCGCAGCCCATTACACTATTTGCCACAAGCGCTCGACGTGAAACGGATACAGCCAGAGCTGCCTGCAGCTTGTTTATCGGTTTAGTCCCACCTCGCAAAGCCAAGCACTGCGGAGACGCCGACTCGCTATATAAGGAGACCCATGCCGGCTGATCCAGCAAGCCTTTCGCGGCCTTTTTTGGGTAAGAGAGGGTGAAAGTTGAGTATGATCATTTGGTGTTGCAGTGACTATGAACGCTGAGATATGTGGAGTCTGTCTAATGTGTGGCATGCGGGCTTTCTGATGTCTGAGGCTGTCCGCACCGCTGAAGCGGTAAAGTCAAAACTGTATCACCCCTGTGTCATGGGACCTACACGTTTTATCCCAGTTTCGCTGCAACGCACAAACTCTATCCCATACTTTACACTCCCATGGGTCCCACGTGTCAGCATTTGTTCCCCTCCCATCCCACGCCGCACGCATCGAGTCTGCAGCGGAGCGGCCTCGCCGGCACCTACGCGCACGGCGCACGCAAGCAGCGGGGGAGCAGTGCGCCGAAACATGCAGCGCCAGGGGCGGGGCAGCGCGCCGGGATCCTGCCGTTGGCGGTCTGGAAGAAAACGAGACGGTGGCCATGGGCGACTGCGAGCTCGGCGTGCGCCCGTCGGCGGACGCGGCCGCCCAGCGCAGCTCCCGTTGGCGGCGGCGCCCGCCGCCGCCAGGGAGAGGCAGAGCCGCCATCGACCCGTCGCCTCCTCCCGGACCGCCCGTCCCATGGCGTGCTCGCGGACCGCGGCGGCTGCGGCCCCTCCTGCCTGTCGCGCCAGCCCGCCCATGCTTCTTCCTCCGGCGGGCGCGTGTGAATCCCGGCGGCGGGCGCGACCACGCTAGCCATGGAAGCGGGCGGCGCGGCCACCGAGTCCCACTCGCGCCCGTACCGGGCTCTGCGCGGCCGTGGCGACGTCGCCCGCCATCCGGCGGCGACCGGCTACTCCTCCGGCTCCCTCCGACCTCGGCTCGGTGTCGGGCCTCGACATTCGCGCGGAATCAAGCCCCAGCGGGCGCCGGGGACACTGGCGGCGGAGATACCTCTCCATTGGCGGCCCTCTCTTCCTCCCCGGCCATGGAGCTCGCCGGCCTCGCCACCGCCCCCGCTCCCGTCGTCGGCGCCGCCCGGCAAGGCTGGCGGCAAGGTGGGCTCGGCTGTCTTGAAGCGGGAGAGGGCACGCGTGCCCGTGCCAGCGAGCTCCCACGGCGGCGGCGGCGTTCCCCTTCCCTCTCCCTCTCTGCTCTTTCTCTCTCCGTTTGCACGTGCTGTGTGTGGGCCCCGTGCCACGCTGGTGTACTGGAGGAGGAACGTGCAGGCGCTGGCAATAGCGAACCCGGCCTTGTCGAGAAGGTACTTGAGTACAGCGGTGCAGAGCTCCCGTTCGCTACCTGGCTCCTTCAGTTCGACCTTACAGTACGCGGTGCGGACAGTCTCATGCCAGACATTGACAGCGTTTGTATTATCTTAGCATTTGTAGTCAGCATTATCAGGTTTCTAATATTCGATTCGACATTAAACACAGGGTCGCCTGCTGGGCACCCCAACAAAATCTGAAGTGAAACTTACGCTGTCGCAGACTCCTAGCATATGCATGAGAAGACAACATTTTGTGTGCTCTAGCAAAAAATATTTGCTGAAATGAGCCTCGTGATGTTTTGCCATGCGCTTTTTCAGCAGATTATTTCCACTTCTGAGCAGGAATTATTTCCACTTCTCAGCAGGAATCCTCCAAGCATGTAGACATGGGGATCGAAGGCACTCCCCAAATTTTGCCTTGGATGATCAATAATTTGGACTATAATTTGGGTTGTGTTTAGTTGCTCCAAACTTTGGCAAGTGTCCAAAGAATTTTCGTCATATCAAATCTTTTGTCTCATACATGGAGGATCAAACGCGTTAGTAAAGCGAAATAACTAATTGTACATTTCAAATGTACTTTCATGAGACAAATCTTTTAAGCTTAGAGCATCTCCAAGAGCTTTGGCAAAAATAGTTTGGCAATTTTTCTATTTGCCAAATGTGAAATGCAAATGCCAAGTCAAAAAGAGTTCATCTCCAACAGTTTGGCATAATTCATTGGCCAAACTCGGATCTAATTTATATCGGGCACCCTAGAAGAGAAACAAAATTATGTTTATGTCCTTCCACCTTGTCGGGGATCTAAATATTGGGCCCCTCGACATTCTCAAACTGTGAGAATCTGCCCCCGCCAAGGCCCGAAGAAAAACCTAGCCCACTATCATCCCAAGCGGAGGGACGGCCCGACGCATCGACGGACCGGGCCATGGAGCCACGGCGCTCACACGACGGCGGAATCGGCCCACAGATGGCCTACAGCGGCCCACAAAGCGGCCCAAATGGAATCACCACGACACAAAGAGCTTATTACGCTCACGAAGGACAAGGTCAGGACCTCACGCAAAACAACGAACCATGACGTTCCACGCCGGCCCGACCAAACCATGGCTCGGACTCGACCACGCATCTCCGTTTTGTCCGGGGCTGGCCTAGCTCACCGGCCGGGAGAAATCTCGCTTCGTCCGAGGGTGGCCTAGCTCACCACCCTCGGGCAAAAACTCCGCCTCGCCCGAGGGAGACCAGCTCTCCATCCTCGGGTGAGGCAGCCCAACTAGCCCGTCTAGGGTCACCGACCCTGCGTGGGAGGTTCCGTCGGGAGGAAGGGAAACCGCCGCATTCAATGCGATCGCCGCGGCGACGGCGCCCGGTGCCATCGATTACACCCGATCAAATCGAGCTGCGCGAATCGTCTCCCCAATCCGACCGATGGGGCGCAAAGCTGAACCCCGGTGACATGTTCGCCACAGCGGCGGGAAACCCGGGGATGACAACGTGCATTTCCCGAGCACCGTCAAAAACGCCCGCGATGGGCCGGACCCTCGGGCACGACACGCATAGCCCGCGACCTGCAGGGACCGGCCCTCGCCATGCGGTTGTGAGGGGCGCCTCACGGGGACCCTCGGGGCCGCGCCGGAAGGGCGGCACGTCCACCATAGGATCGGGGCGCGTGTCTTCGTCAAGCGACATCAAGCCCGCCGACCCCTCGGCGGCGCACACATGCAAATCGCGGCCTCGGGGAATTAGCCACCTAGGTGTCCACGGTGTAAACATTATCTCTCTCCTTCTCCTATAAAGGGGGGTAATGCCTCATTAGAGAGGATTCGATTCGAGCCGCTCAACTCCAGTTCACACGGAGAAAACTGCACACCACCACCACCATAACCACGATCGCGGGGCTTGAGACCCAGCGTCTCTCCCCCGCCGCCTGTAACCCCTACCGCGGGCTCACCTTTGGCGAGGTAACACGAGCGTACACACCCCCGCTGGGCGTAGGGCCCGTTGGCCTGAACGGGATAAACCGGCTGCGTCCGTGTCCATCTTGCGCGCCACGCCATCGAGGGAGGGGGCACACGGCTTATAAATTCTTTATTGCGGCACACCGAGGCACCCACCGTTCCTCAACGCCGGCGGTTTGCGCGCCGTAGGGCGCCGTGTGCACTGCATCTCCATCGGCCCTCATGGCGTTTCCGCCTTCGTTTCCACCACGCCGCCGAACCACGAGCTCCCGCGGAACACCACTGTTCTTCGAACGCAGCATTTGTGGCGCTTCGGCCACAACTTCGAGATGATCCTTCCGCCTCGAGCGTCCGGTGAAGGGAGGGCGACATCGCCGCCCGCGCGGAGCCCATCATCACGGCCGCCCGCGCAAGGCGGGCAAGCGGACCCATCGGCGCGCAAAAGGCGCGTCAAAGCAACGGATTCTGAATCCGTCGATGTATCCCAGCGCCGACTGCGAAGGGCTCCCGGGAACCCTAGGCCCGAAATACCTTACCCGCCACCGCTCGTGGTAGGGTACCCCCGAAACCCTAATCGTCGGCAAAAACGCCTCCGCTCGGTCATCTGGAGGGGAGTCGGTGAATCCTCGCCCGGCTTGAAACCTCGGTCGAAACCTTCGCCAGAGAGCACGAGCCGGACCACCACGTCGTTCCACGGGGCGTTATCCCATGGACATTCACTTTCGGAGGAGCGCGATCCTCCAAAGGGCGGGGCGACCCGTCATGCCACCCCCTCCGGGGTTCAACCGGGACTGGTCCCGGGCCGAGGACTTCGCTCTACCGTCCGGAGAATCGAAACCTCCTCCCGGGCGTTCGGTGCACCGTGCACCGACGATGAAAGCAATGTACTATGACCCCACGCGGAATGCTTCAATGTCGAGTCCGCCACGGGATGGCGGTTCAGCGGCGTCTCCGGTGAAGATGGCGCGGACGATACCGCCACGGCGAGCTCCGGCGCCCGGCGGCTTCGCGGTCCATCGGTAGCGGCGCCGGCTGCCGGCCAAAACGCCCGGCTACGGGGATATGCGGGAACGAATCCGGGGCGGAATCTGCCCGACTCGGGCGGCGGAGCGGAACATCCGGCGAGCGGAGCTCAGCGAAGCGGGCCCTAGGGGCACCTCAAGCTCACAATGGCGGCGGACGTGGCCGGCCGGCCGGGGTGCCTCAATCCCGGCATAGCGGCCCCGTTCAAACGAGCCAGCCTCAACGTGGCGGCGGCCGCCATCTTTGGTGCGAAAATGCCCAGCCCCCTCCACTACCGGTAGGCGCATACGGGAAGGCCTCGTCAACTCCTTAACAAGGCGGGTGCAACGAGGGGAGAGTTCCGCTTCCGGGATCGGGCCGTGGCGTCACGGCGGCGAGAGGAATCGGGCGTCGGTGGGACTCCGATCCACCGGATCGGCCGGAGCCCGGCAAGGCCGGTCCGGGGAGCGCTGGACAACAATCGTTACAGCGCCCGGTCACGGGAGCGCGCGAAGACCCGCACCAGCGACCGCAGCCAGTGCCCACGACCTCGGGGGCGGATCGAGCAGCCGGCGGGCTCGCCACGAAGGTGGCTCGCCTCGGGGCGACAAGCGGGGCCGGGGCCTGCAGGGCGGGTCGAGAGGGCCGGGTACTCCACGATCGCCGGGCCTCGGGCCTTCACCGGGGGACATCGGGAGGCACCACTCCTGCGCGTTTGGGCCCAGGCCATCTCGAGAAGTACCGCGGGAGAGACTACGTCCCGAGGTATGGGCTGGGCGACTATCGGGTGGCTTGCCCGGTTCGCGAGGGCACACGATGACAAAGTGATGTCAGTCGGTTGCCCCTGTGCCTCTCAGTGCGCCGGGCTTGGGTGGAACACCTTCCACCCAACCTCATATCGGGCGGGCGGACTTGGTGAGAACCTTCCATGGTAACTTCGGGGGCACGTACCTACGCCGGGTAACTCGTGGGATCTCGAAGCTGCCGACAAAAATCCGGCGAATCCTGCGCGACTACATTCGGCGCTTCTCCAAGCAGCGGACCGGGCTCCCTAATGTGACGGATTCGGACGTCATCGGGGCCTTCTTGGCCGGCACCACTTGCCGAGACCTCGTGAAGAAGGCTGGGGCGCGGACTCCCACCGAGGCAAGCGGGCGTGGACATCGCCGCCAAGTTCGCGGCGGTGGGGAGGCTGTCGGGGCTCTGTTCAATCGGGGCTCACGGCAAGGGAAAGCGCAAGGAAGAGGAGCCCGGGATCGCGAACCTCGGGAGAGCAAGAAGAAAAAGAAGAAAGATAAGAGCCGCAGGGCAAGGGGCCCGCCCAGCGGACGATGAAAACATGGTGGGCTGCGGTCGATCGCAAGGGGCCCCGACCCCGCCACAAGAAACCTTCGATGACATGCTCAAAGCCATGCGGAACCATAGCTACCCGGTCAAGCATACCCTCGGGGGGAGTGCAAGAGGGTACGCCAACATTTAAGCCAAGCTCAAGGCCATCCCCTGGAGGGTGAAGAGGAAGAGGCTCCCGAGGGTGGCGCCAAGGGCAAACGAGGAGTTCCCCGGTGAATAACTGCTTCATGATCTTCGGCGGCACCCGGCAACATGTCCGTCTTGCGGCGGCGCAAGAAGGAGCGTCGGGAGGTCTATGCCACGGAGCCGGCAACCCCGAAGCTGCGCAAGTGGTCGGACGAGGCCATCACCTTCGACCCGGTCGGATCACCCCGGCACATCCGAACCCGGGGCTTATCCACTGGTGGTGGATCCCATCATCGCCAACACTCGGCTCACCAAAGTCCTTATGGACGGAGGGAGCGACCTCAACCTCATCTACGAAGAAACCCTCGACCTCCTCGGGGTAGACAAGTCCAAGATCCGCCCGGAGGGCCGGCATTCAATGGCGTCGTCCCGGCAAGCGACTAAAGCCCCTCGGGCGGATCGACTTACGGTTTGCCGGTGACCCCTCGAACTTCAGGCAAGAGACTCTCACATTCGAGATCCTTGGGGTCCAGCGGTACCCCACCACGCGCACTCCTCGGGCGGCCACTGCTCACGCCAAGTTCATGGCTGTCCCGAACTACACGTACCTCAAGCTCAAGATGCCGGGGCCGAAGGGTGTCATCACGGCCGGCCCCTCGCACCATCATGCATACGAGTGCGGCGTGAAGGCGTGGGTATGCCGAGGCACTCGCCATTGCCGAGGCACTCATCATCCGTCTGCGAAGAGAGGCTTTGACGAAATCACGATCGAGCATGAGGCCAAGCGCCGCGACTTGGGAGCTTCGAGCCCTCCTCGGGCACCAAGAAGATCCCACTCGATCCCAGAACCGAAGGAGAAGCTGCTGACCATCGGCTCGGACCTGGATCGAAATAGGAAGCCATGCTCGTCGACTTCCTCCGCGCGAATGCCAAGGCGTTTGCGTGGGGACCCTCGGACATGCCGGGCATACCGAGGGATGTCGCCGAAACACTCCCTAGACATCCGGCGGGCTCAAAGCCGGTCATGCGGCGCTTGTGCCGTTTGATGGCGCCAAGCGGAAGATCATCGGCGAGGAGATCCACAAGCTACCGGAGGCGGATTCATAAAAGAAGTATTCCACCCGAGTGGTTAGCTAATCTGTATTAGTAGAAAAAAAATGGGAAATGGCGGATGTGTGTGGACTACACTAGTCTCAACAAAGCATGTCCGAAAGTTCCCTTTCCTTTTGCCTCGAATCGACCAAATTGTCGACTCCATCGCTGCGGGATGTGAAACGTTGTCCTTTCTTGGCGCGTATTCGGTTATCACGGATCAAAATGAAAGAGTCCGACCAGCTCGCGACCTCGTTCATAACACCCTTCGGGATGTATTGCTACCTCACCATGCCCTTCGGGCCGAGAAACGCCGGGGCAACATACCCGGCGGTGCATGCAAATCATCTTCGGGGAACTCATTGGAAGGATCGTGGAGGCCTACGTCGGCGACATAGTGGTCAAATCAAAAAACGTCGGACCTCGTGGGTGACCTCGGGGAAACCTTCGAGTGCCTAAACAAGAAGGGAGTCAAGCTCAACCCCAAAAATGCGTATTCGGGTCCCCGAGGGATCTTCTTGGGTTTTATCGTCTCTCAACGAGGCATCGAAGCAAACCCAACCAAGGTTGACGCGATCACCAAGATGGGTCCGATCCTAGATCTCAAGGGAGTATAGAAGGTCATGGGGCATGTCGGCTTCATTAAGCGAGGTTCATCTCATGCCTCGGGGAGAAAGGGCACGCCCTCTACGGCTCCTTCGCAAGTCCGGCGCTTACTGGACCCCAAGGCGAAGGGCCCTCGGCAACCTCAAGAAGCTGACAAACCCACCGGTCCCCGTACCGCCAAATCCGGGAGAAACCACGCTCTTATCGTCACTGCCACTACCCGGTGGTCAGCGCGGTGGTCGTAGTGGGCGTCGGGAAGAAGGGGCACACGTTGCCGCACAACGCCACTGTTTACTTCATCGGTGAAGTGCTTTCCGACACCAAGGCGAGGTATTCCACGGATCACAGAAGCTATTATGCGCCATCGTGCGACCGCGAAGGAAACCGCCACTACTTCCTCGCGCACCCGGTTGCCGTGGTATCCTCGTTCCCCCCCTTGGGAGATCCTCCAAAACCGAGAGGCCACGGGAAGAGTGGCGAAGTGGGCGGTGGAGCTCATGGGGCGAAGTCCTTCGCACTGATTGGAGAGAAAGGGGAACTCTACAAGAGGGAGCCTCGGGGAGTATACATGCGATGCATACCCTCGGTGAAGGCCAAGAATTGCTCGTTAACACCCACCGCGGAAATGCGGTCATCACGCCGCCCGAGGACTCTAGTCGGTAAAGTCTTGAGGCAAGGCTTCTCTGGCCCTCGGCGGTGCGAGACGCGAACCAAGTCATGCGTACACGCAAGGAATGCCAATTCTACGCCAAGCAGACGCACCTCCTCGGCTCAAGCACCGCAAACCATACCTCTTACGTGGCCATTTACGGTGTGGGGACTCGACATGATTGGGCCCCCCCGAAAGGGCGCCCGGAGGACACACTCACGTCCTAGTCGCCATTGACAAGTTCTCCAAATGGATCGAAGCCCGAGCCGTGGTGAACCCTCACACGGGGGAAGCGGTGAAATTCTTTACGACGAATATCATTTCCGTTTTGGAGTCCCGAACTCCATCATCACGAACAACGGAACCAACTTCATGGGGAAGAAGTTCCTCGACTTTTTGCGATGACTATGGCATCCGAGTGGATACCTCGGCCGTAGCTCACTTTCGAAGACCAGCGGTCAAGTGGGCGTGCCAGCGGCATGATCCCCGCAAGGGCTCAAGCCGAGGATCTTCAATCACCTGAACCAATACGGGGAAAAGATGGTACCAAGAGCTGCCGTCGGTTCTATGGAGCCTTCGAACAACGAAAAAGCCGAACCACGGGGTTCAGCCCTTTCTTTCTAGTCTATGGGGCTGAGGCAATCTTGCCCACGGACATCGAATATGGGTCCCGAGGCTGCGAGCCTACCTACCGAGCAAGGCAACCAAAGAGGCGCAGGCAAGACTCCATTGACCAAGTTGATGAAGCCCGAGACGTTGTGCTCCTGCACTCGGCGAGATACCAACAAGCTCTGCTCACAAGTATCACGCCAGCGGTGAAGCCTCGGGGTTCAAGTCAACGACCTCGTGCTCGGTGAAGATTGACAACAAAGGGGCGTCACAAACTCACGCCACCACAGGAAGGGCCTTATTTCATCGCCGAAATATTAAGGCCCGGAACCTACAAGTTGAAGAACGAGAAGGGCGAAGTCTACTCCAACACTGGAACATAGAACAGCTACGCCGCTTCTACCCTTAACCTCGCACTAGAAGTCAAACACTTATGTTTTTTTTTTTTATCAATAAAAGATCTACATCTTTTATGAAGAAATACTTCTTGTGCATACCTTAAGGGAGTCTTAGCCTCGTCCAGCACAAGACTAAAACTCCCTCGGGGGCTACACGGGGGACCCCCTCCTCTTTCTTTTTTGAAACTTTTTTTCAAAGAAAAAAGTTCTCTAGCCGCACACTCGGATCGATCGTTTAAGTTCGCGAAGGTCGCACACAGATCCTAAGTGAGGTAGCCGAGCCAAGCGGATCGTCCTAGTGGCACCAGTGTCGGACCGCCCCCGGTGGCATCCATGCTCACTATCTCGCGAGCGGTGAAAGCAAGCGACCGGCCACACAATAAACGAGAAATTCGAGAGACGCCTTAACACAATCATAAACGCACACGCCCAAGACACAAGGCTTCGGGCAGCACCGTTGTTTATGAACACATTCATATCCATTTAACTTTTTATACAAGGGGAGATCAAGGGGCATCGCGAGCCTCGTCCACTGCGGCGTCAGGACAGCCGACGAAGAAGAGCATCGGTCGCGGGCGACATCACCGACAATGGTATCCCCAGGAGGGCGCGTCGGACCGTCGGCGCATCCTCGGAGGCGGCATCCCGCATCTCCGTGTCGCCTCATAGCTTGATTCTATGGGGGAATACGGAGGGCATACCTGCGTCTTCAAAGCGGGAGGCCAAGCTGCGTCGCGGCATCGTCCACGAGTTATACAACTCCCCGGTTCTTGGCGGCATCGGCGGCATCCTTCCCGGCGTGATCGGCCACGTCCTCGTCATCCCGAGCCGGGAAGAAGCCCCCCCCGGCGTTGCTCGCACCACCCGCTGCATCGAAAAATCGGCGAGAACACCGCCATGCACGTCCCGCACGCTGAGACCGGGAAGGCATTTGGGCTCGAGACCGAGGAAACCGCCCCGGCGCTCGGGCGACTACGGCCGAGGGCCCGACCTCGGTTGTCCGCCCGAAGCGCGGATGAAGTGATAGGGCCTCTTCTAGCTCTGATGCGACTTACGCTCTGCTCCGGCCCTTGGCGGCGTAGCCGCGGTCTCCGGCCTCGGTCGGACCTTCTCGCCTCGCGACAGGCACCAAGGTGATGTCGGCAACATGAAGCGATCAAAGGCGGAAAAACCAGCCAAAGGAAAGAAGCCGTACCTTGGCGCCGGTACCCGACCCAGCATCACGCCGTGCTCATCCATGGCGACTTGTGGAGCTCCTCCTTCTCCCTTCTGGGTCTCCCTCGGACACCAACTTCGCCGATCTGCGAGTGTTCAAGCGGTGCACATCTCCGCTGCCGTCGCCTCCCTCCGGGACCGGTCCCGCTCGTCATGAGCCTCGCCCGAAACCCGAAGGGGCGGGTCCGAGCCTCCTCAAAATCGTGGCTCATCGAGCCATGTCGGTACCATCTTCTTTGGACTCGGACTGGCCTTGATCGGCTCGGCCTCCGGGGGGTCCGCCCGGGACTCCCTTTCCTCGGCGAGGGCAGCAAGCCGGGAGGTCTCGCTGCGGGCCTCGATCAACTTCACCCGAGTTTGACCAAGGGCATTCCGAGTTCGGGGCGTTCCGACGAAGGAGCTCGGACTTCTCGCGAAAGCGACGGAGAGTCCGCAACGACAATACTACTCATCAAGGCGCAAGCACAAAAGGACATGCGGCGGGGATGGCCGTCAAGATACTACCGCGTCGACTTGAGGCCGGCTGGTTATGGTCTCCCCGATCCTCGCTAGGCCCTCGGCCCACCGACGGATCTCGCTCATGGGTCCTCCACTCCAAGACCTCGGGACGATCATCGACAACCGCGGCAGAGACCCCGGGCATTTCGCCCGAGTGAGGGCGGACCGCCCGAGTCGGCTCGGAGGGATACATCTCCCACCGGCGGCTCCGCGGCTGGGAACCGGACCGGTTAGAAGTCCGGGGGCCCTCGGGTGACCGGGCACCGTCCTCGTCATGGCCGAAGGCGGCGCCGCCAGGGCGCCTCGAACCGGTACACGTGGAAGCGGCGGGAAGTCGGGGTTGTGCGGCCGTGCGCCCCGGGGTCGGCCGAGCGGAGCAAGCGGAGACTTGCGCGTCTCCGCCGCGTCAAGAGCTCCTCTTGCGAGAACTCCCGAACAAAGGGGACCGCCTCCTCGGGGTGGGCGGCACACGACCTCCGCGGCGCCACTTGCTCGGCACCCAGCTGCGTCCCGTGGGCGCGACCGGACTCTCGTGTCGATCACCATCGGTGGGCAGCCAACCCATCATCGCCACCATGGGACCCGTGCCGCCTCGGGCGCGGCCTCGGCGGTCGGGTGGCACCGACCCCACTTGGGGCTCGGGGCCGGCACCACGGGAGGATTCCGACGCAGGCAGCGAGGCATCTTGATCGACGACCCCGGCTCTGTAGGCCGGCGAAGGATTGTGCACTAGCCTTTAGGGCCTTCTTGGGGTGCGAAGCAGCGAAGCGGCCCCCGTTTCCTAAAGTCAAGCGCACGTCAAAACAAGGCACCCATACGCGAAGAAAATCAAGATTGCAAAGGCGAAAGGAAACTCACGGCTTAGAGGGATCGCCCCGACGACGAGGCTCGGGGCGGCTGTGACCTCGGCGTCGCACTTTCGACGCGCGCGTATCCACCACGACGCTAAATACGCACCCGAGCCGGATGGGGACGGGGTCGCCGGCTCGTCCCCGAATCGATTAGCAAGGGCGCCGGGGTACCGCGCGGAGGCGTCGACTCCTCCCGAGCTCACCTCGCGGAGTGCCTACATGGCCAACGCCAATGGTCCCGAGGACTCGTAGGAAGAGCCGCGGGGCGCCTGGTCGGCGGTCCCCGACGCCTCGGGCTCGGGCTCGTCAGTGCGAAGCCCCGACCGGGTCGGGAGCCCCATGGCTCCTAGTCTATCCGAGCCGCCATGTCCGTCATCCGACGTTCACGCGGGCGGTCCTTCGGATCTCGTCCTCTCTGGTGGGTGTCGGGTGACTCGCCCGCCTCGGGCCACCAAGCCGGCCCGACGCTTCTCGTGAGCCACGTTTCTCTTCTTCTTCTCCTCCTTCTTCGACACCGGCGCCAGCGCAGCTCGTTCCGAAACGCGGTTCGCCCGCCCGGCGTCGGCATCAATGCCGCACGAGACAGGCGGCGGAGAGTCGCGTAGTTCGACGGCCTGCGGGGAAGAAAGAGTGAGAACGCCATGGCGACAATGCAGAAGCAATGCAAGGACACGAAGTCAAGAAGCACTTACCGGGGAGATATACCCTCGGTCGGGCGCATGGGGATCTCGTGCGTGTCGGGTGTTGGACCCCAACGCATCCCTCACCCTCTTGGCGGGCCATCGGTGGAAAGCGAAGGCGACATCCCGCACGCACCAAGACCGGCGACCTCGGGGTCATCGGCACATGAGCAAAGGGCGAGCCATCAACGGCAACACCCGACGCCCGATGGAAAAGCGGCGACCACGGCGGCGGCATTCACGTCCTTCCCTCGGGCCGCGGCACCGCCGCCTTAGGCCCTCCAACCGATGATGATCCTCCGGGGGGACCCCAGTTCCACCCTCGCGGGCGATGCTTGAGGACACGCCCGGTGTACACGGGAAGCGCGTTCTCGTCGTTGCGGAGGTAGAACCACCGATCTTGCCACCCCTTGTTGGAGGTGAGCTTGGAGACGATGTACCCATCAGCTCGGTTCGGCCGATGCGCTCCGGCGGACTTGGCGCGCCACCGGCCTCAACGCGCGGCGCCCTCCGTGGTTGGCCCTGCGCCCGAGGCGGTGGTAAGGTCCGCCCCTTGAAGAACCACAACCCGAGAGGTCCCAATGCGGCTCGATCCCCGGGAATCCCTCACAAAAGGTGACGAAGATGGCGGCCCGGGAGATCGAGTTCGAGGGCGGATGATGAAGTTCGATTTCATAGTAGTGGAGGATCGCCTCGAATGAACCGGCTTGCCGCGCATCACAGTAGCGCCGGTGAAGATCCATCAAGCTCACCACGTAGCCATCGGAGGGTTAGGCTCCTCCTCGGTCCAATCCGAGCAATCCACTCGGCCGCACTTCATCGGTGCGGGGACGGAGAAGCCCCTTCATCGACGAGGCGGCTGCTTCTCCTCCATCGCCCGTCGTCCCCTACCCACGGCTCGACATCGAGCACCTCCCTCGCGCCGTCACCGCTACCCGACCGCGCCATGGATGAAAGGGAGGCGAAGGGTGGCAACTCGCTAGCAACCCCGTCACACGAGCGCAAGGCAAGTGAATCTCTCCCTTAATCTCTCCCACACTATCTCTCTATCTCGATTCTTTGCAAAGAAGAAGGCAAGAAAAGCGATGGCAAAGAGCAAAAGAGCAACTATCGCCGCCCGCACCCCCATATTTATAGGGAAGGGAAGGCAAACCGCGGCACGGGCAACCAAACCGACTCTGGAATGGGCGGCCCACGATGGAGCGAGCCGCTCATCCAACGGCCAAGCGCGTGGTGGAAACCGTCAGGCGCATTAATGCACCTTGGCGGAGCCCTCGATCTCGCCCACGACAAGAAGACAAGGCCGCATCCCATCGGGGCAGCGGTCCGCGCCACCTTGGCGGCGACTAGACGCCTCGTCTTCCGTTAGGGTAAAACCGTCCAGGCCACCCTATCCGGAAGCGCCCGACCACGAGGGGCAAAAAAGTCGATCCGTTGGCGGTTCCCGCCCGCCGGAGAAAACGAGCCTCGGTGACACACCCTACGTTCGAGGTTGCCAATTTGGGCCCACGAGGGTTTCTGATCGCCTCGGGATAACCCGAGCCGGGGGACGGGAGGGAAATGCACAACCGGCTATACCCGGCCCCGGGCTGATTTCTGAGCGTGTTTAAGGCCATGCGGGTCTTGCTTATAGAGATGTCCCATCCGTGGGAGGCCCACAGGCCCTCGGGGGTTGGTCGCCCAAACCCCGGGATCCGCTGCGGTCGCGAGGTTCTCATGGGGGTGAATCACGGATCACATAGCCGACCCTTGCTCCGGCGGCACCACGGGCACCCAGCCAGCAGACCGCTACAACGCTCACCTAAGCGACACATTCGGCTACGGGGGCATTGTGACGTGTCTCCCTCGTCCTCCCTTCGGGAGGGCGACGGCGAGGCGTATGATCAAAGTCGAGGAGGCTGGGTCGACCTTGCGCACATAAGCGCCGGGCCTCGGGCTGCCCACGCAAAAATGAACAGACTCCGCACAAATAAGCGTAATTTAAGAGCTGTTTCGGTCTTGCCGGCGTGCGAGATATAAAAGACCTCGAAGAAATCCGCCATTCCATTCGAGGCCTCGGGGCTACACCCAACGGGTGCGCTCATGTGCGCACCCATTGTAACAAACCACCTGGAGAAACAACAGGCGGCGGGAGCGGCGGAACCCGGCGAGTCCTCACTCGCTCGGGGGCTCGGGGCTCTTGTCGGGGATCTAAATATTGGGCCCCGAGACATTCTCAAATCGTGAGAATCTGCGGCTGCCAAGGCCCGTAAAACCTAACCCGCTATCATCCCGCACGGAGGGCGGCCCGGCATGGCGGCGGACCAGCCATGGAGCCACGGCGCTCACACGGCGGCGGAATCGGCCCACGAGATGGCCTCTGAGGCGCCCCACAAAGCGGCCCAAATGGAATCACCCGCGACACAAAGAGCTTATTACGCTCCGCGAAGGACAAGGTCAAGGACCTCTACAAAACAACGAACCATGGCGTTCCACGCGTCGGCCCAGCCAAACCATGGCTCGGACTCGACCACGCATCTCCGTTTCGTCCGAGGCTGGCCTAGCTCACCGGCCGGGAGAAATCTCGCTTAGTCCGAGGGTGGCCCTAGCTCACCACCCTCGGGCGCAAAAACTCCGCCTGCCCGAGGGAGACCAGCTCTCCATCCTCGGTGAGGCGGCCCAACTAGCCCGTCTAGGGTCGCCGACCCTCGGGCGTGGGAGGTCCGTCCGGGAGGAAGGGAAACCGCCGCATTCAATGCGGTCGCACGGCGGCGAGGCGCCCGGTGCCATCGATTACGCCCGTCAAATCGAGCGCGAATCGTCTCCCCAATCCGGTGATGGGGCGCAAAGGCGAACCCGGTGACATGTTACGCCACCGCGCGGGAAACCGGGATGACACTTGTGCATTTCCCGAGCACCGTCAAAAACGCGCCCGCGATGGGCGAGACCCTCGGGCACGACACACATAGCCCGACCTCACGGGACCGGCCCTCGCCATGCGGATTGTGAGGGGCGCCTCACAGGGACCCTCGGGGCCGCGCGGAAGGGCGGCACGTCCACCATAGGATCGGGACAGCGTGTCTTCGCCGTCAAGCGACATCAAGCCCGCCCGACCCCTCGGCGGCGCACATGCAACCGGTGCGGCCTGGGGAATTAGCCACCTAGGTGTCCACCGGTGTAAACATTATCTCTCTCCTTCTCCTATAAAAGGGGGAGTAATGCCTCATTAGAGAGGATTCGATTCGAGCCCGCTCAACTCCGATTCACACGGAGGAAACCGCACACCACCACCACCATAACCACGATCGCGGGGCTTGAGACCCGCGTCTCCCCGCGGCGCCAGAACCCCTACTGCAGGCTCACCTTTGAGCGAGGTAACACGACGAGACACACCCCCGCCGGGCGTAGGGCCCGTTGGCCTGAACCGGGATAAACCGCCGCGTCCCGTGTCCATCTTGCGCTTACGCCATCGGGGAGGGGCACACGGCTTATAAATTCTTTATTGCCGGCACCGAGGCACCCACCGCTCGGCTCAGCGCCGACACACCTCTTAAAAACTTACCTCGGGAACCCGAGGTAGAAACAAAATTATGTTTATGCCCTTCCACCTCTTCGAATACGTATGGATGTGCCGCGAATGCCAAACGTCGTGGCGCGCATAAATGCGGCGTAACGGTCCCGATTTGCCAACACTCACTAAATTGCCAACTCAAATGCCAAACTGTTGGAGGGAGTTTTCGCTTTTTGACAAAATTTGAGAATGCCGAACACAAATGGCAAACCTGTTGGAGTTGCTCTTAGTTAGCCTATATTAGAAGAACAAGTACCACAACCAAATAAAAAGTGCTACAATGTATTTTCAGCCACTTGCCAAAGTTTGACAAAACTAAACACAGCCTTATTAACTTGGGAGTTTTGGAAGCTTTTGGCAAAATTTGAGAATGCCAAACACAAATGGCAAACTGTTGGAGTTGCTCTTAGTTAGCCTATATTAGAAGAACAAGTACCACAACCAAATAAAAGTGCTACAATGTATTTTCAGCCACTTGCCAAAGTTTGGCAACAACTAAACACAGCCTTATTAACTTTGTAGAGATTGATGCTTCTGATTTGACAGGCTAAAGACTCATTTTAGAAGTTTTTTTTCCCCTTCCAGTATCAGAGGAGACTTAAAAGTGACGTTTGACTTGAAGAGCAAGAGTGGCGGTCGCTGTTTCAAATAATTCGATGATGACGATGGTTGGCGTTTCCTACCCCGGTGTTATTTTCGACATGCTCTTGCAAGTATTCCCTCATGAATATATATTTCTATGTACATTTCTCCTCTTTCCGCGCTGTATCGTCTCGGATTTCGGTTAGTACTTGGGAAAGCTCAAAAGTGAGTACATAATTTTCGCCTTCTCTATTTTAAGTCATTCATTCATGTGACTTAACTAGATATTCTCTCCATCCTAAAGCCATTACAAAAATCTTGGATGATCAAAACATTTCAAGTTTGACCAACCTTATATGAAAAGATTATAAGACTATCCACAGTGTTGAGGTGCTTCAATTTTTTTTTTCTCTAACATCAAGCACCGGTGCCTATCTCCTTGCGAACCCACAGCGTCGGCACCGGCTCCTGTACTGTCCCTGGACCCCGCAAAAAACTTTCCCCGCCGTCTCCTTCCCCAATCTCTCCTCCGCTTCCCTGTTCCAGCGTAGATCCGGCGCAGTCCTCTCGCCTCCGCATCCCCATCCCGACCCACGCCCGGCCGGCCCCGCCGCTCTGTTGAGGAGGAGACGCGAGGATCCGCCCGGGCGCTGCCATACGACGGCGCGCCTGGATCCGCCCCGCCCGATCCGCGCGGCGGCAACGGCGAATCCATCGGCCGCTCTCCCTCTCCGCGGAGGAGGCTGCGCCCGCCGGCCGCCCCTCCCTCTGCCCGCGACACCGGACGGCGGACCCGGTGGTCGCCGCGCCCGAGGCACATGAATCCCGCGGAGGGAGCCGTCACGGCGGCTGTGGCCCCGCCCAGGCCCTTCCCTTCCCGTCCACGCGTCGCTTTACGAGAGAGAGAGAGAATTTGAAGCAGGGGCTTCTACATGCCTCGGTGCCGAGTTTTTTTAAGATCTCGGCATCGCTGCGGTGTGAGCAAGGTCTGCCGAAAACAAGAGAATGTTTCGGCACCGGTAAAACCACACACCGTGGGTAGTCTAAGATTTAGAATGCCAACTAAGTATCGTTACATTCTTCTCGTTAATTATATTTTTATAGTATACCTAGCTAAAAAAAATATTTATAATTCTCTTTATAATTTTGATCAAACTTAAAATATTTTCAATCTCTAAAATTCTTAGGAGGGAGTACCATTCCCTCTGTGTGGGGCTCCAGCACGCTATCCCACGGGTGGGCCTAAAGCAAGCAGTTGCGTTGGGCGGCAGCCCATTACATGTACTGTTTGCCACAGCGCTCGACGTTAACAAAGTAGATCTTTATCTTAATATAATCCACTTGATCAGCGTTTTGCTCTACTTAGCCCCTGTTTGATTAGAATGTAAAAGGTCCCTAAGAAACCATGTGTGATGTAGGCATCATCATCGCATTGCACTAGCGATGTCTCTTGTATAAATATAACTTGCAAAGTAACAGCCCGTGGAATCCTCACATGCTCCATTACCTAAGCAATCTCTGACATGTCACCTAAATCATGATGTTTATAAATTACAGCAGCGTAATTGGATTCGAACTACCTTAAATACCACATCATATATATATACCACCTACCTACAACATCAGACGTGCGAAAATTTTCATTGCACACCTGAAGATCAAATCAAACACAAGCTGAAACCTTGCCAAAAAAATCCAGTAAAACTAGACGAAGGAAACCTAGCCATTTTCTACTGCAATGGCGTCTAAGCAGCATCGACAACCCGTCATGGCCATGGTCGTTCTCCTCGGCATCGCTGCCTCCGTCGTCCCCGACGCCGGCTTGGTGGCGAGCACGTGCAAGAGCTCCGACAACCCGCAGTGCGTACGTGGCGGTGCTGGGCACGGACACGCGGAGCGCGACCGCCACCACGGTGCGCGCGCGAGTTCGCCAGCATCGGTCTGGACATCGCCCAGGCCAACGCCGTGAACAGCACCAACTACCTCTCCGGACAGGAACCGCAACCCCGACGAAGGCGAGGCGCTGGACGAGTGCATGCGTCCGGCAGTACCGCATCGCGCGCAAAGCGCGACGCCTTCGACAAGGGCGCGGCTGAGCACCAGTCCGGCGACGCCGAGGACGCCCGGCGCCCGCTGCGAGCCAGGCGTTCGCCGACCGCCAGGTCAAGTCGCTCGTGTCCGACGTCGACAAGAGGATGAGTGACTGGACCGGCGTCGCCAGCGAACTCATCGACCTGCTTCCTATTTTGATGATGCCAAAGCCAAACGCTCCGGCCGTCGCCGAGGGTGTTTGAGAGATTAGCCTTCTTTCGGTCGGAAATATATTGAGAGATTAGCTAGTTGCTGCATCGCCAATAATCCACCGTGCATACATGACCTCTTAGTTTCAGTTGGTTAATAAATCAAAGTTTTTTAACTCCTTTTTTTTTGTGTGTTGTTCATGTGATCTAGGTATAAGTTTTCTCCACCAGCACATATCTGTATCACAGCCCCGCCATCATCTCGTACTATGAATCCTCAGCTTCCTTGAGCCAAATCTTGGACAAAGATGTCAATAGTGTTCTGTGCGAGAAAATAAGCTAAAACCAGGACAAACGAACAGGGTACACCTTCATTATACGGTTTGGAGACTTTTTGACTACTGCAAACTTTACTCTTCACACTGTCTCGCTCCAGCGCTCCTTGTGTTCCAGGCGAGCCGTTTCTCATACAGTCCCCATCTCTGAACACTGTTTAGCATCTGGCAACAAACTGAACTCTTACTCTGTTGTCTTCTAGCCCCTAGTCCCTCCACATTCTTGTGTCTACCTCCATCTTCATCATATCGCTGGCAGACCACACACCTTGTGTCCCGTCCTTAGTCATATTGCAGTTCATTTGCCAGCGAGTTGTTTGCAGAGCGCCAGATAAAACTGTTTAACTCTATTGGGGCACTTTGAACTCCAAATTCTATCCCACAGCCCTCCAACACCACTCCAGAGCTCGTTGACTCTTCAAATGATGATTTAAAGACTGAATTTGATAAAAACTCTTCAAGATTCTCTAAATCATCGACAGTTTTTAGATATTCTATTCTGGTTTCCCTTTCCAAGATTTCCTTATGAGATATGACTTCTTAATTAAAAAAGTTTTTCATGAGAGACAAACATTAAAATTACATATATACGATATATGAATTATCTGCAAAATGATTCCAGTACAGAGTGCTATGTCTATGCGGTGAACAATTATAAAACATCTTAGTAACATTTTGCACGAGTTCTGTGAATCTCATTCAAAGATGGCCTTGCTTTTCTAGGACCATGCCAAACATTGCGAACCTGTTTAGGCTTTATACAGAAAGACGAGATTTTCTGAGGACAGTAAACCTGAAGCATACTCACAAATGCACAAAAGTCTAGTAACTATGTTTGCAGATCAACGTGCAGTCAGATACAAAATAAACTGAACCGTGCAGCTTTGAACGAGGTAAATTGGTATTTCTCCAAAAATTCAAAATCCACAAATCCAACAGACAGGTCTAATAGCTTAGGTTCCAAAAGTACATAGAATGACATGCTCTGCTACTGATAAAGATGTTTTGGTAGCTCATCTCGACGTTGTCATGTAACCAATCAAACCTCCTGGACGCTCAAACCTGCAACAAATCGAACAATGAATAGTCAAAAAAAAACAGAACTTCGAAGTGGTTTAGTGATTAAATGTGAAACTTCATTTGACAGACCAAAATGGACAGTGTTTGACACAATTGAAAGGAGATCAGTAATCACAAAATGGATGTCAAAAGATACAAGCAAATTTAGGACAATATATCAACAAGAGACAGATAATCTTGTCCCTCAGATCTCATAGCTATTACCCATCATTGATGAACTTGAATCGACTGGTTTTAACCACAAGCCTATATGCCAAAAAGTAGAGACAACAAAGGCTTGAAGCTAAAACTAATCAATCATTCATCTAAGGTCAAATTAAATAATCTTCAGTGGGACACAGCCTCATCAAAACGAAAACACAAACAAAAGCAAAACAATGAACTTTGTTCAGAGTGAAAGCTGATAAAGGAAATGATCATACAAGTCCCTCGGATCTCATAGCTATTATTGGCCATCATGGATGGTTCTCAAAATTGGTTTTAGCCACAAGCCACCCGCTTATCAAGAAGACATGTCAGATGGCTTGAAGCTAAAACCAGTCTCTAACCATCTTTGGACCGAAATTTTATCTTCACTGGGACAGCCAATTGACGGATCCTTAAAACAAATAAAATGCCATCAATCCAACAAAAAATAGATAACCAAATAGACCATCAGCAGTGTGGGCTAATCAAGGCAATATTACTACAAGAATAGAGTTTTCATATACCAGAACAGAAGCAATCTCATTTCAATTACAGCTGTGCTAACCTGGGGGAAGAGATTGCTTCAACTTGTTTGCCTTCTCAGCATCGAAGACGCAGAGTGTGTACAAGTACTTGGAGCAGCGCACCTTGAACTTGACAACATCCTTGCTCCTCTTGATCTTCACTGAACGGGCATCTTTCCTTCTCGCAGTGAGAAGGAAGTCCTTGATCTCATGGATCTGCTTCGGCTGCAGATTTATTTCACAAACAATTAGACAAAGCAAAGAGGTAGGATCACACTTGACAATGAAGTACAACCTACCAACAGGATGGCTAAAAAAGAAAAACTCATTGCCACTACTATGAAAACAAACCACCATGCACATGCTACGCTAACTTACAACAATAGTTTCTATACAATTTGATCTAACATGTTGGGTCTTTTGTAGCAATTTAACATGCTAATTTATCAAGTACATTTCGAATTATTCTAGCTACAAGCACAGCACAATGCCAAACGTACACTGTGCAATTATAAATAGCAAAATGGCAACAGAACCATATGTAGTCAGCAAAAACATGAGCATACTAGTGATGAACTGTCATAACTACGGTGACACCAAAATAGTAATTCATGCTCGCAGCAATTCAGCCTCGGATATATTGCTACTAAAAAGCTAAAACAGCAACTTACACAGATATAGTATAAAAACCAGAGCATAAAGACCTAATCTGACCAATCTCTTGCAACATACTGATCCACTAGAAAGTTACAGAAAGAACGCGAGCTAGAAAACTTTCATCGCCTATACAACCAGACAAGCAACCTGCTACCCAGCAGCAATTCATGACGCGGTTACAGAACAGTAAAACACGGATGAGACGAACTGAAAGCTAGTGCGGACTGAAGAGAAGGGAAGAGGAAGGGACTCGAGGGATAGTTACCATCTTCTCGCGAGACCTGGGAGTCGCCGAGCTCTTCGTCTCGCGGCGGCGGCGGCTGGGATCCCACGGGAAGAAGGAAATGCGGAGACGGCGGCGGGTAGGGAGGGGAGACGATTATATAGGGTACGAAGATAAAACCCTAGATAGGGAGCGATTCCGGAAATGCCCACGTCCTCTCTCGCTGCAGGTGGGGCCTGTACGTCGATGGCTTTCCCAAGGTGGAAGGCCGCATCGGGATGGGCCCAATTGGGCCTTAAAAGGCCATATGGTCGCTGAATTTTCGGTCCGAAATATTGCTTGAGTTCCTACTAGCAGCAATTATTAGCCTTGTCGCAGTTTTTCTTTTGGAGCCCAGCTTCGTTCACACCATTATAATTTTCTTTAGAAATTTCAATTAGATTGCATACTTCGATTCTGTATATTCAGATTGTTGCGAATAAACTAGCCACTTAAAACACTAGCACATCCAAAAGCACAAAGAATTGTGAACCCTATCCTGGAGATAAGAATGCAGTAAAATCCAATTTGCCAGGAAAAAAAGAACACGCTTAAACATGTCAAACTCAAATATCAGAACAACAGTGCCAAATTATTTGTTCGACTATGACATGTCATACGGGGTCCATAAACAGATGGACACAGCCACACAGGTTGTGCAAAAAACATGGTGTGCACTCATCCATCGCATAAACAACCGGTACAGCAGGAGCCTGTGCAGCAGCAATCAGTAGTCGTCGCCTCTGGATATGACCTCTTTGCAGGTTGGCCGGAGTAAGATGGTGTGCTCAAACTGTGAGACATAGCTCCCTTTCACGTCGCACAATGGAGGATACGGCTGCGAAGCGCAAACAGAGCAGGAAACAGTGAATAACAATGTCTGCAACATGGTTCACTGCGGTTGAGATGTAGCTTTTCACGTACCTGAATGATACCACTATCACAAAGATTTTTCAGAGCCAGGAGGTATTTTGTCTCGCCAAGGCGGTCCAAGTACCGGGCGGCAAAATGCAAGTGTTCCAAAGTTGTTGTTGATGGTACCAAGTAGTTGCTTAGCCTTTGCTACCCTCAAAGGCACATGCCCAACATCAAAGTTCTTCATGTAATGGCTGCATTCCAAGTCCTCCTGGACAAATCCCCTTCCTGAAAATGTCATGAAACTTACACAATGTAGAAGTCATCGAGGACTTCAACTTATGTCCAAATAGGGACGCCAAATTTATGCTGCTCAGCCATAAGGACCATTCTAGATATAAGTGAAGTGACTAATCCTTTTTTATTTTTAATAAAAACTATTCATGATGACACATCGTACCACTACAAAAACAAAAAGGCATATCTCTGTGCGGGTCTGGGGAAGCGTGTCTGTGGCATTTTGAAAATTCCATCAATCAGTTGAAGCTACAAATACTAACATACCAGTAGATCCAAAAGTTTCAATAGCATAAAACTCCCCTCTTCCATTTTTGTTTGTTCTCCACCTTTCACAATCGAACTGATTTTCCACCATGGATCTGATATGGCCCAATGCTATGTCCATTGAGGTTCGAACACTTTTACTGTCACAAACCAAAAGGTACTTTCAATTGTCATTGTCTTTTCTACATTATATTGTTCAGAAGAATAGAAAATCAAAAGTTGTAGCACCTTGGAAAACTTTCCCATTAATTTCAACCTCATATGATTCCATCACTTCTTGGATTGCAGCACCAACATCACAAAGCCGTGCATCTATTCCAGCTTCCTACAATGAAGTGATCAAGTCATATTGATTTCTGACTGCGACATATATAAAGGAGAAATTCAAATTAAGCGAAAACAGAGAACTATATAGAGGAATAGTTAGAGAGAGAAGCCAACACAATAATTATCTAATGAAAATCGTATCCCAATGAGCACATGATCATGTCACAGTTGAGCAAAGGATATGTCTTCTTCTGTACAATCATGCAGAACACTGCAGGAAAATGACATGGGCAAAGGTGCTAACTGAAATCATGCACTCTTATACCCCACTCTAAAACTTAGAAGCACAGCCTACAGAGGGTGCAGAGGAACATGTTGAAATTACCTTGATCCCTGTATTTGTGGCATCTCTTGTTGCTTGAAGCAATGGATCATACATAGGATTGAATGCAACAGTAAATGCACAATCAACAATGTACCCTGGAACCAATAAGTTAGTTACATAAAATCTACAGAGGTAGTCATCATAAGAAAAGCTGATACAAGATAAACCAGGCAAAGATTGACAGACCATCTATATGTGTTCCAAAATCCAGCTTCATCACATCATCATACTGTAGCACAGTTTTGTCACCAGCATTTGGAGTCCAGTGAGCTGCAACCCTAAAAATCGATTTCCTTATCAGTTTGTGAATGGAATGAAGAATTTTTTAAAAACAATGAATCAAGCAGGAGAGCTGCTGATTATATTAAAAACAAGAAGCTCAGACTGGGGTACAACATATCAACAAGAAGAATGGAATGAAGAATTGGAAACACAAAAGATGTATATCGTACCCGATGGAAACGCTACAGAACAATAACATACCAATTCAAGGAGCATCCAGTTGGAAAGGCAATGCCAGCTTGCAGTCCATTCTCCTTGATAAGTTCCCTGACCTTGTTTTCCAGTGTTTCGCATAGATCGATCATTAACATTCCAGGTTTAATAATGCTCCTCATATATTTCCGCACCTAGAAAATCAGAAAAAAAACAATGTATTGCAACCAACAACACATAGGATTAAGATTATGCTGCAAATTTATCAGAGACGGGTTCATGCCTAACCTGTCTATGAACTTCTGCTGCTCGGCTAACAGAGTTGTAGATTGGCTTTTGTAGTCGCTCGAGCTCCCTCTTTTCCTCACTAGTTGTTCTCCATAAATTACTGAAGATCAAGTGTAAGTCGTTAATGACAGTTCCTAAAATCAGCTCAGAATCATCATAGTTAAAGGACGGGGAACTAATTTTTCCCGTCAATACATTTCAGATGTGAAGGTTTTCATATGATAATAAATCAACATATGCTCACATAGGATAGTTTAATTCTATACAACTTCCACAAATGCTGATAGATTTGCACTTACTCATCCTTATATTGCTGAATCTCACCCTCAGGAAATTCTCCTGAAGGAAAAAGCTCGCCAACGGGTATTGATGGAGGATCTGTCTGCTGGAGCGGACCCTTCTTCTTTCTACAGAAGACATGGGACCTCCTCATGAATTGAAACAGATAAAACAAAACAAAAAATGTATGGTCCAATTCAACAGCAGAACTCACTTGGATTTGTTTTTCTTCTTTTTCTTCTTTGCAGCTTCTGAAGATCCATTTCAAAGGCAACTGTTAGACTAACCTTACCCGAAATGCTAGATGCAATAAAAGAGTTTCAGCCTTATATGAGAAACTTGGCAAATAAAACTTGCGAGGCAGAGTTGCTACCTGGTGCTCCATCTTGAGATGGATCATCAGCTTGTGCTTCGTCATCATCCTCTGGTGGTGAAGACTGAACTGCAGGAACCACACCATTGCTGTTTGCAGTTTTGCCTTCTTTAATCAGATCTAACTGCAAGAAGGGAATATGACATATAGGGTTCCTTAATCCATGTACATAAAGAATTTGCTTAATCATTTTCAAATTGAGTTCTGGGGAAGCTACCCATGTTACCTAGTCAAAAGTTTAGTGACCACTATTAGGACAATTCTGGTTATTACTTAAAATGGTGAATTAAGATAAAGCATGATTGCAACTTGGAATGAATGAATAGAGGAACACTGCACTGAACATGAGTATACAAGAACAATAAGCAGTTATCATGACTACAATGAGATCAACTCTGCAAACAAAATAGCCCTTCCTTGTGTTGTGTAGAAACAGCGTTTGTGATTAATTCTATGGGCTATGGAAAAGAAAGAAACCACTGGGGCCACCTACATTGGTTTCTTCATTTTGTCCCACATGCAATGCCTCCATCTCCTTGGTAGCTGTATCAGCCGCAGCCATATTGTATATTTGTAAAGAAGGTTTAAACCTGAATGAGCAGAATAGACAAAATCATAAGTCCGTAAGCAACTCTCCCCTTCAATTAAGAAAAGAAACCATTAGAGTTAGTTCAGTGTACAAGCAGGACTACAGCTGCTCGCAAACAGCCCACAACAGCCCACATTTGTATGCCACTTGTAAAACAAATGTGTAGTATTAGTACCTCAGCTATTCGCTAGTGTCTAACAGAAATTCATGAACAATAAATTCAACAATCACGAAAGAATATGTTATTTGTATGATCAGGATTGCGCTCATCCCGCCCAGTAAGCAAATGGGAAGATCTAAAAGTTAGGTCAAGAATGCTCATCAAACTGAAGCATGTACAAATTGTTAGATACATATACATCATTTGGCTATATACATATGGGAGGGGAACTAATTGTGTCATGTATGCCCATGTGCACCAGTAATCAGGTTGGCCATTCATCGCAGAATCAGAATCTTCATTGAATTTGCTTTCTTTCATTTAGCAAGTTTTGGCCAGGTCTATCCACCAAGTTTAAGCCAGTGCCTTGCAGGCTGGATGCCAGACAGCCTAGGATAATACTTTAGGAAAAAAAATCAAAAGACACCCCACCCCGGGCAAATGTTATTATATCAATAACAAAACTAGTACTACAGAAGTAGCAGCCTACAGCCATCAGGTTTGCATCGGCAGACCATCCTTACAGAAAACAATGGTTTCACTTGTAGAAATTCCAGAAACCCACAAACTCCCCTGGAACTACTTGACTGGATGAGTCTATCGGATCAGCACTACTACTACCACCTTGATCTAGAAACCATCCGTCCAAACTCCAAACCATTACTCGTGCGCACAAAACCGAAACTAACTAGCCAGCGACGGGAGCAGAAGCCGACAATACCTTCCTCCCGGTTCGAGGCCGCGAGAGCTCCGTCGATCACGCCCCACGGTTTGCTGCTCGCCGACGAAGGATGGGACTGGGGCAGGAGGCTCCGCCGCGTTTCGTGCGGAGGGGCGGCGGCGCCTTGCCTAGAACGCCTTGACGGGCTAGACTTGGATTTGGACCTGGACGGACAAGAGAAGGCTTCGTACGTTTTCCCCACGCGGCGTGCGGCTAACCCAAGCCGACCGCCGTTACGGCAAGTGGGACCCAGCTGCCAGTTCCGGCCCATCTGAAATTACAAGCCCAACCGCAGGCAGACCAAAGGCCCTGTACATCCAATAGCCTAACCGGGCCAGATGGGTCCTGCTGGACCCATACTGCATCGGCCCAGCCCATCTAGTGTCCTTAACACCCCAAGCAGGCAGCAGCAGCAAAAAACCCTCACGATTCAGAAACCCTCGCCTCCCCCTTCCCGGCCGCCGCCTTCCTCCTCGTCCTCCTTCCTCGCCGTCGCCGACGCCGCCACCGGCGGAACCCGCCCGCCGGAAGGAGAAGGGATGGGTGAAAATGGGGAGGAAGCGTCGCGGATAATCGTACCGATGGCGGTGGAGGGCACCCCGGGGCAGCTGCCGTTCGTGAACGAGTCGAAGCTGCAGAAGCGCAAGGAGAACGTGGACTGGGCCGTCAGGAACCGGGAGCGCAGGGCGGCCAAGCGCCAGCGCATCCGCGACGAGCACAAGGCTGTCGTCAAGCGGCCAGAGGATTTCGTCACCGCGTTCCGCAACAAGGAGCGCGACTTCCTGCGCATGAGGACCCGACTCAAGGTCCGCAAGCAGCCCCCCGTCGAGGCGCTCAGCTCCAAGCTCGTCTTCGCGATTCGCATCCCTGGGTAGGTGCTAGTCCTGGTAGCGTTTTTTTTTTCATCAATGGCGCGCGTTTAACAGCTAACGTTGTTTGTTTGATTGATGCGTGTGCTTGTAGCTCCGTGGACTTGCATCCGCACATGAGGAAGGTTTTGAGGAAGCTACGGCTGACGAAGGTCCTCACTGGGGTGTTCCTCAAGGCCACCGAGTTGACGATGAAGAGGCTTCTTGTGGTTGAACCCTTTGTCACCTACGGGTAACTTATAATAACCGAATGAGAGCAATATTTTCCTAGGCTGTGATCGATTATTATCTTGTAGTACTGCATTGTTGATATTCCGCTTTGCTTTTGTGTCACAACAGGTTTCCAAACTTGAAGAATGTGAAAGAGCTTATTTACAAGAAGGGCCGTGGATTCTTGGACAAGGAGCCTTTCCCTCTTACCAGCAACGACCTAATTGAGAAGGTATGCTTTGGCGCCATGTTCAAAGATTATAGATTTAAGCAACTACAGTATTTGTTAGGTTGAGAAGAGAAGATCCAATCAAAACAAATTGAAATAACCACTGCTGCAGGCTATGCATCAATAAGTCTCCAATTATGGGTACTAGTATTAGTTAGGCTAAGAAGATCCGGTAATAGCTAATAACAACACTTCAATTTGAATATGCAGTTCAATTTTCAGCTCATTTATCGCCCACATATTTTTATGAATCCAGTGATCACTGAAAAGCAAACTATTCACGATTAAGCATTCTCATTGTACACAATATTTTTTGGCTAAGGAGTGAGAAAACACAGAGGTGGTTAAAATGGCTTCTGGGGATTTTAGATTCGAAATAACTTGTGAGTTACATTGAAAGTCTCCTTTGTGCCTTTGCTTAAATAAACAGGCTCTTGGAGATCATGGCATCATATGCTTGGAAGATGTTGTGCATGAGATCGCCACTGTTGGGCCACACTTTCGAGAAGCATCGCAGTTCCTCATGCCCTTCAAACTAAAGTGTCCAGAGAGGAGGCTACAGATGAAGAAGAAACCCTACAAGGATGGTGGCGACTCAGGCAACCGTGGCGACAAAATCAACGAACTAATTGAGAAGTTGAACTGAAGGTCTAAAAGCACACCTTGCCCCCAGTTGTCATTGTGATGGATCTGTTACCGTATCAGTTTTGTAATAGCATAGCTGGATGTACCTTCAACTTTGGAACCTTACCTGCATTTGTGCGATCAGATCATGAAATAGCAGAAGCTTCTTTGGTTATCCCCTGCCTTCTGCTCGACATGTGCCTTCGGTTGATGCGACAATATATCAACTCTGTTATGCTGTAGTGTGCTGTTGATTGTTGACTTTGAGTATATATCCTGATCCCTTTGCTGTTTACTTTCTGTTCAAAAAAGACAATTATGGACCTTATGCGCAACTAAATAGTGTCGGATCTAGCTGGGTGGTACAATGAGCCATGGAGCACACCATGATTTGGTTGAATGTTGGAGCTACAGTAGTTATACTGCTTAGCTTCAAGAATGTGTATGGATCACTCAAGGATTTAACCCTTTATTACATTAAGTTGGCCATGGTTGCTCCAATTCCTAAATTCGTCACTGCAACTTCATGGCCTTGCAAATTCAATGGTGCTCAGAGTCATTTGCCTAGAGATTACAAGGTGAAGGGTGATCGCAGGTTACTGGCAACACGAAGTAGAAGGTAAAGCTTTCAGCGAAGTTGTCTTGCTTGTTCGTATTATTGAGAACATAAATTGTATCACAGGGGCATTGCCAGGTTCAAACTTGGATTTCAAAATAAAATAAATAATGTTTAACCATTAGATAGGGTTTCCCTTTGTAAATTTAACTTAGGCTGCCATTGAAACAAAGAAAATGGAAGAATTTTAGGTCCCATTTTGGAACACGGAAATGCAAATTATCTATTATAGATCCACCTACTAATGGGGTTGAACCCGCGCCTACCCATATTTCAAGAGCCCTAACTACCACCCGCCTTGACCCACCGGCTCAATGCCCTAACCCGCCCCAACCCGAAGTCACGACGGAAGATGATATCACGACTTATGCGCCCGATCTACTACCATAGCACCCTAACCCGTCCCTAACCCGTTTGTGTCATCAGCCCAACCCGCTCCAACTTGTTTTTCGCGATTGTCACTCATTTCCACCCATCCAATAAGACACATATTAAAACCTGTCCAAAAAACCCGTCAAACCCGTCCCATTAGCAGGAGTAATTATAGATTTTTTCATGTGTACATGATGTTAGGGATTATAGAAAGATTTTGGAAGAAAATTTAGAGAACCAGGTCGACAGTCATACCAACTACAGATCAGGGTCAAACAAAAACTTTCCAGTACCACTGTTTTTTTTCCAGTACCACCGTTTTTTCGACCCAGTGCTACGGTTCTCAATCATATCACGTTTTTACACCACTGAAATGTCAGAACGTTATAGAAAAACGGCAAAATGAAAGTTATGTGCTGCAAACAAAAAAAAGATTCTTATTTGGCACATGCAATATTTTTTAACGGGAAACTCAACTCACGTGCGGCCATATATTCCTCACCTCAGCATTACACTAGTCAAACAATGGCTCAGTATAGTGTACACTGTACAGTATCTTTGTTTTCATTGTTTTCTGTGGTCAGAGGACACAACCTAAAGCCCTACATTTCCTTTTAATGGAAAGAATATACGAACAAACTGGATTTCCATCAGTGTTCGTATTGTACAGTAGAGTTAGCATATTAGATATCTGCACACCATTGTTACGAACAACAGAACCAGGGACATGTGCCAGTGGAATTTCGTCGATCCAGAGGACAAGACATGTGAATTGACAGTAGATGTTGTGCTCGTTTTGTCGCCCTTAATTTTAATGCTCGACGAACCTGAAATTACAAGCAGATGACCATATAGTTCTGAAAATATGGGGCAACCCATGACTGGTATTTATGATTCAGAACAGTGCAATGCTTGTACTAACCAACCATGGGTTTTCATTTTTTTCCCTCTTATTAAAGTGTCTTTCACCAAAAACCAGAAAGTAAGTAAATGTGATGAACTTTTTATCCCAAACTACATATGTAATGGTAATTGACGGTTAACAAGAATATAAATTATTGTTGCTAAGCTCATGGCTCCCAGTTTCATTTTCATGTAAAATATTTTGGAACTAGTCAAGATTTCTGGAAATCAAACAGCAAATTATGACCAGGGACGGAGCTTTGTGTATAATAAAGTGAAGGAACACTTAATTCTACCACTTGAATGCTGATGAATTGCTAATCTAGCCGCTCTATTAATGCCTCAAGTTTGATTGGTTCCTCTCAATTTTAGTTGAAGCTCTGCCACTGACTATGACTGCAATGTATTATGAAATAAACTAAGAATGAGCAGATTAGAATGTGGTAACACTTACAGTTGTAGTCAGTCCACCCAATGACTCGATTTTCCAAGTCATAGACAACCAACTTGTTTGAAAGGACAAGATCTGAAAGAAATCAGACGTAGTGTAAAAAACACATCATTCAGAACAAAAACGATTTGCTAGTGCAGTGCTGACCTCCCATAAGCACAATGTCCTTTCCGTCCTTTGACTGTAATGCACCATTTTGGAATCCCACACAGTATACGTCATCCTGCTCAGGTTACAAAAATATAGTCCATAAGAGTCATCACCACATACTTTTTATGCACTCGAAACGGAACTTCCATGCTAATAGCACTGCTATTTCAAACCGCTGTTGTGCTAGAGTCCAAATATCAAAATTAGACTATGATTAAAAATCTACTGAAATAACTCTTAGTTATGCCTATATATTAATGCTGTAGAACGTGAAGCATAGAGCTTTACTGTACAGGACTTTCAGTGTCATGTATCTACAAAGGTTATTTAAAAAATTACTCCCGAAAAGGAAGAGCTTCCAGCTACAAACATATAATAAAGAGAACATATACATATACAGAAGTGGTAGGCAATTTTCTCTTTATAAGCAAAATAACGGTGCAGTCTGAAAAGGCGATGACTACTATCAGAAATTTCAAAGGCAGGGAAGGCTTTTACATGTCATCCATGTTGGCAATATGAATGTGTGCTATTTTTCTTTAACCTCTCTACAGTGTGGATGAACTTTGACATGTAATGTAATCTTCAAAGCGCACATAAACCTAGATGTGTTGTAAATGTAGTTGGAGTTTGCTTTGGTAGTACTCATGTTTACTAATTTTGAAGCAAATTAAGTACTAACGGGTCATTACCGTGGTCAATGGTGTAATACCAGTGTTTGGGAAGTTGCCACCATACCACTAGTGAAATTGCACTTTTGCCAACATTCCATCGAGTATGTATATGACATATGGTACCAGGCTACTAACTAGCATTGGCATAGTCACATAGATTGATAGATCAATGGCATTTTGGCAACGAGGTTTGACTGGGTGTTCTGGCAAATTTCCTTAGTTTACTTTGACACCTTTATCCAAAAGAATATATCTCTCAAGTTCAGAAAAAAATATTTCACATCAAGGGCAAACATACAATACTAAAAGACAGATGAAAAGAAAAAATATACTAGTTTAGTTATTGTTTTTCATATTAAGTACCAATGGCACACATGATACTACAGATGTTAACTATTATCATGTAGTAACGCAAAAGGGGAGAAAGGAAGATGACAGCACTGAAGCCACTTTCAATTGCTATAAGCTGGAACCATGATAAACCCATGGCAATGGATGAATTAAGCATTACTCCACTAGAAGAGAAATGGAATGTTACCCCATTTGGGAAAAAGTACTCATGGGGATACACATGCAGCGCAAGATCATCCTCAAAATGGAAGGTGATGGTTGGGAATCCATCATCTACACTGCAAGAGAAATGAACACGACAGTTAGAATCATAATAATAGCAAGAGAACATAATCTATGGTCAGGTGATTCGTCTTTGTGCCAATTATGAAAACAGAGCAAGTGTGAAGAGATGAGGATGCCAATTCATGAAAGAAGTACGAGGGAGCATTATCGACGCCAGGATTTCAATAAATATATTTCAGCATGTATGAAATGCAGCATGGAAGGAATTGCAGGTGATAATTAGTACTCTTCCAACTGCAGCTATATTGTGTAAACTACTAAACCATACCTTCCAGAATATTGGAAACACAAAAAATCTTGAACATCATGGAAGGCTATATCCTGATGCTTGTTAAAAACCTACAATTGATTGAGAAACCTAATATATAAAGAAAGGCATATGGTCCAACATCACAAGGGAAGAACTAGCACGGGATCTTTGTCATACCGCGAGCATTACTTTTTGAAAACCAATTCTGGAAGGTATGTCAAGGTGGTACCACTGTCAATTATGGTACCCCCTTTTCTCTCCTGGTTTAAAAATATCAGCCGGGAGTTCTTGTGTAGTGCCACCAACATCAATTGTCTTAAGGATCACATTGTAGTGTGGCCTGGAAAGTAAAATCATGACAGGTTATGAGTATGGTAAAAATGAAGTAAAACAGCCAGCTGCAATGCATCATATCTTAAGTAGAACTAAAACACTATGTGCCAAGAAACTGTGCATTCATATAAAGTTTGTAATCATGCCATTGATACGGGACTTTTACCGACTAAAAACTCACAAAAACAATGGTATGTTTGAAGAGGCCAAGGGAAAAGTGAACAGGAAGAATTACTAGCACTAGCATGATAGCATCTAGCACAATAGCATTGGTGAAACATCTGTTTGTAGCATAGCACAAACGCCAGTGACAGAACATTTGTCCAAAGAGCAAATATTTTAATACCTCTATATTTATTTTCTTTGTGCATGCTATTTTTATCATTTTATTCCATACTTAATAAGTGTCCAGTTCTCATATATTTCTTTTCCTTGTTAGTTGGATACTAAGCAATGGTTGTCACTTCACATGTCAAAATTAGCTCAGCAGTCAGCACCCCACCTCAAGCTCTTGGACACCAGTTGGTCAGCATTTTTAATCATAAAAGCAAGCAGTGGTGCACCGTTTACGCTGTCTTGTAAGGCTTCTGGTAAACTAGTAACACGCCAATTGTCCACCGTATCATAGAGCAAGTATAGCAACAACAAATTTTTAGAACTGAGAGTGGGGCGTTTATTTTTTCATTTTTCTTGAGTTTTCACGTTGCAATAATAGTGAACTATAAAAATGGAGACTTAATGATTAATCGAAGTGAACAGCTATGAACAATTCAAAAGCGTTATATGACTAGTGGTGGTTCGTGAAATGCATCATTGGCATCAATCAGATTATGAAATCTTCTATAAAGTGGCATAGAAGTTCCCTATTGATTCCAACTAGAGCTTTTATTTACGGAATGACCATTGTTCGATTTGTATTATATCATGGCAGGAGCGACAATGTTATCCTACCAAAAACAAAAATTACACATGGTGCAAATATTGTATGATCACATCGTTTTGGCCCTTAACACAGAAATATGATACGGATTTTATCTCTCTTCCGAAGCAAGTTCTAGAAACCAAAATTTACTTAAAATTATCAAGGGATTTTATCTCTCTTCCGAAGCAAGTTCTAGAAACCAAAATTTACTTAAAATTATCAAGGATAGGATAGTTCCAGAGAGTTTCATCTATGAGTGCAATGCAAGCAAAATGATAATTAGTATGGCAAGGTTAACATACATACTTGTCGGCTACCAATGGTGTTGTTTTTACTTTTGGCTGCACCACATCTCCAATAGAAAAATTCCACCTCCTTGTACGGTATCCAAGCAATGAGCAAATATCTTCTTCACTTTACCCGCAGTAGTTAGTTGTGATAGCATTGATGTATTCGCCTCACCAAAACCAATAATTCCATCAAGGGCTTGACTTGCACTTCCCAAATCCCCACCTTGTTGAGCACCACACCTACAAAGGAAAGAAAGAAGAATCATCTATCCCCACTTAAGACTTCAGCACTATCATTAAATATGAACTAGTTGATGCTTGTTTCCTACTCAGCTCTTCTATTTCAGTATTCTAGATAAGAGCATGGATGCATATAGTAAACCTTCTAGACTTCAGCACTATCATCAAGGATCATGCTAACCTTTTCGGGCAGAATAATAGCCTATTGCACTATTGAATGAATCTAAAGAAGGATTTGCAGCAATGGCCAAGGATCATGCTAATATTTTTAGGAAGCATAATAGCCTATCAAATGAACGATGTCCAACAAAAAACGATTGCAATTTGATATATTGTGATAAACTGAAATGACCCGACTCACCGAAAATGACGGTGGCATTGGCAGGCTTTGTCTGCCCATCCCCAGTCACCTGATCAAACTGCAGTGCATCGTTGATGAATGAACCTACCGTCGAGCTACCATCACCATATGTGACGCTATATTCGCAGGGCACATTGGCGCCGCACTTTGGCAGCTTTCCCCCAAAGGTATCCGCGCAGAATCCCTGATCGCACATCACCGTGCTCCCGGTCAAGGACGCCTTGGGGTCGTAGAGTGTCAAGTCTAACTGCACAGAGACGCCCACACCGCATTCAAAGAAAAAAAAAAAAAAGGACACAACTGAATTAATCTGCAGTTCGTCAGACACACATAAAAGAGAGATGAAAAAAAGCTGGGAAATGGTACCCCGAGCCCGCTCTTGCGGGGGCATTGCTCGCAGGTGATGCAGTTGACCCATAGGATGTCGCTGCCGGTGTCGACCTGCACGTAGAAGCGCTTGGGCGGCGTCCCGAGCTTCACCTCCGTGTAGTAGAGGCTGCGCGCGCGCCCAATAATCAATCAAGCACCCACCGGGAAATCCTTCCGAAATAAATAAATAAACAAACAAGCCAGCGAGCGCGGGAACGTACGTACCCAGTGTCAGTGGGGAGGCCGAGGCCGCCAAGAGGGAAGTCAGCGGCCGCGGCCGCGAGGAGGCGGCCGTGGCGGGTGCCGTCATGGGCACGAAGGGCGCTGATGTTGGTGCCGGCAGCACCGCCTCCCACACCCACGGCGAACTTGCGGCGCACCTGGAAGACGCCGGTAGCCGTGGCGCCGGGGGCGGACCCGGCCGCCGCCAGCAGCAGCAGCGCGGCGAGGAGGAGCGCAGCGCGCCGAGGCGGAGACGGAGGTGGAGCCATGGATTATTCGTGGGGTGGGGGCCCTGCGCGAAGCAACGGGCGGGAGGGCCGGCTACGATTCGCGACCTCCTCCGCTCCCCCGCTGGCCGTTGCTCCTCCTCCTCCTCCTCCTCCCCGCGGCCTCGGAGCCTCGGCATGGGAGGCATTTGAGCGTCCAAGGAGGGGGACACCGCAAAACCGGGAGGAAAGCGGGGGGCGGGGCGGACTGCTCGTTGGGGACGGCCAAATCGCGGCACGCTCGTGTTGGGAAGGGAAGCAGGGGAGAAAAGGGAGCCGTCAGATTAGGATCCAACGGTCAGGAATGTTTACTAGCTTTTTTTTTTTTTTTTTTTTTTTTTTTTGAGAATACGGAATGTTTACTAGCTTGGACTACCAAACCCACCTCACCTTGGCTTTTCCTCCCTCGCGTCGCCTCCACTCGACTCCACCTTCCCTCCGGTCCAGGTCCGGGCGGCTCCGGCCGGGGAGGAGAGGGAGAATGGCCTCCGCGGCGTCGGCGCCAGTGTTTGAGAGGGTGGCGGGGATCCGGGCCATCGCCGAGTCTGGCCGCTTCAAGGCAAGCTCCTTCCTCCCCACTTCCCAGTTCCCAGGAACCAAGTTACCTGTTGCTTTGCTGGGATTCGCGAGTCACTGTAGTAGCTGCAACTGCGATGCTTGGGGTTCGCCTTGCGACTATTCGTGGGACGTAGATTCCGATGACCCAGATCGTAGATCCTGTTGAGAAATCGTCTTATCGTTGTGGGAGTTACAACCTGTGGGCTGTGGTGGTGATACATCCTTGCCATTTGCTGCTGCTGTATCGTCTGGTTACAGCTAAATCTGTCTCGCAGGCCTGGTTCCTGGACCAGTTTGGTGTTCTTCACGACGGGAAGAAGCCATACCCAGGCGCCATTCTGGCATGTAAGTTGGCACAGAGAATGTATCTACTCCTGTTAAGCTTGTTTTTGTTTCCTTTTGTGTTGTGATGCACCGATGCTGCTATCTATTTATGTGAATGTGAACCAGTGGCGAAGCTAGAGCGAAAACGGAGGGGGGGTGCGACTATAAGGAAGAGATAAAATATATTTACCCAAAAAGAGAAGTCCAATAATATTTGTTTAACTTGGTGTAGCACAAACTAAATAATGTCAACACAATGATTTATTCTTCAATATCATGTCTTCCTGAAGATTGAGCAGCCTATAAGAAGAGAATAAATGATTTGTTACACAAATATTTTAGGAAGAAAGAATGATCAAATGAAAAAAAAACATATATCACATTAAATTACCTTTAATCTTCATCAAATCTACGATGTTTCATTTGCATAAAGCGTTGAACCACAGCCTCATTGGTGACTTTCATCATCTCATCTTTCTCCACATAGCAAATAAGACAATTGCTCATAAATTGATCACCAATGCGATTGCGCAAAATATGTTTTAACAATCTTCATGGCTGAGAAACACCTCTCAAACTCAGAGCGGCGGCGACGATGTAACACAAGTACAAGCTTCAATAATCGATAAACCATTGGATAACGATCATGTTTCCTAGTCTCCACCATTCTTTTAGAAAGCTCAACAATAGTTTGTAGGTTAGAGAACCTATCATCACTTCTCACATCAGATATGTAGAGGCCAAGTTCATGGCTAAGGTCCCTCAATTGCCCGTAATCAAAATCATGTGGATACAATTTTGCTAGGCTCATCAAATTTTCTATATTGAAATCATGAAATGAGTCCCTTGGACTAAAAGCGAACAAACAAACAAGCAATTGAGAGCTTGTCTCATTGAAGCGTCGTCAAGCTCTTGAACTAACTAATCAATGACATCATTAAAACAATCTACTTGATAGTAATGCTTGTTTGTAATTCCGTTTTATGTCTGCAAGCTTCTTGGGATCAATGTATTCATCTTCCATTTCTAATTTGCAAATGTCATTCTTGTCACAAAATTCCTGCACATCATCCAATAATTTTCCCCACTTTCCGGTTCTAAGATCATCCAATTGGCTTCTTGTTGCTTTCACACATTTAATAGCATTCACTATATCTTGATCTTTTCGCAATGCTAGTGACAAGCTATTAGTGATCCCTAATATAGTCAACATGAGATGCAAATAGAAAACAAAATCAAAAGACTGGAAGTATTGGAGAAGGTTTGATGCTTGATCTCTAAGTTTCCAAATCCTTTTTATCCTTTTCCACAATTTCTAGCACCTTCACTATTGCGAGGAAACATGTCAACCAAACTTTTCGAGACTTATAGTGGGAATTCCAACGAGTATCACCGGTCTTTGAAGACTTTGCTCTTGATTCAACCTCGTCCCCGTTTGAAGTTGCCCACATCCTAATGCTTTACTCATTTCTTTAAGATTAATATCTCTAACCAACTCTCTTCTCTTAGGCGACCCACCCACCACATTCAATAGGATAGAAATCATGTTAAAAAAATCACTAATCCCTCTATGTTTCCTCACAATAGCCACAAGAACTAATTGCGCTTGGTGAGCAAAACAATGAACAAAGTAAGTCGAGCTATTTTCTCTCATGATCAATGATTGCAAGCCATTGAACTCACCTCTCATATTGCTAGCACCATCATATCCTTGGCCTCTAACTTGCTTTAAGCTTAACTTGAGGTCAGCAAAATAGTGCATCAATAGCGGACTTAAGATAAGTCAAGTTGTTTTAGGTCACATGAACAAGACCAACAAATCTCTCTTTAACAACTCCACATTTATCTACATACCTCAAGACCACTTTGCCATTTGTTCTTTCCAAGAAACATCTCGGATTCATCAACTAGCAAGCAAAAAACATCATCCCCAATTTCTTCTAGAATAGCACTGTAACACTTCCTTTGCAAAACATTGCACAATCTCTCTCAGTATTTCAGGAGCAATCAAAAGACTATTTTCTGATTTTTTTTTACCTATTGCTTTTCTTAATGCTTGATTTTGCTCCGCTGCAAAATTACGAAATTCCACGAAGTTCCCTTTATTCAAAGACTCCTTGGACTCATCGTGGGCCTCGAAAAGGCAATCCTTGCTTGGCCAATATTCTAGCAACATCAATAGACCCATTCAACCGAGTAAGATAGTCCCTCTTACCGTAATCACTCGCAACATTATAAGCAACATCAATGTGTTGTTTTGTTTCTAGCGATCATCACACTTTTTCATTGCTACATAGTGTGCGCCATTGACATCACCAACATGGTCTCTAAGCCTTTGCTTTCTATGGAAACCTTGCCAACCATTCTTAACAAATGCTTCATATCCATCATCCTTCTTCTCTCTCCGAACAAGAAACAATAAAAACAATATGCTTTATTTGTGGTCTCACTTGTATTCAAGCCACCCTTTATATTCATCAAACCATTACGGAATAAACCTCCTTGGACCTCCTCCAATGTCTATCATAGGAAAGCAAGTCACGTGCGAGGTGACAAGGACCATTCTCCAAATACTTTCTTCTCACCTTCTCTCTAAGATTAGGATGATAATCACTAATTTGTTTCCGTAATCCTGGATCAAACTTAATCTCCTCTTCCCGCTTGATATCATCAGGACATGAGCTCTTGCCATCGTTGCCACTATTTGGCTCGGCTCTTTTCTTTAGAAAAACGATGCAAGGATGCCATCAATTAAATTGAAACAGCCAAGGATGCCGGCAGACTACAATTATCAAAACAACAACAAATTAGAGCTACAATATGAAAAACAACGGACAAATTAGAGCCTCCTAATTTTGTAATTTGCATCTAAATTCTAATAAAATAGATCAATGGAGAATGACAGAATGGATTCATGGAATACAAAAAGGAATGAAGATCGACATCCAAAGGAAAAATAAATACAAGAAAGAAAAAAAAAAAAAAGAGAAATATAATGAAGGAACGTCTCAGTAAAGACTCCAACCCGATTGGAATTTGGAAGTAACGCCGATCGTCGAACTTGATCGTTGATCCTTTGGAGTCCGCAGATCAAATCAGAGGATCAGCGGTCGGGCGCTACGGACGATCGGCGGTCGGCGTCATGGACGATCGGCGGCGATTCGGGCGGTCGGCGCCGGGCGGCTGTTCTTCTTTCGTCGCGCTGCAATAGAAAACTCCGGAAGACGGGCGTCGGGTCGGCGGCGGTAGGGCAAACGAAACGATGCAAGACCCGAGCAAACGAAACGACGCATGTATGTGATGTATGTACGGGACTATACCAGGCTGGACTATACGTGCATGTGTAAAATTTGGGCTGCAAGGCTTTGGGCCGAGCCTGGAAGAGACTTGCCGTCTTGGGGCTGCCTGGCAGGGGTGCAGCCCGATGGGCTTAGGGGGTGCGTGCACGGCAAAATTGAGATGCTAAGCGCTAATTTTTTTACGAGGGGGGCGGCCGCACCCACGGCAAAACGAAGCTTCGCCACCGATGTGAACAATCGAGCTGATTCCTGCAGTGGAGAAGCTTGCGGGGAATGGGGCAAAGATGGTGATAATCAGCAATTCCTCTAGGCGGTCATCTGTGACAATGGACAAGCTCAAGAGCCCGGGGTTCGACACGTCCTGTTTCCTCGCGACCATCACTAGTGGGGAGCTCACACATCAGCACCTCGAGAAGTAAGATTCCTAGGGGGTAGTTTCTTCTGCCGGTAGAAGTTATGTTTGTGCTTATTGTCTCCTTTCAGGATGTAAAACTTCATACATGTCATGAGTAATTACCTCAACATTTGCTTTGGGTCCCGAGGGTTTCATTTTTACATTCGACCGCACATATCAACCAAAATGCTTATGACACTACCAACCAGAGGAGTTCCTTTTTTTTTTTCTTGTATGCAATAGTATTTGTTCCCTTGATGTGACTTACTCGAATTATAGAAAAACTTTCTGCATTTCACTGCAAAGATAAACTGTCTAATAATCCCCCTCTACGATTTAATCCATGAACATAGGAGAAAACGACCCATGGTTTGCAGCCCTTGGAAGGAAGTGTATCCATATCACTTGGGGGCGTCGAGGAGCAATCTCTCCGGAGGTTTGTCTCCTGCCACTTCCGCTTAGCATCGGAATGGATTTATTCTAATCATTTTTTCATTCTCTCATACAATAGGGCCTTGGTTTGCAAGTTGTGAACAATGTTGATGATGCAGAGTTTATATTAGCCCACGGTACGAAGCCCTTGGTTCACCTTCTGGTGATCCTCTTCCCAAAAGTCTTGAGGAGCTTGAGCAGGTTCTAAGGCTTGGCCTAGAAAAAAAAAAAGCGACTTCCGATGGTGGTAGCTAATCCAGATTATGTCACTGTCGGGGCTCGAGATCTCCGTGTCATGCCTGGTATTTTTTTTTTGTTTCTTGAACACGCTAGACAGCTGTGTATCCTTATAGAGTAGAGAGAGAGAAAAGGGGGAAAGAATCACACACGAAGCAACCTCTTTACCTCACCTAGGAGATAAGAGAAGGTTGCAGCAAAGCACCAAGCTTAATCACCTAATATACATGTAAACATGAACTGACCTTACTAAACACTCACACCAGACCCTCTCCACGACCAAAAAATAGCTCCTGGAGTTTTCAGGCACCAAAGCCTCAACTCATCTTTGAAGAAGTGTAGTGCTGATGGCAGCGATGGGGCTGCACCAATAACAAAAACTGTTCCTGTAATTCCATAGGCCCCAAGCTGGATTACTGCACTGTTAAAACCCTTTCTTTTGGACTTCTCAACTTTTTTGCATGCTTTATCCACCACTCATGTGTTGTTTAGCTTGGAATGAATCTGCATGGCTTATTAGTATGATGTAAAGCTTTTGTTCAGTATGTAAGCCTATGTTGCCTTTAACTTGTACATTTCTGGTTATTCACTTTCACCGGTGGCGGAGGGAGGGAGGGGCTGGAGGGGGGCACCCCCCCCCCCCAACATTTTGTTTTGTTTGCATTGTAGCCTATGTTTAGTAATTAATCATGTTAATTAGTGCATGTAGTTTGCTCTTCTAAACTTTCTTATAGTCTGCATGGGTGTGTTTGTCCATTTGCATGCCTTCTAACATGCAATTTCACTTTATTCACTACCACACTAATGCTTGTATAACTCTATACCATTTTTCTTCATTGGATAAAATATACTTTTCGGAATGACTATATAGCTAAGTAGCCTTTGTTTAACTTGTTGTCATACTTTATCACTTTTATGGTTTCTATTTGATGTGGCTATGTTATGATTCTTTAGCTAGCAAATAACTGAAAATTATTGGCTATGAGCCTCTAAAAAATCATTATGATTACCTTGGCTCGGTTTTGAATTCTAAATTTCGCGGATACCATGCCCCCCATGTTTGAATCCTGGCTCCGCCCGACTTTCACTCAAATGCACTATCTCCTTTTTAGGCACTCTGGCAAATAAATATGAGAGTCTTGGTGGTGAAGTGAAATGGATGGGGAAGCCTGATAAGGTATTCAACTAACCATAGCATGTCTATTTATGTGGATTAAAGAACAATTCAACTGCATCTTTTCTTCATGTTAGTGAAAAGAAAAGAAACAATTCAACTCTATCTCGCATGCAGCAGCGCCGGAGCTTACTCGAGGGACATGGCTCCCTCTCAGTCTTCAGATTTCTCAAGAAATCACTTGATTGTATTCAACAAATTTGTTAAGCATAACTTGATTTAGCTTGGCCCCTCTACATTTGTCATCAAGCTACATCAGTGTCACATGATACTTAGTTGCAATGGCACTCAAAGAATATGATGAACCACACGCTACTGCACCCTTTTATAATTTTTTTCCTTGCTAAAATTTTGTTTCTTTGTGGTAGGTGGGCAGAACCTTTTGTGTTAGCTACTAATGTGTTATGGCTTTGTCAGGTGATCTATACATCAGCGATGTCCCTAACAGGTGTTGATGCTCATGAATGTATCATGGTGGGTGATTCACTGCACCACGACATCAAAGGAGCAAATGTGTCAGGAATCGCATCTGGCGTTCATTACTGGAGGGGTTCATGCAGATGAACTTGGACTCAGTGAATTTGGAGAAAGTGCTGGGGAGGACGCCATCAATTCATTGTGCAGCAAGCATGGATCATACCCTTCTTATGTTTTGCCTTCATTCACGTGGTAGAAATACGATCTAGATATTTTGTTTTAGTTGCACGGGAAAAGTGATTTTAGGCGGATGTTGTTATGGAAATGCCACACGAGGATCAAGCCGTTGGAGGTATCATTGTACTTAATAATTACTGTGGCTGTTCAATAATAATCTATGTTAATTTGATAGAGAGAAGCTGGATGTATCTATGCTATGGCGTTAAGAGTTTGAGAAATAAGGGATATACAGGAAACAATAACCCAAATGAGGCAAGCTTATTTCAGTTCAGCACAGCAATCAGTATGTGATTACTGAATAGATTTCAGGACAATCCAGCTGGATGTCAACTTCCTTGTGATACTCGCATTTCGATTCTCTGATCTTTCTAAAATGTGACCTACCTAGCAGCTGAATACAAGTGCTAATGTCAATTAAAGTTGGACTAACTGGACCCGCACTCTGCTCTGTTGGACTGTTGCTCATTTACGTGTGATTGCTGCTCGAAGTTTGATTCAGGATCGTGCAGGTGGAACTGTAGATATTTGGATGCTGCCTGTCCGGCGCCAGGCAGCGCTCCCAAGCGTTGGTTTCGGTCGCCAGGGCTGTGATGATTTGACCGGGCAGGCAAGCCCAGGCCAGGGCGGCATCCAAACAGGCCCTCATTTGGCAGCTCATGAACGTTAACGTTTTAGCTTGTTCCTATCGGTTAAGGGCATGTTGTAAACCTAGGAGTTTAATAAGAATTTTGCAGGATTTTTATAGAAAATCAGTTCAATTTGGCAAAGAAAATGTAGGAACACGAAACACTTCACGTGTTCAAAATAGAGCTGAACTAGAAACCACATGCGGCGTTGCCGCACGCTTGACTATATTGGGCCATTCTGCCATGTGTATATATGGGAATATGGGACCAATCCAGCTTCTCTCGTTTGAGTATGAGTATTGAATATTCCAATTATATAAAATCTACACGATCTACAATTGGCTTTCTTTTAATTAACCTACTAGGCAATGCAATTCTGGTTTCACAAAATTAAAAGGCAAAGTTGAACATAAAAAAAACATGGGCGACAAAGAGGACACATTAGCGCTTGCCGGCCTCTAACTATCTGTTGGATTCTAGAGTCTCACATTGATGAAACATATATCCAGATATTCATGTTAGGATCAAAGCAAGTGAAGATTACTTCACATAGCATATTTGTGGGGAATTGTCAGTCCATATAAAAGAAATTTCAAGTAAGTGCAAACATTGTGAGGGGACAATATATGGTGGATGATGTCTGCGTAGGTAGCTCTTATATTATGTGTAGTTTTAGGTCAAAAATATGCATCTGAGTTTTGATATCAACTATCATTACAATATTTTCTTGTGGTTACGGCCAAAGAAGTCATACAACAATTTGAGCGTAGGGGAATAAACGTTTACAGGTTCTGTGAGTTATTCTACGGCTTTAGTGCTGGGTGACCATAACTCATGAAGGTCACTTTCAGGTACTCTGCTTGAGAGGTTAGTGACTGGTACAATGTGTCCTGTTTCACTCATGATTCTGTAAGTCACCAAACAGAAAAAAAAAGGTCACTTTTTTTGTATTTCCTGTGATATACATGTGAAATTGGACAGGCACAACAGTTTCCGACTTTAATCGGTAGAATATGTAACATCATTACAAGCAAAGTAGTTTCTTCTTGTGTATCTCATTGGAAAGAACCTTTTGGTAGACCTTACTGTATCATGTCGACACCTATTTTCCTAAACAATAATTTGGTGTAAAGTCACCGTCAGAACTAATTTTTAAAATAAATAAATATATGTTGCCTAACATTTCACAAGCTGTATAACCTGGAGGCAATTCTCACATGCACAGACATGCCATAATACTTGCATTTGTATCATTCATTGCTTTGTGAACAGCAGCGTCAGGGATGATATCAACCATGAGAATGTGCACAATGCTGTAACCATAATCTGCCATCACCTGAACAACAGCAAGAGACTAATGAATTTGCCAGGAAAGGCATAGAACAACTATATGTGGTAGGGCATACAAGAAAAGGTGAACATTGGAATTCTCTCAAGAGATGACATAACCTTAGACCGCTAAACATTGCTAATTGCTAATAATAGAGAGGAAACAATGTACTGAGGACAAAACTAAACAATAGATATCAACCAGACAAGATTATGATTTGATCAGAAACAAATATGTAAATTTGCCTCACTAAGTTTTTATCCTAATACAATCATTGTGTCCACAAGTAAGCACTTAATGACTCAGTGATATTATATCAGATAATTTTGATAAACACAAGTAGTGAGCGAAAAAAAAAATTGACAAGGAATCTCAACGTTTTCTGCTTCAAGCTAGCCATCAAGGAATCTCAACGTATTTTGTTTCAGGCTGGTCATGAAGGAATCTCACAGACCTCTATAAGACAGCAAGAAAATGTTCAGTCCTCCTTATATTTTCTAGGAACAGCTTCCTTCAGGATGTCAGGCAAAGCCGGATTCAGGAACCAAGCATCGGACATATACTCTGTTGTATTCAGCACGAAGCCTATTGGCATCCGTGGCCTTGAACTTTCCTACCAGATAAAGCAGTTAGCAAGCAAGCTTAATAAGCATTTAAGGATTGATGAGTATCTTAAGATTCCAATCAGATATGACAACATACAGATTTCATTGAGCACCTTACCATGGAGGCATTTTCATTTGCTGGGGCGATGGCTGAAACGCTCAGTTGACCAAATCAGTTCTCATCGCTTCATATTCTGGCAAGTCGCCTATATTTTTTTTCTGAAATACTTCTCATTACATGCCAATCACTTATTCTATGGTGTGTGTTTGGAAACACTTCTCGAACTGTGGCTTTTATCGCCACCCATTCATCGGTAACTATGGCATTTGGAGGCCGTTCCTTCATACAAGTTAACCATGACTTGAAGAGCCACAAGAAGCTCTCTGTACTCTCATCTGACAGCAATCCGCAGCCTAACAGTTGACACCCAGAAATGAGACGAGTGGGACATGATACTTGTTCCTTAAGCAGGTCGTGTCAATCCAAACAGCATCGCTGAAATACTGATATATTTCCCTGGATCTGAATCAGCCTAGAGAAGACTCCTGCGATGGCCCTCCACATAAAAGTCCATGACATAGAAGGAGTTTGGCAGCTTTGCCTGCATCTGGGCGAAGAAACCATTGATGGCCATGACATCAGCTTTCCAGATCTTCCCCATTCATCAAATATGCAGGCATCAATGTCGCCGCCCGCCGCGGCCGAGCATTCTCCTCTAGCAGCCCTGACCACGAGATCTTTTTCGAGCCCGCTTTCGAGGAAGCGTTCTCGCCCGCTTTCTTCCTCCGCCTCAAGCCGTGGCTCTGCGACTTCCCCCTCTTCCACACACATTCTCCTCGGCAGCCCCGACCACGAGATCTTCCACAGCGTGGGCGCTTGCGGCGGAGATCGAGACACTTCAGCTGCAGCGCCTCTGCCGGTGAGATCAGAAGGGGCGTGTGCTGCGGCTGCCTGCAGCTGGGAGGTGGAAGGCGTTCCTGCGCCATTGCCGAGATCAAGGAGACAGGAGAGGCTGAGGAGACACGACAATCCTGGTATTTTCCGTAGTGTGACGAGCTCAGCCCAGTTAGTCAGACCATTGAATATCTACCGTTGGAAATCTAATCCAACGTCTATAGATTAGAAGCTGACGTGGCCTGATTCACTTGCCAGAGCTTGGCGGTTTAGGAAGTCAAGAGATTCGATTAATTCAAATCGTACAGGTACAAGAACGCAAGGCCCCCGATTTCGCCAACGCCAACCGGCCCCGCCCTCCCACAGCACCGCGCGCGCCGCCACGATTCAAACCACCCGTCCTCGCAACCCTGCGCCAGCTATCGCCCGCGAGCTGCGTCGCCGACCCCGGCACCCGAGCAGCGGGGACGAGGTGAAACGTGGCGTGGCAGCAGGAGGACCCCGACGCCGTCGTGTTCCAGTCGGCAACGGCAGCAGCAGAAGGGGTGACCGACGAACCACATACTCCTGGTGGTACGCGCTCTAAACCCTAGCCTTACCATCCCTTCCCACCTGTGGATCTCGTAAACCCTCCGCTTCGATTCAATCTAATTGGTTTTGTTTCAGCCAACTGTGAGGGCTTCGAGATGTTGGGTAGGGTTGCGTTGTGATTTGGGGTGTGATGAAGATATAGTTTTGGAATTGACCGATTCCTATGCCCGCTTGCGATTCAGGGTTGTATGGGTGCGGTACAGACTCCTGATTTTCAGAAGTACATAGCCATAGGAGCACACAACCTTCTTATATTAGTTAGTGTCTGAATATATATTGTTCTCTCATTCAAGGGAAAGTTGCTAGTATTTCTTGTTTGGTTGTTTTCTGCGAGATTTTCAATTTTTATTTTGGTTGTAGTGCCACTAATCTTAGTCTAGTCATTTAAAGTTTAAACCCCTTCTGGAGCAATGCATTGCTTTGCTTCCTTTTTATTTACGCCATGAATTCTTGAAAATGCTTAGCTGCTATAGGCACGTGGCAGCAGCATGCTGCAGCTGGAGTATATAGATCTATGAAGTAACATCTCTAGATTGGTTTAGAGCTGATCAAATATATAAGAGACTGCATGAATGCCAAATGTCCTTAGCAAGTATATGTCGTTTGAGTTGGACCATGTTTTTTTCCTAGCTTTTTTTTGTTTTTTTTGCCTTTATTACGCCACCATCTTACTTTTTTTGTTTGTACTATCGCGATTTCTATGTGCCCGTAGCAACACATGGATTATTGCGTAGTAGAATTAAAAACCTTTTCAGCAAAGTCTTGTCAGCAATAGGATCAGTTGCCGGTCTAGTATCAAAAATAACTGCATTAAACCATGTATATAGTATACCTCCTTATTTGACCTCAAAATTTCAGGAAAATTCACCTCAGACTTGGAGGACTGGATGGAAGGCACAGGGCGGATGGAGCAGCTTGACTCCAAGTTCTACCAGAAGTACACCGCTCTCAAGGTACTGCAGGCCTCCTGCTTCTTCCTCATCATGTTTTTTATAAACCAGGCCACTGTGGTTTGACACGGCCTGTAATTGTTTTTTTTTCCTGGTTCCCCACTGCAGAAGCAAAAGTTGCTGGATGAGGGGTTGCAGCCGAAGCGGGAAGCGGAGTTCAAGTTGCTTTACGATGGTATAAGTCCTGACCCAACCTATCTCTGGGCTGGACTCGATTTGGATAGGGCTATGGGAGGTGGGAGGGTTTAGGGAGAAACACTTGTTCTTTTTACCCTGATTTGATCCTTTTTGTTTTGATAATGCAGCCCTGAAAGATTGGATCACCGAACTCAAGAAAGATAATGATGAGCTCAGCAAAAAGCTGTAAGATTGGGGTTTCATTGTTTGGGGTGAAATTGGTGTCTATATCTTTGCTTATATCCCTTATCTTTTTTGGGGCTAATTTGATTTGATGATTCTAGGGTGGACAAAGAGGATGAGCTCGAGAAGACCCGTCAGGAATGCATCTCAGGTATGTGAATTAATTCATTACTTTGTGGGAGGAGGGAGGGTTTAGGGAGAAACACTTGTTCTTTTTACCCTGATTTGAATTTTTCCTTTTTTTGTTTTGATAATGCAGCCCTGAAAGATTGGATCACCGAACTCAAGAAAGATAATGATGAGCTCAGCAAAAGCTGTAAGATTGGGGTTCATTGTTTGGGGTGAAATTGGTGTCTATATCTTTGCTTATATCCCTTATCTTTTTTGGGGCTAATTTGATTTGATGATTCTAGGGTAGACAAAGAGGATGAGCTCGAGAAGACCCGTCAGGAATGCATCTCAGGTATGTGAATTAATTCATTACTTTGTTGTATGACTTGGAATTAATTTAGCCTGCGTGTTTGTTGATTCAGGGAATGGGACAGATGAAATTCTGAGTGCTCGTATGTTTCATTTTCTGCTTCAATCTTCAGTTCGCATGAAGATCTCAGTAAATGATGAAACAGAAATGTTTTCGGCTTCATTCTGTCACGAAGCCAGTGGTACTTGCTCACGCTGAATCTCATGTTCTTGTTTTACTATAACTCAGTATTAGATATATCTCGTATTTGTGCTGTTATACCATCATTATGCGATTTTTGTATGTTACTTTTTTCATGTTTCTTCTGACGGTTAAATGTTAACATAGTAGCATCTTTTCATATGGTTTCGTTTCATTCCAGGATGTATTCATTCTGATGAAGGAACTGATTATGATCCTTACAGAGTTTAAACTATTGCAGGCTACAGTTTCACTCTGACATGGTTGGAGGAACATGGTGAATGGTCATATAAGCTCTCGTCGTTGGGCACCCTGGAAAGGATAGCCGTCGACTGGATGAGGCAAGACATAAGGTTCAGCCCGAAAATGTGCCATATGTTCTTTGAGCGGATATCAAGCATCATTACAAGAGGAGGACAGCATGCTCTTTGAGCGGATATATTCTACTAATTTGCTTTTATTGAAACAAAATGTCCACCGTGTCATTCATGGTAACTACTGTACATGTGTAGAACGCAATATCCCCACATTATTGAAAATATGAATTCGCTTTGCTGCCTTGCTGGACAGGGTCCATTTGGTTGGCCCTTGTGAATTCTTGATACATTTGAAATTTTGTTGCTCGCCCTAAATTCAAGCAGTGTTGTCCATATCACAGTCAGAATGAAAGGGACGAAAACAAGTCATGTAAAAATGAATCTCTGATCATTCAGAACCTTTTTCTTTTTTGTTTTGAAGAATTATCATTCAGAACTCAAAGAAATCTCTGATCATTCAGAACTTTTTTTTTTTTTCAAGAATTATCATTCAGAACTCAAAGAACACTAGTGCTCCTGCTACACCACCAGACTGGGAACCCAACCCAACAAAAGCATCCATCTATCTATTGATTTCTGGTCTTCTCCATCGACCCAAGCGAGACCAGAGCTCGAAGACCCGCGGCGGGCTTGTCCGTCCTCCTCCCCTACGCGGCGGGCTTGTAGAGCTTCTGCACCACCTTCCTGAACTCTGAACAACGAAGAGAGCGAGGAAACTTGATTCAGAACAAGAAAAGATGGCGCGCGCGATTCTTGATGAGACGCGAAGTTGGCGAGATGTCGAATCGCGTACCTTCCTGGTTCGCCCAGAGCGCCGCCGCCTGCGTGTTGAGCGGCGAGTCGTTGTTCGGCTCTGCATAATCATTCATCCATCGGCGGTCAGAAACGACGAGGGGAGAACACATCGACGAACAAAGGAAGATGGTGATCCGTTTACTAACCTCCGAGCAGGCTCTGGATGGAGAGGAGGACGGTGCGCACGTCATAGGCGGAGGACCACTTGTCCTGGAGGATATCGAGGCAGATGTTGCCATGCGCGTCGACGTTGGGGTGGAAGCAAGGGGTGTGGAACCGCACCTGCGGCGGCTTGTAGGGGTACTCGGCGGTGAAGGCCAGCGCGAGGCGGTACGAGGTGCCCTCGTAGGGCGTCCCGGCGGAGCCGCGATGGTGCCCACCCAGTGGAGCATGCTGTCCCCCCTCCGGGTCCGGGAACGCCGACACGCCCGGGTCGGCACCCATCATCAGCGCCATCAGCTCCGACTGCAGCCGCCGTACCACCGACTGGCCCTCCAACACCTTCCCGGCTCCCGACAACGACGGCTTCGCCGCGGATGCGGATGCGGATGCGGCGGGGACGTTCCCGGTCTGCGACTCCTGGTTCTCTCCCCTGGCCATGGCTGACGATCGTGTCGGTGCTTTCTCGTCGGCGGCGAGAGATCCGTGGAAGGGATCAGAGCGGTGGGGCGCGGGATTTAAAGGAGAGGGGATTGATTGGCTGGGGATGGGGGGATTTTACATATTTACCATTCTTACGGTTGCGTCTTACTCGAATACCAGCCTTAAAACGCGTCTTACAAATATATCAGCCTTAAGTTGTGAGTCTTACATTTTTACCATTTTTGTCTATGTGGCATGCCAAATGGCATGACACGCTGGCACATGGTTAGCTCGTAGGTGGAAATGACTTGGCTGCCCTTGTCTTCTTCGTTGAAATCCCCTGTATTTTTTTAAAAAAAACTGAGCTCATCAGCGCCATGGCCACCGGGGTTGAGCTTGCTGGGGAGCCTGCATCGCGGCCAAGCTTACCATGGCCGCCGGGGATGAGCTCGCCGGGGCAGCCTGCGTGGAGAAGCTGAGGCGGAGGCGCGCGGTGTAGGAGCGAGCTGAGGTCTGAGGCAATCGGTTTCTAGATTAAAAATTTGAACAGGCAAGGCACACGAACTTCATGCGACTGCGTGCTAGCCCGGGGCTGCTGCGCTGCATGCTACAAATTTGGACGGCGCTGCTAAATTTGGACGAGACTGCTATTTCTCTTTTTTGACAACATGGGACTGCTAAATTTGGACGGGGCCGCTGCGGTTGCATGCGACACCGGGACCGACGAGTGGCGCGGGGGTGGGACACGCGTGCCGCCGTCGTAGTCCTTGGGGTCCTCCTCGGACGGCGCTGGCTGTAGCCCCATCGCGCAGGCGCGGCGGTGAGACGAGCGCGGCCCTGCCGGACTCGCAGGCGCGCGCCCATGGCGGTCTGTCCTGCAGGTGCGCGGCCCGGGCCGGAGCTCGTAGGCGCGGGCGAGGACGGGGTGGCGGCGCCATGCGCGCGCGCGGGCGAGGACGAGGGCAGCGCGCTGGCGCGGACGGGGCTGGCGCCGCGCCATGGCCGGAGCTTTTCACGCCGCGCCTTGAACGGTCGAATCGGCTCAATCTACTATACGTCATGTGCTAGAGGTAGAAGAAGAGGGGGAAGAAGGTTGGGGCAGCAATGTCATTTTCTGTGACCATGCTGACTGTACGTCAAACGTGTCAGCCCTCCTGGCGTGCCACATAGGCAAAAAATGGTAAAAATGTAAGACTCACAACTTAAGGTTGATATATTTGTAAGGTGTGTTTTAAGGATGGTATTCGAGTAAGACGCCTTGTACAACAAGAATGGTAAATATGTAAAATCCCCTGGGATGGGAATGCGAGTCTCTTCTTCTCTTCTCTCTATCTAAATCGTGGCCAGTTGGGTTTGACGCAACGCGTGTTGCAAAGCAATATATGTACAACGGCGGCTATCACGGAGTAGCATCTAAGGGCGAGGTTTACTGTTGTATGACACCGTTTAACAATGAATTTAGCTAACATCACGTTTGGATATGTGTTTAGCTTGAATTGGATCTTGAAATTTGGCCCATGATTCTAACATGAAGCACATTTTGAACTTCTGAGGTCGGCATTGGTTGGCTGGAATCAGTTGGGCAAAGTGGGGAATAATCGGGGTACTCCCAATGGAGCATTGGTAGTTTCTATCTCTATTAAATAGCTTGTTAATTAAGTAAAATGATGATGTAGCGACCTAATTAATGAGGAAAGAGAGCACAAATCATAGGAATGGTTTCTTCATGGAGAAACCATGTCTACCCTTGACCCAATGCACAAAAAAACATGAATTTGCTATTGGGGAGAAACCATTAGTTTATATGAGGTTAATGGAACTCTCTCCATTGGTGGAATTAGGAGAGAGAAAGAGAAAAAACAATTATTAATCGAAGACACTAACCATTGTGAAGAATGGTTCCTATAGATGAATTCTTTTGCTATGGAAAACGTGTTAGTTTTTTTCCATTGGGACTGCCCTCATAAGGTTGGAATTTATTTCCTATCATGACAATTGGGCAAAGTGGGGAGTAATCAACTGTTTTAGAATGTAGGCAGCAGCCACACAAGCAAATTTATGTTTGATTGATTAAATCATTGTTTTTATTTTCTTTAAATCCCTTCTTTTCTTGCTTGATAATCAATTGCCTCTTTCTTTTGCTTGAATTTTTTCCCCTTTGCTTCTCGAAAGGTGAAGCATCCACTCTTCCACGTTTTGATCGTTTTAGTTTATGCCCCTTTTGTATGAATCAATTAACTCATTCGGTTGCTCTGGAACCAATCCGGAGGGATTGAGCCAGATACGTATGGAGCCGTCATCGTGAGCTCTCGATCGGCATGCATGCATGATCATCCACGCCACCGCCACGCTCCTTCCGCGTGGATCCCTTCCCTGACTCAAGAGTAGTGGTTTCATTCCGAGCAGCCACCTTATGTTTGATAATCATGCAAAGGGGCGTGGCCATCCGCACATACGACTTAACAGATTCAGGATTTGTAGGCTAACTAAATATCTATTTTTAAGAAAGAGCATGGAACGAATCCGGGCCGTATGATCGATCTCTAACCGAACGAGCCATAACTGTTCCGTTTTGTTTATGAATCCCACTTTCATGTTGCTAGTGCTAGCTTCTATATTGGTTCATCCTTGATGTGTGTGTGGATGATTGTGTTTGCTTATGTGACTTGTGTGAGACTAACAAATTTCAACCAATGATTTTCTTTTGTAGGGTTAACTAGGTGAATACCCCGCATGTTGCTTTGTGTGAATTCTAGATAACTTTAGAAAAAAAATGGGCTATTTATATTTATAATCATATGAATGAAATTATTTAAAATTAAATTTGGTGAAGTAGTTTGACACATAATTGTGGACAATTGAATGCATGTTAGTGGATGAAGAGAAACTATCATAACTATATGTGATAGTTAGTTGTAATTGTAACTTCTAGTGAATTGTTGACGTGGATAGCTTGCACGTTGAGATAAATCACTAGTGAGGTTTATCTTTATAGGAGTATAAGATTGCATATGTTTTTTTTGTAACATTTTATAGTTTTGTAAATTTCATTGTAATGTTTATTTAGCGAAAACCATTTGTCTACTATTGAAAATGTTTGAACAATCAAATTTAGCAATTGCAATCGAAATGGTTGGTTATGTAGCCACGAGGCACGAAAAGGGTGTAATGTAGGTCCGTAATCCTTGATGTTGAACACCCTATTTTCACTAAAGATATCAAGGAGGAGCTGATCTACCGGTATGGGTAGGCTCAACAAGTAGTCAAAGCTTGGCAACACAACACTAACGGTGGATCTCTCAGCGTGATGGAGTTTGTCGCAAGATTAGTGGGACGGAGCACCGATCGGGCGCAAAAAGGGCACTCCTCGCACTAGTCTAAGGTGAGGCGTTGAACACGATGCAATATTCTACAACCACCATCATGGAAAGGACTATATGACAATGAGGCAATGCGAACTATGAATGTAGGTGCGAGTAACATAGAGTAGGATGGGTGGAGGAAGTCATGCCTGTGGCGTGAAGCGAGTGGTGGCGAAGTAGTTCACCGATGCGAGACGAAAGTGAAATCGGTCATGTGCAACTAAAACGATGGGATATGGATGAAAGAGGAATGACATGTTTTAGCTATTTATTGAATATGTTATTTATTCTATTCAATGTATCCTATGTGGCTGCTTCTATGAAGAACATGTTGTTTATCTTGTTGTGGATGCCCTAATAGCTCTATGGTTCTTTGTTTTGGCTTTTGATATTATCGAAACAAAGTACTATAGGCTTATGAGAAACTCAATTTTAGTTACACACTTTAGACTTTTGGACGTGAGGAATATAGTAGTATTTTGGCCACACTTATATAGATAGAGACATTAATAATATAAGCTCTCAAGTCAGACTTTTGGTCGTGGTTGCATACTATTTTGAGCCACACCGAGATACTTATGGGCTGTTTGGTTGCCCGGTTCTAGCTGAGCTGGACTCTCCAAGTGTGACATGTGTGTTTTGGTTGCGTGTGATAGCGGGAAGCCGTGGCCCCTCGTGGATAATGAGATGCTCCTCCTCCTAGATAGGCCCGCCGGAAACGCAGGCACCAAGCGTTTCTGTTGTGTCAAGCTGGCGCGAGCGCACGAGCCGCATGAGAGCAAAGAGCAGTGTTGCAAGGCTAGCTCGTGCGCCCACACAACCAATCAGTTTCTTTGCTGGGCCATGTTGCATGCGTTAAGGCAACCAAATGGTGGCCATTTGCGTGGTGGCACCCTGGCTAGTGAGGGCCTCCTGCCGGTGCAAGCCGGTGCATGTGGAAAAAACCAAACATGCCCATAAGCTCTTTAACTTTTAGACACCGTGGATTCTCAATTTTAGTTTATGTGACTCAAAGTAATACGCCGCATGAATGCATTCTCCCTCCTATTGTTCAAGCAAGCAAAATTCTTTTCTTTATCTAGCAAAGGACTAAATGGAAATTCAAATGAGGGCACGATGAGATTGTGCGAAATTTAACAAGTGACAGGACTAATGTTTTTTTTTAAAAAACATAGGTGAAAAGGTGTAGGCGCAGAGAGGAAGAGGCAAGCACGCGATGCCTCTGCAGTGATAACAATATTAATTAGTATGAATGGTTTACAATTTATATCTATCTTGCAACGAGAAGAAAGGAATATTTTGAGGAGCATCAATATATTGCTAATTTCTTACATATGGCTAATAATATAGACCTGTTTTCTAAAATTTAGAATTTTGGATATCATTTTATTTTGTTTATTGTCCGTAGCAACACGGCAAGTATCGTGGTCGACTCCAGCCGCCGGAAACCAGATCAGCCGTGGACTGTAGAAGTTTCCAGAAGTTTGCACACATGCTCCCCAAGACCCCAAAGCCCAAATACTCGCTAGTCCTTCTTCCCCTCACAAGTCGTAGGATTCACTGCCCCTAGCAACTGGGTTCCCTCCGTCCCCTGCTCGTGCGTCCTCTCTCGGCGCCCTCTCGCTCTCCGACGACTGGTGGGCTGCCGCCGCCGCCCTAAGCCAGGTGCTGAGGCTTTAGTTGGTCTCTCCGCCGGCGACGAGTACCCACTAGGTACTTCCACCCCTTCTCCTCCCTTCCCTTCCCTTCAATCTGAGCACCGAAACCCTAACCAAAAGCTATTAGCTATTTGACAAACCTTCTAATTTCCATGTTTTTGCAAAAATTATTGGGTGTACTGGATCCGCCCCTGGTGTGGGGTTGTGGCGCCTGATCTGCGTATTCGTTATTTTGCTTGCTTGTGCAGGATGGCTGATGATGCTTCCCATGGGGCCAGCAGCTCGACTGTGAAACCTGCTGATGATCCAGAGTCTACCATCGAGATCAACATCAAGACCCTGGATTCACAAGTCCACAAACTTCGCGTGGAGAAGAATGTGAGAATTCTCTTGCCTCCTTGGCATTTTTGGTGTCTGTCTATCTGTCATTTGATGCTGAACTGAGCTGTGTGGAGTGCTAGAAACTCTATCCATATCTCTGGGTTCATTCGTTATACTTTCAGTTAGCACTAGCCATTAGGTGTGCAGATGTTAATATGCGCGTTATGCAATGCTTCGGAAGTGCCAAGTACTAACCGCCTTATTTTTAGGCACCTGTTTCCGTTCTAAAAGAGAAGGTTGTTGAAGCGACTGGGGTTCCACTGGATCAGCAGCGCTTGATTTTTAGAGGAAGAGTCTTGAAGGATGATCACCTCCTATCAGAATACCGTATCCTTTCTGTTTCTGCATCTTGCGTCATGGTTATGAAGTGTGTACTTGATCCATCTGCATCTTTGTTTCACTTATCCTTTTGGTGAGTAATAATACTCCCTCCGTCCAAGTTTGAGAGATGCATGTGGTCTGAAAACATTTCCAAAATTTACAAGCGCATGAACTGTTGGACGCAGTTTTCTCTAGGGGTCGACACGCTTGTCTTTGTCGTTTCTTGCACAGAGTAATTAATGCATCCGATACTTGGCCTCCTTCCCAACTGTGATTGCTCTCGTTTCTCACGGCTAGGGCGTGTGGCAAGCAGCATGCAGCGGTGAAACCGAAAGATTTTTGCTGCCGAGAGTAACGGATTAAGGGGAGTTCTTAAGGATCCCTTTGGTCTCAGTGAAAATTACTTGTATGCCTGTGAAACTTGGACTGAGGGAGTATTTGATTGCCTATTTCCTACCTGTTTGCTTAATTATGTTCTGTGTTCAGGTCGTGATTGCATAATTTGTTTTCCTACGCTGTAGGGACTAAGGTTGTGGCAACTTGATGACTTTGAGAAGCAGAAGAATTTCTTTTAAGTTGCTCCATAATTGGTTTTAATGCCTTTCTTAGTTGATTATCAGTTAATATACATTTTTGTGGCTGTGCTAGATTAATGGTTTCCATCAGTAGGTGGCTGGATATGCCATTTTGCAAAGGAACTTACCTCACATTAATTTCTATTCAAAATTTTCATTTTTTATATTATTTATTTATTTTTCAACTTGTATGCTTTTTAAAATGCTTTGTTGTGTCATTTAAATCCCAATGTGTTTGTTTCTCTTCATCCATATTCTGTCATGTGTATCCTTAACAACCACAAGATTTGGAGGATGGATATACATTGCATCTGGTCGCCGGGCGTGCAGCAGAGGGACAGAATTCTTCAGGGGCTTCTGAAGGAAATACACATGCTAATGGTAAGTCAATACTGTCGTTTTTTGTGACAGCTGACTACATGATCATTGATCAATCCTGAACCACCAGGTTTATCTGTATAAGTAGTGTTAAAATAGTGAGTGCCAAGGTTGGTGCTAAATCTAATTGATCCTAGCCAGTGCTTAGGTTATTGGTTATTGCTTGAAGACTTGGTTTTTTCTTTTCTGTGCAGTAAACGTTACTGGAAATGCAGGATTGTTGGATGATATTTCCAGGGTATGCTTCTCTCATTGTTGTTTCTTTCTCCATGAAGTTATCTGATCGCATGGCTCTTGGCTATTTTGACAGCATTTTATACCTTTCTTTTTTTGAAAAAAAAATGTGTTTTGTTAAATCATCTTTGAAGAAACTACATATGTGACATGTCAAGGGATCTGTGCTTTGTTCCAGACTTGTAACGTTTTGCGTGTTTTTGAAATAAATACCAATTAATTGACTGGCTATATAGTACATGCCATCTAATTCTTTTTACTATTTGCAGAGTGTTCGAGATCTTCTGGGTTCCTTAGGTGTTGCAATGTCTGGTGGTGTCACTAACACGGCATTTTCGGTAACATGGCAGTCCTTCTCAAGATCCAGAGGGGATACCTGAGACCTAAGAATTAATCGCTTTTATGGATGCTTTATCAGGTTCCTTTGACTACTGCGCCAGAAGGACCCAATAATGTGCCGGGAAGAACTCAGCCAACGAACCCAGCACAACCAGGATTCTCAGTTCAAAATCATCAAATACAAGTAACACAACTTCAGCCGGCAGTAGCTATTCCTCGCAACATGGTAGATATATTTTTTTTGTTTTGCTTTTCCTCCTGTATTTCAGTTTGTACAGGATTATCTTAACTTTAACCGATGGTAACAGATTATTCCAGATTCTTTGACAACTCTTTCAGAGTACATGGATCGCATTGACCGAGTATTACAGAATAATGGTACCATTTTTTGTCTTATAGTTGGTTCATCCATTGCTTGCCATCAAAGATTTTATATTCGTTTTATGCTATAAATGAAGGTGCTCCACCATCCAGGGATTCAGAAAGCCAGCAACAACCGACAGTGGATGATGCTAATGTCAACCCGAGATATCCAAGTCCTGATGTTTTGGCTTCAGTTATTGAGAGAGCCCAACAACTTCTTGGCGGCAGTGCAGCTTCTGCTCTTTTTGGTATGTTACTTATCTTCTGTGGTTATTGTCTGTACCATTTACACCTGACTCTTCGAGAGGGTATCTTGTTAGATCTAAAATGTTTACCTCCCTGCTTATGATCTGCTCCACCATCCAGGGATTCAGAAATCCAGCAACAAACCCTAGTGTATAGTCAGGGTATAAACTATGTTCTGGGCTTTTGGCTTCAAGATGAATTATCAATCCGCAAGCAGCTTTTATAATATAATATAGTGTCAGCTCACTGTTTATTATTTATAATGCCTGCATGATTTCCTGAGTATGCCTAAATCTTTTTTTACATGTTGCCTTTTTCCCTTCTTGGATGCAAAATTGCTGTTGAGCTGCATGGTTCAGTTTTTAACACACTTCCCAATACTTTGGATTTATGAACCAATAGATGCAAACTTTTTTCTTTGAATGTCTTCAAGTTGCTATTTGAGAAGCTCCTGAATTTATGGTGCATAATTTTCATTGAAAATATCCATGCATTTTATGTACCTAATAATATTTTTCTGTTTCAGCACATTGCACAACGTATTCGGCAAGATGGTGGGACTGTGGATGCATCTCTTCGTCGTGAGATCCAAACTGAATCTGTTCAGCTAGGAATTTCTATGCAACATTTGGGTGCTATGTTTTTTGAGCTTGGTCGGACTATGATGATGCTCCGCACAGGGCTATCTCCTGTATGCATAATTTGTTTTTTTTTTCCTTCATGTTATGTAACTAACTTGGTACGTGTCACCATATTGAAATCTTTTAATTCTGCAGTCTGAGGCTTTTGTAAATTCTGGGCCTGCTGTTTATATAAACTCCACAGGACCAAACCCAATCATGGTTCAGGTGATAATTGCTACACCTTTTTCATGTTACGTTTGATGGTCAAGAGCACTGTAATCTCATCGACATATTTTTTCTGTGCAGCCATCTTATCAAAACACCCCTCCTTTTGGTGTCTCTAATATACCAGTTCTGGGTGGAATTTCTGGTGCTTTTGGTATTGTTGATCCTTCTCGATCATCTGGTTTTGGTGATCCTTTTTTAAGCCGTATGAATGTCCCAAGTAGCGGTAAGGTCACATTTCAATTGTCTCTATTGGATCGTTAGATAGGCATAAATTGTTTATAAAATTCAACTGTTTTTAGAGCATTTTTTTTTTTTTGAGATTAATTTTTATAGCATTAACTTCTTTTATTTCTTAATGGTACTAAGTTATTATAATTTGTTTGAGATGCCAGATATTTACATCTTATATTTGCTATTCTAATACCATGAATTAAACCTTATGTGACTGATGTGCTGGCATGATTGGACAAAAGTGTATACAATACTTATATTTGAAGTTCAAATTAGTGTTAGGTGCAGTATCTTTTGGGTTTGACGTGCGTCATCAATGCACTTGCTAAGATTAAATATTCTGTTCTTGAGTATCTTCTGGAATATCCTGGAGTTCATTTGCACATGGGAATTTATATTATTTTGCTAACTAGATCTTTGATTCTTCCACCTTTGTGTCTAGCTGGCTTTCCCTAACTAATATTTCTTTTCTCATTCCCTAACTTAGGTCCATCTGTAACAAGTCGGTCAGCTGCTGCTACTACCACCACTTCTGAAGGAGCCATCAACGGGAACCACCAAGATGCGGCAAGAACTCAAGGAGGTAACCTGCCAGGTCACCCAGCTGCAACACGTGGATTGCCAACCAGAACAGTCGTTGCTGCTGTTCCAGCACGGTCCTCAGCCGAGGCTCCAAACCATGTCTTTAGTGTTATCGTGCCTGTTCAAGTGAGGGGCGCAGTGCCTAATCAGTCCTCTCAAGGTTCTCAAACAGCAGTGGGCAATGGAGCTCAAGGAAATTCAACATCTGCTGTTCCACAAGCTTCTGTTGGTGATGTTTCTGGTGTTCCTCCTATAGTGCCACAGGTAGCCAATGCACTGGGCACAAATGCACCAGCAGATCAGGGATTTCAGACCACAGAGAGCAGAGCTGATGTTCTGAGTTCTTCAACACCAGCCACTACACCGCAGAATGATTCCTCAGGTTAGAATCATGGAAAAACTTCTTAGAAAGGTGTTACGAGTTTTTTTTTTTTTAATCTCTAAAGGATATTCACCATTCCTGTTGTTAGGTACTTTTGGTTCCAGTTTGGCATCTCAAGACAGTATACAACAGCATTCACAATTGGGAGATACTTGTGCAAATACAGCCGACTTATCAGGAGATGGCACAGCTACCAATACTCATGATGTCCTTTTTCGAGCGCATCAGTAGAAAATTCTGCTTCGAAGAACAAATCCTCGGATGAAGTAGGTTCACAGCCCACTGAGCCTTCTGCAAGTGGCAGTGCTGAACCATTAGGTCTTGGCGGTGGTCTGATTCCGAAGGTACAGTATTAATTAGTGACTTTTAAGTGTTTATTAGTCTATCAAGATTCCATTGTTTGGTCTTCATTTTAGTGTTTATATTATTATATTTGTCAAGTCACCTATTTGGATTTTGTTGTATTTTACTATTGTTTGATTCTATCAGTAAGTTACATGTTTGGAGCTTGTTGTATCTTTCTATTGTTTAATTGCTTCTTTTAACAACACTTGTAGAAACGGAGCAAAGCAGTGAAGCCAAGCACAACTGATCCTGGTACGGATTCATCGTCAGTCAGCCGGAACCAAGATCCTATTTCAGTGGCCCAGCAGTTTCTCGAAGGTTTTGCTTCCCGAAATGCTAATGCTAGCAGAAGCAACGCCCCTGCCTCTGGTCCTCCATCCTCTGTGCCACAGCCTGCTGAAGTTCCTCCGAGAAGACAGGGTGGTGTACAACCTGATATTGGCAGCATGATATCTGGTATGCTCAACAACCCAGTTTTCAGCAACATATTGTCAAATGTCGCAACACAAGCAGGGGGCTCGAGTGCTGATTTGAAGAGCGTGATGGAAGGATTACAAAGCCCTGCTGTTGTAGATACGATAAGCAGTATCGTGCAGAATGTGGATGAGCAAGACCTTGGGGCCATGCTTGGTGGCAGGGGGCAAGGTGGCATGGATTTGTCAAGAATGTTGCAGCAAATGATGCCTGTTGTATCCCAGGCTCTTGGTGGAGCAGGGGGCCGTTCTGCCAGTGCAAATAGTAGACAATCATGGCCTCAGCGCATTGACAGTGGAGAAGGAAATTTACCAGCTAGCAGTTCTCAGGTAAGCTACTCTGTGTAGTGGTAATCGCTAGTATTTGCATTTGTAATGTTTATGCTGCCTCCGCTGTGTGTTTTGTTTAGAGAGCAAATACTGCATGAATGGTTTACATTATTCCACCTTATAGATGTTCATTGTTCTGCTCAGTTAGGCAAACCCTCTCTGGTCAGTATTACTTTCCATGTCTGCTTTTATACTATTGGATGTTAAGGGCCTAGAAAGGCAAATATGGCACTAGGGAAAAATTATTGTATGCTTCTTTAACTCTTCCTGTATGAATTTTAGTTAGGCCTATGAAATCTGTTGTATTTCAGGTATCTCACTTTTTTGTATTCCATTGCCAGATTGATCTTCATCAAGCTCTTCAAAGCATTGAGCAACATGAATCTCCGCAGAATATCTTCAGCTCTGTCCTTGAAACTGCTTCTCAGGCCTATGGTGAAGATGACAGCATTCAGGGAATGATCGAAGAGCTTTCCAGTGATCAAGAGCTTACCGATGTATGCTTCCCACGCCAATTCATTCGCACAATCAATTTATAATGACCCTGTCTGGTTTCTGATGTTAGGCCTGCTAATGCTAAACTTGCTGCTTTTGTTAGGAATACATGCAAGTTTTGGTGGACCAGGTTCGGCAGAGGGTACAGTCAGAGTCGCAGTCGAGGAGCCAGCCTTGAAGAACTAAGGCGGCAGGGTCGTGTAGCCAGCCATTCGCTGCAAATCCGCAATATTTATCGCTAACTTGGAAAAGACAGAACCATGCCTTGTTTGGGCGTTTTCATGATTAGGTGCCCGCTGTACATGTGGCGTTGTAATTTTCCGAGATACTATTGTATTTGCGGCAGCATATTCCGTACTGTGGTTAAAACTGTTTGACAATTTTTCGAGTGGTACATACAGCGAGTTTCTAAGGTGCAGTTGGTCTGAAATTTGTGGATATATAATTGTCAATGTGTCTTTGCTTTGCCATAGCGACATTGGGAGATCCAGGCAATGCCGCAACAAGGCCTCCGGCGCCTGCGCGGCGTCCAGCATGACGCTCTTTTGCACCACCCGGACCACCGCCTTGACGTGCGCCAGCGCCCTCCGCACGTCCCTGGGCGCGGCAAGCCGGACCAGGGCCGGGTTCTGGCTGGAGGTCAAGTACCTCACCAGCGCCTGGTGGTATTCCTCCGACTCGCGGCGGCGGCGCTCGATGCCGTCGAGGACGCCCTGGGCGTCCGACGCGGGTCTCCTGAAGGTGACGATCCACGGCCTGACGGCGAGGCCCCACGGGCCCGCTGCCGCGTCGGCTGAGACGGGCCAGCCCACGATACCGGAACAGGCCTTGCTGATGACGCCTGCATCGAACTGGGCTTTGGACCGCAATCCAGTAAGAGCGGTGGGCCGTTCATCACCTGCTGCCCACCGTCGCAAGTCACAATCGATCGGGGGTTCGAGCTGAACACTCGCCCAGGGCCCATGAAGCCTAGGGGCCCAATCCCAGGTTTAAGCTTATACATCCAGACGTGTTTTGAAGCGAAAAAGAGAGAAAAAAAAACAGACATCGATAAAATTTAACGGCCCATATTCCGAGCTTCGCTCCAGGCCTATTAAACGAAAGGACCGGGCCTGGCAAGAACCTAGAGGGGGAGAAAAAGGCGTGAGCCACACCAAGAAAAGACAAGCTACAGCATGGAGAAACACGTACAGATTCGATTCCTACTCGGATTCAGTTCCGAATTCCAATCGTGGGTTGCCCCCTTGCCCGTATAATAAAAAATCCTGAGGTGTAGTAATAGCCCGTCCAATCCAACGAGCACCAAGGAGTCAAAGCCATCCAACCAGGGCAGACGCAGAGGTCGGCCATGCAGTGCCTAGCGCGGGCGGTTGCAAGGAGCGCTCGCGTAGCGGCGGAGGGTTACGGCGGCCGGAGGTTTGCTTCCACCAGCACCAGCAGTCGTGCCGCCAAGGCCTATCTCCTTAAGACGATTCACGCAACAAAAGAGGGCCAGGGAGCGTGGCCACGTCGCCCGCTTTTCCCGGCCGTCCGATCGGGCGCGTGGATGGCTAAGATCTTGCCAGTACCGGCCATTTTACAAAAAGTCCTCAAATTTATACGAAATCCAACCCGCAGTCCATGATCTCTCACAGAAAATTTTATGAGCAAGCCCTCAGAGTTTTTGAAAATCAACCTACAGCCTAGGCCAGCCTCCCTCCCCACTCGGGCCTGCTTGGGCCTTAATGGCCAAATTCGACCCAACGCTGTTTTCCCTTATTCTTTTACGAAAAATTTGGTAACATTTCAAAATTGTATAGTAAATCAAAGAAAAATCGTAAAATAGAAAATTAATTTGTTTCGAAATTCTCATGAACAAATCTATGCAGTGGATCCAAAATAGAACATGTTTTAATCGAAAGTTTTGCTGTACAGCTATTCCTATTATTTTAATGGGTACATATGAAAACCAAATAAAAAAAACATAGAATAGAAAATCCAGTTATTCGAAACTCCTTACGATAAGATATCATCACGTTAAACTTTCGGCTACTTAATAAATACTTTTAGCCTCTTTCCTCAAAAAAATGTTATAGTTCCATTTCAATGATAAATGTAAAATATAACATGGCGGCATTACACCGACGCATAGCTAACCATCATACTCATCCAATCACCCTAACTCTCAATGAAAAATAAAAAAAAAAATAATATTACCATTTCAAACCCCCAAAACAACATATAAATAAAGTAATGCCTTCACAATGACAAACTCTCCAAAATATACAACAACTACAACAATTGCTACAAACCATGACACATATATATAAAAACTATCTTATCGAACCACATTAATCTTATACAATTATTTTAACTACACATATGGAACAAAACCTACATAGTTAACGAAACCATTTCACAACAAATAATAACTTCCAAAGAAAAAAATATCACGCGTCCTATCGGGCCATAAGGCGGCACGCCGCGACCATTTCTAGTTGCATCAGAGTCAGACAGAGGCACGTCGTGCTGCAGGAGCGCCGCATGAGATTGGCGCACGAACAACACCAAGAGGCGCAGAGGATATTAGCCAAGATAGAGGGGCGCTTGGATAAGCTGGAGGCGTCGCAAGGAATACTGGCATCTGTGAAGCGTTGCAGTGTCATGATAATGAGCTTCATGGTAGCTCGGGTCTTGTTTGATAATATTAGCACTTCTTCATCTCAGGAGAAAAAACAAGTCTTACCTACTACGAGTACTTGAGTTTGACTAAATTTAGTATTGTTTTCTTTCACTAGATTTACTATTTTTTTATTGGAACATACTTGTTACACATCATAGATGTTATTTGAGATTGTTTGATTCTCTCATAAACGAGGTTCTTGTTCCTTTTGGAGGAGGAAGTACAATGAAACCGGGTTGTGCATGCAATTCTTGATGACAAATATCATTGCTATTATAAAAGTTTATTAGTGTTTTTTTTTTTTTTTTTGTAACAACGGTGCTGGCCTTTCTGTGCATCTATCTTTGCGGCAAATTTCAAGATGTCAAACTCTCACGGCCCGAGCTAGACCGACGTGGCTACGCATGTTTTTTTTTTTTAAAAAGCTGGACCGACCAAGAGTGTGATCTTGAGTGAAGCCACGTAGTCGGCGTAGGTGCGAGGTGTGCGTGTGTTTTTGTGCCTCCAAATAATTAGGGTCTTCAAATTTACGCAAAGTAGTATTAGCAATCAAATAATACCAAGTATCAACACTCAACGGCCCATCAACCTTGGCCCATTAGCCATGGCGGGCCACCCGATGGAGTTGACTGGCGCCGTTGACTTGTTAGCCCGCGACCGCGCGCCTGAGGATATAGACATAGACCAACGATAACACCACCAAGTGGTCTGTGTGCAATATTAGCAGTTTATCTTTGTATTAGCAAGGTGGCCGCTTAATTTGCTTTTTAGTTTAGATGCTACGGGGATGAAGGATTGGGTTTAGAAGTTGTCAAATCAAATATTATATGGGGTGTCGTATGGGGTGTTCAAAGTTCATATACTAGTAAAAAAACAAATTAAAAGTTCCGTTAGCAAACCGCGAGACAAATTAAATTATAAGTCTAAATTTATAAGTGTAATCATTAGCAACACGTTTGCTCGCTACAGGTTTTTTTTAGATAATGGATGAAAAAACATCCGGCCTCTACGTCCGCAGATGTACACAACCCAATTATTACAAAGTTTTTGGAAGAAGAGCTATAAATGCTCAAAGACAATAAAAGGAGCAACATCTGCTCGAAATTAAAACAAAGAACTAGCACAGTTCAGATATGTGTTTTCAACCACCGTTCGCCGTTGTAGCGAGACCATCTCTATTTTGGTGCTCAACGATGATAGTAGATCCTTGTTGAAATCGTTCCACGCCGCAACTTGGCCCGAAAACGTAGCCAATATGTTCCCCCGAAAATAACCTCCAGAATAGAGTTATATTTGATTCTATTAAAACTAATATCATTATGGTATTCCGGATGGCCCAGTGAAGCGTAAACCCCAACCCAAATCATATCTCTAATCTTAGAATTCCGATTAGAAAGCCAAGAACCAAATAGATGTCTAATAGATCCGGGTTGAGTTAAACATGTAGCAAGATACACCATCCTCCAAACTACTTTAGCATAATGACAATCCAGAAAAGATGTTGGATTGATTCATCCAAGTTACACCCAACGCGCATTTAAAACCGCCGGCGTTTTCGAGGAACGGTGGGTGCCTCGGTGCCTGCACAATAAAGAATTTATAAGCCGCGTGCCCCTCCCCTCGATGGCGTAGCGCAAGATGGACACGGAACGCAGCGGCGGTTTATCCCGGTTCAGGCCAACGGGGCCCTACGTCCAAATGGGGGTGTGTCCCGCTCGTGTTACCTCGAGCTCAAAGGTGAGCCTGCAGTAGGGGTTCTGAGGCGGCGGGGGAGAGACGCGGGTCTCAAGCCCCACGATCGTGGTTATGGTGGTGGTGGTGTGCGCTTTCCTCCGTGTGAATCGGAGTTGAGCGGGCTCGAATCGAATCGAATCGAATCGAATCCTCTCTAATGAGGCATTACTCCCCTTTTATAGGAGAAGGAGAGAGAGATAATGTTTACACCGGTGGACACCTAGGTGGCTAATTCCCCGAGGCTGCACCGGTTGCATGTGCGCCGCCGAGGGGCGGCGGGCTTGATGTCGCTTGACGAAGACACGCGTTCCGATCCGATGGTGGGCGTGCCGCCCTCCGCGCGGGCCCCGAGGGTCCCGTGAGGCGTCCCTCACAATCCGCATGGCGAGGGCCGGTCCCGAGGTCGCCGGCTATGCGTGTCGTCGTGCCCGAGGGTCCGCCCATCGTGGCGTTTTGACGGTGCTCGGGAAATGCACAAAGTCATCGCGGGTTTCCGTGCCAGTGGCGTAACATGTCACCGGTTCAGCTTTGCGTCCCCATCACGGATTGGGGAGACGATTCGGCAGTTCGATTTGATCGGGCGTAATCGATGGCACCGGGCGCCCGCCGCCGTGGCGATCGCATTGAATGCGGCGTTTCCCTTCCTCCGGACGGAACCTCCCACGCCCGAGGGTCGGCGACCCTGAGACGGGGCTAGTTAGGCTGCCTCACCCGAGGATGGAGAGCTGGTCTCCTCGGGCGAGGCGGAGTTTTTGCGCCCGAGGGTGGTGAGCTGGCCACCCTCGGAGGAAGCGGAGATTTCTCCCGGCCGGTGAGCAGGCCAGCCTCGGACGAAAAACGGAGATGCGTGGTTGAGTCCGAGTCATGGTTTGGGCTCGCCGTCGACGTGGAACGCCATGGTTCGTTGTTTTGCAGGAGGTCCTTGACCTTGTCCTTCGTGAGCGCAATAAGCTCTTTGGCGCCGTGGTGATTCCATTTGGGCCGCTTTGGGCCGCTCAGAGGCTATCTATAGGCCGATTCCGTCGCCGTGTGAGCGTCCGTGGCTCCATGGCTCGGTCCATCGTCCGTCGGGCCGCCCCTCCGTGCGGGATGATAGCGGGCTAGGTTTTACTGGGCCTTGGCAAGCCGGCATTCTCACGCTTTGGAGAATGTCTCGGGGCCCAATATTTAGGTCCCCGACAAATGCCCTTCCAATTTTTCCCCGGCAAGATTGTCTTTAGTTAAGATCACCTATTTTTGTAAAAAATCGAGGAAAATCTTAATTTTTAGAGGAATCTTAAGCTTCCAGATTTTCTTATGTCCGAAAGGTTGATGGGTATTTATTATTGGCAGATACATTGAACGAATCGTAAACAATCCCGATTTGGTTAGATTTCACCTGAATGAATCTGTGCTACAAGGTTAGACCAGTCTCTCAATCTAGGTCCAAGCAACATTCTCCTAGCTCGCTACAGCTACTCCTATATTTGTTAGGTTTGATTGCTTGTTTGTTTGTGATGATGGTGAAGTAGGTACATCCCGATGCATGCATCTCATGCCGTCAGACCAACGCCGCCCATCCCATGCTCTCTCTCCCTGCGCTTGTGCTTGGTGGTTCATGTTCATGCATGCATCCACCCACGTAACTAACTTGCCAAGCCATCGATCTCTATGTTTTAACTACGTTGTGTGGTGGTTCAAGACATATTCTCCTTTCACTAGTTTAATTAGGCCTGAGCCTGAGTTATTATCATTTTTTTGACATTACACAAGATACAATGCGGACACTAAGATGCACGCGCACTCATCCCTATAAATACATGTACGCAAACCCTACCCCTATGAGCACCTTCAAGGATCAGCCGGTAGATTTTTGAAGTTCATGAAGTCATCAAAGGTATCTCGTTGTCGATCACTTAATGCATAGCGCCGGAAAATCATAAATTAAATCTAGAAATGCGAACACCAGTGTCGAAGTCGGGGACTTGAACCCTAGTAGGCAGGTTCCACCATAATGAACCCAACCGTTAGCGAGTTATTATTATTTGATTATCGACTAGGGTTGCCAATCACGAGTTGACTAACTGTCCGATAATGACTCCGTTGACTTGTTAGGCTGTCGTCGCCTGCTACAATAAGAGCAGCTTGGTAAAAGAAGTCGTTTTTAGACGAGATTTTAGTCAAATATTGAGAATATAAATCATCAATAACTTTTAAGTTGCTGAGTTTGTAAATGTAAAAATTATATAAATACATTTGTCTTAAAAAATAGTTTCATAAAAGTATATATATATATATCATATTTTTGTAAATATTTTTACAATAATAAGATGTTAAAATTGTGTTTTAGAGACCATGCCGTTGTCCTAAACAACTTTTTTAGACGGAGGGAGCACAAATAATCTCTCGTAAAATGAACTAGAAGTCCCGTACACACACTGTGCACTCCCACTAGTAGAGTCCAAGCGAGGCAAGCTAGCTCATTAGCTAGATAGCTAGCTACTCCCTCTGTCCCTTTTAAAATATCGTTAAAAGTCCCGGTGGTAGCTACCCTAGCTCTACCCAGATGGATGATTCGTTTTCCTACGGGTGTGTTTAGATCCCAAAAATTTAGTGCAAAATTTTAGAGGAATATCACATCGAACACTGTAGCACGTTTTGTTTGTTAGTGGTAAATATTATACTACCATGACGTAACTAGGTTCAAAAGAATCGCCTCGTAATGTACATCTAAACTGTGTAATTAGTTTATTTTTATACCTACATTTCGTACTTCGTTGCATGTGCGGTATTTTGATTTGATGTGATGAGGAATTTTTTTTTGTATAGTGAATTTTGAAGAGAAAGTTGGGTGCTAAACACACACAGGGGAGGGGAGGGGGTCGGGTGCCGGCCGCAGCCGTACGTGCACACGTGAGATTGATGCTGAATTGACCAAAACCGCGGAGGTCAAGGTTGGCTGGCTCGCTCGTCCGTTCCAGTTCATCGTCGGGTGTGTTTAGTTTCTAGTCACGTCAACCAAAAACCAAAAGTTCTCAAAATTCTTATCACATCCCATCACATCGAAACATTTAATGCACTCAAAAAACGCTGCTTTGCCGACCACTATAAAATTTAGACAATTAAAAACTAATTGCACAGTTTAGATGTAAATTGTGAGACAATTCTTTTGAGCCTAGTTAAGCCATGGTAGGATAATATTTATCACTAACAAAAACAAAACGCGTCTTCAAGATATACGATCACGACAAATTTCTGAGGAATTTTGCACCTAAATTTTTTAGGATCTAAACACACCCAAGTTCTGACGACAGCGACGTACGTACGTACTACCGATGCAGGCAAGCTAGCTGCAGCAAGTATTGTGTCCTGTTCTAGACGACCGGAAATATTGCATTGGTCGGGCCAAAGAAAGGCACGCACACTTGCTTATATCTGATTTTGCCTCGTGAAAAAGTTCCATTTAAATCAATTATAAATTAAAATAAATAAAGTACCCATTCGAGCTCTACGAATTACAGCTGAAATACTCCTAGATGCTTTGCTTAACCGTACACCAGTCCAATAATGGGCAGGAAATTCAGGTCAGACCCAGGTTCGCCACTCGTCATTTCTACAACAATCAACCAATCAACAACCAAAGAAATAAAAATAAACAAAAAGCTCTAAAACCTACTCCGTACCCAGTTGTTGTATGTTTTCTCCTTGAAAGATCAATGTTCCTATTATTGTTCCTTCAATTCAGTAGGTACCTCGATCGAGTACTGATCTCTGACCATGTACATCATGGTTATCCAATACATATAAACACTGTTATATTAATCTTAGATACCACCATGTCACTACCATCCATAATCACCACGAGGTGGTCCCCTGGCCCCACGTGTGCCTCTGGTTAACTGCTTTTGGCCTCTTTCCCCATTCCCATCTCTGAATATACTCCATACTAGCTCCTCCCTGTATATATATGCTCTCATGGTCATGGGGCGTAGCAGGCAGCAGCCAGGCGTCCTTAAAGAATTAGTATTGCAGAGTGGCATTAGGTGCATGCTGTTGCTGCTAATCTAGTCTAGTCTAATCTAATCTAATCTAATCTAATCTCTGCGCATCATGACCCCTGTCACACAAAAGAGGTCGGTCGGGTTAGGTGCTCTCACCTGCAGGGCCGGGGACAACACCGCATGACGATGTGTATATATATTTTTGATTTGTCACACCACCAATAAATTTCAATCCGGGACAGAAAGGTACATTCCCTCGCTTGCACATTAATACCAAGATCATTGCTCTTATTATATGGTACAATATACATGCAGCAATATCTTATCTAGATGCTTGGGTTTAGAACAAGATTGAGGGAGAGATGGTCTCTTCTTTCTCCACTTTCTCTGTTTTTTTTTTTCTTTCATCCACCTCTTCTTCTCACTCACCCTTCCATATTCTCCATTGATGCACGAGTTGTAGGGGGGCGGAACATCCGCCCTGCTCTCTATCTCGGTCCTAGGATATTTTTTTTAAGAAAAAGATTATGAGTACTTGAGTGTTGTGTTTATCTTTTGTTTTGTTTCCTCTCAACAATGTACCCCTAAACATGAGTGTATTTGTACAACCTCAAATCATGAGCACTTGCTTTTTATTTTATACATAATAACAACCTTTAATTTTGCCAATAATCCAAAGGATCACTCCTGCTCAGCTACAATATTTACATAGTTTTTCGGTGATGCCAAAGGAAAGGAGACAGAAGCCACATGCATTCTTGTACTCTTCTAGCTCCCCATGAAACCACCACCATACCATCATGTTCTTCTTCCTAGCTCCTTCCCAAGTGATCATGGCTTGGAGCCTTTCGGCTGCAGGAGCCCACACACGTGGGGCCCGAAAATCCAGGGCACAAATTTACTGTGTACCACTCCACGGTGACAAGTGGGCCCAGGATAATATTGTACTGGATTGGTGTCACGTGTAAGGTATGGTGATTTCTGTTTTTCTAGTGCGAGTTTAGTTTGTGAATGTGATTTGCTGGCCGGTAACGTCTTTGTTGGGTTTTACCTATCTCTATCAAAAAAAGGTTTATAGTAAAGCCGAGATTAAAGGGTGGAGGTCGATGACTAGCGCCCACTAAGTTTTGTTTACGCTTCTGTTACTGATACAAATATATAACTATATATTGGGTACAATAGTGTTTTGCTGACCAAGTCCATGTGTACTGGTAGTATTAATTAATCAGGAGCTGTCACAGCTCACGGGTTAAAAGTTAAAACCATCTGTGAGCTGGTCGTGTACTGTTTAACCAGCGCTGTTAGTTACAGGCTTTGCAGCCTAATTGTAAAGAGTTGTCATAGAACAGCTAAGATAATCTTCAGAGAAAATGCGAGTTGGCCAAACCATACTGTTATTTGTTTAAGGCCAATTTACAATTTAATTGGAACATTTCTAGTTTCTACAGTTCTTTGATACAGTACATGGAAAAATTGTTGTCATATAATTTTGATGTTGTATGAGCTGGTGATAAAGCCGCCACAAACCAAGCTTTTTCTCCGAGAACAAAGCACAAACCAACATTAACTGGAAAGGAAAATCGCAGCCAATCGAAGCCTGCCATGTTGCACATTTTTTTATTGCCACCAAAAAAATTAAAAATAAACGACCAAACCGTACCAACTTGTGAGATCAGGATGGCAACTGGCGTATTTGTTCGACCATCTTCTCTCATCAGCGGCGGCGAGGCAGAAAAAAAAACCAGGAGTGGCGAAACCTGAAAGTGAGCTTCCCCTACTACGAAAGAGAGGGAGAGGGGCCAAACCAAGAAAAGCACCAGGAGGGCTCAGTATCGACACCAGGACCTTGTTTTTGTTCCCTCATTCACTGGGTGTGTGAGTGGGTGGGGCGTTGTGGTGGCGCCTAGCTGGTGCGAGAAAAGGTGAGGTTTTGGGGATCCTTGAACAATCATTCGACTAACCTTTCTCTGGTTTCTTGCACTCTCGAGCTTTCTGGTCCGTTCTTAGTTCAGGGGGAATGATGGATTCTGCTGTCTGCAATACTCCCGTTTTATTCCTCTTCTTTTCTTTTCGATTTTCTGCATTCAGATTTCCAGTTTCGTTCCTCATTTCAAGTCTAGCGGGCATTAATGTTGTTGATTTTCTTTCGCAGTACCAGGCTTAAGTTGCGATTTTTGGGAGTTTGTTGAGGCGTCACAGAAAGTTTGGTGAGCAAAAAGGTTTCCTGGATTCGTCAATCTGAAGAAGAAGCGCTCCATCTAGTTAGTTGCCCCTCGGTTCCGGCCATGGGCGGCAGTCCAGCATCCGGCTGGGCGCGCTGGAGAAGCTCAAGAGCTTCCGTGGGATGGAGAAGCAGAAGAGCTTCCGCGGGATCATGTCCCTGGGCGGCGGAGCAGGGACAGCCCGGGGAAGCGAGGGGACACGCCGCTCCACCTCGCGGCGAGGTCCGGGAGCGTGGCCCACGCGCAGAGGATCCTCGCGGAGCTCGACCGCGCGCTCGTCGCCGAGATGGCGGCCAAGCAGAACCAGGACGGCGAGACGCCGCTGTACGTCGCCGCCGAGAAGGGGCACGCCGAGGTGGTGCGCGAGATCCTCAAGGTCTCTGATGTGCAGACGGCCGGCATCAAGGCCACCAATAGCTTCGATGCGTTCCACATCGCCGCCAAGCAGGGCCATCTTGGTAAATTCTTCGTCTGCTTTTGCTTATTGTCAGAGTCGAGAATTTATTATTTTTTTACAGTATAATTCTGTGGTCAGCTCTGTAATCTGTTCAGACTTTTCTTTTTTGCCTTATTAATTATAGTCAGTGAATTGATGATTAGGGGTTTATGGAATGGGGTTAGAATTTGGTCTGTTGAGTGTTGACTATTGACCTTTCTATACATGTGATTGTCTACTATTAGGAACGTGATTGTGCTGATCTGATTGATTGACTCAAAAATGCATATGTTCATTTGAAGAATGATTTATTCAACAGTTTTTGTTGGGTACACAGGCAGTCAGAACTCATAACATCAGTTTTACCTTCACTACTTTTTGTTTTCCATATTGGGTAAGGCTGAGAAAAAAAACGTCACTCCTTTTTCCCCTGGGTCTGTTCTCCAATAGATATTAATGTGATTTATACTGAATTTCTAGAATTGCTTTTGTGCATGTTGATGATGTGACTATTGGTTAGCTGATCTTGTCCCACTCTGTTCCCTGCCATGAAACCCATGTTAGGGCACAGTCAGTTGCAAATTAGCAACCAATTCAAGGCTGATAATAGCCCTCTCCCATTTCTTGGTTATTTTGTAGAGGTTCTGAAGGAGATGCTGCAGGCTCTTCCTGCTCTCGCTATGACGACAAGTTCTGTAAATGCTACAGCTCTGGACACCGCCCGATTCAGGGTCATGTTGATATTGTCAATCTCCTGCTGGAAACTGATGCTAGCCTTGCCAGGATTGCGAGAAACAATGGGAAAACGGTTTTACATTCAGCAGCAAGAGCAGGCCATGTGGAAGTTGTAAGATCATTGTTGAATAAGGATCCTGGGATTGGTTCAAGAACAGATAAGAAGGGACAAACAGCACTACATATGGCTTCAAAAGGACAGAATGCTGAAATCGTGGTTGAATTGTTGAAGCCTGATCTCTCAGTCATCCATATTGAAGACAACAAAGGGAAACAGGCCTTTGCATGTTGCTACTCGGAAGGGAATATCATTGTAGGTGATCACATATTGGAATGTCATTTTATTGTTTTACCTTCTTTCAGTTATAGAATTTTCTCCATCATTTGCATCCAATCTTTCACTCACTGAACCTATATCCTAAGGATACTTCTGAGCATAAACCTCATCAGTTTTTCTTACACTGCACTAATCCACTTCAGATGTTTCATTCAGACAACAAACAACAAGAAACATTCATGTACCGGCACATAGTATCAAAAGCATGGGCAGGGTATCTTAGCAGTTTTTTGCAAGAGTTCTGCTAGCTCTTACATAGGAGTGCACTTTTAAAAGTCTAATTCACCTATTAATCATGGTTTTGGCTTTCCTAATGCTCATATATGACTGAAATTTCTTACAGATAGTGCAGACTCTATTAGCAGTTGAGGGATTGATGTCAATGCAGCTAACAGATCTGGAGACACTGCATTTGCCATTGCTGAGAAAATGAACAATGAAGAACTTGTTAACATCTTAAAAGAGGCTGGTGGAGAAACTGCAAAACAGCAAGTACATCCTCCAAATTCGGCGAAAGCAACTGAAGCAAACAGTCAGTGATATTAGACATGATGTGCAGTCCCAGATTAAGCAAACACGTCAAACCAAGATGCAAGTCAATCACATCAAGAAGAGGCTTGAAAAGCTCCACATCGGCGGGGCTGAACAATGCCATCAACTCCAACACCGTCGTCGCGGTGCTTATCGCCCTGAGTCGCCTTTGCCGCCATATTCACTGTCCCTGGAAACTTCGTGCAGGATCTAACCCAGGCGCCTCCCGGCATGTCCCCTGGGGCGAAGCGTGCGTGGCGAGCAACCCGGCCTTCATCATCTTCCTGGTCTTCGGCGCCCTGGCCCTCTTCATCTCGCCATGCTTCGCGGTGGTCGTCGTGCAGACCTCGCTGATAGTCGTGGAGGCGGAGGCGAAGAAGAGGATGGTGTTCGTGATGAACAAGCTCATGTGGCTGGCGTGCCTCTTCATTTCGGTGGCCTTCATCGCGCTGACCTACGTGGTAGTGGGGCGCGACGACTGGTGGCTGGCCTGGTGCACCATGGCCATCGGCACCGTGATCATGCTCACCACCCTCGGCTCCATGTGCTACTGCATCATTGCGCACAGGCTGGAGGAGAAGAACACCAGGAAAATCAGGAAGAAGGCCTCTGCGAGAGCCAGTCCCGGGGCTCCTGGTCCCGATCGGTTGACTCAGATGAGGAGATACTTAACAGCGAGTACAAGACGAAGATATGCGCGCTGTAGGATGGATGGATAGCAATTGTACCATGGCGGATTGATTCTTTGTACATAGCAGTGCTGTTTTGCCAGAGGCTACTGGGTAGCATTCGGCGACCTGAAGCTCGGGATGCAGAGGCTCCACACCACGTCAGTCTTTAACCAAGAGGACTGAACGCACTACTAACCTTCCTGGTGGATCAAGTTCAGGTCACCTTGGCTGGTGTCCTGTTCTGTTCCTGGGTGAGACTCTGCAGAAGTGTGTGGTTCTTGCGCCTGAAACTGTCTATGATGATGATGGAGATAATAATGCAGCTAGAAGTTTAGAATAGAATTAAGTGTCTGGTACAAAATGCAGTGTGTCATGCATCATATATGATGATCTTGTACATGAGATCTCATATGAGAGAATGATTTGTTGAAGTCTTGTGGGTCTTTTGCTTGGGGCCTTCTTGGGCTTGTGTTCTGTGACGCAGGGATTATGTTGACAACATGAAAAAGGTCACTGACAGAGTTTTCCAAGACTTGTGAAGGCGGCATAACGCTGGTGCTATGCACTGGCTAAAATTTTTTGTGTAACTTGTTGTCCACCGGAATGAAATGTGTATCTGCGAATAAAGATTTTTGCGTGGCATGTAAGTGAAGAAGTAATCATGAGTGAAGATAATAATGGGCCATTCAGCATTCGTTTTGTTTATGAGTGTCTACCGGAATGAAATGTGGGTGAAAACTAATAAACCATTCAACATATTTTTTTTACTATTGAGTGTCATTTGCAAAGTGTACCACGCGCGGCCCACCCCATCTGGCCATGGGCATCTTTTGTTGCAAAAAAAGAGTCTATTTTAGCTCTCGATGAATATTGCCGTAGTATCATTTTTCTCTTCAAACACTAAAGAACATTTTACCGACTCTCGGGCCATATTTTGAAGTGGTTCTTTTCTTGTTAACTTAAAAAAATCCAATAAATACTTAATATGGTTATTAAACCACAGAAAATGTCTTCAAGTTTTTTTTAAAAAAACCCCAAGAGATAGATTGGAACATGATGAATTCAAATAAAATATTTACATCTCGTGAAAATATTTCTAGAAGCTTCTCAAAATTAGATTTTAGATCTATGAAAATGAGAAAGATATCCAAAAATTCTAGAAAATTCCTAAAAGATTGTCTTAACTTGTTCTAAAAAATATCCGGAGAAATATATGTGATATACTCCCTCCGTCCATCTATCGGAGGGGGATATTACCAAAAACTTTTTTTTTTCCAAAAATTGGAGTCATATTAAGCATGAATCACCCTTCTCTCCTCGCCTGATGCGCTCGCGGCCCCATCCGAGGTGCTCGCGGCCAGTCGTTTCATCGTGGCTATTAATAGGAAATTAAACAGCCGCTTGGCTATTAGCGGAGGGTTTTCTGGGAACGGCAATTAAATGAAGAAACTTGCATGCGCTGGCTCTCCTTGGGCCTAATATGACTCCGATAGATGGACAGAGGAAGTATAGTTTCCTCTTGGATGAACAACAGAAAACAAATGAGAAACAACATCGCTTGTTTTTGTTTTCTTTTTGAAACTACATCGCTTGTTGATCCTCTACACATCTTCATTCCCATTTTGCATGTTGATTCGGCAAGCAACTAAGAAAGGGGTATGGAGGGCCTATGGTAGGAGGCGTAGGGGAGAGAGTAACTGAGTAGGGTGTCCAAAGGACGCTGTGAGAGAGGCTCAACCTTGAGGCTCAGGGAAAGTAATGGGAACTGAGGCCCGGTCTTTTGGTAGGTAGTTGATGACAAAACGTTTTTTTTTTTTTTTTTTTTTGAGTAACAGAGCTTTTCCATTAATCATTCATAACCTGATTACAATCTACGGACGCTAGCTTAACTAGCCAGTCCGGGATACAATCTATCCAGAAATAAGAAGCATTATGGTAGCCGAAACAATTGCGGCACAGGACATGAGCAACTGAATTCGCCTCCCTACGAACCCAACTAATTTTAAAATCTGAAAACCTTTACTAAGCTCTATGATATCAAAACAAACACCTCCAACGCTGGATCTTTTAGCGCTGATGGCTCCATCGGAAGAAACAAATGAGGCTCGACAATCAACTTCCAACACAACCGTTCTATGCCCAATTCTATTGCAAGCTCCGGGCCTTCTCGTGCCGCCAACGCCTCTGCCATCGGGCGTTAGGAACCTCATCGAACCACCGGGCAGCGGCTCCAATCACCACGCCATTGGCATTACGAATAACCACCCCGGCCGACCTGTGTAGGATGTCCGATCAAAGCCGGCGTCGGTATTGACCTTTGTCCACCCAATCTCGGGATTCTGCCACTTCTCCTTTCGTCCAATCTTCTTTGCTGGCGCTTAGGAACTTTCGGCGATGCCAAGTCCTCCATGAGCTTGGATATAAACCTCGCCCGTCGCACCGGCTCCCATACCTTTCGGCCCATCTTGTGTGGCGTTCTGCCGGACCAAATTGCCCATGACCCGCATAGTAAAACCGGAGCTACACGTGCCGAGCGGATCTTGGGGTTGAACACATCGGTAGACCACGAGCAAGGGTGTAGGTTAGGGATTGAAACCCCCATCGTCCTTCACCACCCGCGAACCTTCTTGCCACCTGGACAGGAAGAGTACATGAAATAGCGATTCCTCCGGGTCCCCGCAGCCTCCTGAAAGCATTCCTTTTCAATGTGCCTCCTCTTTAACTTTCCAGGCTTTCGACGGCAGAGAATTGTGAATCACTTCGCCACCAAAAACCCACGATTTTAGGCGGGACTTCCATCTTCCATAATATTTCCCAAAACTTAGCATTTTCGAGCCGCGATGTCTCACCCGTCATTTTTTGCCATAGCGATGTAAAGTATTCTGTTTCAATAGCTTATAAGCGGTCGTCGCGAGTATGCACCATGCTTTTCGAGAGCCCAGGCGAGAATATCATCTTCTAGTCTCCAGCTCGGTTTGATCTTCAGCACTTCACTCGCCTCCACGACCATGAAGTTATTATTCACGGCCTCCATGTCCCAAATCCACGGTCCCCGGTATGAATAATTCATGTACTCTCTCTCCCTTTGTTGCGAGGCAATCGGACTAGCGGTTTGAGTGACCTCAAACCAGGGATCCAGTTATCATTCCAGACCGAAATCTCTCCCGGTCCAACCCTCCTGATCATGCCTCTTGACAATACATCCCGACCGTGAAGAATCGCTTTCCACGTCGCCGAGCTCCTCTTTTTCTTAGTCGCAGAAAGGAAATCGCAACTAGGGTAGTATTTTCCTTTCAGGACTTTAGCACACAAGGAGTCCGGTCGAGTAAGAAGTCTCCAACCTTGTTTCCCCAACAAAGCTTTATTAAACAAAGAAAAATCTCTAAAACCCATACCTCCATCATCTTTTGGTCTAGTGAGCTTCTCCCAGCGCTGCCAATGAAGTTTGTGGTTATCGAGAGAGCTCCCCCACCAATAGTTAGTGACAGTACCCGATGTCATTTTTGGCAAGTCACCGGTGGTAGCTTGAAACACGACATCGGATAAGTAGGAACCCGATCGAATATTGGCCTTTATTAGCACTTCTCTAGCCGCGACGGCTCAAATTCCTCTCGGTAGCCACCGATCAAACCTCGACCTTTCTTTGGTACATACTTGAACGCATCCCCACTCCCTTCTCAAATTTGAAGTAGGCAGCCCGGTATCTTTAAGCCTAAAGCTTCAGTTGAGATTAGAAGGCTTCGTCTTCACGCGGCATCTTTCACCTCTTGTTGACAATTCGGACTAAAAAGACAGCAGATTTATTTTTATTAACAAAAGCTGTCCTGATCCCGATTGTAGTCATCAAGGATGCTTTGCCACCCGATCGCCCCCTTCTTGGATGCTTGAGTAAATATCAAACAATCGTCGGCAAAGAGAAGGCGACACCCATGGCTGCGTGCCTACTCACCCTCACTCCCCTTGATACATATTGTGGGCCAATATTCTTGAGCATACAAGATAATCCTTCCAAATGCAAGGAGATAGAAAGTGTTGTTTTGTTCTTCTGAGGAGTCCATACAACATCTATTCTTTTGACCATCATTTTGCTAAGTTCATTTGGAGAATTGTTCATGTTTCCTTTAATTTATTACCTCCAACTAGTGTTCACAATTTGTTTACAGGCTGGTTAGAAGGGATAAATAGGAAACTGAAATCTAAAATTCTTGTGGGTGCAAGTGTGATCTGTTGGGCGATTTGGTTAACTTCGAAATAATATAATTTTTTGACAAGGTTGCGAAGCACCATCTTATTTACTGAGGCTATCTTGAGGGGACCCTCTTGGACCGGGGCGTGGTCACTATTTCGAAGGAGGAGAATCGCCAAATAATAAAGATGGGATGCATCAATATTGAGACAACTGTAATGGAGGTGTTTGCAAGATATGGTTGGAGATTTAGCAATAGAATTGCTTTTAGATGACGAGTCCTGAATTTTTTCCTTCTTTTCTTTTGGTCAAAACTATGTTTTTGAGTTTGTGTGAACTGCAATAATCTTATTTTTTTGTAATAAGGAACAGTTATATGCATTGATCAATGCGATCTTTGGAATATTAATATATTCCTTTTTTCTAAAAAAACTCAAATTGTGGAGATCACGATGTAGATGTAGATGATCAAAGGACTCCGACTGAACATATTGATTCCTTGTAATCACAACACTACTGCTCGGTTTGTTGGGGGTAAGAAAGTAGACTTGAAAGGCTGGCCAATTATGCATGGTATGCACCACGAATTTGTACAAGTTAAATTAAATTATGTTTATGTCCTTCTACGACAATTAAATTATGTTTATGTCCTTCTACCTCTTAAAAAACTTACGTCAAGAACCCCGAGGCGAAAACAAAATTATGTTTATGCCCTTCCACCTCTTCTAATACGTAGATGCGCCCGCGAATGCCAAACGTCCCTAGAGCGCGTATTTTTTGAGCGCCACAGGGCCTGATTTTGCCAACGCTCACTAATTTGTCAACTCCAAATGCCAAACTGTTGGATGGAGTTTTTGGAGCTTTTGGCAAAATTTAAGAATATCAACTCAAATGCAAACTGTTGTGCTTTTAGGCATAGTAGTATAGTTTTTTTTTTTACTTTGCAATGCATAGACATTTTTTTGCGGGTAGGATAATAATATGAGTACTATGGTAGTAGTTTTACTAACCGTACCACTAGAAGGATACCTGCATGTTTATGTACAAGGATTGAAGTAATTTGGAATAAAAATTGGACAACACATAATTATTGATAGTTTGCATGGAGAAATAGATATGCTAGCGGAGTTTTTTTTTTTTTTTCTATATAAGATATATATAAATGTAGGTTTAAAAACTTGTAGAAATAACATAGACTTTTTCCTTTTTTGAAATAGAAATAACATAGATTTACTTTTGACCAAAGGAGGAAGCGCTCGTAGAAATGTTTTTAACAACTATAATGGTCTTATCCTAAAAGAGTGGACACTTCCTCACCATACAATCTTTGCCATTTTCTTTATATATCTAATAATAGAAAAAAGCACTCTAGCAAACTCCCTTGTTAGCTTTGCCTATATAGTAAGGACTAAGGAGAGAATAGCCATGAGCTTCGAGTTCTAATTAAATACGGTGTGCTCCATATCTTATACTGCAATCGTGTTGGAAGTAAGGGTTGACACTAGAGGCTAATTGTCCTTAGCCGAGGATCAAACATGCGCTAGCTTGTAGGTAGCTGGCTAATTGTCCTTTGTTTTAATCAATCTATAAATATATGAACATGGTATTTGCTAGTGCTAGCTTTTGTATCAAACCTAAACATATTTAGTCTATTTTTTTTTTCAACATGTAAATATATTCACATCAACAATCCATCGAAGTTGTAATTATAGCTTATGATAGTCCACTAACATGTATTTAGTTATTCACAATGATATGTCAATTGAAGATAGTTCAAATCATATAACTATAAATATAAATAGTCTATTTTTTAAAATTATCCAAATCCCAAAACGCAATATGGTATGCGTTAGAGTTCTGACCCTAGGCCATGGTTTAGGGCCCATTTTGGTTTATAAGTCAGGTGATTTATAAGTAAAAATTCAAAATAAGTGACTTATTTTTCCATGAAGCGGTAGGGACTTATAAGTCAATTAACTTATAAGTCACTTCAACTATTTTCTCTTCTTTTTTTACCCTTTATTTGTGAATAACCATTTTTTCTTTTTTCCATTACTTATAAAGTCAAATCTAAGCAAAACGGACTTATGAGTCACTAATTTTTAGTCGCTGACCCTAAGTCATGGACTTAGCAGAACGGGGCGCCTTAAGTTAAACCCAAGGGTTACGATTAAGAAGCCGCCGTTTGGAAATCATTAGATAGAAACCGCAACCGCACGTGCCTCTTCTTCTCTCCCCAACCAAAGCCTGACGCCGGAGAGCAGAGCAAACCAGACGAAACCCTCCTGGGCTTTCCGATCCCCATGGCGCAGGACGACATCCCGGAGTCCACCTCCTCCGGAACCGGATCCTCCACCTCCTCCGCCCCGGCACCTCGCCTGAACGCCGCCGCGCCCGAGTTCACCCCCGATCCGCCGCTCAGCACCACAACCACGGCAACAACCCGCATCGCCGCGGCGGCCCGCACCACCACCACCATCAACAGCATCACCACCACCACCACAACTACCACCATCACCAGCCGCACCAGCACTACCAGCCCCGACACCAGCACCAGCACCATCAGCCCGAGGATGAGGGGAGCGTCGCCGCGACGGCGGAGGATAGGGAGGGACCCACCGCTGGTGCCGCCGGGCACCGGCTGCCGGAACCCGAGGCCCGCAAGCTCGTCAAGCAGGTACCTTTCGTTTTGCCCGCGCTCGATTACTCCGGTACTGTCTGCCCTGTTGCTGTATCTCTCTCTATGCTGGTTACGAGCAATGGTTGGGGGTGAATCTGGAGTGTCGCGCGAACCTAGATCCTTCTGTCGGTAAACTAATCGTATGATGATTGATGAAGGAGTAAACTGATGCGTCCCGGTGTATTGCTTCGTTGCAGCTCTATTACTCCATTGCAATCTACCATGTCAAGGGAAAAAATATTTTGAGTTTCAGATGTATTCTCTACTTAGATCACTACTGGATGTGTTGCGTCCATGATCCATCAATTTTGATGTATCTCTTAGAAGCGTCTTATACTATTCGTGTTGGATTTCTTAGTTCCTGCCAGTAAGTTACAAGATAATCATTTGTACTGTTGCATGGTATTCATTGCTGATGATGAGCGATCTCTGAACGTTGGAGCGAGAAAAATGGAACACAATATGGCAAAATCTATTTTTGGAAAACTCAAAGTTAGGAAATATCTTATTGGCTGAGTTACTTAGCCTATGATAGCCTGCATGGTTTTGTACTAAATGCAAATACATGCTATGGAGGGAAGGGAACAAGCCTGCATTCACATTCACATTCACATTTAAGTGTCTTATTAGTTTTTATTAGGGTTGAGTGACAGGAGGGGGCGGCAGGGCTGGAAATTACAGAACAGTTATAAGATTGCATACCAATGTCTGGTGAACACGTGGGCTTGAGTTGGATTTATCGGTCGCCATTTTTATTAGGGTTGAGTGACAGGAGGGGGCGGCAAGGCTGGAAATCGCAGAACAGTTATAAGATTGCATACCAATGCCTGGTAAACACGTGGGCTTGAGTTGGATTTATCGGTTAAGCCACTAGGGTATAGTGTATCACGACAAGTTACAAATTTGTCGCCTTTAGAAATTGATTTAGATTGCAACTGGTGCACACATGGCAAGCCCGGAAGTGTCGGTTAACTCTGTCTTTCTGTTTTAGGACAATACTCCAGAAAAGGGAAAGTTAAATCTCCACAATTATTATTTTCCAACGTTGCATCATTTGAGCGGCACTTATTTGTTATTCTATTTGTTTTTCTTGATTTTATTTGTTTTCCTTCCCTCAAATCACTGGAAACATGTACAGTGTACCAACTTCACTTTTTTTTCCTGCTTTTACTAATTCCTTATAGTTTCTCATTCATCTGATGCTTGATTTCCATGTATTACTACTTTCTCACTGGATTAAATGTATTTGGCAATGTGACAGGTTGAATTTTACTTCAGCGATATCAATTTGGCTACAACTGAACATTTGATAAGGTTCATCACTAAGGATCCAGATGGATTTGGTGAGTTTAATGATATATTCCAATTATTGTTCACCCTGTCTGCTCCATATGTATTTTTCATTGGATGGTTTGTAGTTGAGATCATTTGGATTTTGATGCAATAGAAATGTCTATATGATGGTACTAAACAAAGAAGCTATTTTGGTGCTAAGGTTCTTTTATAGGTTCCCACCATCTCACCTTTGACCTTTGTTCTTTTAAATGATTGTTTTCATGTGTTACTACAATTTATGATCCTGGGGAAAATGTTATGCTGAAGTGTTTTTAATATTCTTGCATTATCTGTTGTATATTATTGTGAGTTGCACACCCTTCATGAAAGTTATGACACATTGCTTCTAATAGAGAATTATCCAATGCCTTTTCCACATTTTATTAATCAAACAACACTTTATTTCCACCACTTCAGCAAGCAATTGACATGAGTTAAGCAAAATCTCACCTTGTCATATTGATGTGATGTTTTATTTGGCTTAATTTTTATAGTTAGTAGTGGTATTGACATGTTATTGTGTTTTACAGTGCCAATAGCTGTAGTTGCATCTTTTAGGAAGATCCGGGAGATAGTTTATGACAGATCCTTGTTGGTTGCTGCATTGGCGCACATCATCCGAGCTGGTAAACATTTTAATCTAATATTATGCTAACCACTCTACTTTCTGACATTCTTGTTGTTCTTGACAAATGCTATCACACTTTGTGCTTTATTGGCCTGCGGTTCCCTTCCCACCGTGGCTACCTAAGCCCTCCGGCTGGTTGGTTGGTTGTTATTCCTCTCTCTTTTATACAGGTTTATGTTTTTATTTAATATATAAAAATCCTACAGTGGGGGTTCCCCTGTTGTATTTCTCGTTCAAAAAAAAAAAAAAACTTTGTGCTTTATACTAGCTTTTATATTTTATTTTATATATGTATTTGTATACTCAAGTATAAGGTTCCATTAGTAAGAGCTAGGATCTGGTTGTCTCATAGCCTCAGTGTAGGGTTAAAGCAGTCTATGATCTTATACCTTCCTGTGGCAGAGAGTATCTTGTCATGTCCTCCTATTGTCCCACACTTAGCATAAGGGATGCTTTGATGTTTTATGTTCACTTAAATACATATTTCTATCATTTATAGGTTGTTTCAGAGGATGGGAAAAATGTTAAACGCTTGCAGCCCTTCAATGCTGAAGAAGTTCAGGTTAGCATCAAATTAGTCGAACGAACTGTTCACTATTTATGGGATGCTGAAATTGTTCTCTGTGCAGTCTCGAATTGTTGTTGCTGAAAATTTACCTGAGGATCAAAAGCATCAGACTCTGATGAAGATTTTCTCAGCTGTTGGGAGGTATGCCATATGCATGTCTGTTAGCACAAATAGTTGCCAGATCAATAGTAATCCCTGGAGTCATGATGTTATTTGAATTGCAGTGTGAAATCTATACGTTACCTGCTATCCACAAGATGTTGCTGCATCTACTGCTAACAAAACATCAAGGATTGAGATGCTTTTTGCTAATAAGGTCTGTGCCATAATATTATTTACCATGTTAATGCTAAAAGTTGATCAGTGAGCCCATAACTTTGTGAGATGTCTTAATTAATTGTACTGCTCTACAATTTTGTTTTGCTGTACTACAGCTTCATGCTTTTGTGGAGTATGCATCTGTTGAAGATGCTGAAAAGGCGGTATGTCAGCTTGACTTTTCTATCTAGTTGCACTTTCCCCACTTTTGGTCCTCTACTAATAGAGGGAACACCCTGTGACCTGTGTTGTGTATAGGTTGCTGAATTTGGTGGAGGGGAAACTGGAGAGATGGGATTAGAGTTCGTTCACTGCTTGGTTGCCTGGTACTATTTCATTGTCAATTCTGTGTTCTTTACAAAGTTGGGTTTGGTAATGGAATGCTAGCGAAAACAGTGAAGAAAATGTTTACACGATCTTGTTATTTTCTTTTTTTTTATAGAAACATGGGTTGGGTCAAGGAAGAAAAGGCGGAGACGAGGAGAATGCTGCAGATGAAGATGGCCCTGACACAACTGACCATCAACAAGACTATGGAACAGATGTTGCTGCCCAGAACTCAGAAGTACATTTTGATCATCAGGTATTCCACGGTCCTCTGGTTTCTTGTTGCTATTACTTGATCAATCTTATCAACGATGGATATTCTGATGATGAATTTTACAGGCCGAAGATGGCACCTATGACAAGGGTGGAATGAGGCAGCAGGGGAGAGGGAGAGGACGTGGAGGCAGAGGCAGAGGCCGCGGTCAGTATTATGGCCACAATAGCCGAGATGCCCACCATCCCGTTGGCACTCCCCCCTCGGAGCACCCAGCTGTGCCAAAGCCGCCCCCAGGTCCCCGGATGCCTGATGGCACAAGAGGGTTTACCTTGGGCCGAGGGAAGCCACTCAACCCTACCACTGATGCTGCAGCTAACCCTACCACTGATGTTGCTTAGCTGCAGCGTCTATGCCGGTGTTGGCCTGTTGCCCCGATTGCAGTGGTCATTTGCTCAGGTTCTAAACCAATTACTGTGGCGTGTTGGTTCATTTTGATATGAGATCTAAAAAGAAAAGAGAGATGGCTGGTACTATAGTACATGCGTGTATACTAACACAGGAAGTTTAAACATGTGAACATGTGCTGTGATATGTAGCTCTCAAATTAGAAAAAAAGAAATACTTTTTTGCAAAAATAGAGGAGGTTTTATCATCTGTCTCTAAACCTTCAAAGTACTGTGATATGTAGCTGATTAGGAAAAACATACTTTTTTTTTTGCCAAAAAAGAGAGAATGTTTTATCATCTGGGTCTCTAAAGCTCCAAAAATCTTGAAGCGTGTTCGGCAGAAGACCAGAAGCGACCGGCCACTATCTAGCGTAACATTTTGGCTTTGGCAGCCAACGGAAGGAATGCCAAAATGCAGAAAGTGTGCAAATACAGCAGCAACTGAACGATTTGGCATATATGTTCGTCCAATTCTGTTTTTACAAGGTTCAGAAATACAAGGGCACCATATTACAGAACTCTGCAAATGGCTTTAGGGTTTAGAAAACTAAACTGCAAGCAAAACACACGATGACCATGTTACTTCGCTTGGCATCCAAGCTCTTTACACCCATGCTCTCCCATCTGCTTTAGGTGTGCCCCTCATCAGAGCTGCCCTTCCTGCACGGCCACCGGTGCTGGAAGCGTGCTCATTGCCGGCGCCACTCCCTGTTCCGCTCATTCCTCTCGTCGGCAGCTCATTCCTCATGTCCTGTAACTGCAGCTCCGTCATCATCATGCCCCTTGTGGCCGGCCGGCGGACATGGCTGCCTCGTCACCTTGCCATTCTTTTTCTTGACATCTACACCGGACCCAGGACCTTTGCTCTGAGCACTCACCGCCGGTGGAGCGCCTTTGCTCTGAACACTCACTGCCGGCGGTGGAGCTTGGCGCTGGCGCCGGAATATCGATCGGGCAGTCGTGATGAGATTCTTTGGAGTCTTGAAAGGGACTTCTTGGTCTGCCACTCCCTTGACCGTGCTTGTGTTTGTGCCGGTGCCTTGGCTTGCGTAGCACCTCTCCGAGTGTTTCTTCGGTGCGGTTCGTGTACCTGGAACAACTGCAGTCTTCTGCTTCCCATTCGTCGGAACCTTGTGGCTTGGTCTCTGGTCTGCAGTGCGAGGTTGCTTCTTGTCTTTGGAGACAGCTGGAGCGCCTTTGACGCAGGTTGTTTTCGATGAAGAAGAGCTAGCTGTATGTGATGCTGGTCTTGCTGATGCTGTGGCTCCATCTGGCTTGCCTGCGAGCTGTCATCAGAGATAAAGATATCAATCGGATGATATTGATATGCAGCAGGTAGCTAAAAAGAAATCTTCAGACACTGCTTTGGAATGAGTAGCAGCTAGCATTAGCATTCAGTATAATACCCTTGAGGCTGACGGTTTAGCTGGACGAGGAGGGATTGGTAGCTCCTTTTGGAGTACCATTCGAGAGGAGTTGGCTTTTAGTATCAAGGGAAGGAAACAGTGGTGCAGCCGGAGGTGTCATCAGCCTGAAATGAACCAACTGTTCTCCTGAGAAATGATTCAGTCATGCAAGAATATAATCTGGACTCGAGTTTAATCCTACCCTACCAGTCATAATCATGCTTCTCGTCCACTGGTATAAGGAAATCTCCCTTTCCTGAGGGAACTCTGCGCACATGACCACCTAGTAATAATAAAGTAATATGTGTCACCAGGTGAGTGGATCCAGTTTAAGAGAAGTTGCGTAGGGTTTTAATTAAAAAAAATGAAAAAAAACTCTATATTTAAATCCCAACTCTTTCACCCATCCATTCTCCAATCAAGAACTCCATATTTGTGCTCCTAAATAAAAATGAACTCCGAAGCCACGAGATTTGAGGAAAGAGTTCAGTGTTGAAATATGGACTATTTTCCCCAAAATCACGCCGACTCAGTTGGAAAGAGTTTTTTTTTTTTGAACATTCATCCATATAGGCATAAGAGAAAGGATCACCATAGCTCAACATCTTACCTTGGATAGCATCAAACTCGACTGAGTACATTGGTTCCAGGAGGTTCACATCCCTGTGCTTCTCGCGCTTGTACAGCTCCCTGAAGAAAACAACGCTCTCATCTTTGTCTTCGGCATGAACCACAGGTGGAACCTTAGCCTTGCTCATCCCAGCAATTCTCCTCATGCGCTCCATTACCAAGAACAGAACCTACGTTGCTACAACAAACGAGAGTATCAAAGGTTTGGAGACTGGCAAAGGCTACATGAATACTACTCAAAAGATGCCAAATTTGCCGGCAATTCCAAGGCTTGCTGGCATTAACTGAAGAAAGGCTACATATATATAGTAAATTATCGTTGAAAATGGATGGATCGATGCAACCAAGGTGAAAATGATTGACCAATTCAATGGGTTAACAAGCATTGTGTTACTTTCTCGTTGCTCTATGGCAGCATAATGTCTTTTCTTTCAGTCCCTTCTGCTTGTCTAGCCTTGGTGGCCCAATGTCTAGGCCCTTTATTTTTTTTCATAATATATTACTTTCTAAAAACAACATTATGTATGCAATTAGGAGTTAAGTATAACCTACTCTTCCCATATTCTGTCACATTCCATCAAATACAGTGTGTCAAAGACAAAATTCCCAATAACTATTTTTCTGAACTCCCTTCTCAAGTGTCACATTATAATTAGCTTCCAAAAGAATTCAGTTTCACAGCATCTGGATGGATCCAGCCTACAGATACCAAAGGGAGTAGTAATCAGTCTTGAGGGAAACAATATAGGCAGCAATGCAGAAGTAACTCGTATCTCATAGTACTTACATGGATGATCACAGAGGCTGTCAGCCTGTCTTGCTGTATAGTGCTCATTTTCTGGTGTCTTGATTAAGCAACTAGTAGCTTTCAGACTATATGCTTTCACTGATGATCAGAACGTGCTCCTCTCCAACCTATGTACTGTCATGTTATTCTGACGTGTGTTCATACTTGGTACCTCTTCCTCTTGACAAACAGAGTAATGACAATGTATACTAAAGATCAGGCATTTTCTTCTCAGTCTTGTTATATGCACAACCAATCAACTATCCAACATTGCTGCAGACGGACATACAAACAATAAGCTCTATCTCCTCGAATGGATTTGATGGTTAACAGTTGAACAACAGAGTTGGGTAAAAGTAGCCCATAATGGAAATCTACTTTTGCACTGTGTTTATGTTTATCAGCAAGTCAAAATCCAGTTTCAGCAGCCCATAACAGAATGATAAGAATTTGCTCATTTTGATTTTCCTAATAAAAAGATAGAGGTTTGCATGCAGAATAGAAGATAGGTAACAATCCTATTAAAGAATCTTGGAGTGGGGGCAATGTGGCAACCAACTTTCATCAAACTGAACTTAAATCTCACTGACATACTGATACAATAAAAGATAAGAGAGTGAATATGCATTCAGCTACACACAAATTGAGTTCTACTGTACTGTATATGCATTCAGCTACACACATATTGAGTTCTACTGTACTGTATATTTATCTAAAGCACAAAAGGATGGATAATTACAGGATAATGGAATTGTGGTGATGCAGGAGCACACACACCTCAGCCAAGTGTCAGCAGAAGGGGACGAGCTTCTTCACAAACTTCTTTATGTTGGACTCTACTGCTGGAATGTCTTTATTTGGAATAGAAGAAATCAAGTCAGAGTACTCTCCACCTTGTCTGCAACGTCTCTGCAGGTCAGGGCAGGCTTTTATCTCCAGGAATTTGAGGGCTGGGAGCCTCTGGAGGAGACCCTGTGGAAATTTCTCTATCCCTGGACACTCTTCAATACTCAAGCTCTCAAGGGAAGTGAGACAATCCATCCCATCAGGCAGTGCTTTGATCTCATCACAGTCCTCAATGAACAGATGCCTGAGCTTGGGAAGATTTCCAAGATTTGAAGGCAGAGCCACCAAACTTTTGCAGCATTGGATCCCCATTTCCTCAAGGGACGTGGGCAACTTGGGAATCTCCAGCAAGCTCTCACAGTGCTGTATCAATAACCATTCCAGCTGGGGCAGCGGAAGGATTTCTTCGGATGATGAGCCCTTCCCCTCCAGGTTCTCACAGTACCAAATATCCAGAGATCGAAGGCAAGGCAAGCATCGGAGCTCCTCCACTGGCCAGTGAACAATACTGGAGCACGATCCAATCTCCAGTTTTTCCACAAAGGCCAAACAGTCCCGAAACCCAAGTTGAGATTTGGACAGGTTAAATATTGACACGAAGCCATCCTCACCCAGAATTTTCAAACTCCGCATGGTGTCTAGAGGTCTTTGGTTTTGGCTTTGAGGGTACTCTGGAGGCATCATCACCTCGGCCAGCAATCCAATGTCCAAGTGGACAAGAGCAGGCCAAGAGCCCATGGGCATGCTCACAGGAACAAGACTACTTGCAGAGTCACCTCGACAAGATAGAAGTGTGAGAACTGGGCTCTCCGGAAAACTTACAAGCTTATAGCAATGGTGGATCCTTAGCTCTTCAAGCATGGGAAACATCATTGAGGTACTAGGCTCTCCTGCATTGTTCTCTGCCCATCTCTCCAACTTAGGCAAATAATTTAACTGCATCCACCTTAACTTTGGGAAAATTTGCTGAGAGGTGTTGCATCCTGCCTCTGCCACATCGATGTTCCCACATAATGTTGTCAGGCTGATCATTCCAGATAAATTCAAAACTTCAAGAGAATATGACAGCCATACTATCGGTAAATCCTTGCACCTTGGGCACTCAGTGATAACGAGTTCTCTAAGGCACTGAAACATTTTTGGTTTTTCATCCATTGCGACATAGCCAAGCCACCATACCCATGAAGCTTCAAAACTTTGAGTTCACCATGAGGAATAAGAGATTCCAGTACTTCTTCATCTTTATTAAATTCCTCATTATCTAATGGATCATAATCTCGGTCACGGCCCCAATACAACAACAATTCACTAAGGTTCTGCTTCTCATGGAAATTGACCTTTGACCCACTCTTTACTTTGTTTAAATTGAACAGTTCCAACCTGTTGCCAAGATGTCGCAGATCTTTGAGCTCCTCGATTCCTAAGTCATCTCCAGTGTCCACAATAAAAGTTGTCAGTGTGCGAAGGTTCTGCAGTAGACCAAGTTTTGGTGGCATCCGTTCCAAACTATCACATTCCAAAAGATGAATATAGCTGATTTTCCTCATAGTTGCCATACCATCTGGTAGATATCGTAGCCTGGAGCATCCATTGAGCCACAACGACTGTAAGTTGTATAACATACACAGTGAATCTGGCAAGTTAACAATCTTTGACCCAGAAAGATCAAGATACCGCAAGTGTGCCTTAATTATAAGCTGGCCATGGATAACAGAAAGACCTTCACAACATAATGATCTTACTGACTTCAGTTTTAAGTCCTTAAGATGAATGTGCGCTGACTGAGTTAACAAAGTATGGAGAGACGATCTGCCTTTCAGTAATCCATTGATTTCATTCAACTCATGCCGTGACACTTGCATGTGATATATATCTTTTATCGATGCTTTTCCTTGAATCAACTCTTCTGCAGATGCACATTCATCTGAAACATGTTTTGCCAGATCATGCATTAAATCATGCATTTTACATGTGATTGTCTCATGAAGTGAGTCGCAAAATATCTTTGCTTTCACATCTTGAAGAAAGGACCTCCAAACCAACTCACTGAAAACAAATTCGCTTTTCTGTGCCAAATCCATCATCCCCCCTTCACGAATATAACCATTTGCCATCCATAGTTGGGTCAACTTATCCTTCTCCATCTCATAGTCCTTTGGAAAAACAGCACAGAATGCAAAAAACATTGCTTCATTTCTTTTGGCAAGTATCTGTAGCTCAGTTTTAGTATGGAAAATACTTCATCTATGCCTCTGCTGGTATCACTGTTATAGCTTTCTTCAATGGCCTCCCAATCCTGGACTTCTTGTTTTGAACTCATCAAGCCACCCATTGTATTCAGAGCAAGAGGCAGTCCCTTGCACATGTGGACAATGCGTCTGCCAATAGTGACCAATTCTGGTTGCTCTTGTACTCCTTTACTAAATGCTTTCTTTGAGAATAATTCCCATGAATCATCTTCAGTCAAGCATGCTAGTTCCTGGGTTGGAAGGGTGCCCATTATAGCAGCCACTTGTTGGCTTCGACTAGTGACAACAATCATGCTTCCTGATCCACCAATAGATGTGCACAGTAGTGGACTAAGTTGGTCTTCCCACTTTTCCAGCCCTTCATTCTGCACATTGTCAAGGATGAGTAGGAACCTTTTCCGGCCAATGGCTCCTTGAAGTTGTGCTCTCCAGAACTTGCTGGCGTCAGGAAGATCACATCTCTCACCTGTAGCCAATTCGATGATGGATCTCACAACAGAGGTGGCTTCAAAATTTTCAGACACACAATGCCACATCTTCAAGTCAAAATGCTTCTGAATCCTGTGGTCATTGTACACCATCTTTGCTAGCGTAGTCTTGCCCACACCCCCCATCCCTATAATGGGAAGCACCTGAACATTCTTCTGACCTTGATGTTCCTGGTCAAGCAACAGCCTTACTACCTCCTCCTTGTCATCATCTCTGCCGAAGATTTCATCAGACCCATTCATTACTACCTGTGTTTGCTGGCATAGAGCGTGTCGCGCCACCGGGGGCTCCACCAGACCTAAAGTGTGCATCTCCAGGACAAGATCATTCAATTTCTTAAGGACTTTGCTAAGATTCCTACTCACAGTGAGCTGGAGCAGAAACGGGCTGTGGAGGGTCAAGTACCTCATTACCTTGTGTGCCGTGGGCTCACCCTCACTGGCCTCACGGCGCAGAGCCTCATGCTGCAAGTTGTCAAGGACGTCGTCTGCCTGATAGGCGACGGCCTTAAGTTCCTTCATCCACCTCCTGACGACAGGGCTCGTCTCGCCCTTCACCTCGGCGTCAGGCAGCATGCACTGCACCGCCAGCAGCAACCGCTCCAGCTTGCCACGGTCAGTGTCGACACCCCACATGCGGGTGACGCTCTGGACAAGCTCATCGGTGGCCTTGGCAGCCACCCTGGTCACCACAGGGAGAAGCAGCGAGTCAGCCATGCTAGTTAATTTGCTCTCTAGCCTTGCACTTTGCAGTGATGCAGTGCGTGCTTATGGGTTGGGTGATTAGGTGAAGGATCAGGAATTAATGTATAGAAGCAACTAGCTAGGAAAGAACAAAGCAGGGCGTTATTATCATGGAAATGCATGTGCCGGCTGTAGTGATTATTTTTGGCGAAATACAGCAAGGAACTCTGGAGGCGATGCGGTCATGCGACAATATATAATTGATTTTTCAAGACGCTGGTTAGGGGTGACTATAGAGGGATCAATACGGACAAGAAAAGAAAAAGCAATACAGTGGAGGGCGGAAAATTAAAATCTCTTCAGTGGCATCGGCGAAACCATCAGCCGAACAGCTTGGCAGCGGCGTGCCAGCCGACTCTGGCAGGCAGGGGCAGTGGATTAGCAACTCATAAGTCGCAGCACATTGCTGAAACGATCAAACTTGGTACCCGGCGAGCTCGCTAGCGAGCTCCGGCCGTTGGGTCATTTCCACGAGTACCCCGCGAGCATAGCATAGCGAGGTTGAAGCGTCACGGAGGTCCGGGGTAGGAACTAGGAAGAGAAAAGCAGCGCAAGCTGAGGAGAGCATCAGGCGTCGCCGGGATCGCTTCGCGGGTGGCGGGTGGCGTCGGCAGGGAGCAGGGCGCGCGCGACGAGGGCAGAGCTGCGCCCAGGTCCGCGAAGCTGCACAGTGGGGGTGTGAAGGAGAGGAGAGGCACTCGCGTTGCGCGGGACGAGGCCGGCCTGGCCCATTTAATTTGCATGTTAACGGCGTTGTTTGCATCTGCAGTTCTTCCTCCCTTGAGCAATGGACTCATGGCTGCCCCTGGCACTATATTCAAATCCACTCATGGTACTGTCTCGCTGCCAATTCCCCTGCCCCTGCAAGCAGATTCAATTTT